>CM056378.1:86694498-86949053 GCA_029718625.1 Synaphobranchus kaupii | reverse complement strand
AAATGTCTAATAATGAAATTGATAGGGGAGTCATCAACCAAGCTTACCACCAGCAGACAGCTAACTTCGCTAAATGGTAAACTTGCCTACCTTAGGTTTCGTCTTTGCATTGCTAGCTAATCCATTTCAGCAAGTGGTGCAGTTGAAGTCAAGCATTGTGGGAATTGTGGTCTTATAACCAAGCAAATGATCAAGCAAAATGTGATATTTTGACATGTAGAAATCCCCCAGAAGGAAAATTGCAGTGATATGTCATAGAATACATGCAGTAAATATATTTTGATTAGTTTTATTGAGGTGGATTACCCCTTTAATGTACTTGCTCACATTGAGAAACTCTGTAGCTCTGAACACATGGAAGGTTGGAACAAATACATCGGAGTAATTAGTCGGACTTAATGGGCGGACCAAAGCAAGTTGATTGACAGATTGTGCTCGTCAAAAAGAGCAGAAATAAGGAAATGTATACAGAAATCATTGAATAAATCTGAAATTACATATGACAGAGAAATATATACAGAAATTAAGATATTTTTTTAAATTATGAAAATGGAGAAATGTATACTTAAAATAAATCTGAAAAAGAAATTTAGGAAAACAATTGCACACTTTTATTTATATTTCAAGATTTATATTTTATTCATTTTTATTAATTTCCACATTTATTTTTAGATTAGCAGCATATTTCTTTTATTTATTTAGAAATAAAACCTCACAGGACAAGCCTGTATTTTACACACAGGTAACACATCAACTTCAGTTAATCCAGTAGTTATCAACATGAATGGGTGGCGCATAAAAGCACAGTTACTTTCCTGACCATCTAAAAACAAAAATAAAACATGGTGTCCTCTTGCAGTGTCATCTGAATTTATTTATATTTTATTCCATTAAAACCACAATAAAGAGCTTTATTAGTATGTAAATTTGGCTGCAGGTACAGACCCATTGATTTAGGCAGTGAATGCAACTACAGGTCAACAAGCAGCAACGTGATATGGTATGGTGATGTGGGTATATTTTTTCCCCAGAGGACAGTGTTAGTGCTGTGAATTCAGTAGCTAACCATTCTTCAGGCTAACTAGGTGAATGTGTTGAATGTTCACATAACTTTGAGACCATAAGAGGTAATGCACCCTTCGGTCACCGGTTTAAATTCCAGCCCACCACCTCAGGGCACAGGGACAGCACTGCACAGTCTATACCTCCACACAGGTTTAGGCAACATCCGAGATAAAAAAATAAAAAAAAAGTGTTTGCATTGGGTCTCGCATTAATAGTTATTCTATATATAAGCTTTTGTCTACTGAAATGCCCCCATGGGCCTGCATATTTAAATGTATTGCTTTTAAATTAAACATATAATTGTTTTTAAGGCACCAAATCAGTAAATTGCAGGATATTTAAATGACTTCCATTGAACTCCACTGACAAACTCCTTGGGAACCAGTGTAAATGACATTCTCCTCTACAGCAGGGCAGGTGAGTAACATTCCCAGGGTACTCATAGTGGAGGTCATTTCAGCGTCGACAGCGGTTACCCAAAACCAGTGGCCAACATAGTAATGCTGGAGCACAACCGCTAGGACAACGCTCAAGGTTTCACCATCTGAGCTACAAGCCCCCAGGTGATCTGACCAGTCTACACCATGTATGGAGGAACAGGTCCTGATCAGTGCAACAACTAAGTCTGAGCGTTGGTACACATCACTGGTCTACAACAGGATGGGCAAGGAGGCCCGTGTCCATTTCTGGACTTCAGGCCAACTTCTGCTCTTCGTTATTTCATTAATCCAATCCTTTGCGTGATATGACATATTGGATACAGTCCTTGAATGATAGCCGAATACAGTTATTGAGCCCCTATGTGAAATGTTTTACTTTGGACTAATCTATGGGACAAACGGCGGTAATGTATACAACTAATTAGCTAATTGAGCCAGGGTAATAAGCGGAAACAAAAAACTGCATAAACACCAGCCCTCCAGGAACAGAATTGCCCACCCTGGTCTACAGCGACAACAGAGAAGGGATTGGGAGAGGCGTAGTTTCAATTCTGCCTGGAATCCTTGCAAATTTCCAGTCAGCATATTGGTTTTGTTCCTTTGCTCAAGACAAGTGAGAATTAAAACAGACCCGTCAAGGGCCACGGTACCAGATTCAGGCAGTAAAGTGCTGTCAGTGGCCTCCTAGTGTCCCCCCCGGACTCTGCAAATGGCAACGGGTCAACGGTGTACCTCACTGTTCACACTCCTGCTTTAAGAAAGTCGGCCTCTGTTTTTTGTTTTTTTTCTAAAAAAGAAATCTGCCTCAGCAGTGCAATGGTAGCCTCCGATCAGGCATCCCCCAGGTTGAAGGCGATTCTGTCCTCAAAAAGGGCGATGCAGAGCATGATGACGCCCCCTGCCAACAGGCCCAGGTTCTGCAGGAAGAAGCGGGTCAGGGGTCGCATGGGGCCCCGGATCCCCACGCAGCATCTCAGGCATCTGGAGCGGAGGAGAGAGGAGATGCAGTCTCTGAGCTCAGCCCTTTCAGCCCTTTCCAAACCACTTCACCTCATCCTACAATCTCTGAGCTCAGCCCTTTCCAAACCACTTCACCTCATCCTACAATCTGAGCTCAGCCCTTTCCAAACCACTTCACCTCATCCTACAATCTCTGAGCTCAGCCCTTTCCAAACCACTTCACCTCATCCTACAATCTCTGAGCTCAGCCCTTTCCAAACCACTTCACCTCATCCTACAATCTGAGCTCAGCCCTTTCCAAACCACTTCACCTCATCCTACAATCTGAGCTCAGCCCATTCCAAACCACTTCACCTCATCCTACAATCTCTGAGCTCAGCCCTTTCCAAACCACTTCACCTCATCCTACAATCTCTGAGCTCAGCCCTTTCCAAACCACTTCACCTCATCCTACAATCTGAGCTCAGCCCTTTCCAAACCACTTCACCTCATCCTACAATCTGAGCTCAGCCCATTCCAAACCACTTCACCCCATCCTACAATCTCTGAGCTCAGCCCTTTCCAAACCACTTCACCTCATCCTACAATCTGAGCTCAGCCCATTCCAAACCACTTCACCTCATCCTACAATCTGAGCTCAGCCCTTTCCAAACCACTTCACCTCATCCTACAATCTCTGAGCTCAGCCCTTTCCAAACCACTTCATCTCATCCTACAATCTGAGCTCAGCCCTTTCCAAACCACTTCACCTCATCCTACAATCTGAGCTCAGCCCTTTCCAAACCACTTCACCTCATCCTACAATCTCTGAGCTCAGCCCTTTCCAAACCACTTCACCTCATCCTACAATCTGAGCTCAGCCCTTTACAAACCACTTCACCTCATCCTACAATCTCTGAGCTCAACCCTTTCCAAACCACTTCACCTCATACTATAAATTGTGTTTTTCTGGTGAACCTTGTCACCCCTATGCTGTGTAAAGTGTTAGCCATGTAGACACACAAACACACTTGGGTCTCGAGGTTTGTCGCTGTATCCATACAACCACACACGCACACGCACCAGCCCTCACACTCACCATGTCGACCAGGGCCACGTACAGGAAGACCCCCGTGGTGAGCGCCAGGATCCAGGGGGAGAGCATGGCGAAGTGGTGCCCCAGAATGGTGCCCGCCAGCAGGCCCAGGAATCCCAGCGCGGCCGACACCCCGCTGAACGCCAGCAGCCTGCGCATGGGCCAGCCTGCCCCCAGCAGCAGCGCCAGGTCACCTGCAGAGCCCAACGACAAGCCCAGTGGAGGTCAACGTAGTCACGCTCATTCTGAACGCTGGTTGATACTCTGCCACCCCTTCCCTGCTTTCATATCCAGACAGGCCAGCTTGCTTTGTGCCTCTTTACGACAGTAACATTCGTACTCACATCCAGTTTGACACACGGCGACTTGGTACTGTTGGCGTGGATGACGCAATTCCAGATAATTGAGACGGGAAACAGAGACATTTCTGTGCATGTACAAATTCTGCCCTCTAGTGGTAGATTAAACTTCTCTTCTCACCCTTTTGTTGTGAAGGTGTTTAAAAGGTGCACTATGCAGGATTTTTACCTTTTATTATAAAATAACCATGCTCAGTCATATCTATGATGCACTGGCAATCTCTGACTTTGCGCACATTTGCTGAATATGTGCTACTCTGCCTGTATATATTTTAAGATGTTTTCGGGACATTTCTGGCCATGACACATTTCTGTGTGGGGAGGGGTGGGTGTGGCTACAGTACCTGTGAGGTTTCAACAGAGGGTTTGTAGCTAGAGAGCTACTGCAATGGCAGAGTTGAAGAAGTGCGAGTACAGCGAAGCCAAACAAGCCAACGGCACGTTCAAGAAGCAGAGTGAACCTAGGATTTGCTTTTCTTCGATGGTGAAAGCTGAAGTTTAACAAGGGGATGAAAAGCGACATGGAGTTGGTGTGTTTCCTGTTGGACCTGTAAGTAATGTTACCTCTAGCTATCCTGCTAGCTACGAAAGGTAGCTAGATGGCAGAAGTCGGGTACCTTGAGTGGGCGGGGTTGAGGACAGAGGAGGAGACTTATTTGATTGTAAACACAGGACCACAGTAAGGCTCAAAATCTGCATAATGCACCTTTAACAGTACAGTACAAGTGTGATGTTTACTGTGACGGAGAGTTGTGCAAAGGTTTTATAGTAAAGTACAGGTGTGGGAAGGTGTAAAGGGTAGGAGTGGATTGTATACCCAGCTCATGGGGGAGTTCATGGCAGAACACAGCCACAGTGGTGCTCAGACCGCCAGCTAGACCTTGAGAGAATGCCACTCCTGTGGAAGACAGAGAAAGTACCATGTTACCCAACTGATCATTGTGAATTATGCCAGGCAATCATTATGAAGGATATCAGCTGCACAAAGCGCTTTAGAACAGGGATCTCATTCAAGTCCTGGTGGGCTACAGTGTCTACGTGTTTTTTTATGGATATAACCAGCAACCAATTTCCTGCTTTGGAACCAGGCTACAATAATAGGACCTATCCCACACCCCACCACCTGTTATACACCCCCATGCTCACCTATTGCCAGGCCGTCAGTGAGATTGTGAATTCCATCCCCCATTACCACCATCCACACCAGGCTTCCCGTCCCAGAATGCCCCTGGCCCGGGGGTGCCGTGGGAGTGCCCGTGTCCTTGCTCCGCCACACTCAAACACTCAGAGGACGGGGCTGCCTCTATCATAGTCGAGCCTGCAGGACAGAATAGGCGGGGCTTAAGAGCTGGTTTCAATCTGTACACAAAATGGAGAATTGCAGGAGCATGTATGATCTGTCCACAATCCACTTTCAGGCATCTGCCTTCTAGTTCCACTGAATTATATCTATTTACTCATTCAGATCCTCCTCCAGAGTTACTGGACAATAAATCATTTTTTCATTTTAGCCACATTTTTGAATGGCCAGTTGCAGCTGCAGGCATTTCTCATCGCTGCAACATCCTCCATCAGTTTGGGAGGGCGAGCGCACGGGTCTGCTATATGCAGGGTTGGCTGTGTAATTATCCAACTAAAACCTGCAGCTGCTAAGCCGCAGGACTGCGGCTGGACTGATCTCGTAGGTACTCAATCGAACAGAAGATGAACTAGTGAGCGACGAGGCGGGGGGGTGGGGATATCCTACCCAACCGAAACCCTCCCTCGTGAATCGTCAACCCCCCACCCCATCCACCCACCAACCACAAGCTTCAAGCAACACTGCACAATCCAGATTTGGTCCTGGCCAATTTGCCATTCAAGAGCTGATTCAGAGACTATGGAACTAGCCTCAAGTTCCTGTGCAGTTCGGCTTGATGTGTAAAGGCCTGAGTAACGCACGGCTCCACTCACACTCACACTCACACTCACACTCACACTCACACTCACACTCACACTCACACTCACCCTGCAGTGTGACCAGCTCTGTCTCAGGTTCTCCTCCCCCCTCTGCACTGGGGGAATCCTGCCTGACCTTCCTCTGAAAAGAACAACAAAAAAAAAACAGCCTTAAGCGTCCACATCAGGGTAAGATCAGCTGGCATCATCATAATACTCGCAGTTGGTTCAGTCACAAGACGTGCAGTACCCCTCCTCACCTTAAAGTGGCGCTGCAGCCCCAATGTGCCTTCAACCAAGAAGAACAGGTAAAGGCCTGCGAGCACGCTGGCACCTTTTAGAACAGAATCCCCGCTGCTCGGACTCGGAGTGAGGTCCAGACCTCGCCTGCAGCACAGAAACACATCGCAGCTTCAGTCCTGAAAAGGCAGACACTGGACCCACTTACAGGGGATCAACAAGGGTCCTGGTGTACAGTGTAGTGTAAATATACTTCAGGAAAGTTCAGAGAAATGTCGGTTGCTCTCTATTTGGTACCTACATGAGGCAGGAGGTGGAGCAGGGCGTCTCCGCACAGTGTGCCTATTGCCAGGGCCACCATTGGGCACAGCAGGGTCTGTAGATGGCTGGGGGGCACCAGGGGTACCAGAGCCAGGGCCAGCAATGAGGGCAGACTGATCACTGCCAGAGCCAGGGAGGCCCACCCCAGAGCTGCGAAGAAGGAGAGCATGAGATGCCTAAACACTCCCCTAAGAAGCTTAAATTCACTCCTGAGATGCCTAAACACACCCCTGAGATGCCTAAACACACCCCTGAGATGCCTAAACACACCCCTGAGATGCCTAAACACACCCGAGATGCCTAAATCCACCCCTTAGATGCCTAAATCCATCCCTGAGAAGCCTAAATTCACCCCTGAGATGCCTAAACACACCCCTGAGAAGCCTAAACACACCCCTGAGATGCCTAAACACACCCCTGAGATGCCTAAACACACCCGAGATGCCTAAACCACACCCCTGAGAAGCCTAAACACACCACTGAGAAGCCTAAATTCACCCCTGAGAAGCCTAAATCCACCCGAGATGCCTAAACTCACCCCTGAGAAGCCTAAATTCACCCCTGAGATGCCTAAACACACCCCTGAGAAGCCTAAACACACCCCTGAGAAGCCTAAACGCACCCGAGATGCCTAAACACACCCCTGAGATGCCTAAACACACCCCTGAGAAGCCTAAACACACCCCTGAGAAGCCTAAACGCACCCGAGATGCCTAAACACACCCCTGAGATGCCTAAACACACCCCTGAGAAGCCTAAACACACCCCTGAGAAGCCTAAATTCACCCCCGAGATGCCTAAACACACCCGAGATGCCTAAACACACCCCTGAGATGCCTAAACGCACCCGAGATGCCTAAACACACCCCTGAGATGCCTAAACGCACCCGAGATGCCTAAACACACCCCTGAGAAGCCTAAACACACCCCTGAGAAGCCTAAATTCACCCCTGAGAAGCCTAAACACACCCCTGAGATGCCTAAACACACCCGAGATGCCTAAACACACCCCTGAGAAGCCTAAACACACCACTGAGAAGCCTAAATTCACCCCTGAGAAGCCTAAATCCACCCCTGAGATGCCTAAACTCACCCCTGAGAAGCCTAAATTCACCCCTGAGATGCCTAAACACACCCCTGAGAAGCCTAAACACACCCCCTGAGAAGCCTAAACGCACCCGAGATGCCTAAAACACACCCCTGAGATGCCTAAACACACCCCTGAGAAGCCTAAACACACCCCTGAGAAGCCTAAACACACCCCTGAGAAGCCTAAATTCACCCCCGAGATGCCTAAAAACACACCCCTGAGAAGCCTAAATTCACCCCTGAGATGCCTAAAACACACCCCTGAGAAGCCTAAACACACCCCTGAGAAGCCTAAACACACCCCTGAGAAGCCTAAATTCACACCTGAGATGCCTAAAACACACCCCTGAGATGCCTAAAACACACCCCTGAGAAGCCTAAACACACCCCTGAGATGCCTAAACTCACCCCTGAGAAGCCTAAATTCACCCGAGATGCCTAAAACACACCCCTGAGAAGCCTAAACACACCCCTGAGATGCCTAAACACACCCCTGAGATGCCTAAACACACCCGAGATGCCTAAACACACCCCTGAGATGCCTAAATCCACCCGAGAAGCCTAATCACACCCCTGAGAAGCCTAAACACACCCCTGAGAAGCCTAATCACACCCCTGAGATGCCTAAACACACCCGAGATGCCTAAATCCACCCCTTAGATGCCTAAATCCATCCCTGAGAAGCCTAAATTCACCCGAGATGCCTAAACACACCCCTGAGAAGCCTAAACTCACCCGAGAAGCCTAAATTCACCCCTGAGAAGCCTAAGTTCACCCCAGAGAAGCCTAAACACACCCGAGATGCCTAAATCTACCCCTGAGAAGCCTAAACACACCCCTAAGATGCCTAAACTCACCCGAGAAGCCTAAATTCACCCCTGAGAAGCCTAAGTTCACCCCCAGAGGAGCCTAAACACACCACTGAGATGCCTAAACACACCCGAGATGCCTAAATCTACCCCTGAGAAGCCTAAACACACCCCTAAGATGCCTAAACTCACCCGAGAAGCCTAAATTCACCCCTGAGAAGCCTAAGTTCACCCCAGAGGAGCCTAAACACACCACTGAGATGCCTAAACACACCCGAGATGCCTAAATCTACCCCTGAGAAGCCTAAACACACCCCTAAGATGCCTAAACTCACCCGAGAAGCCTAAATTCACCCCTGAGGAAGCCTAAGTTCACCCCAGAGAACCCTAAACACACCACTGAGATGCCTAAACACACCCCTGAGATGCCTAAACACACCCCTGAGAAGCCTAAATCTACCCCTGAGAAGCCTAAACACACCCCTAAGAAGACTAAACTCACCCGAGAAGCCTAAATTCACCCCTGAGAAGCCTAAGTTCACCCCAGAGAAGCCTAAACACACCCTAGATGCCTAAAATCTACCCCTGAGAAGCCTAAACACACCCCTAAGATGCCTAAACTCACCCGAGAAGCCTAAATTCACCCCTGAGAAGCCTAAGTTCACCCCTGAGAAGCCTAAGTTCACCCCAGAGAAGCCTAAGTTCACCCCAGAGAAGCCTAAACACACCACTGAGATGCCTAAACACACCCCTGAGATGCCTAAACACACCCCTGAGAAGCCTAAATCTACCCCTGAGAAGCCTAAACACACCCCTAAGATGCCTAAACTCACCCGAGAAGCCTAAATTCACCCCAGAGAAGCCTAAATTCACCCCAGAGAAGCCTAAATTCACCCGAGATGCCTAAATCCACCCATAAGATGCCTAAATCCACCCGAGAAGCCTAAATCCACCCCTGAGAAGCCTAAACACACCCCTGAGATGCCTAAACACACCCCTAATATGCCTAATCACACCCCTGAGATGCCTAAACACACCCCTGAGAAGCCTAATCACACCCCTGAGATGCCTAAACACACCCCTGAGATGCCTAAACTCACCCCTGAGATGCCTAAACACACCCGAGATGCCTAAATCCATCCCTGAGAAGCCTAAATTCACCCCTGAGAAGCCTAAACACACCCCTGAGAAGCCTAAATCCACCCCTGAGAAGCCTAAACACACCCCTAAGATGCCTAAACTCACCCCAGAGAAGCCTAAATTCACCCGAGATGCCTAAATCCACCCATAAGATGCCTAAATCCACCCGAGCAGCCTAAATTCACTCCTGAGATGCCTAAACACACCCCTGAGAAGCCTAATCACACCCCAGAGAAGCCTAAATTCACCCCAGAGAAGTCTAAATTCACCCGAGATGCCTAAATCCACCCATAAGATGCCTAAATCCACCTGAGAAGCCTAAATCCACCCCTGAGAAGCCTAAACACACCCCTAAGATGCCTAAACTCACCCCTGAGAAGCCTAATCACACCCCTGAGAAGCCTAATCACACCCGAGATGCCTAAACACACCCCAGAGATGCCTAAACTCACCCCTGAGATGCCTAAACACACCCCTGAGATGCCTAAACACACCCGAGATGCCTAAATCCATCCCTGAGAAGCCTAAATTCACCCCTGAGAAGCCTAAACACACCCCTAAGATGCCTAAACACACCCGAGATGCCTAAATCCACCCCTGAGATGCCTAAATCCATCCCTGAGAAGCCTAAATTCACCCCGAGAAGCCTAAATTCACCCCTGAGATGCCTAAAAACACACCCCTGAGAAGCCTAAACACACCCCTGAGATGCCTAAACACACCCCTGAGATGCCTAAACACACCCCTGAGAAGCCTAAACACACCCCTGAGAAGCCTAAACACACCCCTGAGATGCCTAATCACACCCCTGAGAAGCCTAAACACACCCCTGAGAAGCCTAATCACACCCCTGAGATGCCTAAACACACCCCTGAGATGCCTAAATCTACCCCTGAGAAGCCTAAACACACCCCTAAGATGCCTAAACTCACCCGAGAAGCCTAAATTCACCCCTGAGAAGCCTAATCACACCCCTGAGATGCCTAAACACACCCCTGAGAAGCCTAAATCTACCCCTGAGAAGCCTAAACACACCCCTAAGATGCCTAAACTCACCCGAGAAGCCTAAATTCACCCCTGAGAAGCCTAAGTTCACCCCAGAGAAGCCTAAACACACCACTGAGATGCCTAAACACACCCGAGATGCCTAAATCTACCCCTGAGAAGTCTAAACACACCCCTAAGATGCCTAAACTCACCCGAGAAGCCTAAATTCACCCCTGAGAAGCCTAAGTTCACCCCAGAGAAGCCTAAACACACCACTGAGAAGTCTAAACACACCCCTGAGATGCCTAAACACACCCCTGAGAAGCCTAATCACACCCCTGAGATGCCTAAACAAACCCCTGAGATGCCTAAACTCACCCGAGATGCCTAAACACACCCGAGATGCCTAAATCCACCCGAGATGCCTAAATCCATCCCTGAGAAGCCTAAAGCCTAAATTCACCCCTGAGAAGCCTAAATCCACCCCTGAGATGCCTAAACGCACCCCTGAGAAGCCTAAATTCACCCCTGAGATGCCTAAAACACACCCCTGAGAAGCCTAAACACACCCCTGAGATGCCTAAACACACCCCTGAGATGCCTAAACACACCCCTGAGATGCCTAAACACACCCCTGAGAAGCCTAAATCTACCCCTGAGAAGCCTAAACACACCCCTAAGATGCCTAAACTCACCCGAGAAGCCTAAATTCACCCCTGAGAAGCCTAAGTTCACCCCAGAGAAGCCTAAACACACCACTGAGATGCCTAAACACACCCGAGATGCCTAAATCTACCCCTGAGAAGTCTAAACACACCCCTAAGATGCCTAAACTCACCCGAGAAGCCTAAATTCACCCCAGAGAAGCCTAAACACACCACTGAGATGCCTAAACACACCCGAGATGCCTAAATCTACCCCTGAGAAGTCTAAACACACCCCTGAGATGCCTAAACACACCCCTGAGAAGCCTAATCACACCCCTGAGATGCCTAAACAAACCCCTGAGATGCCTAAACTCACCCGAGATGCCTAAACACACCCGAGATGCCTAAATCCACCCGAGATGCCTAAATCCATCCCTGAGAAGCCTAAATTCACCCCTGAGAAGCCTAAATCCACCCCTGAGATGCCTAAACGCACCCCTGAGAAGCCTAAACGCACCCCTGAGAAGCCTAAACACACCCCTGAGAAGCCTAAATCCACCCCTGAGAAGCCTAAACACACCCCTAAGATGCCTAAACTCACCCCTGAGAAGCCTAAATTCACCCCAGAGAAGCCTAAATTCACCCGAGATGCCTAAATCCACCCGAGAAGCCTAAATTCACTCCTGAGATGCCTAAATTCACCCCAGAGAAGCCTAAATTCACCCCTGAGATGCCTAAATCCACCCGAGAAGCCTAATCACACCCCTGAGAAGCCTAAACACACCCCTGAGAAGCCTAATCACACCCCTGAGAAGCCTAAACACACCCCTGAGAAGCCTAAATTCACCCCTGAGAAGCCTAAATCCACCCCTGAGATGCCTAAACTCACCCCTGAGAAGCCTAAATTCACCCCTGAGAAGCCTAAACACACCCCTGAGAAGCCTAAACACACCCCTGAGAAGCCTAAATTCACACCTGAGATGCCTAAAACACACCCCTGAGATGCCTAAAACACACCCCTGAGAAGCCTAAACACACCCCTGAGATGCCTAAACACACCCGAGATGCCTAAACACACCCCTGAGATGCCTAAACACACCCCTGAGAAGCCTAAATCTACCCCTGAGAAGCCTAAACACACCCCTAAGATGCCTAAACTCACCCGAGAAGCCTAAATTCACCCCTGAGAAGCCTAAGTTCACCCCAGAGAAGCCTAAACACACCACTGAGATGCCTAAACACACCCGAGATGCCTAAATCTACCCCTGAGAAGTCTAAACACACCCCTGAGATGCCTAAACACACCCCTGAGAAGCCTAATCACACCCCTGAGATGCCTAAACAAACCCCTGAGATGCCTAAACTCACCCCTGAGATGCCTAAAACACACCGAGATGCCCTAAATCCACCCGAGATGCCTAAATCCATCCCTGAGAAGCCTAAATTCACCCCTGAGAAGCCTAAATCCACCCTGAGATGCCTAAACGCACCCCTGAGAAGCCTAAACGCACCCCTGAGAAGCCTAAACACACCCCTGAGAAGCCTAAATCCACCCCTGAGAAGCCTAAACACACCCCTAAGATGCCTAAACTCACCCCTGAGAAGCCTAAATTCACCCCAGAGAAGCCTAAATTCACCCGAGATGCCTAAATCCACCCGAGAAGCCTAAATTCACTCCTGAGATGCCTAAATTCACCCCAGAGAAGCCTAAATTCACCCCTGAGATGCCTAAATCCACCCGAGAAGCCTAATCACACCCCTGAGAAGCCTAAACACACCCCTGAGAAGCCTAATCACACCCGAGATGCCTAAACACACCCCTGAGAAGCCTAAAATCTACCCCTGAGAAGCCTAAACACACCCCTAAGATGCCTAAACTCACCCGAGAAGCCTAAATTCACCCGAGAAGCCTAAGTTCACCCCAGAGAAGCCTAAACACACCACTGAGATGCCTAAACACACCCGAGATGCCTAAATCTACCCCTGAGAAGTCTAAACACACCCCTAAGATGCCTAAACTCACCCGAGAAGCCTAAATTCACCCCTGAGAAGCCTAAGTTCACCCCAGAGAAGCCTAAACACACCACTGAGATGCCTAAACACACCCGAGATGCCTAAATCTACCCCTGAGAAGTCTAAACACACCCCTGAGATGCCTAAACACACCCCTGAGAAGCCTAATCACACCCCTGAGATGCCTAAACAAACCCTGAGATGCCTAAACTCACCCCTGAGATGCCTAAACACACCCGAGATGCCTAAATCCACCCGAGATGCCTAAATCCATCCCTGAGAAGCCTAACTTCACCCCTGAGAAAGCCTAAATCCACCCCTTGAGATGCCTAAACGCACCCCTGAGAAGCCTAAACGCACCCCTGAGAAGCCTAAACACACCCCTGAGAAGCCTAAATCCACCCCTGAGAAGCCTAAACACACCCCTAAGATGCCTAAACTCACCCCTGAGAAGCCTAAATTTCACCCCAGAGAAGCCTAAATTCACCCGAGATGCCTAATCCACCCGAGAAGCCTAAATTCACTCCTGAGATGCCTAAACACACCACTGAGAAGCCTAAACACACCCCCTGAGAAGCCTAATCACACCCCTGAGATGCCTAAACACACCCCTGAGATGCCTAAACTCACCCCTGAGATGCCTAAACACACCCGAGATGCCTAAATCCACCCGAGATGCCTAAATCCATCCCTGAGAAGCCTAAATTCACCCCTTAGAAGCCTAAACACACCCCTGAGAAGCCTAATCACATCACACCCCTGAGATGCCTAAACACACCCCTGAGAAGCCTAAATCTACCCCTGAGAAGCCTAAACACACCCCTAAGATGCCTAAACTCACCCGAGAAGCCTAAGTTCACCCCAGAGAAGCCTAAACACACCACTGAGATGCCTAAACACACCCGAGATGCCTAAATCTACCCCTGAGAAGTCTAAACACACCCCTAAGATGCTAAACTCACCCCTGAGAAGCCTAAGTTCACCCCAGAGAAGCCTAAACACACCACTGAGATGCCTAAACACACCCGAGATGCCTAAATCTACCCCAGAGAAGCCTAAACACACCACTGAGATGCCTAAACACACCCCTGAGATGCCTAAACACACCCCTGAGAAGCCTAAATCTACCCCTGAGAAGCCTAAACACACCCCTAAGATGCCTAAACTCACCCGAGAAGCCTAAATTCACCCCAGAGAAGCCTAAATTCACCCCAGAGAAGCCTAAATTGACCGAGATGCCTAAATCCACCCATAAGATGCCTAAATCCACCCGAGAAGCCTAAATCCACCCCCTGAGAAGCCTAAACACACCCCTGAGATGCCTAAACCACACCCCTAAGATGCCTAATCACACCCCTGAGATGCCTAAACACACCCCTGAGAAGCCTAATCACACCCCTGAGATGCCTAAACACACCCGAGATGCCTAAACTCACCCCTGAGATGCCTAAACACACCCGAGATGCCTAAATCCACCCGAGATGCCTAAATCCATCCCTGAGAAGCCTAAATTCACCCGAGAATGCCTAAATTCACCCCTTAGAACCTAAATCCACCCCTGAGATGCCTAAACGCACCCCTGAGAAGCCTAAACGCACCCCTGAGAAGCCTAAACACACCCCTGAGAAGCCTAAATCCACCCCTGAGAAGCCTAAACACACCCCTAAGATGCCTAAACTCACCCCTGAGAAGCCTAAATTCACCCCAGAGAAGCCTAAATTCACCCGAGATGCCTAAATCCACCCATAAGATGCCTAAATCCACCCGAGAAGCCTAAATTCACTCCTGAGATGCCTAAACACACAACTGAGAAGCCTAAACACACCCCTGAGAAGCCTAAACACACCGCAGAGAAGCCTAAATTACCCCAGAGAAGTCTAAATTCACCCGAGATGCCTAAATCCACCCATAAGATGCCTAAATCCACCCGGAGAAGCCTAAATCCACCCCTGAGAAGCCTAAACACACCCCTAAGATGCCCTAAACTCACCCCTGAGAAGCCTAATCACACCCCTGAGAAGCCTAATCACACCCCGAGATGCCTAAACACACCCGAGATGCCTAAACTCACCCCTGATAAACACACCCCTGAGATGCCCTAAAACACACCCGAGATGCCTAATCCACCCCTCAGATGCTAAATCCATCCCTGAGAAGCCTTAAATTCACCCCTGAGAAGCCTAAACACACCCCTAAGATGCCTAAACACACCCGAGATGCCTAAATCCACCCCTGAGATGCCTAAATCCATCCCTGAGAAGCCTAAATTCACCCTGAGAAGCCTAAATTCACCCCTGAGATGCCTAAAACACACCCCTGAGAAGCCTAAACACACCCCTGAGATGCCTAAAACACACCCTGAGATGCCTAAAACTCACCCGAGAAGCCTAAAATTCACCCCAGAAAAGCCTAAATTCACCCCAGAGAAGCCTAAATCCACCCGAGATGCCTAAATCCACCCTTGAGAAGCCTAAACACACCCCTAAGATGCCTAAACTCACCCCTGAGAAGCCTAAATTCACCCCAGAGAAGCCTAAATTCCACCCCAGAGAAGCCTAAATTCACCCCTGAGATGCCTAAAACACACCGAGATGCCTAAACACACCCGAGATGCCTAAACACACCCGAGATGCCTAAACACACCCGAGATGCCTAAACACACCCCTGAGAAGCCTAAATCCACCCGAGAAGCCTAATCACACCCCTGAGAAGCCTAACACACACCCATGAGAAGCCTAATCACACCCCTTGAGATTCCTAAATTCACCCCTGAGAAGCCTAAACACACCCGAGATGCTAAACACACCCGAGATGCCCCTAAACACACCCCTGAGAAGCCTAATCCACCCGAGAAGCCTAATCACACCCCTGAGAAGCCTAAACACACCCCTGAGAAGCCTAATCACACCCCTGAGATGCCTAAACACACCCGAGATGCCTAAACACACCCCTGAGAAGCCTAATCACAGCCCTGAGAAGCTAAATTCTGACTCTACCATCTGCATGTTTGCAGCAGAAATCAAGATTTGTCAGACCAGGCAACATTTTTTACAACTTTCAATCATCCAGTTTTGGTGATCAAGTGCCCTTATCTAAACTGTTCTTAGCTGACAGGAGTGGAACCCGGCGTGGTCTTCTGCTGCTGTAGCCCATCCGGCCTCAAGGTTTGACGCATTGTGCATTCAGAGATGCCCTATTGCACACCACTGTTGTAAACCGCTGTTATTTGAGATTTGTGGCCTTTCTGTTAACTTGAATGAGTCTTGCCCCATTCTCCTCTGACCTCTCTCACTAACAAGGAGTTTTTGCCACAGAACTGCTGATCACTGGATGTGTTTTGTTTATCGCTCCATTCTCCGCAAACTCTAGAGACTGTAGTGCCTGAAAATCCATGGAAAATCCCAGCTGCTGTTTCTGGAACCACCATGTCTGGCACCAACAATCAACACCACAGTTGCTTAGATCACGCTTCTTTCCCATTCTGATGCTTGGTCGAACAAGACCTAAACCTCTTCACCATGTCTGCATGCTTGTATATATTGAGTTGCGGTCACATCCAAACCAGGAAGTACAGCTGTTGCACTCAACAGACTCAGCTCAGTTGTGTCCTTGGAGTCACATGTACAACATGGAAGGCACAGACAGTGACGTGAGAAGGCTACGTCAATGCCTTAAGCATATGTAATTGGTTGGCAACTAGCGTGCAAATATATTTCGTAGGCCAGGATAAATAATAATAAAAAAATGTTTATCTTTGTCTGTGTGGTAAGAAACAATATTTTACCATGGAAAAATAATAAGTTAATTTAATTCAGAGTTAACATCAGTGTATAGGTGGAAGTATTTTTAATTTGCTGTCAAAAATGAATGTAGCGCAATGGGGAAACTGTTTATTTGAGTGCAAGTCTAGATATCAGCAGAGGGTGACATTATATCTGTGTGCTGAGGTTGAGAGCCGAAAGCTGGCCCTTGGCTTTTCCATACCTACGAGGAAGACTCGCTCCTTCCTGTCTCTAACCCCTCCCCCTCAGGGTGGACGCAGGCAGAGGCCCGCTGTCAATCTGATACAGGAGGGCAGGGCAAAGGAAGGTGAAGTGGGAGGGTGTGATGTGGGACGTTTTCCCCATGCCAAAATTTCCACAGGAGCTGAGTGACATTTAAACACTGAAAGCAAAATGGTAAAAAAAAAACATGGAACGTTAATTAAAGTATTGACTTCTTAATAAAGTAAGAGGTACAATGTACATTAACTATTAGCTATTGCCGCTAACTGTTAAAAGGAAACCACATTTCACCAATAGCATTTTTAAAAGGACTTAAAGGAAATACAGGAAAAAATCATATTTCAGTGAATACTCAATTATAATTTCTTCAAACTTCAAACAAATGCCCATGGAAAATCAACCAACAACCTTAGATGCTGATACCAAGGAGTTCTGGACTAAGTGTGTGGTAAAATCTGTGCCGGAGTAGCCATTACGCACGTTCCCGTGGAGGTGGATTTTATTGGGGTGATCCTGCACAAGGGAGGGCCCCTTGGGGTGTCTCTGTCCTGGTTGGGGATGGGGGGCTCTAGGTAACTCTGGGTGATCGTGTCCCTCATTTCCGCCGGGCGGACTGTGGTAGACCTCTGTGTGGTCTATGGGGTCCACGTCCTCCCACTCTGAGGCAAGTCTCCCTGCTATTTCCACTGCACATTCAGAGGTTTCACGAGAACGTATTATTATCAATGCCTTAATCCAATCATGGCACATTGTAAACACACAGGTGCAGTCTCAATCGAATAAATCATTTAACTGTCACTTAGTGAAATACATTATGTGCACTGTCAGAATAATTTCACTTTTGATCTCAATTTCACTTTGATTTCCATTTTCTTTCATTCCCCAGAGTTCTAGCTCGTATTCATAAAGTGTCTCAGAGGAGGAGTGCTGATCTAGGATCAGCTTTTCCTTTTGGCCCACAATGAATAAGACCTGGGCTGTATCTGAATACGACCCCTACACCCTTTTGAGTGTGCATATTTGAGTCCACTTTGTTAAAAAGCTTTTGAGTGGGCAACTTTTTCTCATAAATGGGGGCACTTAAAATTACCAGGAAGAACCCCCTTTTTGTTGAGGGATTTCAGGAGCACACTCATCTGCAGAACGGTGCACTCATCCGACAATTTCAGTAAGTAACGTGGAAGTAAAAATGTAAAAGACATAGAGCGTATATTCATATCTATGGTACGAGATAGGTTCATATTACAAACTACTCTTTTTTATTTTTGTTAATTCTATTCTATCTTCATTCATAATCTACATTTTGTAACAATCGGTCATATGTTAACTGATTGATATTCTCAATAAAAATAAAAAAATTCAAAAAAATATTACGAACTACTTCCACACTAGTTTGGAAAGAGTTTTGCGGGATTTCTTTCGCGCACTGCTTGCAAAGTGAGGGGACAGAGCACATAGTAGACAGGGTCTGAGTGGACAGGGAACAGGGGTCGTATTCGGACACAGCCCGAGTCACTGCGTGGGCTGAACGCCCGTCTTACACAAGCAGACTGCAGGCACTGGACTGCCCAGAGGAGGCGCTATTGCGCAGTTAATCAGAATGAAACACTCCATTATATGACCATCTATACACAGCCCTGTGGGACTCCCTTGCAGCAGGACTACAGAGTACATCAGTGCACTGAGAGCTTGTGCTTTAGCTGCAGGCACCACCACAGATCTAATTACCTCTGACACTTTTTATAGCCTTGGGCCTTTACTTCAGACAATACCAAGGAGATGCCAGTTTTAATAAAAGTAGGATTTATTTAGAATGCAAAGCCCTTTTAATTAAACACAGGCTTATTTGCTTGTATGTCTATAAATAGAACAGGCATGGTTTTATTGATAGAGGTTAAATACAATGGCAGTCCCAACAAGGCTAGATAATGCCGACACAGTGTAGTTTGTGAAAAATCTTGATCTTAGCCCTGAAAGGGTCTCTTTGGGTAAGTGCTGAAATACCCTGCTGTAGTAAATTCATTTTAGGACACCCCCCCCCCCAATTTCATGAGTCCTTTGCAGATAAATTAATACAGGTTATGCGTCTGTGTGTAATGCTAGCAGTGTGAAACGCTGCTTTCTCACCTCTCCAGGTGCTGGGAAGGAATGTCTGGTCCGTCGTGGGGGTGCAGGTTTTGGGAGGAGGGAGAGATCTGCTTAAAGCCCCTGGTGGCTGATCTGCAGCACGCTGACCTCTCCGAGCCCCAGACTTCCCAGCAGCCTCTGCAGGCCCCCGTAAGACAGCGTCCCATTGTCCCCGTATTGCAGAAACAGCCTCTCCAGGTAGTAACCCTTAAAACAGGGAATTCACATGAATGTCAAAAAGGCACACACCATGGCCAACATTACCCCTGAACAGTGAGCAGGGTTTGTATTTGTTGTGGTGCAAGTTTACTTGAAACCCTGAAACCTGAAAAAACACTTATTGTGTTCAAGGTGTCTCTGAGATGTCATATTCAGTATAAACACATGCCCTTGTGCAGAATTTTGTTTTGTAAATTGACCATTGATATTACTACATGACATTACTACACTACAGGACAGTCGCCTGACAAAGGTATACGCTGTTTGTTTTGCATATTACTTTCGCACAGCACGTGCCTTGACCTGGGCAGCACACAATTGCTTATCCATTTATACAGCCTGGTATTTACGGCAGCAATTCAGGCATTTTTCCAAAGTACAACGGTCACCCACACTTGAATATGGCAGGCGAAGTCCAGTAGGCTACTAGAGGCAAACTCTTCTCTTGTTTTCAGTAGTGCATACCTGCTCCTCAAATGCCTCTTGCAATATTCCGGTCCAAAGGGCTCCGCTCTGCTGCTGTTCGATGCGACAGTCCTGGCCACCAGTGCCTTTAGACCGAGTCCCATTTCAGAGCACAGTGTCAGAGCGGCCAGCGCTGCCAACACACAGGGCGCTCGGAGCGGCCCGCGGTTCCTGACCAAGGCCATCCTAAGTGATTAGCAGCACAGTGACTTTACTCTCGAGGCAATGTAGCTACTACAGATAGTTACATTATAAAACAATTTTATCAGAGATAACGGACTCACCAGATGAAATGCCTTACATTACGTAGCCTACAATGCACACACAATAGCTGCACTATCGGGGATTGGCTGAGGTGCTTTCCAACCCCGGAACTGTTGTCACAATTGTTTCGTCTTTTCAATGAGGTGTATATACTTTAAATGTCTCCTTGGTGAGTGAAATGAACAGGCAAATGGCCAGATGAAAAGAATTAGGAAATGATCAACTTTCACTGCAAAAACTCGAATGAAACGGATGACTGTTTTAGCGTGGGAAATGCTTAGCATTAGCTTACCCTTGCGTTGAAGGTTGATACTGATTAATCTTACTTAATAGCCTATATTCAACATTATTCATCTTTTAGAATGTTAGAGTGTTTTCAATTTAGCCTACTGACAACCTAGCCAGCATTTTAACGAATTAGCCTACGTTGGAAGTCGTAGACTGGTCATTTTAATTGGAAGACTATAGCGATTATTACTCGTACATGTGCAACTAGCCCATTGTCTATACCAGTGGTTCTCAAACTCGGTCCTGGGGCCCCCCTGTGTATGCTGGTTTTCGTTCCAAACACAATCGTGATCCGAGAATTTTAACAAGCTGTTCATTTTTTTCAATTGTACTTTTCATTCAAAGAGTTAACAAAATGATAACTGGTGAGTCAATATGCTCCTAATTAGTACTTTCATAATTCTGTTTCCTTAAACTTATTAACACAATGCAGGTTTGGCTCATTATGAATTTACGTTGTCCTTGAATTGTTCATTATCAACCAAATTGTTCGTTTTTGTGGCCATGTGTCCACACTTTCACCAATTAGGAGCCTGTTGATTCACCTCTGCCTTCCATTTGCTCAGTTTTGTTACCTCTTTTAATGAAATTGCAATATAGCACAATAAGCAAAATGTGAACATGGGGCATTTATTCTACATGGCATGCATAGCTATTTTCTTACATAATTTGGTTTAAGAGGGTAAATAATCCATCAAAACATGAAAAGTGCAATTCAGAAAAATTAATAGCTTGTTAAAATTCTCGGGTTGCAATTGTGGTTGGAACAAAAACCAGCATACACAGGGGGGCCCCAGGACCGAGTTTGAGAACCACTGGTCTATACGTTGCATATTTGAAATCTCTTATAGGACAAATATTGCATATTAAATGTTAAACACTTTAAAGAGCAGCTAAATGGGAAACCATCATGTTTCCATCGCTATATGGAAATAGCCTACTAAGTCATCCAGTTCAGTTTGACCTTTAAAAGATGATTCATTTTACAGTTGAACGAGGCTATAACCAGTACCTATATGCTGAATTGTTGGTGTATAGCTTATGTGGGGAAATAAACGATTAAAATGCAAAGCTTACCTTAAATTTGACAACGGAAAAGAGGTTAGAAATTTGGCCGGATCGCTCAATAAATAGGCATCGTTCTCAAACAGGCGCAGAGACTTGTTCGCATGTAATGAAACTGGCTTGTGTTTTCAGGTTAGTATTAACTTAACAAAATGTTTCGTAAATATGTGACCAAACCATAAAATTGATTTTAGAAAGCCCATATAATACATCGATTAGCACTGTTTACTTCCTGCAATTATTTTTTGCAAGCCAAGCGCTATCTCAAGCTACACGCGTTAGTGACCCTTCCAGCACTCATACTTCTTTAAGCACGCCTATCTGCTACTTAGAACATAATGTCAGTAGAAAAAACTACTAGCTGTTTGCATAGAACAGAATGTTGTTCTATGTAGCCTACACATTAACATCTAATTTAAGATCCGTCTTCCGCGGTGATGTTGATCAACTCATTCCATTGCTATGGGAACCTGTTGATAGGTGTTGATGGTTCTAACACCTAATCCTCTCTGAAATAATCTATACATCAATGTTTTTCAAGAGGCAGCTGGAGTTGAACCCTTGTCCTGATAGGGTTGTGTCACACTTAAAGATCTTAAACAATCTCGGACATAGTAATGGGATTTAGGGGTGGAAGGTAGACAAAGGTCCAATTTTTCCCCCAGTTGAATACAGACTTGTTACCTATCTCTCGGGACTCTTAAGAGTTGAAGTATGCATGGATGAGTCCGCAACTTTTAATACTGACATAATTTAGCCGTTTAAAATTTTTTTAAAAAACTTTAAAAAAAAAGAATAGGCTACATTTGGCTAGAAAGTTTTCCAAACTAGATTTTTATGTCATGGTAGAAATTTTGTTCAACCCATGTTAACCCAGAGTCCTGTTACTTACTCTAAAACATGTTAGGCCAACTGGCCGAATTGAATGCCGTTCTCCTTCGCAATAAACTGTACAAGTTCTTGGACGGTCTTCTTCACAGTTGCTGTTTGTCTCCGCACGCCCCTTGCTGGTGACTTTTGGAACGGTTTTGAAACCGGCTGGCGTGTGTACTCCGTTCCCTCGGTTGGTCCTTCAGTGGAAATACACCCGGCGAGGAAGGGAGGACTCATTTGATTTGTGCAGAATATATCATGCGCGCTGCAGTTGTACTAACCTGGGAACTTTCTAAAACGTTTAACAAAAAACTACTTAACAAGGTTTAATGTACCTAAACAAAGAGCTAGCCCCAGAAATTGCACAGATGAAGCTTAGCGTGAGTAGGCTACCAACAGTTTGCAAAAGGACGAGAACGGTATTTTAAGAAAAATGCCAGCATGAGTTAGTACTCATGCTAAGCCTCAGATTAAGAAGGAAAAACAGTGCTTAACGAGCATAAAATGCATTTTTATTAAAATAATTTTATTGTCCTTTTTGCACACTGTTAGAAAAAGATGGTTGATTTTTGTGAACACTTCATGGTAGGCACACTAGAAACACTTTAATTTAACATATACAATGAATAATACTAAGTGACGATTATCTAAGTGTACCTCGAGTAGGATAAGTAGGCTAAATATAAAAGTGCAATGAGTTACTTTTTTGTCTGCGTGGAAAACAGAGATGTATGCTCCTAGATTATAGAATGATGTATTGTCAACTATATAAAATACAAGTTTTCATTACAAAACAAAAAATATTTTAAACTTTGTGTATATTAAGCATTAAGTGTATATCGTGATAATTAAAAAAAATAATTTTGAATTCTTTTTTCAGCATGAACCCCCCCCCCCCCCCCCCCCCCCTCCACCCAATGTTTATGTTACGCTGATGGGCCTACTGTTTGGGTCAGTGAGGGTGGAGGCTAACAGATGTTAAACATGTCAAATGTCACCAAAACTTTTTTTCCTTTGAAAATGTAAGAGAAAATGTTAATTGCCAACTCCCTCAATGCATCCAACCACAACCACACACACATAGGCCTACACTGTGAGAAAGTGAAAATATTATTATTCTTATGACTAGAAGTTACCTGATATATCCCGTGGGACAGTTTCATCTACACTCAATGGGGGAGAGGTAAACAATATAACAGGGCACCTGCATAGGGGTTCCTACCAGCATTACACCTTGCAGCAACAATAGGTGCTCACTATCAGAGGTAAATAGAATTAACAATATGCGCAGAAGGATGATGGCACAGCCTAGGCGCTGGAATAAATCATTGATCAGGACAGAGAAGAGGAAGTATCTCAGAATGAGGACAACCTTAAGATCACTTCTAATCATGATGTTGAATTTTGGATGTGGAAGAAATGAGTATTGTCCCACAGCCTGCAATTACAAGAGAGATAAGTCAAGCCGGAAAGTCTGCACACTCCTTTCACCTTCTCCACGTTTTATTACGTTACAGACATATTCTACAATAGATTGAGTTCATTTTTTGTCTCAAAATTCTACACAAAATAGCCCATAATGACAAAGTGAAAACAGGTTTTTAGACATTTGTGCTAATTTATTAAAAATCAAAATGTAAAATATCATATGTACACAAGTGTGCACACCCTTTGATATGACACCCAAAAGTGAGCTGAGGTGCATTTTGTTTCCACTGATATGTTTCTACAACTTAATTGGAGTCCACCTGTGATAAATTCAATTGATTGGACATGATTGGGGATTGCCAACACCTGCCTATATAAGGTTCCACAGTTGACAGTGCATGTCAGAGCAAACTCCAAGCCATGGGGTCAAAGGAATTATCTGCAGACCTCAGAAACAGCATTGTGTCAAGGCATAGATCTGGAGAAGGGTACGGAAAAATCTCTGCAGCTTTTACAGGTCCCAAAGAGCACAGTGGCCACCATCATTCGTAAATGGAAGAAGTTTGGAACCACCAAGAATCTTCCTAGACCTGGCCGCCCGGCCAAACTGAGCAATCGGGGAAGACGGGCCTTGGCCAGGGAGGTGAGCAGGAACCCGAGGGTCACTCTGACAGAGCTCCAGCGTATCCTTGTGGAGATGGGAGAACCTTTCAGAAGATCAACCATCCAGACAGCACTCCACCAATCAGGCCTTTATGGTAGAGTGGCCAGACGGAAGCCCCTTCTTAGTAAAAGGCACATCACAGCCCGCTTGGAGTTTGCCAAAAGGCACCTAGAGGACTCTCAAACCATGAGAATCAAGATTATCTGGTCTGATGAAACCAAAATTGAACTTTTTGGCCTGAATACCAAGCATCACATCTGGAGGAAACCAGGCACAGCTCATCACCTGGCTAATACCATCCCTACAGTCAGTGGCGCCCCCAGCTGTACGCAGAGTACGCAGTCTGCGTACCTTAGCAACAAGAGCAAAATTAGTATTTCCATTAAAACTGACGTGAATTGTCAAAGTCTCTGCGTCTCTGTTTCTACGATGTTGAGAAATGATATTTGCTTATTGTCTTCGTTGTATTGCCTGGTTATTGTATTTTCCAAGTTTTGCATATTTCAAACATTTGAAAGTGATTGGAAGACACAGTTGAAAGTGATTGGAGGATGTCCGAAAATGTTCCCCACGAGTCATACAACGTTACACATCCCATCTTCACTGAAAACTGAGCCGCCAAAAAAAAAAAAACTACGTGGAGACAATGTTGGCATGGCAAACATGTCCACAAAAAGCGTGAGGAATCCTGCAATTACACGGTACACCTCTTTATTAACGTTAGCTTGAAAAGAAACAGTGTTAGGCCATAACATGTAGCTACGTATGTAAGGCTATAGCTAGGCTACAATAGCTTACCTAAAACGGCCACAAGCTTTGCCCCACTGTAGCCTACCTTTTAGCCAGTTTTTTTTTTTTTTTTTGCTCTCTGTCTATTTATTTAATGTAACGTTACATTCATTTAGAGGTCGGTCAATAGTTGGACCGAAGAGAGCACAACCAAAGGCGTCCTCGAGTGCTTACGTGAAAAACCAGTAGAAAAGACTGGGGAAAACGAATTTATCACAGGAAATAACAGAATTTTACCGGACATGTCAATTCGCACGGGATTGCTTTAACCTGGGGTAATTTTTACAGGACATTTAACGGTAGGTTAAAGACTCCGGAATCTTTACTGGTGCGGGAGCGCGCAGTCCGTAAAAGTTATAGACATGAATATGCGGAATAGCGGGGCTCTTCCAGTAATTATTACATTACCCCACCTCCCCCTGTAAAACTTATCCCGTCCGAATAGGGCTTAAGGGTAAGATGCTATTTATTTTTATGCAGTGATTGAGGAAACATGTTCTTTTATTTGCAGTGGCGTGTTCTCTCTCTCTCTCTCTCTCTCTCTCTCTCTCTCTCTCTCTCTCTCTCTCTCTCTCTCTCTCTCTCTCTCTCTCTCTCACACACACACACACACACACACACACAATTGGCGAGCATTCAGTGATAATATTTTATTAGAAAATTAAGCAGTGAATACATTTTGTTGAGCATGTTCGATAGTTACATTGACTTGTCAGAAGTGTTTTCATTGTGTTCACATTAACTGTGCTGTAAGTCGCGTAACAGCTTGTTGCGCGCAACATTTCCAATCTGTTGTGAGGTCTCCGGTTTTCCTGATGAAAGATCAGGCTACTGTAAGTCACGTAACATCTTTTTGCGCGCAACATTTCCATTCTATTGTGAAGTAAGTCTCTCCGGTTTTGCTGATGAAAGATCCGACTTTAACGTAGGCTGGGCCTACTCCTACATTAGAACTTCTTGTAATATGCAACCCTATGAGTGCAAAATATATCGGTAAATTACGTTGTAACGTTAGTCCTAAGCAGTGACGGCGCCAGGAACTTTTCTCTCCCTGGGCTAAGGGTGGGCTAGGTCAATACATTGGGGTGCTAAGGTTAGCTGTGTTTCCCCCAGGATGGCATTTGTGTGTGCGCCGGGGGGGCCTGCACAAGTGGCAGAGCATCCATACAAAAGTCAGAATTGTATAATTCTGTAAATTGAAATAGCAGTAAATGTCATTTGGCTTCATCAATACGAGTAGCCTACTTAAAAATATCAGACATCAAAGAAAATAATACACCGGAAAATAATGAAAAAGGATGTGAGAAGAGAGGATAAATTATCAGTGTAACGTCATGTCAAAAAAGATGGCTAAAATGTCGTTGTTTAACCGCTGCTCTGTTATTGGGGCATTTAGGAGTTTCATTATCTAACGAAGATCGCAAACTTTACTTATGAGTTAGTTACGCTCCTTGGTGTGTTTCATAAACTGCACCGTAACGTTTGCGTTGGTTTCTGTATTATCAGAACAGCTTCCACTGTCACCATCCTCCCCCATTTAATTTAGGCTTAGATTATAGCCTACATTTAGCTACATAGAATTAATATGAGATCTTTAACGTTACCTGACCATTTTTTGGAGGCAAGCACTTCTTATTAGCTGAAGTCGAGATGACGAAGATTGAAAATGATCATTTAGCTAATTTAGGTTAGTTATTCGCTTTCCAAATACACTCATCTGTGCATGGCCAAGCAGCCGATGTTGTGAGATTAGTCTACCGCCAATCAAAACACTGTAGTTTACACTTGGGAGTTGCTACCTAGGGAGGTCCACACACTCACAAATCTGTTGAGTAGTTGATCATTTCCGAAGACGGATCACATGGAGCTTACGCGAACACATTTTCTATTGATTTTTAGGAGGAATTGATATGATAGTAAATTCGTTTTCAAACAATGACGTTTCCATTTAATATTTTTTAACGTGGTGGCGAACTCTGTAGGCCTGATGTATTGTAGGCTATGGGAAAACTGGTTTGCTAACGTTAGAAATCAGTTTACGTTATTGTGTCATTTGCGTGAGCTCCACACACCCCCACATCTGTAGCCTACGTCAGAGCATAGGCTACATACGCTGCGTAGCCAGGGTGAATATCAGAAAGGGATTAGAATAGTTGATTTACTTTTATATATATTTTTTATTATAATTATAAAAATGTTATTAAAATGCCTGGGGGGGCTAAACTGGGGCTAAGCAAATTTGTGACGGGGCTATAGCCCACCCTTGCCCCGGTGTAGCGCCGTCCATGGTCCTAAGTAGTGGCTTTGTTTTCATGTAGCCTATGGCTTGGCCTCCTCTGTTGCGTACCCCGGGAAGAAATCCTGCGGGCGCCCCTGCCTACAGTGAAGCATGGTGGTGGCAGCATCATGATGTGGGGATGTTTTTCAGCAGCAGGAATGGGGCGACTAGTCCTGATAGAGGGAAAGATGAATGCAGCTAAGTACACCGAGATCCTGGAAGAAAACCTGCTCCAGAGCGCTCTGGACCTCAGACTGGGGCGAAGGTTTACCTTCCAACATGACAACGACCCGAAGCACACAGCCAAGAGAACAAAGGAGTGGCTTCGGAGAAAGTCTGTGCATGTCCCTGAGTGGCCCAGCCCTGAATCCAATTGAACATCTGTGGAAAGAGCTGAAAATGGCTGTGTACCGACGCTCCCCATCCAACCTGACGGAGCTTGCAAGGATATGCCAAGAGGAATGGGCAAAAATGTCCAGAAACAAGTGTCCCAAGCTCGTAGCTTCTTTCCCAAGACGCCTTGAGGCTGTAATCGCTGCCAAAGGTGCAGCAACTAAGTATTAGGCTAAGGGTGTGTACAGATATGTAACCCCTAAATAACCTATTTTTGTCAGTAAAATAAAATTGCATATTTTCTAAAAACCTGTTTTCACTTCGTCATTATTGGCTATTGTGTGTAGATGTTTGAGGCAAAAAATTAACTCAATCTATTGTAGTATAAGTCTGTAACGTAATAAAACGTGGAGAAGGTGAAAGGGGTGTACAGACTTTCTGGCTTGACTGTACATACCATCAGAAAATGGCCAAATAGAATGGTCCTCATCCCCAATATGCGACAGGCAACACTATCAACTACAAACATAACAAAGATGGTGCCAGGGCCCATTAGGATGGCAATGGTACTTGTAGCAGATATAAAGTCTGCTTTTGAGCTGGTCATTCTGTATTCAATTCAGAAAATAGTTCAAGAAATTACCTAAAAGGGAGGCCAAAAAGTCATTAGCACTAAACACACTGTGACATCCCTTCACTGGTGTGATGTGTAGACACACACACACACACACTTTTTTCTTGTTCAGGTTGTATGTTATAAACATTTATAAGAAATAAAGTTTGTTTCAATAAAAATGCTTATAACTCATTAACTTTGACCCAAAACAGAAAAAAGGAGTAATATTTCATACCGGTCAACATACCACGGTATGGGTCATCCTCGCCGAGACGGTGAGCTGTTAGGAGACTGAATAGCAAATTAACCAGCACTACACGGCGGACACGTCACGCCATCAATATGCCGCCCGTCCTCTTTTTGCCTCCTCGAGTTTTGAGTGTATAACTGATTTCTTTTGTTCTCGCTGGACCCGCCGAATCGCGGCTCCTCCTTGTCCTCTCCCGCTGCCGTCCGGAGCCTCTACTTCATGAGGAGTACACTACTCGAGGCTTTTCCTTCTCCCCCAGCAACGCGTTTACAGTAAATGGCTCATTGCTGTCCTTGGTTAATCAGTAGTGTTTGTTACCGTTCTTGTTGTTTGGGCAGTTTGCTGCCGTTTTCTTTTCGGAAATTATATCAGTTTTATGACTGATAACTTTCTGTTTATAATAACCCGTATTGAGTGTATTGGATTACATTTTCTGTTGGTTGTTACAAAAAATAAATAAATAAATAAAGCCGAAAGGAGCCTCTGTGTCCGTGAGGGCATACACTACCTGAGGCTTCCTCACCCCCTTGTGGCCCTTCAGTTGAACTGATTAGGGCCCTTGGCTTGGTGTTGGGTGCACTTCACCATGTCAGAAGGTGCACAGAATTCTGGAGGTGGGGGGCTCGTCTCGGGAGGACATCCCACGTGGGCAATCAATTTGTAAGGAGCGTGATGAGGAACTGCACACCCCTCGTCATCCTGCAGTGGTACTGTTCGGGTCTGTGGTTTATAGGTGTGTACTTCAACATTCATTGCGTCGAATGTTGAACACATCAGAGATATTGTGGTACTTTATCTAATGCAGAAAGGAGCCTCTGTGCCCATGAGGGCATACACTACCTGAGGCTTCTTCACCCCCTTGTGGCCCTTCAGTTGTACTGATTCGGGCCCTTGGCTTGGTGTTGTGCACACTTCAGTGGCAGCCTCTTAGGCTCCACGACTCATGGGAGCCTGTGGCTAGACGCACCGGGAGCCTGTGGCTGGATGCAACCTATGGTTGTGATGCTCGCGGGGGCTTCCCAGGATCTCAATAACTGCTGCTGGGCTACTGTTAAGTCACCTGTGCAAGGCCTACCAGGCCTCTGCCTTGTTGGCTTAGCTAGCCGACACCAATGCGCTACTTTTGGTGTATTTGGAGGGATTGCTCCAAATACTCTGCTGCCTCCAGTGACTCAGTGGTGGAGATGTTGTGAGTGGTGACACCATGATGCGTGGGGCTAGTGTTCAGGCCCAAGCCCCTGAGCATTACGATGCAAGGCAGGGGTGGCCAACTAGCTACCTGTAATCTAGCTAGTTTGGTAGCTGGATAATGTTAGCTACTACCCTGCCTGGATTCGGCGTTGCTTGGTAACGTTAGCTGGTAAAGTAGCTAATTTGTAAATGGCAAGCTAGCAAACTAATGTTACCAGCCAGATCAGCCCCGGGATTTTGGCCAATTAGCCACTGTTTACAAGTTTATAACTTCATAATAAATGAAAAGCAATTTTATGTTTGTTGTACCGAAAACATACCAAACCGTGACTTCAAAACCGAGGTACGTACCGAACCGTGACTTTTGTGTACCGTTACACCCCTACTGTTCATACATTGGAAATAGAAAGTGATTCATGCATTTAAAAATCTTACATATAGCCCCTTTAACATACGTTTAGCAAACAAAGCACCAGCTTCCAACTAGTAAAACTAAAATATGTAACCAACCACAATCATACCAAATGCATTGTTTAAACACGAAATAATGTCTTATAGTACCTCAGCTAAACAACAACGAAAAGTAGTGTTGTACACTACTTTTTGTAATTGTTTTTTTATAATTTGGCATCCAACACGGGGCTGTCTATATCCAATTCCCACCCCAATTTGGAATGTCCAATTGTCTCCGCAACCCACGTTCATGAAACAACCCCACTGCACTGGACACACACAGGTATCTGACCTCAGTGCAAGCCCACAGCTTTCCTTCGAAACACGTGGCTCCACCACCTGTTTCTCCCGTGCACCATCACCAAACTCGCACGGAGCGAAATCGAAGGAAGACCACCCTATGCAGCTGCATGCAGGCCATGGGCTTGTCCATGCTCAGCGTGGTTGACTGATGAACGCGGGCCGAGTGATCCCACCCATACCTTGGGCAGTGCAATTGTCAATTGTGCGTCGCTCCCCGCGGGGCTACCGGCCGCAATCGGCACGGGCACAATTTGGATTCGAACCCAGACAATGGGACTGTGTTGTAGCAGAGATTGTATACTGGAAAGGGTTTGTAACCATATCTGTTTGTAACCGCCTAGTGACAAGAGCGCGATGACGACACCATTTGGTCCAATAACATTATGCTTGTTCAGTGCTTTTCTGTGATTGGTGTAATCATGCTGTCAGTAATTTTTTCTTCAATCATGAGAGGAGGAAGAAACTCTCAATCTTTTATCTTACACCCTCCTACAGAGACCATTTAGTACTAGGGATTTGCGTGTATCGTGTTTGTTCTTGGTTTGGCTTTGTAGTTCCGGTCACAAGTGAGATTCCCGGGGCAAATGAAGAGTTCAGAAGACCGAGACGTCTCTTTCCAGAACAGGTTGCATTAGTCAGTAAGCTTTTTTTTACTAGAAACAATCTTTGCCCGTACCTTCCTGGTTGCGTAGCAGCAGGGCGCGGGGGCTGGACTATGAAGTGTGACAGCAGTCCGAAGAGAGTCTAGACAAGGTTCTCCGTGGAGTCATTATAATGAGGGATCTATCACTGATTGAGACGGCAGTTCGCACATAAAACGTAACCATCACACCAGGTAGCTCTACCCATTCAATATTTTAATTGTGTTGTATAATGTGTTGTTTTACCCTGTGAATGCACAGCTTGCTAATTACCTAGCGTTAGCTAGCCGCACGCATCGGATGTGCTGGCTTTCGGTAAGCCGAGGGAAGGTTTCATTGGGATGACTGGCGGACAGAAGGAAACTCCAATGTTCTACTTTTGGGCGGCGACTAGCGTAAGGCCTGATTTTATTATTAGCACTATCAACGTTCTTGTTGAAAATAAGATGTAGAAATCCGCAAAGAGAAACCGTTATGATAATTTAATCTACAACCTCAGCAAGCAGGCTAACTTGGCTATGTCATCAGTAGCTTATTCGCGTTAGCTAACATGATGGCAAGCTATCTGTTAGCTATCTTGCTAGCAGTAGCTTGTCTGATCGTGATATGGTAGCTAACCTCAACTAGCTTGCTGGCTGGCTAAGTTTAAGCAACTACGCAGAATTGGTCTGTAGGTTTTAGCCTAGCTAACAAGCGATCGAGAGATTCTTGAGATGGTGAACAAACCAAATAACCTTAAGATTGCGTATACGTTAACCGTTAGCTAACGTTAGTTTGCTAAAACAACAGTTACTTAGCTAACTATTTTGTTTACGTTATTGTTTAAACAGAAACTCGGTAACTGTTAGCGCCAAGACGACGTGTACAATGCAAACAATAGCTGGACGTTTAAGTTGGCAAAACATTTTTTTAAATTAAATGTATAGTTACTTAACGTTAGCTAGCGTAGTTAAGTTTAGTCTAGGTATCTGTTTAGCCAGGTGAATGGGTGATTAAATGAGGGACTGTTATTGACCTGTGTGAAGAGGTGTGTGGCAGAGCGTAGGCTACTTTGTGTGTGAGACAGGAGAGCATCCTCATTCAACGCTGGGTTTTCATTGGTGTGGGGTGCTGTAACGTCAGGTTGTAACTGATACAGTAGCTGTCTAGTAATAAATGATCGAACATGCTCATTCACCACTGACTGGTAGCACCTGTATTGGCCTCATAAGTGATGGGTGAGCGAGCCCGTGGACCCTTTAGTGGGGGAAGCTACATTGTGCTGTCCGTCAGACACAGCTTGAACCAATCACAAAACTGCTTTTGAAATCAGGATGTTACGATTGGTTCAGATCGGCGAGACTGATAACATACAATAGTTGTATCCATTTGGCATTCCTGCAGCTTTGCTCTCTTGTCATCTTGTCACTGGCCATGTTCCCACTGATCCTAGGATGAGGGAAGACTCCAACCAAGCCCTCTCAAAACCTCTGTTTAACCCCCCCTCCCTGTCCTCAGACTCTGCCTGTTGTGACATTCTGAAATGAGGTCACCAGGCAACTAGGATTAGAGTGTGCTGAAACATGCTAAATGATGCCACAATAGAGGGTGGCAACCGTCTCCATATGGATTATTTATCGCCCACAAAGCTTAAAAATTAAGACCAGCTGCCTGCTCCAGTGATAGTTCATGTGTTTAGTGCTTTCAGGCTATGTGGAATATCTCTATTGAGAATTTGTCACGCTTAATACTTTTGTTCCTGGGTTCATCACTGTATTTTGCAACATGGCCTTTGGAACTGGTTTATTCAGTTTGGTGAGGTGAAACCACAGATATCCAATGTACTCTGCACATGTTCCGCTTTGTACACATAGCTCTAAAATATCTGTTTCTTATTGCTAAAATTCTTAAGACTTCTCATTTACTGGCATGCTATCAATATTCATGAAGGGGAGCGGTTGACCACAGAACATCTGTAGCTAGAAGCAGCGACAAGGACAGATCTTCTCTTTTTGAAGACCTTGTTTTTAAAGCACAGCCGTTAGCCAATAAACAAAAGCCATTGTTTTGCAAGGAAAACACAGACTCTTCTATCTGCAAGGACAAACCATGAAGACACTTTCTGAGAGAATTTTGAATAACTGATTGCGTACTGTACCCACATATTTGTCAAATAGTCATATCATATACATATAGCTGCCTTCTCTTAAAAGACTTTGAAGTCAAAATGGATAACGACTTTGGAGACTCGTTAACATTTATGCCTTTAGCTGATTCTGGAATCCATATTGACATGCAAAAGTGCGTCCATAAAGGTTAGGCAAAGACCAGAGACGATGCAGGGTTATCATTGTCGATGGCTATAGTGATAACTTGGCATCATCTCCTCTCTGTGAGACTCGTTAGTTCAGACTGTTTGCATGGACTTTTTACAAATGCAGACAACCCTGTAAGGGCTTTTCCCAGCAACGCCTGATTTGTCGTTAAGGAGAGAAAACTGCACGCACCTTTCGTTTCCGGCCACGGCTCAACAATCCCCCCGGTTTCCCTGTGATCGAAGCCCTCCGCCTGTCGCCCGCTGTCGGCCCGTCTCTCTCCCTCTGGAACTTAAACGGCTTTTAAGTTCAGCCGCCGGCGGTTCCCAGACAGCTTCCGAGCGTTTCCCCACCCTGCCTCCTGAGGTCCCTACCCAGCAGGAGGTTGGATAGTTTGAGAGTCTGAATGAGACAATCAAGAAGCAGTAGGCCGGTGCTCTAATGCGAACGCTGTAAACTGGCTAATAAGAACATGCAGGAAAGAAAAAGCTCCACTTGCTATAGCTGGTTACCTCTAGACTTGCATACACTGAGCTTTACAGTATATATGCTGTATAACAGCAGTGCTTATAGCCTACAGGTATGAGCTTGCTGCAGGTTACAGGGGGAAGTGGTGTGATCATTTATTTAGAAAACTACATAACTCTTATGAAATTCTGCAGTCATTACTCTAGGGCATATTTAAGTCCATTTATTTAAATTGTCAGGAAATGGTAGCAATAGTCTGTGTTGACACAAGAGAAAAATAGGTGATGGGAAACGCTTTATTTTTATTTGACATATTGGACTTACTCTTTTTAAGGCCTTATGGGAACTGTACTGTACAATGATGTTTGATGGAAATACACCATTCCTATCCAGTTTTTATTTAAAAAATGTGAGTACTATGCCATTATCTCCATATACAACCCCTGGCAAAAATTATGGAATCACCATACTTAGAGGATGTTCACCCAGCTTTTTTACTTTGTAGCAAATAAACAAATCACAGATATGACACAAAACAATTTTTTAAATAGCTGAACATTCCGGCTTCATGAAACATACCTCAAACAAATGAAATTAAATTATTTGAATTAATGGCATATTTTTTTCCAGATCAAGTAGAGGAAAAAATTATGGAATCACCTTGTAATTTGCATTTCTAAAACAAATACCGGCACAAGTCTAAAAATGCAAATTAGTCTGCAGTTAAAAGAGAGTACTTACAGACCTTAACGAGCTGTTGGACTTGGCTAATTGAAAGGAAACATGGCCCCAACAAGAGAGTTGTCAATTGAAACAATGGAAAGGATTATAAAACTCCTTCAAGAAGGAAATCCAACACAGAGTGTGGCAAAAGATTTTGGTTGATCCCAGTCAGCTGTGTCTAAAATTTGGTGCAAGTATAAACAAAATATGAAAGTTATAAAAGGAAAACATACGGGTAGACCAAGGAAGACATCAAAGCGTCAGGATAGAAAACTCAAAGCAATATGCCTTGAAAATAGAAAATGCACAACAAAACAAATGTAAAACAAATGGGCAGAAGCAGGAGTCAGTGTTTGTGACAGAACTGTAAGAAATCGGCTGAATGAAATGGGATTTACATATAGAACAGCCAAATGAAAACCAGCACTAACACCTAAACAGAAGAAAACAAGGTTACAGTGGGCTAAAGAGAAGCAATCATGGAGTGTGGATGATTGGATGAAAGTGATATTCAGTGATGAATCACATATCTGCATTGACCAAGGAGATGATGCTGGAACTTTTGTCTGGTGCCGTTCTAATGAAACATATAAAGATGACTGCCTTAAGAAAACAATCAAATTTCCCCAGTAATTTACATGTCAGGTAAAGGACCAGGGGAGATGGCAATCATTACATCAACAGTCAATGCACAGGTGTAATTGAAATTTTGGACACAATTTTTTCTCATTCCATCGATAGAAAATAGGTTTGGTGATGATGAAGTCATTTTTCAGGATGATAATGCGTCTTGCCACAGAGCAAAGAGTGTTAAAGCTTTTCTTCAGGAAAGGCATATCAACTTAATGACATGGCCAGCAAACAGTCCGGATCTCAATCCGATTGAAAATTTGTGGTGGAAGTGAAAAAAAATTGGTCCATGACAAGGCTCGATCCTGCAAAGCTGATCTATCAACTGCTATTCGAGAAAGTTGGAACCAGCTTGATGGGGAATGTTTCTCATTAGTGAAGTCCATGCCTCAAAGAATTCAGGCCATCATAAAAGCCAGAGGAGGAGCAACAAAGTACTAATTGTGATTTTTTTTTTGTTGATGATTCCATAATTTCTTCCTCTACTTGACCTGGAAAAAAATATTCCATTAATTAAAATAATTTAATTAAATTTGTTTGAGGTTTCACGAAGCCGGAATGTTCCGCTATTAACAAAAATAGTTTTGTCATATCTGTGATTTGTTTATTTGCTACAAAGTAAAAAAGCTGGGTGAACATCCCCTAAGTGTAGTGGTTCCATAATTTTTGCCAGGGGTTGTAGAACAGCTGAAGATGGACCAGTATCTCAGTATAATGTGATGGAACTGCAGGGAGTGTTCAGTACATGAACGTCGGTAGAATAGTTTACTGTGTCCACCTGCCCACTGCCACGGTGTGGGTTATGAAGGACTGTTTGTCTACAGACTGACTATAGAGACTGACCGTGCTTTTGTGCTATTTGTGGGTTCGGTGAGGAGTTGTCACATGCTCATGCTGTACATGTCTTTGGGCTGCGCAGAGCTCGCAAATTAAAGCCGCCGCTGTTCCCTAGGTAGTTTGAATCGCCCTGGCACGCCCTAACGATACATGGGCACATTCGCACGCGGTCATAAGAAACGAGCGCGCGCCCGAGGACAGAAATAACAGCGAGTGACGGTGTCCGTGTCGGGAGCAGGTCAAAAAGTGATGTGTGTGTGAGTGCATGCGTGCGTGTTTGTTATTTTTCCCCAGCCGCCAGCGAACGTATGAGATAAAGTGCTTTGATACGGATGACTGGGCAGGAATGGCTTCGGAAAGCGTGTGCGGGAAACTGTTTTGGATTTTCTAAATCCTCCGATCCCTGAACTATCTCTCAGCTACGCAGTGTAGAAATGTGCGTTCCCCGCTTTGAAAACACACAGCAAGAGCACACACCACACTGCTTTTTTTATTTGTGTAGGCTCAATTGGAATGTTATAATGTAATTTCATACATTTTGTTATGTTTATAGAATATTTTGTTATATACAACATTACTGTATCACAGGGGTCTGCAACCCTGGTCCTAGAGAGCCAGAGGCTCTGCTGGTTTCTTTTTTTTTTTTTTTTTGTTACGTGGCACTTAATCAATTAGACCAGTTGATTACAGTTAACTCATTTCACCTGGTTACTTGGGTCTGAATTGGGTGCTGATTTTAAGGTGAAAACAAAAACCAGCAGAGCTTGTGGCTCTGCAGAACCAGGGTTGAAGACCCCTGCTGTATTATATCATGTTTAATATTTACAATGTTAGGAATGTTTGTTTAGAAAAGGTTTATGTATTGTTTGATTTTTATGTTTTTTGTTTTTTTGTCATGTGTATTTGTGTTATTCCTTCTTCCACCAGAAGATGGAGTTGAGGTTACGTGGTTTGTCGGTTTGTCCATCCCGCACATCCCACAGTGCCTGTGCCTGCCTGTGCCTGCCTGTCTGCTTCCTATGTGTGGAATTGGATAATCTTGGTGAAATGATTGGCTTTGGGGACAGGGGCAAAATGATTAGATTTGATTTAGGTGCCGACAGGACACCTGCTCAGCAGAGCGCCACTCTAGTTTGCGGAAGCGGCTTTCACCTGCGGCCGAGGTTGTGTGGGTGATATGGGGACGGGAAATGAGAAAAAGCAGAATTGGGAATGACCGGCTGTAATAAGAAAGTCCAATCTCATTTCTTTTTAAAATTTGTGCTCCGCAGCACACCTCTCTGTGAATCTGAGACGTTGGCGGTTCTCTCCACCGGGCCGGTTCCCTGATTGGCGAGGGAGTGCACAGGCCACTGGCCCAAACTGGTGGGGCGGTCGATGTGACCCGCATGGGAGGCTGGCGATTTTGGCTCACGGGGAGATGAGAGCCACACGTGAATGAGGTAAAGAATCTCCTTTTTCTCCCTCTCTCCCCCTCCCTCCCCCTCCCTCCCTCCCACTCACTGTCATTCTGGGATTTTCCATCCCTCGCGTAGAGGCACCTCCCCCCCTCACAGTGCTTTGTGTACATATGCCTGATCAGCAGGGCACGCAGCCAACCAGCACAAAGCAACCTAATCTCCTGCAGCCAATGAGCGCAAGCCACCAGATCCCGCACAGCCAAACAGTGGAAGCTATCAAATCCCTGCAGCATCTTTGGGATTTGGTTTGTTTTGGTCTGGGTGCTGTGCACACCTGCTTGACCATTTCCTCTCGCCGCGGGCGAACTGGGGACCACAAAAACAAACAACGCAACCGTTAAAGGCCACGAGAACTGCTGCTCGGGGCCGCAGTCCTGGCTTTTAGCTGTGCAAACGAGGCCTGTTCCCTCAGAAGGCCCACTCTGGACTTTTATAGCCTCTCTATTAGGATTACACACTGCGCCACTCTTCAGCAGCTGCTTAACTCATTCAATGCCAGAGTGTTCTGGAAAACTGAGCCTCAGCAGTGCCAGGCCAATATGGCTGCCAACATAAAAAATTTCTAGATTGATCCTGACAATGTGCAAATGTTTAATAAAACACATTATGTTACCTATTCAATAGAATTTTTTGTTAATGAGGATAGATTTATAGACACTAAATAGCACAGTAGAACTAGTAATAGCACATGTTCACTAGTAGAACATCTTCAAACAATATTGATGGAAATATAAATAATTAATTTTCAGTGCTTCTTAGTTTGGTTAACATGACTCTTACATTGGTGGTGTGTAATAATAGTGAAACCAGTTTTTCATAAAAATCAGCTCTTGCATAACGATAGATATGTAAAAATTAACAATAAACATAATCACTGGTCATTTGTATAGATATGTACAAATGAGATGTCCATGTGAGTTACTTTGTATCAACCGTTTCAAACAGAAACCGTTATCCTGAGGCAAAAATAACAAAGGCTAAAATCTGTGGTCTGAGGGACTAATTAAAAACAGAACCAACATAGTCACTGGAGGAGATATGGGAAATTACTGGACAGAAGTGGAAATCAGAGAATTATTAAATATAAGTTGGGAAAGGGATATTATAAAACTCATTCATGGTAGGCTACTGTCTGTGAATCAAATGTTTACCAGACGATCGTGGAACAACTAAAAGCTAGGGGAGTAATTTTTTCCCATTACTGAGACAGTAGCATAGCAGTAGCCGTAGAAATTGTATTCAATTTTCTTTATATTCTTGGTCACTGGCACAGAAACGTGTTGGTACAAATTGACGGGGACACGTTATTCCCACGCCCCGATGTTGATTTAGATGATGACATTTTTTAAAAACATGGTATAAATATAACTTCCAAATATTTCCATCTAGAACCATGTAAAAAGAGCGAATCCGTGTAAAAGAACGTAATTGTAAATTTGTCATTGTTTAATTTTCCCAACTCAAATCCAGAATTCTTTACTGGTGTAGCACAGTAAAGACGGCTGTGGTCGACTAAAGTCGCCCTCGGCACTTTAGACCGTTCGTATTTTCGTCAACTAAAGTCGCCCACAGTACTGAATGAGTTAAACAGGCCGTCCTGCTCTGCTTGTTATACAAATCGGATTTTTATAAGCACTTGTTTCAAGTGTGCGAGTTAGGGTTGACGGCACTTGCAAAAAGAAGACAGTCCTTTCTGGACTGATGGAAAATGAATGGAAAACCTCCTTTTTCGAACCAAAAAGATTTTTCTGTCAACAAAATTGTAAAGGAAAGTTTAAAAAAAAAAAAAATTTTAATAAATTGAATGGCATCTCCCCTTTAACATGATCTCAATCACAGGTACAGAAATGCCATCGCCTCTCCCCCACGCCACCTCCAACCAGTTTGAGCTCTCTCAGCTGTAGATGTAGAATTCTCACAACACTTGATGCTTATTGAGTGTGAATTTCCTTAAGCGGTTACGGTAAATGGGGGACAGGCGGATCATATGATTCTAAGACAAGTGAATTCACATTCAGAGCTGTCAGTATATGTGGGAGTCTTGGTTATCAGTTGTACGTTAATTTTGGGGCTTTATTGAAGTCCCGTGTTCCAGACACAGAGACTCAGTCCACTTCACAGAAGACTGTTTTAGTGACTGCTCAGGAAATGGTCACCTGTAGTCTCATGTTGTGGCCTTTTCTAGTTGGGGACTAAAACACTGTAGAACCACAGAATAAGAGAAAGAACCTAGGAAAAACAGTGTGACCCAGTTCATGCATGGTTATTCATGGCCCGCCCACAGAACCCAGCTCAAATGATCATACACACAGGCGCCGCCAACCGAACCCAGCTCATAAACGGTCATACATACAGGCAACGCCCACTAAACCCAGCTCATATACAGTAATACAGGCGCTGGCGAAGCTGAGCCTGCGTATAGATCATTCGTTTTTTACGTCCCACAGCTTTCATTTTCATGTGAACATTTATGAGAACAGCCAGTCACGTTTGGATATGTGGACGTCGATTGCTGGGGGTGCTGGTTTAAGTTTTTCATGTTTATTCTTTCTGAGCCAGTTTCAAACCAGGGAAGCAGATGGTGCTCTCTGAACTGCTTAACGCAGTGCTGCTGACTGTTGTTGGATGGATATACTGCCACCAAACCCAGTCTTTCATTTTCACCTATGTTTTCTTTATAAAACGTTCTGTATTGGCTAACTTTCCTGTGGGTTCCTGCTTTTCATATTATTCTAGAATCTTAGATGTTTGAAGTTCTAGAATCCTGGTGCTAGGATTCTAAATACCCTACCCTGGCGTCCTCGTGACTTGGCTTACAGCTGGCTGGCTGATTGCACATTAGCGTTCATGCTTCAGAACTTTCACACATCTCTCCTCGGACAGAGGTTTGAAAGTTGGAGCCCGTTTGATTGGGAGGAGCACAGATATTGCAGAATGTGCAAGCGGTGCAGTGCGGCCGAGTGCACGAATCTGGCCGGACTCCTCGGCCGGCTTCCAAATTCCCCTCCTCGTCTTTCCTCTTTGCCTTATTCACACCGCACATTTATGTGTGTCCCTTAATGTCAGAGTGAGGCCGACTTTATACAAACTGGAAACAGATTTTCCATCTTTGACCAATAAGGTGGTCTGTAAAATCATTAAGGCCTTTTCTGTTTGAAGGTTGTTGTTTTGTGTTGTAGCTGTTTTCCATTTTTTATTGTGTGATGGTGTGTTTTGCTCCCTATTGGCAGAGGCTCCCTTGAAAAAGAGATTTACGGGGGTGCCTCGTGGCGTAGCCTATAGAGCACCGTCCGCATGCACATTGCGAGCTGCAACATCGGCGGTTCGAATCCTTTGTCGCTTGTCTCGCCTCCATTCTTCTGGTCTCTCTACACTGTGCTGTCCAATAAAGATGAAAAAGCCTGAGAAAAAATAAATAAAAATATTTCCCTCCCAACAGAACTCATCTGGATAATGAAGCACATAAAATGGCATACTACTTTTAGACTTGGTTAGAAACGATTCCTTCGCAGCATAATCCCTTAGTGACTGACAAAAAACGCCCCTCTCCTCCTTGCAGGTTTGGTTCCGGTAATGTGCCATGGGATACGACGTCACCCGTTTTCAAGGGGAAGTGGACGAGGACCTGTTGTGTCCCATCTGCAGCGGGGTATTGGAAGAGCCTGTACAGGTGAGTGTGGAATGGAGTTTAATCTGGCGGTGTTTGCCATGGATTAAATCCATTTAATCCGTGAATTTTTTTTGTGACTGCATCACATTATTCTATATATTCTGCTGTACAGTGCTGTTATTCAAACTGCATATTCTCCATATATCACACCATGACCCTGGGTGCTAAAGCATTGTGCCACTGAGGATGAGCCCTGTAACGTAGGCTTCTCTGTGTGAACCATGGGCCCTAAAGGGGGTATACTAAACTTAAACTAGCAGTAGTCCTCTGTTACTGTGTCCATACGTCTCCAAGGAATCTTGAAGGGTTTTCTCATAATATTTTAAAAGTAAGAAAATGGCAGGGGAGCTGCTGAGTGGCCTATCCTGCACCACGCAAGTGCCGTTTGGCAGTCCCACAGGGCGAAGCACAGTTGGCACGAGCATCGCCCAGGGAAGGGATGGTTTTAGTCGGCAGGGGTGATGGAGCTTCATCGCGCAACAGCGACCCCCGCTGGTCGATCGGGCACCTGCAAGTCCACGTGTTTTATGTGCTGCTTTATGGGTGCCTGCAGGTCCACCTGCTTTATAATAATAATGATAATACATTTTATTTAAAGCTCTTTTCAGGACACCCAAAGACACATTACAATAAAAACAATTAGACAGTTACAGAAGTAGAGAGTAAAGTAAAATAAATACAACAATGGATAAAAGCAATGGATAAGTAAAACAATGGATGGATTAAAACCAAAGGGTGAGGGGACATGAAGCGCAACCAGTAATGGCCATTTCCCTGCAACAATATGATCCCCTGATCGCAATGTCACAGGAAAGCACGCTTCGACTATCTAGAGACCAGATGTCAGGTGAAAGCTAATGTAAACAGGTGAGTCTTTAGTCTAGATTTAAATATAGTGAGTGACTCTGACTTTCTGACAGTGTGGGGGAGGGAATGCCAGAGCAGAGGGATTGGTGCACACAATTTGGGTATCGTCTGCATAACAGTGGAAATTAAAACCAAAATGACGACGAAACTGACCTTGGGGCAGCATGTAAATGGTGAAAAGCAGGGGACCAAGGACAGAGCCCTGGAGGACACCCTGTATGAGTGGGGCTGGGGTAGATTTACAATTTCCCAGTGACACAAACTGCTCCCTCTCAGGTAGGTAGGACTGGAACCATTGGAGAGGGGTGTGATGGGGAAGGGATAGGTTGTGCCTGAACAAGACAACACTTTATTTTGAAAGAAGTCCAGAAAATTGTTGCAGAGTTCTGGGGTGACAGAGGTGAGGGTTTTCCAGAGGGTGGAGCAGTTTATTTATGGTAGAGAAAAGGACTCTAGGGTTGCTTTTTTCCTTTAGGATAATGTCACAATAATAAGTGGACTTAGCAGCGACCAGGGCATCTTTATCCTTGTAAGTGGTTACATGGTCTTTATACGCTTCTGCATGAATGGTAAGTCTTGTCGCTCCAGTTGTCTCCGAGAGGCCTTCATAGCACGTAAATGAGTAGTGTAACGAGGAGCAGGTGTGGTAAAGGACGCATTCTTTGTTTTCATGGGGACCAGCATAATCAAATGAGAAGAGAGCTGGAAGTTATATTGGTAGACTAGGTCAGTCACTGAGGAATTAATGAGGTAGAGTAGGGCCAGCGGCTTTAATCATATCCATTAACTCTACAGGGGTAATGCGCTTCGTGTTCCTGTAAGTGATAATGCACAGGGTTTTTTCTTGGGCTTATATAAAGGCAAACTAAATGATATGGCTATATAATCAGAAATGTGCAGGTTGAGGCCAAAGAGGTCAATGGGACTGATTCCATTAGTGCAGATGAGATCTAGGGTGTGTCCTCTGTCATGGGTGAGGAAATCGAGATGCTGCTCAAAATTAAATCGAATCAAGCAGGGCCAGAAAGTCATTAGCAAATCCACTGTCTGCAGAGTCAACATGTATGTTGAAGTCACCTAACAATAAAATGGAGGGGCACATAGGGCAGACGGAAGAGATGAGGTGAGTTCAGAAAGGAACACTGGTGATGGTTTGGGGGGCCTCTAGATAAGGATGGTTAGAAGAGGTCTAGGTCTGAGAATTATAAAGGAAAGGCACTCAAAGGAAGTCATAGTAGGGAACTTTGGTCTTTAAACTAGTCTTAAAGGATAAGTTCGCTATTTTGGACCTTGGACCCTATTTGCGGTCTGTCTTCCATGAACCTGACACATTGAGTCCATATTTTCGCTGATCGGTCCAGTATTGAGCTAGCTACAGATTTCCTGTAGGCTCTCACTGGGCTACAATAGAAGTCAACGGGGCAATTAGAAATGTTATGGAAAAACAACGATAAATGTGCTTTTATAGCTCAGTGTGTATTCTTACGGTCTCAGTATGCTCTCCTGTGAAATGTAGGCTATCGCAAACCGAACGTTGAAACAACAGTTCCATTTGAAACAGAACTATTTCTCCGACCGCACTACCTCGCACTGTAAACTTCCGCAGTCTAGCCACGTTGTAGAGAGGCCGCTTGAAAAGCAGTTGATCACAAATCCTGACCTCCCGTTGGAGTTTACTAGCTAGTAGCCTACAGCAGAACTATTTGTAACGCAGTGTTTGTAATCATCATTTGTAATAATTTACATTACCTGCGCAACTTCAGCCTCTCTCTCTTCTCTTGCTCTCTTATCATCCATCTCTTGTAGTTCCGTGTCCGTGTATTCTGACTCAAATCTGTAGCCAGTAACGTCAAAGTCAAAATCGAATTCTTCGTCTTCGTAATCATTATAGTCATCCATCATCCAAGTTTTTTTGTGGAAATTGTAGCCTACGTTGCTGCAGGTAAACAAACGCAGACTGCTCACATAGTTTCGTAAACGGCCGGCACACGTTCCCGCTTCCCCACCCCCAACACATAGTACTCCGCGGGAGCAGCGAAAACAAGCAACAGAGAAATGCTTACTTCCAAGCCATGCCAAGCACGTAAAAATGTTCGAATTGAGATACATTTCACAGGAGAGCATACTGAGACCGGTAACAATACACCCTGAGCTTCCCGTCTCATTTATTGTACATGAAAGCACATTTATCGTTGTTTTTCCATAACATTTCTAATTGCCCCGTTGACTTCTATTGTAGCCCAGTGAGAGCCTACAGGAAATCTGTAGCTAGCTCAATACTGGACCGATCAGCGAAAATATGGACTCAATGTGTCAGGTTCATGGAAGACAGACTGCAAATAGGGTCCAAGGTCCAAAATAGCGAACTTATCCTTTAAGTATCACAGCAAGGCCACCTCCATGGCCAGTGGCACGGGGCTTGCTAAAGTAGACATACCCAGCAGGGGTGGCTTGGTTGAGTAGATAAGAATTATTTGTTTGTTGCTGATAACACATAAAGCGTCTTCCTCTGGCTCATTTCTGGGCGAGCCCGACTTACGAACCACGGTGTGTTGAGAAGCAGCGGCTGACATCGCACTCTTTGGAGGACATACTTTGCTGCATTCTTCCATATTGATAGCGAACATTGCAGCAATAAGAGCTGATGAATATGAAAGGGTGTTCCAAATCGGGGTGGAACACGGGGAGAGTTAGAGTCAGGAGGGTTAGAGTCGGTTGGTAAGCACCTGTTTTATTGGACTACTCTGCAGTCCGCCCGCGCTAGCTGCGCCCCTCGATGCATTGACTGCGCAGTTCAGTCTGTGTACAAGGAGAAACGGAAACATTGGCTATCGGCACACAAGCTGCATGAGAACTCACGCCTGTCTGCGCTCTCCCGATCCGACGGAGGACTTTGCAGTGCCGGAGACTGCGCTTTCCAGATGTGTTCGGAATAAAACTCGAACGGGGACAAAAACATGTTACTAGATATTAATAAAACATGGTAGCCTGTCCTATTTGTCTGTGAAGTCTAAAGGTGCCTTATATAGGTGGCCCTAGTGTGTCTGTGGTTCATGGGAAGTTGTAAACTACGGTTCTCAAAATCCTCATGCAGATGTGCCCTCCTTTAGCTCTCTGTGGGGCTGTTGCCTGAGCGCCCCGAAAAAACCCAAACCACTTATCTAAATGGAGCAGCTCTCTCCCACATCCTGTGTGAGCCAAATCGGAAAGCCAAATGAGAAACCCCTCTGAGTCTGTCGGCCCTCCCTGAGCGTGCGATTAGCACGAGGTTACTGAAAGCTAGTGCGGTGACCGTGAGCTTTCATCTGTGAGCTCCTGAAGGAACAGCCCCAGCCCTGCCACTGTGTATGCCGTCTGTGTTTATCGCTTAAAATAAAACGTCCAATAATATCCAGGCTTGTGAAACTGCATCTGCCTCTGGAGGCCATGGAAGGTTCTGGAAACGCTGAGTTCTCACTCCCTCAATGTCAAGGGGAATTTCCTAGGACCGGGAGCATCGCACTGCCCTGAGCCAGTGTACTAATAGGCGCTTTCTACAAACACACCCGCCCTCACCTGCAACCTGTAAACATACCTGCACACACCTGCACCCAAAAAACTCACCTGCACCCTGCAAACACACCTGTCCACATCAGCACCCTACAAACATACCTTTCCACATCTGCACCCTAGAAACATACCTGTCCACACCTGTATTCTAAAAACGCACCTGTACCCTACAAAAGCACCTGCCCACTTCTGCACCCTACAAACACCTGTCCACACGTGCAACCTACAAACTCACCTCAGCCTACAATCACACCTGCCCAATAAACACCTGCCATTGTGCCAGTTTTCAAGCTTATATAGGTCGTGACAAATTTAGATTGCTGATGTGGATTAAATTACACGGCTCCCAGTCCAATGGGTAATCATGACCAGGTTTAAAAAGAAATACAGCCAAAACCCCCCTCCTGCAGTTTTTCTCCTGTCTGCTGGTGCAGTTCTTTGCTTTGCTGCAGCCTCTCCCTATCCATACCAGGGTAAATAAGCTAATCAGTGTACACGGCACACAAGGCAGGCTTTAAAGTAGAAATATGCTTTTTAAAATGATGTACTTATTTGTGGGGCCTCTTCAGACCTGAGATGGGGCCAGTTTGACCACAAACATAAAAGGTGTCTTAAAATGTCAACATTATAGGAGGGCTAACTAAGATTTGTACAAGAGCTCTTTCAATCCACAATGAACAAATTACTAATACGACTTAACCCAGCTCAGTGCAAAAATGAGGGTTGTGTTTTTTAGGCTACATTTATATGAACTTTCTGTGGTTACGCCGAGAACTGTCACAGCCTGGCTGTGACTTTGCAGAGTTTCTAGGTTAAAGCTCATCTGACAGGCGGGACCTGTGGGGCAGACCATAGGGCGCCCACCTCTCAAGCCATATGCGAATCCCCCGCACGGCTCGGGAGTTTGATTCCCCGACACGGTACTTTATGCACTGTGATCCCATCTCTATCTGTAACACACTCTGCTTTCCCCCTGTCTGAGTAAGGAAAGAATGCTGTCCACTCTCCTTAAGAAAAGCTCATCTTAGGGTAATTTGAAGCCTGTTCCACCCATTTGTGTAGAGACTTTTCTAAGATGGCTTGCGAGTTTTATTAAAATTATGAATTTGCCCCTTGCTTAAACGCAAGCCTTCCATGCAGTGCGCTCATATCACATTGGTCTAATAAAGCCTTAAATCAACACATAGGTTGAACGTGGTTTTAACATAACTGTGGTTATATTCAACTATCCCCCAAAGTGTGTTAATTAAATAGTTTTTCATAATTTAAGTTTCCTCCTTTGTAAGAGTTGAGATGCTCAGAATGGAGTTGAAAATGCATTGCCATTATTTCCTTCACCGTTGGGCGTGTGCTTAACCTGAGCAAATTAGCATTTTCCGTTAGGCGCACGGAAGCACCTCCCAAGACGAGCAGCTACGCAATGCGGGCCTGAATACCTGTTATAAAAACACATGTATCTTCGACTTGGCCAAGTCTTCTGAGCCTAAATGGGCCCCATTGTGTAAAAGTGTGAGCTGAGTGAGTGTAGTTTTTTGCTTTTTGAGCGAGCCTCTTCCTTCAGTGCATGTCCCTTACCAGAGCAGCAGTCTATCGGCCATCCGGCCCAGTCAGTGTCTGCTCTGCAGTCATGGTACTGTAGCCCCAACCTGAACGGAAGCGATCGTGGGAAAATCCCAGCAGAAGAGCTTTGGACTGTTCCGTCATCTGACACGCACAGTGTGGCTGTGTGAGTGTGTGTGTCTGGCTGTGTGAGCAAGTGCGTGTGCATGCGCGAGGGTCTGTGTATTTGTGCTTGTGTGTGTGTGTGTGTGTGCGCGCGCGCGTGTGTTTGTGCGCATGGACACAGAAGAGTGCCATGAGCCTCCACAGAGTGCCAAAGCCAGAATCACAAAATTTATAATTGCGATAATCGCAAATTTTTGTCCCACCCCTACAGCGCTCGTTATGGCTCTGCAGAGCGCTAGCGCATGCCACTGGAATGTTAAACTGTTATGCAAGTGCATTCCTCGCAGGCATCAATCATCGCATGTTTTATTCATCTTCCGGTAAACGGCTCATCGCATTGTTGCTTTGTAAGCCCAAGTAAACCCGCAAACCGCTGGAGTTGGCCCTCGGGTTGGGCGGGGGTGTGGGCGCGGTAGGGCAAGTCGGCCCCTGGCGCACCCCGTCCGGCCATCTTTTAACGCAGGCTGAGGTGGAGTGACCTCACGCTTCCTGTGCGTCTGCAGCGCAGGAAGGTCCTGAGTGGACACTGCTCGCTTGACCGACGGTCTGTTGACGCGCGAGTTGTGTTTTTGCTTTTGTTGTGTGCCACGCTGTTTTGACCCAGTGGAAGTGGGCTTCCGGATCGATGAAAATGTGTTTGTGGAAAAGAAACGTAGAAGAAGATTTGCGCAAAGTTCTCTGATTTCTCCACTCATCTATTCACTGTCTGTTCACCATCCATTGTCCACCCATTCCCCATGCTTTGAGCATGTGTTCCGCCTGCACTGAGCAGTGTGTCTCCCCCTGCAGGCCCCGCACTGTGAGCATGCCTTCTGCAACGCCTGCATCACGCAGTGGTTCTCGCAGCAGCAGATCTGCCCGGTGGACCGCACCGTGGTCACGCTGGCCCACCTGCGGCCCGTGCCCCGCATCATGCGCAACATGCTGTCCAAGCTGCAGATCACCTGCGACAACGCCGTGTTCGGCTGCAAGGCCGTGCTCCGCCTCGACCAGCTGCAGTCCCACCTCAAGGACTGCGAGCACAACCCCAAGAGACCCGTCATGTGCGGGGAGGGCTGCGGGTGAGTCGGTGTGTGTGTGTGTGTGTGTGTGTGTGTGTGTGTGTGTGTGTGTGTGTGTGTGTGTGTGTGTGTGTGTGTGTGTGTGTGTGTGTGTGTGTGTGTGTGTGTGTGTGTGTGTGTGTGTGTGTGTGTGTGTGTGTGTGTGTCTGTATGTATATCTTGTGTGTGTGTGTGTCTGTGTGCACGCGTCTGTCTGTGTGTCTGTCAGTCTATGTCTATGTATGTGTCTCTGTGTGTCTGTGTGTCAGTCTGTATGTGTCGATGAGTGAAAAATTAAATGCCTTCCTCCTTTGGGTTCAGCTGTGGCACTGACCCCAGATTGAACTTCTGCTTATCAGGGTTTTGTGGCTTGATCTACCTGCGAATCAATGTCAATATTTACACTAAACAAACATCTGTGTGCTGTTTCACACCGTTTTTCCGCTGTTATTCGCTAAAATTTGAAAGGAAAATAAATGAGAGATTACAAAACCCTAATGTCAGGAGCGTTGTTTACATTTATCCTTGTCTATGTGTACTGTCAACATTAGCTTTCAGCCGAGGCGTGCGTGCGTGGACCTTATACACAGAGGACTGTGCTGTTTAGTCCTGTGGTTTAAGGTGTTTAGTCTGTTCTTGTTCCCAGGCTGGAGATGCCCAAAGACGAGCTGGCCAATCACAACTGCATAAAACACCTGCGCAGCGTGGTGCAGCAGCAGCAGTCCAAGATCGCAGAGCTGGAGAAGACCGCAGCCGAGCACAAACACCAGCTGGCTGAGCAGGTGCGCCTTCACGGCAGAACAGACGTACCCGCTTACACACCTGCGTCACGCTGCCGTACCCGGGTACACACCCGCGTCACGCAGCCATACCCGTGTATACACCCGAGTCATGCAGCCGTACCCGCGTACACACCCACGTCACGCAGCCATACCCACGTACACACCCGAGTCATGCAGCCGTACCGGCTTACACACCCACGTCACGCAGCCATACCCACGTACACACCCGAGTCATGCAGCCGTACCGGCTTACACACCCACGTCACGCAGCCATACCCACGTACACACCCGAGTCACGCAGCCGTATCCGTGTACACACCCGAGTCACGCAGCTGTACCTGCGTACACACCCGAGTCACGCAGCCGTACCCGTGTACACACCCGAGTCACGCAGCTGTACCTGCGTACACACCAGAGTCACGCAGCCGTACCTGCTTACACACCCACGTCACGCAGCCATACCCACGTACACACCCGAGTCACGCAGCCGTACCTGCTTACACACCCACGTCACGCAGCCATACCCACGTACACACCCGAGTCACGCAGCCATACCCACGTACACACCCGAGTCACGCAGCCGTACCCGTGTGTACACCCGAGTCACGCAGCTGTACTCGCTTACACACCCACGTCACGCAGCCGTACCTGTGTACACACCCGAGTCACACGCAGCCGTACCCGTGTACACACCCGAGTCACGCAGTCATACCAGCGTACACACCCGACTGGAACCGAGACATAGTTAACACATTTGAGCTGTGCGTACGTGTGTGAAGTGTGTGTTAAAGCAGTTCAGATGTGTGTTTGAGACTGATGTTTGCATTCTGTGGCTTGGCAGAAACGTGACATCCAGCTCCTGAAGGCGTACATGAGAGCCATCCGGAGCGCTAACCCAAACATGCAGAACCTGGAGGAGACCATAGAATACAATGAGATTCTAGAGTGAGTATGAGGAGGACGCCATAGAATACAATGAGATTCTCGAGTGAGAATGGTGAGGAGACAATTCCAGTCCTGGAGGGCCGGTGTGTATGCAGGTTTTTGTTCCCACCAATTACCCCAGCTAAATTAGCTAATTGGCTGTTTACACCAACACTGGTAGATTAGATCACATTAAAATGTTTCATATAGGGACACAAGAAGTCTTCGGCTGTCATTCATGCGCTTATTAAGAATTGTAGCTAAAATGTCAGATGGCGTAAATATTAGGCTAATTAGGTAATTAAGGCCAGAAGTTGGCATGAAAACCAGAAACGGATACGGCCCTCGTCGCCCACCTCTGTTCTAGAGAGAGTATGAGGAGGACACCATAGAATACGATGACATCCTACAGTAAGTTTGTGGTTGGAGACGATCGAATACAATGAGATTCTAGAGTGAGTATGAGGAGGATGCCATAGAATACAATGAGATCCTACAGTGAGTTTGAGGAGGAGACGATCGAATACTATGAGATTCTAGAGTGAGTATGAGGAGGACGCCATAGAATACAATGAGATTCTAGAGTGAGAATGGTGAGGAGATTATAGAGTAGAACAACATAAACAGTTTAAGACCGCTTTCCGGAGTTTAGCGGCTCTGTCTCTGCTGCTCTCTTTGTGTGGTTGATATTTCTGCGATGTGCATGACGCTAAAGTACATGATGAGTCATGGGAAATATCTTATCAAGCCTGGGGACAGAGGCCAAGCAAATAATGGCTCTGCGACAGGGGGAGATCACTGCAAGCCACAAACTGCAAATAGTGGCATACAATGCACAGCCAGCGTTCCTTAGCGCCCTCTCATGCTCATTATACACCTGCGGTTAACAGCCCTCCTGCAGGCTCAACACAGCGGTCTTCCCTCAGGCAGGCAGCTCACACAACCTGGGTGTCACAAACTTTTAAAATGGTGAAATAAGTCATGTCTGTGACCTGAGAAAACATGATCTAGAAATGGTTTTTAAAAGTGCGTGTTTATAGGGGCTATTAATTGTTTTATTTACAAATAAATATGTGCCCCCCCAGGTGGGTGAACTCTCTGCAGCCAGCGCGCGTGACACGCTGGGGCGGGATGATCTCCACGCCGGACGCCGTGCTCCAGGCCGTGATCAAGCGCTCACTGATCGACAGCGGCTGCCCGCTCTCCATCGTCAACGACCTGATCGAGAACGCGCATGAGCGCAACTGGCCGCAGGGCCTGGCCACGCTGGAGACGCGGCAGATGAACCGCCGCTACTACGAGAACTACGTGGCCAAGCGCATCCCCGGCAAGCAGGCGGTGGTGGTGATGGCCTGCGAGAACCAGCACATGGGCGAGGAGATGATCCTGGAGCCCGGCCTGGTCATGATCTTCGCCCACGGCGTGGAAGAGATCCTATAATCCTGAAGCAGAGAGGGCGGGAGGGAGGGGCAGAGGGGTGGAGCACAGGTCAAAATGTGACTTTATCCAGATTTGTTTAAATCAAAAATTAATCTTGAAATACTGTTTATTTTTTATTTCCCCCCCCCCCCCACCCCCCCAGACCCTGAATGTCACAACCAGAGGTCTTGGATATGTTGACCTCCCTGCTAATTGACACTAATTGATAGGGGCAGAGAATGTTCAGCAATATAGCCAAATGCTGGTCTGAAAAATCAGTATTTCATGATTAACCGGGGAAAAATCAGGAACTTCAACGGCGCGCGCCCAGGCTGTGACGTCTCCGTGATGACCTGGTGAGCAGATTGGGTGAAGGGGTGGGGTGAAAGGGAACTAATTTTAAGAACCCAAGGAGGAAGAGCGGGTAAAAGAAAGAAGACCCCACCTGCAGTCTGGGTGAAAATGTCAAGGAAATCTGAATGTGAACTGCCCTCGACCCCTTCTGCTACCAACAACCTCCTCCCAAAAACATACCCCCCAAAACGCTTTCTCATCTGCAGATGCCCTTAAAAACCAGAATGTAAATACAAATATATATATATATATATATATATATAAAAATATATACATATTATAAAAAAACTGTATATAATCAAAAGTCTAGGTATTATTTGCGGTATAATGTTTTGGTTTTTGCGGCGACTGAACAGTGTACGTTTTTTCATGTGACGCCTCGTACCCGGGACGCTGGTGAGCTGAGACAGATTGCGGGATGTGGTGACACAGAACAGGCTGTTCCAACCCGAGCCTCGTTGTAACCCAGTAATGCGGAGCCACCCACTTTGCAGGCCATTTTTTGAAAAGTGAAAAGAGAAGGAAGGAATGATTGCCAGGAAATTGGCTGGTTATCCGCCCCCTTTTTGTCTCAGTCCCGTGTGCAGAGAGGACTGTAGGTAACCTGTTTGGCTGGAGAGACGACCGTGCTTTACGGCCAGCTTGTCGGCCTTCGCCCTTTTCGTCGGTGTCTGACCTCACGGCCAGAATTGAAATCATCGGTTGACCGTCTGTGTAGGTACTGCACCGCCGTCCGCACCTGAGAGCAAACTTAGGAACCTGTTTATTGAGCGCGGTTTTCACAGTTTACAACCTCCGCGGTGAAGTGCAGAAAAACGAAAGCCACCCAGGCCGAGTACGCCCACCCCCGAAAGCTGATCCTCTCTCCTCAGCGGTCGTCATAGTCACGGGGGGCTCTCGTTCTCTGTGATCAGCCGGGGTCCCTTCCCAAAATCTCTGAATGTTCCGCGTGTCATACTAGCTGCTCTGGCGCATGGGGCAGAAGGGATCAGATAAATCTCCGGCCTGCGACCTGCCCGTTGGACCCAGCCGCGACGTTGCCACGGCCATTCCCGGGGTCACCCTGGCTCACGGCACTTGGATATATCTCAGCTCCCCAAAGAAGGACTGACTTGAAAGGACTGCAAAACGAGTAAAACCAGAAAAGCCTTTTCAGCTGCTTACAGTGTCAGGAGGAATCCTGATGGTGGTGTCCTTTCTCGTTTTGTTTTTTTAAAGGAATAAATGTATGTTTCCAGAAGCTGGATCTAGGCTCATGGTTAGGTAATCCAAAGAACGGAAAGTCACAATGGGGAAAAAACGGAAAGTCACAATGGGGAAAGACGAGAAAGGACACAAAATCTCTCTGTGCAGTGACATTTTATCGGATTACGGTGTTTTCACGTGAAGGACTATTTTCATTTACATTTTGTGGACTTGTGTGCCATGCCTTGTTTTTGTTTTATTTTGTTTTCCAGTGAACACTACAGTGCTTGACGACATGTTAATACTTTGTACACTGTATATTTTTTTGTGCACAGTTGGTTCACCTCAATAGGAAATACATTATTTTCCTCTGCTGTTTTCTCATGATAACGGTGTTGTATATAGTTACTGATAAGTGGGTCCAGTTGTGTTCTTTTGGTCCAATCCGTCTCATAGGCAAAGCATGCTTTTGAGGCCATTGTTAAACATGCATGTATTTTTTGTGGTATTTGCCATGGGAAGTTTCATATCCGGTGTAGCACAAAGTACACAAAATCCCTGATAGCCCAAAGTTCTCTTTGCCTTTGTTAGTTTTTAATCACTATTTAAAGAGAGAAGCATCAGTTTTTCCTGTAAGTCCCCCCCCCCCCCCGAAGGTGGTGCTTAAATTGTTCAGTGCTACACAATTAAAGATGCTTTCAGCATTGTAATATTGTTACTGACCACTGCAGATGGCTCACCCGCAGTTCTAGTAATAGCTAGGGAAATTGGCACACATTTTTGGTAAAACGAGGATCGATGATTTATTGAGAAAAATGGTGTCAAACTGTGTTGTAACTTTATAAACTGTGTTCTGTCTTATGAGTCACTTTTATCCAGTTGGCCATAGGACACAGACCCACCTCTGAGGCAGTTTAGTGTGGACCTTTTGCCAATCATTCGGCAGAGGTACAGTATCGGTATAGACTACAGACGGATCAGAAAACTACCAAATTGTGAGCCGTTAGGTTTCATAGCTGCAGTGGCCCTGAAAACAGAAAAAGTAATTATTTGTTTAGCTCACAATAGTCGTTCATAAAATGCTAAGCCCAGGTGTAGGTGCTGTTGTTTGGACATATAGAGCTTGTGAGTTGGATGGATAGAGTGGAATATGAAACGAAATAACCGCAGGTCCGTGACAGTCACTCCTGTAGGCAGTCAGGCGAAGCACCCTCTCGGAACCGAGCAACCAAAACAAAACAAAATGGCAGCAATCCCTTCCTCATTGACTGACTGGGTAGCTCCCCAAATGCAGACAATACTTTTGTTTTACCAGTAGGTGGTGACAAAGGCACTACGAGGGAACCACTGAGCCATGCTGGTTCTTGTTCATTTGCTCTCTCTCATTCTCTCTCTCTCTCTCTCTCTCTCTCCACCTTTGTACGGTGAGGCACTGAGAAAATATAATGGCGGTGTTCATCTTAACAATATAACAATTCTCTGTTTACCATTACCACCATTTATGAGTAAAACTAAAATCATTCTGATAAAAATTATTTTTTGTTTTGTTTTTGTAAATATGATTGACAGTCTGTGTAAATACATTGAAAGGCGCTTCTAAAGCACGTTTCCCTTTTTTTCTGCATTTTGATCCTCAGATTATGACTGACGTGTTTTTTTGTAGTAGTTTTTTATTTTTATTTTTATTTTTTATTTTTTCATGATGTCACCAACACTACAAATGTCTGTCGTGGACTAGGGACTGATACATTTACCCAATGTAAAATTATTTTGAGATCAATTACTCCCATTACAAATATATTGGACTTCTTGCTGATGTAATTTCTCTTTCTCCTTTTCTCTCCAGTTTCCCTTTTTTTCTGCATTTTCTCTCAAATCATTTTGAACTTGGCTAAGGTTTTGTTTACTGTCGTTTACTGTGTACTGTCGACAACTTTTTGCGTGCTGTAAAGTTTAATTGCCAGGGCAGCAGAAGAATGTTGTTGCTTTTCTTCTCTGTGCTAACAGGCTGCTGTTTTCTTTATTCCGGTGTTAAAATGTCCAAAATGCCACTGCTGAAATGTCTGGGCGCCTTCACCTTTATACATTTCCTTGGAACGGTCACATGGTTTCATTTCCATACACGATTGTTATGTGAACGGCATTTTTAATTAAAACTGAATCACGATGCTCAATCCTTTTTATCCGTTATTGTAGTTAAATTAAAGGAGGCCACTGACTGAAGCGCTTGAGTTGGACGGATCGTTTCCAGGACCGTCACACTGCCCTTAAATTACATGCTTGAAATCTTAGAATAATTTGAATAGGGAATGGGCGAATTATACAGCTCTATTCTGCCCCGTTACCATTTTATATTTCCAGCCCGAACACCTGCGGGCACTTATACGTTCTGAAAATCAACGGAATAAAGCTCAAATTCAGCTTTCGCAGTCATTTCTGGAAAGAAAGGTAATCTGTTGTGCACTGTCATTCTGCTTACTTAATGAGTTGGAAAAAAAAGAAATTGTTTACATAAAGATTTTTTGTACTGCACGTGCAGACAGAGTCCTGTGTTCTTTTATTGCGCGCTGTCCATGTTTTGTAAATTGTAAATATTTAGAATTTGATCCAGCTAACTCAGTAATCCTGCTTGGCAGTATCTACCCCCCGGAGTGTATTCATGCTGAATGATTGAATGTCTTTTTCCCCGGTTGCACCAGGAGAGGTTGCTGAAAGGGTGTGCAAGATGTGATGCAAGTGTTATACTGTCATCCAAGAGCCATTTAAAGGTAATAGACTTTGTTTTATGACGTTTCTCCGTCATTAAATTGGAGTCCCAGCAATAATTGTCTGCATTTTGATCCTGTTGTAATCATAATGTACGTGTGGTTGCCAAGGACTTTGAAAGACATAGCCTACAATAAGTTATAAATGATTGCTGAGTTTGTCTAGATGTAGGCTAGTTATCAATAATTTAGTTCCCTTTTCACTGTTAGTGGTCTCTTTGTCTCTTTCTCTCCCCCTCCCTCCATCCATCATCCATCCACTCATCCCTGCTCTTCAAATAATGCCAACCCACACTTTTTAGCCTCACTGAGGGCTTCAGTATTAATCCAAACGTTTCTGTTGCGTGTGGCGGAATGCCCTGTTCCTGGCTAACGCCACCCCTTGAACTTCGACCTCATGTTATGGCTTATCAACAAGTGCCGTTCGAGCTCTTTCGTTCGCATTTAAGAGTTAGAAGTTAAGTTCAGTTCCACACAAGCGCAAACCCTTGTGTGTTCAACTTGGGAGTGATTCAATCAAAATGCTACTAAGAGAAGCGTGTATCGGGATGATGAAAAGGATATTGTGGTTTGAAAATCAATCCTGGTGTAAGGAACTGATTTAAACTCAACCAAGTTGTTTACGCAGGGAATTACTGCTGTTGGGAGTTTGTCATTCAGCATCGAGACAGCTTTGCATGAATTAACAAAATTATCCGTTCTAATAGCCTAACTCACTTGAACTAGCCTATCAAACATTAGTTTAATTAACTTGGCTTGAAAAAGCCAATAGCCTACTCTCATTTTCTGAGGGGTGTCAAACTCCAGTTTTGGAGGGCCGCAGTGTCTACAGGTATTTGTGGTTTCCTTTCAATCAGCTGCCAATTAAGGCCTTGAGAACAAGGTGTGTGGATTCCTTAGCCAATCAATTACTTGCATTAATCACTCATGCTGAAACACACTGAAAACCAGCAGACACCGCAGCCCTCCAGGACTGGAGTTTGACACCGTTGCTATTGACTATGTCTATACTACTCAGCCAGGCCTACCAAATTTGGCCAGTAGCATCACCTAGTAGCCTATGTTATATGCGTTGCTTGTGCTTTTTGTGTGAATTGCTCATTTTTAAGATGTTATATCGAAAAATGTCCCATTGATTAACAGTAATGGAACGTTCAGAATCTGAACAACACACATACAGCAGGCTGACGTCACAATCGACCGTCTAGGCTAGGCAAACCTAACGGACGTAATCTCTAGGTGAGTGACGTTAGTACATGTGAGTTCAATTTCAAACCAAACTAGTTAGTTTTTTGTGGCTTAGTTATAATTCTTGCGAGCTAACATGCGTATTTCAACATTGGCTTTTTCAAGCCAATTGAAAGTTTGTCCTCAAACTTTCCTTTCTAAATCAACATTTTTCGACAGGGCTTCTTGAACGCTGTCCAAACTGGCTCGGACAATTTCCCGCAAATCAGATTGCTATCTGCTTAAATAGGTAGCCTACCATTTAACGTTATTTCTGGGCTCTGAAAAACTAGTTTGCCAGGAATTGGGTCACAAAATGCCATTGTCTGTCTTGTTTTCCAATCTAGAGTAAGTTAGTCTACACTTAGCTTAGCAAGTTATGGTATAGGTTTTTAAAACGTCAAATAAATACACAGACCTTGTTTCAAATTTAAAACTAAATATGAGATTGAAAAAAGTTGTGTTGCCGCTTAATGAAGATGGAATTGTGGAATTGGCGCAGCTCTCAAGAGGGGAAAAAGAAAAGGAGAGCAAGTGGGATGGGGGGAGGCTGAGCTACGCTAATTGACGTTTTCAGATCACTGCTTGTGTTGACTCCGAGCGCGAGATCAGCAGCACCTCATGCGGACGATGCATAGATGTTCGTTTAGCCTATATCAGAGCTGAGGGCTGCCCAGTCCTGTTCCTTGAGATCTAGGTTTTCACTCCAAACACAACAAAGCACACCTTATTCAACAGCTATATAGCTTCAGCCGATATAGCTTGATGCGGGCTATTTTATAGCGCTTTCAGATCGACATAGGCTACAAGATCTAAATAAAGACGTGTAGTCAATATATTAAACAATATAATTTAATAAAATCAAGGTTTAAATAGCCTAATATGTTATAATAAACATGGCATTCGGTTATTTAAATGCAGGTTTGAAGTGTGTTTGTGATTTAACCTATAGGCTATAGCCTATCTGGGCCCTTATTTTACACTTGGGACAGGAAATCCAGGGGCGCAGAACAGCGCAGAAGGATGATCAGTGCACTCGGGACGAATTCTTCGTCAATGGTTATCTTTGTAGTTCAATGCTTAGGCTACTGTATTGTAATCAATGTGGTGGTATTTTAGGAATAGGCTGTTCAAGCTGTTAAAAACAATGGGTCTGCTATGCTATCAAAAAAGCTGAATGCATTTGCGGTTTTTTTATTTTTTTACTCTAAAGCATGCCTTTTATGGTAGCCTAACTGAAATCACACATTTAAATGATCATCTCTTTTTACCGGAGGGATTAGAAATGAGATTACGTGGACCATAGGGAAATTGCTCTCTGGAATGAGAGAGTGCTCCATTAAGTAATTGACTGTAATGATTTCATGGTCTGATTGATGGCCGTTACAGTTGTCCGTGGGGGATCAACTAAGTCGCTAGGAGCTAGATTCCGGCCGAGAGCGAGTGTGTGAGTCGCACGTCGTGTAAAGGGTGACGCCCGCAGTTCATCACTGCAGAAGGTTTCAAATTAACGCGACCTTCAGACTGTGACGAATATGCGCCAGGTCACACGATGACCAGAAAGAAACAAGTCAGCATCTGTTATAGCTGAGGCAGAGCGCCATCAAAATTAAGGTAGGCTATTTAAGGCAATAGCCTACATGAGGCGGATTTGCAGCCTCGGCTACTGCAGGAATTTACTTTGTGATGGACAATTGTATTTGTCCATATGAACTAACTGCAGCCTATGCGTAGCCTACGGGTGGTTCCTATTTATTGGATGTGAAGGGGTTTCCCTCAAAAAAGGTGAGGGGCGTGTTTAGTTACGCAAGCAACGCCTACAATGTGAGAAAGACTACGAAATAAAAGATAGCCTACTTAATAAAACGCAGTGTTTAGGTTACGTTTACAAAAGTCACATAGTCGACTTATAGCTTTTGAGTCTGTAGCCTATACGCTAATTTCCTGTAGACTAAAGTAGCAATTGGCTATGTCACATGTGAATATAGCCTAGCTACTTCAGTAGGCCTATGTCTAATACATGTTAAGAGATGAGTTAAACTTGGAACCTAGTGATATGACAAGCAAAGTCTTATAGAGTCGTTTTTGGCATTTCGTTATTAGCTAGGCTATGTCTAGTCAAAAGAAAAAAAGTAGCATATCCTATAGCCTACCGAAGCTTATCAGGGCTTCTATCACGATTTTAATACAAGAAGTGTTTGAGGCGGCGCTTCTCGGTTAGGGAGGGTCATCTTCTGTGTTGGGCGTGTGGCAGTCAATTTTTTTCTGCATTTCGGGCTGTAGTCCAACAGCTGCAGTTCTCTTCTGTGCGCTGCGTCGCTGCATGACAGCAAACCGCATTTGTTTTTAGTTCTCGTATTTTCACCGGAGTGAAATAGTACATTTAACTTAACACTGCAGCACCAAAAGCAAAAGGACAGCAGACGACTCTCATCTGGAAATCAAGGTAATTGCCGCCTATCAACGCAACTCACTCTCCTTTCGTTTTATCGTGTGGTTTTGCAGTGAAATGAACCAGGGGGCTACAGCCGCGTGACGTTGATGTCAAGTTTATCGGTCGCTAAAGTGCCAGTTTAACTCGCTAAATCTTCAGGGATAGATAGGACACTGACTTTTTCCAACCCGAAACAGCTCTCGCCCTTTTCTCCCATTCGTCTTGTTTGCTTGTTTTCTCTCGAAGCTTATAGATAGGCTACGAAGGGGTGCGTTGTCCGTAAAGTACAGTTAAGAATTTCACTGGCGGATTCAGTTAGCCAAGCAACGGGACGGAACAAAAAAATAATATCAACGATTAGCCTACTTCTAGTTTATTTTCCAGAGTGTCGTTTAAACGTTAGACGGAGATGCGTGCAGCGCAAAAAACAATGTTGACCGTTCAACAATTGTGAAGAGTCCTCAGATTAAGAGTGCCAGCCGTTTGTTGGAGAAATATAATGCTGTTATAATCAACTTGACATCTTACAGATGCCGGACCCTTTGAAGCATGTTTACTTTGCAGGCTTTATTCGACCAGCCGTTTTTCATGGCAATGTATAAGCACCTCCTCATGATCATTCACAGTTGAGCAATGATATTACTCAGAGAGCAGAGCACTTTAGTGTTATTTTTGTGGTGGATGTTTGACTGCTGAAGGGGTCATTTACACTCGAAGCACAAAGCACGCGTCAAAGCAGAACCAATCACTCCAGTCGTGCCTTATGTAACCGGGCCTTGAACGACCCGTGTACACTTAGGCTACTTGTAATGATTCTTCACATTGCTAAAATGTGACAAAAGGTAGCCTATATTGTGCAATGAAAATGAATAGCTCTATATTGTGGGAATGTTTTGAAGAAAGTTGGCCGGGGTTGGACACCCCGTCCTTTGCGTAACCCCTTATCACTGTCACAACGGCCGCGGAACACTAGCCTCATAGCTAGCGTGAGTACGATAGGAAAGTACAACTTTTATAGTCTCTTTTTTTTTTTACACTAAAACTACCATCTGTATTATGATGGTATATTCGGTTCCTGCACAACCTGCTGTTACTGCACTAACCACACTGTGGCTGAATTTATATTAATGTAAATCATTTCATGGGAACGTGTTGTGGGAAGCCTGAGGCTAAACAATGCCAAAAAAAATTCCGTTACTCTTTAACCTGGCGGTTTTTCTGTAGGCTACCATCAATTGTAAAAATGTGTGATCTGTTTGACTACTCTTTCTCTTTTTTGCCTGCCTGGTGAAGATGGTTGTTGAAGCCTGTTGCGAGTTGCTTAACAAGCAAGTAGAAAGTGGCTTTGTTTGGCTATTCTCTTCTGTTTGAACATGGTTTTTACTCCACAATATGTCAATAGACAGACGCCCTTTTCTCCTTTTTCTTTTGTCTAGCATCTGGATTGGCATTTACTCTTCATTTTGTATACCTTTTATTTATAAATTAAATTAAAAAATATAAGTCACACACTAGACTTTCTTCTGAACTTTATTGTGTGACACAGTGGGAGATAGACCTCTCTCACCTTCATCTGTCTTTCTCTCATTTCATAGTCTGACTTCAAAGCTCAAATTCATGTTTGCCGATTTGTGGACTAACCTTTTAACTTTTACCAAGGACTGGTGCAAGGTCAATATTCACCATTGAACTTTGACCTTGACGTTTTTTCGACATGAATTCAGGTCTAGCTTTGCCTCCGTAGGGGCATTTTGTGCTTAGAGATTTTGTCCAGATATAAGTGGATGAGGTTTTTTTTTTTCACAGTTGGTGCTAAATAATACTGTGCTCTGTGGTTTTGGCTTCCTCTTCAGTAATATTCTTAATGCTCATGGTCAACCAGTGAGCATTCACTTGTATTTCGCCTACAAACGAGCTACGTGAAGCTTGCTAAATTCTGCAGTGTCTGCCTGGGTGTGGCTTAGCACTGGCCAAGCACAGTGAGGGCTGGCGGGAGCTGAAAGGGCTCACTCAGCTGTTCGATGGTCCTATGGTCCCTCTCCAAGCCCTAGCCTGAACAAACCCAAGGTCATTCCCACGTTCATTAACTGGCGCACACCTTTGAGAGACAATTTCAGCAGCGAATTTAAGCAATTTTCATGCTGTCAGAGTGATCTGCTGAAACCCAGAGGCGGCATCAAAGGCATTCAGAAAGTTCTTGCGCGTAACGCATTTCGTAAAATACCTGTCCACACAGACACAGATGTCTCATCGCATGGGTATGACAAATGATCCAAAACTAGATTATGGAGAAAGTGATGATACAATCCTTGGAGGGGGTGAGGACAAGATGGACAGTCAAGGGAGGGCAATGAGGTGAGGACTGTAAAGAGGGTCTTCAAAATCAAAATCAAAAGAAAAGCAGGTGGTTCAGCCTGGATCAGTTAGCAGAAAGAACAGATAAATGTAGATGAGACAAAGCTAGCCTGCAGTGGACCATCGGATCCACCCATCTGTCCACTTGGTGGACGGCGGCCATACCCATACAACATGAGCTATGAATCTTAGCACGAGAATGCATCTGAAGGCACACACCACCATATACACATAATCCCATACTACCGCTACATACCTGCACTCTGGTGTACACAGCACCTGCCCACCTAGTCATTACATCAGCATCACTGCGTATACATTAGCTTGTAACCCAAGCATTAGCCTGCTTTATTTTGTCCCTTACGCAGAAGTTAATATAAATGATTGATTTTTGTACTTTGACATATTCCAGGATAATGCAGGTTTGGCTCACTGTCATGTGCTGTCACTGAACCATTTTTCACAAATAATTTAGTTTTAGTGAGGAGGTGAGAACATTTCCAAGAATTGGGACCCCAATCATTCCACCTGTCAGTCTAAATCTGTCAATTAAAAAAATGTAACCTCTTTCTAAAGCAGTGGTCCCCAATTCCTGGAGATCTACCATCCTAGGTTTTCACTCCAACCCTAGCAAAGCAAACCTCACTCAACCATTAGAATCTTGTTGAGCTGCTAATTAGTAGAATCAGATGTGCCAGATTAGGGTTGAAATGAAAACCTGTAGGACTGTAGATCTCCAGGAACGGAGTTGTGGACCACTGTTCTAAAGGAATCATTTGTCATACAGCACATAATAGAAAATTAAAACATTTGTTGATGTGACTGATTAGAAGTCCTGGGATGTGACTGTGGAATCTTTATTCTTCATGGTGCACACAGCTATTTCTGACAAAATGTGACCTTAAGAGGTCACTTCACGTCAGAATCATCCTTCATTAAACATTAATAATCATCCTTCCGTAGAACAATTAACAATTACTATTACTATTGAGAAGTTGCAGTTCTACAAACCTCAATTCCAAAAAAGTTGGGACAGTGTATAAAATGTAAATAAAAACAGCAATGTTTTGCAAATCCTTTTTGATTTGTATTCAATATAAAATGGTACAAAGACAAGATATTTAATGTTTTAACTAATCAACTTTTGTTTTTTGTAAATATACGCTCATTCTAAATTTGATGCCTGCAACACGTCCCAAAAAAGTTGGGACAGGGGCATGTTTACCACTGTGTTACATCATCACCTTTCCTTTTAAGAACACTCTTTTGAGAACTGAGGACACTAATTGTTGTAGTTTTGAAAGCATCATTTTTTCTCATTCTTGCTTGATATAAGACTTCAGCAGCTCAACAGTCCAGGGTCTCCGTTGTCGTATTTTGCGCTTCATAATGCATCACACGTTTTCAATGGGAGACAGGTCTGGACTGCAGGTAGGCCAGTCTAGCACCCGCACTCGCTGACTACGTACAGCCACGCTGTTGTAACATGCAGAATGGCTTGGCATTGTCTTGCTGAAATGAGCAGGGACGTCCCTGAAAAAGACGTCATCTAGATGGCAGCATATGTTGCTCCAAAATGCATATGTACCCTTCAGCGTTAATTACATTACATTACATTACATTCATTTAGCAGACGCTTTTATCCAAAGCGACGTACAATAAGTGCATACAGAGACATCATCAAGATCACTACAGAACAGACAAGACAAAGCACATCCTTCCCATAATAATGGTTAATGGTGCCTTCACAGATGTGCAAGTTACCCATGCCATGGGCATTAACACACCCCCATACCATGACAGACGCTGGATTTTGAACCTTGCGTTGGTAACAACTGGGATGGTCCTTTTCCTCTTTGGCCCGGAAAGCACGACGTCCATTATTTCCAAAAACAATTTGAAAGGTGGACTCGTTAGACCACAGCACACATTTCCAGTCCATCTCAGATGAGCTTTAGCCCAGAGAAGTCAGCAGCGTTTCTGGATGTTGTTGATATATGGCTTATGCTTCGCGTAGTAGTCTTCTTTGTACTGTTTTCAATTAAATATATGTAAAAGAGAATTTACAAATCACTGCTTTCTGCTTTTATTTGCATTTTACATACTGTACCAACTTTTTTGGAATTGGGATTTGTAGTAGAAATGAAAGCCAGCATGTGCAGTGGGTCCCCAGGATTTTGAACACCCTTGTTTTATGGTTTGGATAGCCTAATAAATAAGTCCAATAAAAGGGCAGGTCTGGTGGTTAGCAAAGTCCAATAAAGCTGAACACAGGCAGTGTGAAACGGCCTTCCATCGGTTTTTGCATGTTTTAGTCCAGGAGCCTTCTGGGAATATGTGTTTCTTCTAACTGGCCCTCTATACGAATGAGTTCCTGCTGTTGCCGGCCCCCACTCTCCAATGGCGCCACCGGCCGCTCGTTAACTGCGGACCATTTGTGTCCCGTCCTGTTCGCTGCGTTTGTCTGTTGCATTTAGACCATCTGTGGGGTTGGCTTCCCTGAGGGGAACCGAATAAGTGAAGCATTTCTAAACGATAGCAGCCTGTGGTTAATAAGCAAACACACAGCCTTGCTCCAAAGCCCAGGCGAATCGCAAAGACCAGGCCTTGGGGGACCGCCTGTACTGAGAAAGATGCGGGGACCGAGAGAGCGAAAAACTGAAGAGAACAGAACAGAATGCATGCTGGGAATTAACCCAAGCCCACAGTAGCCAGGGCGCTCCTGTAGGATTTGTCTATATTTTCAATTAGCACCGAAACTCCAGGGATTTGAATCCAAATGCACATAATGGGAAAAACTATTGAGGCGGGAAGAAAAGTAGCATCAAACATTCCCATTGGATAATCTCAATGTGTTTTTTTGAATGTATTTTTTTCTTGAAGTTTTAAAAAGTGCTCAGAGATGGTTTTTATGAAAAACCCAGGGATGGTATACGATTGGACATGCTGTACAGCCAGGTAAATCTCTCCTTGGTTTGGATTCAAATATTGTCTAATTCCATTCTGAAGAGCTCAAATTTGTACAGACATGTTAATAATCATTTCTTAGCACTGATGTGTATTCAGTGCTTAGCCTCAGGTGTACATGAGGCATTTACCCCCCTCACATTCCAGCTCTACCTCTGTGGCGGTTGTGGCCCTCGTGCCTTCGTGTCTTTGCACGGGACGATTACCCTGAAACCGGTGGCATTCTCCGGGGCGAGAGCGCCCACGTTTGACGTCACGGGACAAGAGCGGCTGCTCTATCGCACATCTCGAGTCATCTTTCCTTGCTTTCACCTCCTTTGCGAACAGACGGCTTCCTCTGCTGGGAAGGCGCTCGGCATCGAGCGAAATGCCTTATCAGACGTGCGCCATTGTTCTGAGAGCCAGAGAAACGGAACAAGAGGGCAAGATGGAGAGATAAAGAGAGAGAGAGAGACTGCGAGGAGAAGAGAGGAAATGCTGCACCGTGCAAGTACAGATGTGTCTTCTGTGGTTTTTTTGGAGCTCAAGCTAAACGCCGTGCGCGTTTGGCAGGCGCCTGTGCTGTACGCAGGCCCGGAGCTCGTACTCTTCACCGCCCGCTGCAGTGACTCACTCGTCTGCAGGTGGCTGCGGTCCTCCGCTTCAAGGAATTGTTTTTTTTTTTTTTTTTTTTTCTTTTCTTCGTCCCTGCTGAACTTTCATTCTGACTGCAGTGTTGTTTGTCACGGGGTTACATCCAGCGCGTAGGTCGGCTGTCTCATCGGCGTGGGCTGCCTTGGACACGAAGACTGCAGAACCTTGCCGATGGAGCATTAATGTGGGATAGCCTGAAGACTTTGAGTTGTGAGATTGATTTGCTTTTGGGTTTTAAAAAAGTGTTTTTAGATTGAATATCTATGGAGATACAGTGGTGTGTGGTGGGGGGGGGGGGGGGGGAGACTCAATTTAAGAGCAGGGCTGCAAGCCCTCATTGAACCCAGAGCGAACCTTAAAGGGGACATGAAGCACTCGGTGAAGTGGCTCTGGTTCGTTAGCTTTTTACCTTAAATTAGATATGACCGTGCGTTCAAATCTCAAACCGACCCGTATTTGCTGGAAAAAGAAGTTGAAATTCGCTTTTTTTCCACTAGGGCGCAGCCATCTTGGACCAACTGCGGTCGTGACGTCACTAGGTTGGTCGGTCTCTGCTGCTCAGTGTATTCCTATGGGAAAATAGCTGACTTTCAGTGAGCTCAACGATGTATCGTGAGGAAAAAATAAAACAAAAAACGCACAGACGGTCTTTTTCTATTGCCCCAAGATGCTCAAATGAGTGTTACCGAACAAAACTTAATTTAAAACTGAATTTCCACAAACTGCTTATGACCCGTTCTGACCATAGCCTACTGCTGTGACCTGACGAGCCGGCAACTGCAGCGCCACTGCATTGCCTTGATAAACGGTTTGCGAGCTAAAGTCGTGTCTAGCTAATATTGCCTACATAAAATAAGCGTTAGCTTGTGATGCTAGGTCGCGGTAGGTATATATTTGCAGGCTGTTAACTAATATATCAAGGCAATGCAGCGGCGCTGCAGTTGCCGGCTGGCCACAGCATTATTAGCTAATATGGTCAGAAGCAGTTTGTGGAAATTCAGTTTTAAATTAAGTTTTGTTCGGTAATACTCATTTGAGCATCTTGGGGCAATAGAAAAAGACCGCCTGTGCGTTTTATGTTTTATTTTTTCCTCACGATACATCGTTGAGCTCACTGAAAGTCAGCTATTTTCCGATAGAAATACGCTGAGCAGCAGAGACCGACCAACCTAGTGACGTCACGACTGCAGTTGGTCCAAGATGGCTGCGCCCTAGTGGAAAAAAAACGAATTTCAACTTCTTTTTCCAGCAAATACGGGTCGGTTTGAGATTTGAACGCACGGTCATATCTAATTTAGGGTAAAAGCCTAACGAACCAGAGCCACTTCACCTAGTGCTTCATGTCCCCTTTAAAGAGAAAGCGATGACTTAATTTTTTGGTGTTGGTTTTAGTCATCATCAGGACCTTGTGTGCACTAGCCCACACAGTGTACTTTGCGATCTCCCCACAGACACACACAAGCAGACGTACATAACAACGCACACGGCGCACACACACACACGCTTTGGGGGCCCCGGAAACTGAAATCTGTACCTCAGCAAAAATTGCAGCCCCTCTTTGTCTTTGTTTCTTAAACAAGCACACAGAAGCCGAGCCAGGCCGCTAATTCAGGGAGTGTTCCCTCGCTCCTGAGGTGAGTCATAGCAGCGTCTGCAGCTGGAATGTGAACCAGAACGTGTCCTCTTTACCAGAGAGAGGGAGGGAGGGAGGGCAGGGGAAGACCCATAACAGTTAGCTCCCCCTAGCCCCCCCACCTTCAACTTCTGTCAGTCACCCTGGCAACGCTCTGACGGAGCTCAGTGGATGGGGGAACACTTTCCATAGAGACCATGTCCTTCTTCCTCTCCGTACCGACCTGATGTAATCTCTGCCCCGCAGCAAGCTGCTGGCTAGAACCCAGCGCCCAAAGGTTAAAAAATGTAACAAAGCAAACAAAAAACATTAAAAAAATCAATGTTTTTTTTCCAACCACAGCCCAAAAACCAAAGCCAAGTTTCTGTAGCTGAGTATTGCAAAAGAGTTTCCTTGACAGAGCAGGCAGGTGATGGAACAGCTTGCACAAACAAGCGCCGTCACAAGAACGCTCGCCTCTAAATATAGCTCCGACAGTGACAGTACCTGGAACCGGTACCATGCAGGCTTTGAGTATTTGCACCAAACCTCCTTATTAAATGGCTTATTGTCTGAGCCGACTGGTACGACTGTCCCTTTAAGTGCTGCGCTCTGGTGTGCCAGAGAATCTCTGTTTTTAATACTCTTAGTCCTGGGTACACCCACTGACTCCATTTTGTAAGAGGAGCACCGAGTCCAGAGTTGGCCCCCCAGTGTCTGAAGGAGGGGACAGCCACAATGCCCAGGGGACAGGGAGCCTATGGGTGCTAACGAAACCAGGGGGAAATGGCCAAGGCTGGATATGCAGAGAGGTGAATTTATTTAAATGTATTCATCAAGCATGTATGTGAAAAAAGGAACATGGAGGAACAGTGTGGTATTGAGTTTGGAACTGAAGGACCACGAGAGAGGGTGAACTGTACAGTTATTCCAGTTAAAATGAATGCATCCTGAAGTCTGCCGCCTTATTGCCATAATTTGTTAGTGCTCATGTATAATATCATATTGGGGGGCAGAACAAAAACATTTAAGAAAGGAGTGTGAGACCAGTGCAGGACGGACGAGTGCTGGTGCAGAATCAGGCAGAAATGAGAGTTGTGGGTACGGGTGATGCTGACAGGGGCGTGTGAAGCTGGTGGAAGCGCGGCTGCGATTGGCCCCTCATCTCGCTCGTCATGCCACTGTGTTTATTAGGAACCGCGTCTCCGCTTTGGCTTGGACGGTCGAGGGCAGGCTGCCAGGTCTGCAGAACAGCCGAGACGTGAGCCAGCCCGGAGTTAGCCCACGCACGGGCTGCTGCATGGCTTCCCCTGCTACAGTGCCTGGTTTCGGTGCGTGTCGGAACACACAAACGCATCATGACGAGAGTGCGCCGTTCAGACCGTCTAGGCTCATTTATTTACCTACCGATTAGAGCTCAGATCAGTGGTTCCCAAACTCATTCTTGGGGGGACCCCTGTGTATGCTGATTTTTGTTTCAACCACAGTCGCAATCCCAGCATTTTAACAAGCTGCTATTTTTTTTTAGTTGCTTTTCTGTTTTAGTGGGCTTATTTACCCTCTTAAGCCACATTGTCAGAAATAGCTATCCAAGTCATGAAGACTAAAAGGCCCATGTTAGCATTGTGCTGTATTGCAGATGATTACATAAAAAGAGGGTAGCAGTTTTTTTTAACTGATAAAATTAAAGACTGCGGTGCATTGTGGTAATAAGTTAAGGAAAAAGTGATGAAAGAACCTAAACATGCATATCTCCATATCTCCAGCCAGTGCACAACTCCTAAACACAAGAACAAAACGTACTAGAGAGAAGCTGGTATTTGCACAAATTGCTCTCTGTGTCTGTATGGTTTCTATGATCCATGTCAGGTTTTGGGTGGTAGGAGCCACCGCATGCAAATATGGGTCTTCATACCATTTTTATTTTACTGGATCATGAAAAGGCGCACATTTTTGCAACCTTTGTGCCAAGTTGTCCTCCCCCACAAGCTTGGCTACGTAAACGAAGTAGCTTAGCAACGATACTAACCTTTGGAGGGAATTAAGTGAGGTTGGATGGACGGTTTGTTAGCACAGCCCGAACAAGGGGGTCTAATGTCACTTGGAAAGAGTGGGAGGTTTTCACCGGCTGCCGCGCGTAATCCTGAGCCCTGCTGGCTTTGCTTGTGTGCTATGGATTTTTCGTCTCCTGAATTCTCCACTTGGACCAGCTCAGCCTATAGAACCGTACAAGTAAAGGTGCTCGGTCTCGCGCATCCTGGGATGCCCCCAAGCAGCTGGTGCTACCAGGCGATAGCGCTGTCCCAGGGGTGGCCGCATCAGCTGCTGGAATTCTCCTACATGCACTATGCCCACTCGCGGTTCTGCGTGAATGTTGGTGAGCTTTAAGTATGGCTAGCGTATAAATGTTTAGATTTTAGTCTGCCTTTTCGGGAGCACTGTAAGTGCGGCGGCGGGGGGGTTCCGGTAAAGAGAAACGATTGCAGCTCATCCCATGAGACTGGGATTACCAGACGTGCCTTTGCCCAAACAAGGACGTCTCTTTCTCCTATTGTTCGGCGCTAAGTCCTTCTGGTAAATCCTTGGCCGTCTGGGTCGCAGATAATGTGATTGATCGTAGATGTATCGTGGCTCTCCACCCAAAGACCTCAGGTAGTCTGTGCCTTCCTGCAGTGCATCCCAGCCGGTCAGCAGACATCAATTTTCTCCTTCATAGCACCACGGTCCTCTGTGGAACGAGTGGTTGTTGTGTGCAGGCAGGTGTAAAATCCTGGGCCAATAAGGTATGTTACCACATAGCGAGGGCGGCGACTTCACACCGCCCTGCCTTGGTGACCCTGTGCCAGCCTGTTATGTGCTGCCCTGTGGGGATGCTGGCCATGTCGAACACTGGCTCATTTAGCATACCATACCAAGCAATGCATCACCACATTCAAAAGCAGACGAGAGCTTTATTGGGATTGGCCACCGAGCACCCCCCTTGCGTCTTTGCGTGTAATGTGAACGTACAGGTAGGCTTGCCTCAGGTGTTACTCAGCCCGCTGGCTGCGGATACTGTAGTCTAAGGGAAATATCACGATCAACAACATTGACTCGCCTTCCACAGCCTCCATCTGTCGGGAGCCAATAGCGAGTCGGTGCTGGAAGCTTGCGTTTTGTCACTGTTAGCATGGTGTTCCCACAGTGCGACAGGCAGACAGGAATTGAAATCACTGGTGCCCCCGTTAGAGGATGAAGCATGACGTTAATGTCTGTGATGCTTTTGCTGAAGAGTGGCACATTAATATGGAAAGGCAGCTGTCAGAGCCAAAATACAAATTTGTGGGTATGGGCTTTCCCCTACCTTCGCAAAAACTCAAACACAAACACTGCCTGTGTGGTTTGCAACCAATACCCTTGGGAGGCTGCAGACAAACTCACCAACTGCGAGTGCTCCTTGAATGTGTCCGTGTGCATGTATACATGTATTTATGCATATATACAAAAATAAAGTGAGGTATGTCACTCTGGATAAGACCTTTGGCTAGATGCCTGTAATGTAATTTAACGTTTATTGACTAGGTTGTGGTGAGCCAGCAGACACAAGCCAGCGAAATTGAAAGGTTCTCCAGCAGTGGGCTGTCACCAGACATCAGAAAGACCTTGGCTTGACACTAGTGTCTGACTGAGTTTTGGGCAAATGCATTTTGAACAAAGTGTTGAAATACATGAGATTTGCAAATTAATGGGGTCGGAAGATAATTTTCATGGCAGCGGGTGGAGACTGGTAAGCGGATAGTCTGGTTTCACTTCTCTGTCATACAATAACAGAGTTTTGGAAGGGAAATGTTTTCCATCTTGTGTGCCATTTATGCATAGTTACTGCATAATAATAGTGTAGTTGCCATTTATGCATAGTTACTGCATAGTAATTGTGTAGTTGCAGTAATTTATTTTCGCAGTAATTGTCTGGGAATATTATGATTTTGGTTAATTTGCTGTGTGAACTTATAGAATATGATGTGAGCATTTTAAAAGTATATTACACCTGAGAGTGCTGGTCTCTCTTCCCTACCTTTGGCTTAGTTATCAATTTACTGGCCTCTTCTGGGGTGTTAAGTAGCCTGTCTTCTGGGGCTCCCCAGTTTCTGCTCTTCCACTTCACCTTACTCAAGTCAAACAATAAAAACGGTTTGTTTTTGTCTGGCACGATGTATCAAGAAAAACACTGCAAATAAACCACTTTGAATGTTATCTATGCCTATTACAGTCACACCTCCAACCTGTTTACTTGTTTCACAGAAGACCTAGCTACAGCTTTGTGATACTTACAACTGTCGAGTGCACGTTTAGCTCATTGTTCAGTCGAGCATAACTAAATGATCCCTGCTGTCCTGGGCATCCCAACTGTGTAAAACCTTGTTCAATATTTAATTACTTTCCTGATGTGAATGTTGAATTCTGGGTCCGAGGCCCTTGTGTGTGGGTTTGCACAGCCCTTGTTCCGGAATGCTATGCATATTTTTGGGTTACATTATTTTAATGTCAGCACTTAGTCACAGTCTGCATGTTAGAACTGCATTTTGTTTTGACATCCTCTTGCATCTCTTCCCTCTTTCCAGAGTTGTGTGATACAGTAAGGTGCAGTATAAAATGTTGCTCGACTTTAAGTACTTTGGCGCCACAAAGTAGGCCTAAATGTTTTATTCAGGCCACCTAAGTGGACCCACTTATGTTCTCATTCTTTCTAAGACGTTCTGGATAAGTGTGTGTACATGAGTCTAATGTACTTTAATGTACTGGAACATATGAGTACGACCTGCAAAAGAAAAAAAGCTCAGTATGTTTTTCATACAATATCCTGGTTTCCAAGATTGAGCAAAAAACAACTTTTAGCTGAAAGAACGTCCTGGTGAGTCCTGGAAATGACTCATATTTTTCCGGGGGATGAAAAAAAAAGAAAAAAAAGAAATATGAAAGCCCACATTCCCCATAGGATTTTGTTAGTCTTTCACAAACAGAAAGCCTACTTATGCGTGGGTTAGAAAGCTATTGTGTTTCCAGGAAACCCCTTCAAAACACGGCCTTACAGACCCGGAGTTTGAAAACGGTCCCAGGACAAAGTCAGTTCAGTGACTGTTTCATGCCGTCATCTCTGCGGCACTGATCATATTGGCCTCGTGGGTGTTGGTGGGCTTTTTGCGCCTTTTTGCTGTTGTTTGGTATTATTTTGTGCTCTACTATGGAATAACGGACACAAATAAGCAAGCCGACAAATATGGTTGTAATTATCTTGCCATGCAGCAATAGTGGGAAATGATTCAGTACACATCTGAATGCATTGCGTAGCCCTCACCCATTTCCTGAAAATGCATGCATTTACACGATGAATATCAAATTATGGCTTTTAAAGAAACGTCATTACAACATGGAAATATTATTTTTTAATGTATTCAGGGTTGATGTGTGTTCATAAAGTATGTATACTTGTTATATTTTTCTTTGACAAAGAAATTGGATGTAAATTTTGTCTTCTCTCAAATCTCTCACATCTCTCTTAATGGTTTTGTGGCAGACCCCTCTTCACTCTACTTTCCGCTTTCTCTCGCTCTCTCACTCACTCGTGCTCTCTCTCTCTCACAAGGTTTTTCTCTGTCCTCTTGTACCTGCATGTAGCCGCAGTAAATTGGCCCCTGGGAACGGGGGCGTGGCTCTGTGGGTGCAGCACGATTTTTTTTATAGTAGTCCAACATGTTCCTACAATTTATCCACGCCCCCCCCCCCCCCCCCAGGGGTCAATTTCTCAGCGCTGTTCCTGGGTGATGGATAATTAACACCCCCCCCCCCCCCCCCCCTCGTGCACTTGGTGTAACCCCCCCACCCCCTACCCCCCACAGGTGGTGTCTCCTTGCCCAGGCAGCAGCATGTCCCTCCCCACTGACACTGAGCTGAAGGAGCTCAGTCCTGTGGACTTCATCCAGCTACAGCAGTACATCGACTGTGAGTGCTGCGGTCTTCCACCCTCCATTTCCCTATTTCCACACCCCCAACCCACAATCCCCTATCTACCCCCCCGCCCCCCAGCCTGCATTTCCCTGCCCCCCTCACATTTACCTGTGTCCACCCCCTAGCCCAGAGTATCCCTCTCTCCCCCACCCTCTCCTGTGTGTAAGGATATGATATCGCACGGATAGATTGCATTTTTATTGAATTCCTCTGCTCTACCAACACTATACCGCCCACGCTGTGTTCAATGAGCTGCTTATCAGTCAGTCGGGGGAGACACGCTTGTCTGTTTTTGTTTTTTTTTTGTTCTTTCGGTTTTGATGTTTGTCGCTTCATTTGGAAGCGAATGGTTGCAGAAATCCAAATGAGATAATTTTTTTGACACACTGGCAAGATGACATTTTGTGGAATTTGATTTGAGAGAGTAAGATGGGGCCCAGTCACCTGCTGGGGACAGTCCCTTTATGGTTGACAATTTGTTTAAAAATGTCATTTGTAAGAAAAGGAAATTGCATGAAGACATAAGATTTATGTGTTGTATCTTAGTCTTACATATATACAAGCATGCTGTGTCTTTTCTATTGCTGAAATTTTGTTGTTAGTTAGTATTTTGTCATTAAATTGTGTGTGAGTGTGCCCCTATTTGTTTGGTTTTTCAAATATGAATGTTGATTGTGTGGGTGTATTATTTGTTTTTGACTGCTAAGTGTGTGTGTGTGTGTGTGTGAGTGAGTGTATGCGTGCCTACGCGCAAAATCTTATTAGTTTTTTCTGATGGGAATGCTGCTGAATGCGTGTGAGTTTGTGTTTGTTTGTTTCATAATTTTTTTTAAATGTGACTCCTGATTGTGTGTGTGTGTGCCCATGCACAAGATCTTATTTGCTTTTTGGATGTGAATGCTGAGAGTGTGGGTCTAGCAGGGAGGATTTTCACAGCGCTGTGCAGAAGCTTTGCTCCAGTGTGTTCCCTGCAGAGGCGTTAGTGTTAGCACTCTGGTGTTGGTCTCCAGACTGCAGGCTGAAGGTGAAGGACGTGATGAAGGAGTTTGACACAAACGGCCAGCTGGTCCAGCATCGGCATGGAGAGGTGAGCCCCACTCGCTACCGTTAGGCCACGCCCCCACTCTCTGTCTACAGTGCTGTCCAAAGGTATCTGGACTGTGACACATTTTGTGTTGTTTTGGCTCTGTACTCCAGCACATTGGATTTGAAATGGAACAGTGACTATGAGGTTAAAGTTCAGACTTTTATCTTTAATTTGAGGGTGATTACATCCATATCGGGTGAACTGTGTAGCAATTGTAGCCCTTTTTATACATAGTCCCCCCATTTTATGGGACTAAAATTAGGCAAATTTATATTTAATATTTGGTTGCATATTCTTTGCATGCAATGACTTCCTGGTCTGTGACCCAACAACATCAAAAGACTCTTGATATCTTATTTTCAGGTGCTCTTACAAGCGATACTATAACCTCTCTGCATTTGAATGGATCTCTATGGGAATTGGGGCGGGGGGTTAGAATAAGCTGTAAATTACACTGTAACGGTATGGAACACATGGTTAGCTAAATGGCTGTAAGTCATCAAGGATCTAAGATATCAAATAACCCTCAAACCTTCACTCTGCTGCCAGATATGCAGTAGATGTGGATGGATCACTTTAAGGGTTTTTTCTCCATAGAGTTTAATAGGAAAATGTGTCAGGAAAAACAACCCTTAAAGTGATCCACCCTCAAATTAAAGATGAAAGTCTGCACTTTAACCTCTTAGTCCCTGTTCCTTTTCAAATCCAATGTGCTGGAGTACAGAGCCAAAGCAACAAAAAAATGTGTCACTGTCCCTTTTGGACCCCACTGTATATCTGTAGGAACAGAGGAATTTTTGTCACTGTTATTTAATAAGTGCTTCTCACAATGTGTTGAAATGGGCAGGAAAAAAATCTGTATGCAACACAGTATCTGTGCAGTTCTGAATACAGTATTCAGGTTTGGGTACACACCTATTGGCCACACCCCTTTGAGGCTACACCAAGGCTGGCTGCGTGTATGAGGGCCACGTTTGATTCTCACGCTGGGCCACTGGTTGGCTCATCCTGCTAAGATGCTTGGTTCCAGCATAGTTACATGCCTCATGGTCAAATTATGACATTCCTTTGCACACCATGGCCAGTAACCACCCAGGGCCATGCATAACTGGTTATGGTGTCATCCGATGATGGAGGGAGCTCCGATGCAGTGACTGCCCAGCTGAGCTGGTGGACTGTGGATGGAAGAGTTTCAGCAAATTGCAGCACGTGCTTCGAAGGAGGGCGCGTGCTTTGCTTCGCTCTCCAAAAAAGACAAAGGATGTTTCAGCAGTGAGATGGGCCTCTAAATGCAACCAGTCTCTCAGAATGGAAATGACTCAGACCAGGAAGCAGAGGTTAAATAGCGGCAGGAATGGCCGTGCTCTGAATGAGCAAATGGCTCCTGAGGACAGATGCACAATATTAATCATGCTTTTGAACAGTGGCAATGCACTTAGTTTAAAATATTAGCAGGCAAAGCTATGCAGGATTATGCAGGGAGGAGAATATAAATGTGTTTTAGCACATACCGTGCTGTGCCTTAACTTGGTGGAAAGTGGAAAACCAGTGGAAAACCGCCCCTCTCATGTAGGCCAAATACCCGCTAATCGCTAAAACACAGCTTGCCTTTGATGTTTTTGCCAAATGAACAGGGAGGTTTTAGGCAGTTTTTCAGGTAGGGGCAGAATTCGGCAGGTTTCACCAGCGAAGAAGCTGGCTCCTTCGTACCTGCTAGCTTAATCGGGGTCTAGCGGCTTAATTTTGAAAAAATCTATAGTTAATGATAGCTCAAATTTAAAAAGATGTAATTTGTTTTACATCTTGTTGAAAGGCAACCATGGGAATTTGTCAGCAAACTTTGTTTTCTGCCTTGCTTGTCAGCCAGTTGTTTTGCTTGACTATGAACAAATGAATGTATGAGCGACCGCATTGTTCTGCTCATCACAATGGGAAATAATGGCTGCAATATTATACACAAGCGTGGAGAACAACCACAACCAGAACTGTGGTGACAGTGATGTCATGACTGACCTCACCTCACAGTTATTTCACAAGAGAAGGTTTGCTTATGTGTTTTGGGGGTGGGGGAGGAATGTTAACTTGGCCTGTATCACAATTGTTCTCTTTCCCATGGGAATGCTTACAGTCATGATCTTAAAGGGCAATGAATAATGTTCTCTTTAAAACAATTGGCAATGTGCTTTACAACTTTACAGCTTGGATTTAACATGTATATCTTGAAGGAGCTTCAAATACAGCTTAAGGCAAAGTTACTTGAAAAACAACCACATCGTTCTTTGTTGTTGTGCCAACCACGCGGCAAGCCAACACAACTTAACCCTAATTTATAAAAGCTTAGTCTGTCCAACTAAAGTCTTTCCCTGGGGTTTATTTGCTCATCCCTGCATCTATTGTCAATGATTTAGCAAGCCTTGCTGAGGAGGTGTATTTGAGGCTAAATATCTGGTTTTGAGCTGTATATGGGTGCTGGCAGTGTCGGGTGAAGGATGGGCGGTTGTGTAGTTTGTGCGTCTCTCCCCTGTGGAGTGGCCTCTGTCGTAGCAGTACTGGGTGACCTTCCCTCCCATTTGTTCTCCCTCATTCTCTCGTCCCTCTCCACCTCCCTGGCAGTGCATTAAGGAGGAGGGTTTCCAGCTCTTTCTTAAGGCGTACCTGGAGGTGGAGGATTTCCCGGCTGACCTCTGCCAGCGCCTCTTCCGTTCCTTCCAGAATTCTGAGCGTGTAGGACCAGACGGACCTGAGCCTTCCACTGAAAGTGAGACCGCACTTCCCACAGCTGTGGGGTGGGGTCACGTTTACTCTGTGTAAACATAACTCCTCCTTCCACAGCTGTGCCCCCACCCTGTGTAAACATAACTCCTCCCTCCACAGCTGTGCCCCCACCCTGTGTGTAAACATAACTCCTCCCCCCACAGCTGTGACCCCATCCTGTGTAAACATAACTCTTCCCCCCCACAGCTGTGACCCTACCCTGTGTGTCTGTGTGTAAACATAACTCCTCCCCCCCACAACTGTGACCCCATCCTGTGTAAACATAACTCCTCCCCCCACAGCTGTGACCCCACCCTGTGTGTCCGTTAAACATAACTCCTCCCTCCATAACTCTTCTCCCCCATAGCTGCGACCTCACCCTGTGTGTAAATATAACTCCTCCCCCCCACAGCTGTGACCCTACCCTGTGTAAACATAACTCCTCCCCCCACAGCTGTGACCCCACCCTGTGTGAACATAACTCCTCCCCCCACAGCTGTGACCCCAACCTGTGTGAACATAACTCCTCCCCCCACAGCTGTGACCCCACCCTGTGTGTCCATGTAAACATAACTCCTCCCTCCATAACTCTTCCCCCCCACAGCTGTGACCCCACCCTGTGTGTAAATATAACTCCTCCCCCCACAGCTGTGACCCCACCCTGTGTGAACATAACTCCTCCCCCCACAGCTGTGACCCCACCCTGTGTGAACATAACTCCTCCCCCCACAGCTGTGACCCCACCCTGTGTGAACATAATTCCTCCCCCCACAGCTGTGACCCCAACCTGTGTAAACATAACTCCTCCCCCCACAGCCGTGACCCCACGCTGTGTGAACATAACTCCTCCCCCCACAGCTGTGACCCTACCCTGTGTAAACATAACTCCTCCCCCCACAGCCGTGACCCCAACCTGTGTGAACATAACTCCTCCCCCCACAGCTGTGACCCCAACCTGTGTGAACATAACTCCTCCCCCCACAGCTGTGACCCCACCCTGTGTGTCCATGTAAACATAACTCCTCCCTCCATAACTCTTCCCCCCCACAGCTGTGACCCCACCCTGTGTGTAAATATAACTCCTCCCCCCACAGCTGTGACCCCACCCTGTGTGAACATAACTCCTCCCCCCACAGCTGTGACCCCACCCTGTGTGAACATAACTCCTCCCCCCACAGCTGTGACCCCACCCTGTGTGAACATAATTCCTCCCCCCACAGCTGTGACCCCAACCTGTGTAAACATAACTCCTCCCCCCACAGCCGTGACCCCACGCTGTGTGAACATAACTCCTCCCCCCACAGCTGTGACCCCACCCTGTGTGAACATAACTCCTCCCCCCACAGCTGTGACCCCACCCTGTGTGTAAACATAATTCTTCCCCCCCACAACAACCATGACTACACCCACCACTCTATCTATAAATATAACTCCTCCTCCCACAACTGTGACCTCACCCGGTTTATGAACAGAACACCCTGTCCCACAACTGTGAAAATTTGGTACTGTTGACTGTAATCGCATCTTGAATCACTGTGGTCACAGGCATTCCATCTAGAGATATTTGTCACAGATGAGGTTCTGTTCAGGGTTCAGTTTGTGAGAATCAGGCTTTGTCTGGGGGGTATATTATGAAGGAAGTTTAACATAGCCAGGGTTTCTTTGCATTAGCTGGCTTCAGAAAGCCTAACCACCGCAATCTAGCTTAACCGGTACTACGAACATGGTTATCAACTTGCTAAGTGAACACTGGCTTTATTAACCCATTTTAGACCTAAAACGCCCCCTAAAAACACATTCTAAAACCTAAGGCATTGTTGTAAACAACCTCCTAAAACCTGAGGGTTTTCTGAAATACTTGACAGAATTGTCAGCGTTCACTAAAACCTTTATTTCTCAGCCTCTGTAGCCGATAGAAACATGAATTAAAAACCATTTGAGAGCTGACACATTTGGTTTTTATCAGGACTTCTTACTTGCCTTTGCCCTAATGTTCATTAACATTTTATTTATTTTTTTTAAACTGAAATTGATCACCTGGGTCTGAATCTTCTAATTCATTGTTGTTTTCATCAACGTAACTGCTGTACTCGACATCTTCAATGTCACTCCCGTCGCTCAAGTCATCAATCATTGTCACTATCTGAAGGGCAACTTTAGGTTAAGAGGCTAACAGCAGAAATTGATTTCTATTGAGCCTTTCCAGACTGATCTGCCTAACAACAAGGCTAAAAAAAATATTTAAAAATTCCATAATATGCATTTCACCTTCCCAACGTGTATTTCAGCGAATCACGATGCATTTCATTGGTCACGTGTCTTGGAAACGATGACAGCGTCTAAAGCGACCTCAACGTCCCATCCGGTCTTAAAGGGATATACACGCAAACTGCACACCCGGTTTTAAAGGTATATACGCAAAAATGCTGCACGGTCTAAATGGGTTAATCAAGCTCTGTGTGCGTTCCCATAAAAGGGGCTTTGTCTGCAACAACGAGCCTATAGCGGTGCAGCATGGGCTGTACTAGAGCAGCGTATTTCTCTCCTGTGGAAAAAAAGACTCATATGGACAGATATAATGGACGGATAAGAACATGAATCAATCATAAGAGCAAAAAGCTACACCGTTGCCAATAAAGCCAGGAAGGAGCTTTTGCAAAAAATTTAAATAAAAAATGCTTATCGTGTAGGTTAAATTCTTTAGTTAATACCTTATTCACCTTACCACTCATAACAAATAAATCTATACTCTCAGTACATTGTCATACAGTTTATTTCTAATGTGACAACTGTACTACATTCTAGAGCTCATAAACTTTAAACTTGATACAGCATGTTTAAAATCTTTCTGAAGCAATAACACTCATATACACAGCATATCTCTACGGGATCCTTTGGAATGGAGACGCCTTTTTACAAAACCAATGAGTTGATTGGTCAAAGGGCGGTGCTTTCATATGTTTAAATCTGATAGCCTAAACATAACCTGCCCCGGAGCAGGTTAGCAGTGCAGAGTAAGTTGCCGTGGCTATATACTCCGATTAAAAGTGAGTCGGCTTCGTGATACAGAAAACCCAGGGTTGAAGCTTAATTTAGCTCGCTATCCCCTTAATCTCGCTTCGTAGTACACCCCTCTGCTCAGGCCTGATCACAACAGCTCATAGCGCACAAATAGCCTTAAAGAGATACTGCAGAGGCTTTTCTAAGGCCTTTTTTACCGCTTCAATTTGAACTGGAACTCGTGAGTGGGTGTGGTCATATGACGATGGTGCCGTGTAGTCATATTATGAATATTCATCCGGTCAAGGAGTGAAAGGGTGTGTCTTGGTGAACTGACTCAGGCCCCCACTGAACTCAGCCTCCTTCCAGCTCTCTCCTCACAACTACGTCTTCGCGATCGAGCAGAGGACCGGGGATGTAACCGAATGGTAGAGCTAACGTTACCTAGCTAAGTTAGCTTGTTTGTCTGCCTAAAGTAACGCTACTATTAAATACATTCAAATACACAGCAAAACCCAGTCACACAGTAATGTTTGTATATTGAACATAGCTGGTTGTAGCGCCCAGCTCCACTTGGTCCGGAGAGAATTGTTATAATTTATTAGCTAACATTATTCATAAATGATAGCGATAACTAGCTATCTAGCTAAGTTACCAGTTCTCTGGACCAAACGGGGCTAAACTCACACACAATAGACTGCTTTGCATTACCTAATTTATCGATACATTCCGTCTCTCGACAGATTATGAAAGCTAACAGAGCCAGTGGCGTTACACCGAGGAACGATATATCTCTTGACTCCTTGGCATAATGCAGGCAAGTTAGCTAAAGATACCAAAGTAAGACGTTGTAGATGAATAACTCTCTATGGCTACGTTCACACTGCAGGTAAAAAGTGGCACAGATCAGATTTTTTCCTCAAATGTGACACAGATCAGATTTTTTTTTTATGGAAGTGTGAACAGCAAAAATCACATTGAATCTGACATTTCAAATTCTCATTTGGGCATTTTTGAATGTGGGATTAGATGCCGATACATAACCGATTGTGCCAAAGCGACCGCAGTCTGTCAGATCGGAATTAATGTGACTTTTTACGTCATTTTTGATGCAGCTAGCAGGGCATTAGAACGTGTATGCACGGGCTAGTTAACTCACTATTGTACAGGGTAGGTTATCAACAGATTCACATTATATTATCATGTGCTGTCATTTTAGATAAGTGGTAAATGTGCAAAGCAGTGGATTTTTTTGGGGCACAAACGATACACCATGATAATAAGTCGGAAGTAGGCAACGTTTTTTATATCATTCGCGGACAGCTGCGTTACTGTTTTGTGATTTAAAATAATGTTAGAACTGTCCATATTATTGTCTTGGTTTGTTGCACGGTAGCCTATTCATTATTCACGGTTTTCTCATGTAGCTGCTTACCGAACGTTATGGTTGTCGGTCCAATAGTGTGTCAATAGTTTAAGGGTGCGCAGTGATGTTAGGCTATACGTTACACATGAAGTTGAACAGATGTGTCATGTGATAGCTTTTTTATATTGTGTATTTTAACACGGCTGCAACGCTGTATTGACCAATCTTCATCCTGGAACTATCCGTTTTATAAATGTTATATCGACTGGTCTCACTAGCCAAACGGCCGAGCGCTCCATTTTCTTAACTCGCCCGTCCTCATAATCACTCGCCCAGGCGAGTGAGCCAGGTTAATTTCATGCCTTGCTTGAGTTTCACTGAAACCGCACATGTCACGGTCCCCCCATTCCTGGCTCCGATCTCGCATTCACGAGTCACTCTGCACAGAAGTAGCAGCCATGGCAGCACAAAAAGCTAGTAAAAACCTTGGCTTTTTTCCCGTCTCCTCACCCTTATCATTAGCTCCACTGCACATCAACTTTAAAATTAACGCAGAAGCTGTGACTTTGATGACTTCCTTTTTGTTGTTGTTTATTTCTGCAGGCTGTGTAACAGGTGCTATGTCTTTTGTTTTTGTTAATTTGCACGGGTCATTTGAGGAGAGCAATCGGTTCACACTGGAATCAGATATGGGCCACATTAAAAAATTAATGTGAACAGCCAAACAAAAAATAAATCGGATCTGAGCAATAAATCGGAATTGAGCACTAATGCCTGCAGTGTGAACGTAGCCTTAGTAGCTCGATATAAGTCGTAATATTAACGTTAGCAGTAATACAAAGCAATTTGCATTTGAACTTGAACTAACTAGTTAGCAGTACAAGGGTCTCAGTCTCAAAGAGGAAAAAAACCCGTTGGTCTCTGATTTTATACCACGTGCCCAGCCGAGACCAGCTCAACTCCACCCATTTTTATGTTAAGGATCTCGTGATGTCACAAATTCCCGGAAACCAGCGTATTGGTAAGCCTTCACAAAAACTCATATAAAACTATTTTGACTAAACATGAGATTTTCGGACATAGACAGTTGTGTATGATTATAATCTAACCCAAAACATCAGTTTTCAACGGGAAAAGTCGGTTTTTGACTGCAGTATCACTTTAATCTTTAAGAAAAGAAATCAATGCACATCCGTGGAAGTGATAGGCACAGTATACCTTATTCAGCACCTTCCTCAGCTCAGTAGCTGTTTAGTCAATAGCGCTGATGAATGTGTTTTTGCAGAGTGTGTGTGGCCCCCTCCCCTATGTCGTGCTCACCCCCATGTCGTTCTCTTTTTAAGGGGAGGTCTTTCTGAAGGATGTTTCCTGTTACTTCTCCCTGCTCGAAGAGGGACAGCCACGCGAGAAGCTCGAGTGTGAGTGCCCCAAACCTTTAGGGACTGCCTTTCTCTGTGCAACCGAGCCTTTTAACCCCTTCGTTCCCTCAGGCGTCTGTCTACTCTACTGTCAGTTAAGTGGAGAGCAGGCCCCTTACAATGTTGAGATTATCTCTACCGCAGTCAGAATGCAGCTGTTTATGAAACCTTTTTTTTTCCCTCCTGTTTCAGTCACTTTCAAACTGTACGACAAAGATGGAAACGGACTCCTGGACAGTTCGGTAAGAGAAGTAAACACAGCTCGGAGTCACCGTGAACGCAGATGAGTGGCAGGTCAGCTGAGAATGACCTACTGCAGGAAGCCAATTTCAAGGCAATTTTACAGTTCACCAAGCAACGGCGCATCATATTTTCAGCGCTACAGGCCGGTCGTGTCGAGGCCGTACCAGGCGTGCAGCTGCAAGAGGCTTGCAAAACTGCTGCAGTTAACTTAGCTGATAGACATGTGGAATTTGCAGTGTAGGAGTTTCTGGCTGTGAGATGAGGAGACGGGCTATAAATGACTATGAGTGTCCCGTACTCAATCAGTGACTCACTTTCCCTCTCACTCACTAACTCACTGAGCTGACTGACTGACTGATTCACTGGCTTGGCGGTTCCTCGAGGTAACTGCAGTGATGATGTTTTGCCGCTAGATGCATACAGACCAGCGTGGCAATGACTGTTTCCTGTTCACTGCTCTTGGTCGAATAAATTAAAAGTAGTATGTTCTGTACCCACTTTTGTTCACAAAATAGCAAAACACGAATGTGCTTGCATGGTCTCTGCACATAGTCGCTGCCCAGTGAAGCATGGTCTCTGCCACAGGTCTTGTTTTTGGGTGAACAATGCTTCAAAAAGCTTTGACGTCCCTGATGTGTTGTTAATCCTTTGCTTCCGCAGGAAGTGGATCGAATTATAGCCCAGATGATGCATGCCGCAGATTACCTGGGCTGGGATGTGACTGAGCTCAGGCCGGTAAGAGACCACACACACACACACACACACAACACACACACACACACACACACACACACACACACACACACACAGGTACACACGCACACAGGTAAACAAGCACACAGGTAAACAAGCACACACGCAAGGGAAGGGTTTTGGTTCTGTAGGTTGTTATACACACGCGCGCACACACACACACACACACACACACACACACACTGGGGTACACACGCACACACACACACACACAGGTACTCATGTGCACACGCAGCTCTGTAATGGCTCTGTAATTTACTGTTTACTGTAAGGGATCACACACACACACACAGCTCTGTATCTGTAAAACGGAAATGAATGTCTCCACTCTAGAGTACATATTTACTGTAAGGGATCACACACACGCGTGCACACACACACACAGCTCCCGCCTCTGTAAAACAGGGAAAGCATCGTCTCTGCTCTGTGATGTATATTTTTGATCTACCCCTCCCTTTGGTGGAAGGCCATTAAAATAACCAGTTATGTTCAGGCTACACCGCTATCTATGAGGTTTTATTAGATTATAGAAATTTCTGCATTTGATTTTAGTGACGTTTATTGTTTTTCTGAGTGTGTGCTTGTGTTGGTGGTGCATTCAGAGTTTAATATCTTCAGCTGGATAGCTGAAATGTATGGAGGATATTCAACCCAAAATGAAAATGAAAATGGAAATGGAAAATGAAAATGGAGGATTATTCAGCCCAAAATTAAAATTAAAATATTTTCATTTTCATTTTCATTATCATTATCGTTTTCATTTTCATTTTCATTTTCATTTTCATTCCCCTGGAATTTCCACCTCTGCAAACCTGGTAGTAGCCTACGATAGGCTACATTGTGGCAGGTTAAACGTTGGATTGGAATGGTTGTGTTGTGAAATCCTCTCTTAAAATAAATGAAAAGACCGCAAATGAGTCACTGGATCGTTTAAACTTTTAACCTGGCTCCGGTACTTTAAGCGAACATTAAGGCATTGCTTCAAAAAGTCTATCGACAGCCAGATTCTATTCTATATGTTATGCAAAATGAGAAATGTTAATGTAGGCTATTTGAAAGTGAGTCGGCTTCGTCATACATCTATCGTTAATTGTGTTTACTGTATTACACACTTCATGTGTGTGCCATGAGTCACTGGACCGTTTATTTTAACCTGGCTCCGATAGATCTAGCTAGCCTACTTCAAACGAACATTAAAGCATAGCTTCTAAAAGCTAGCTAGATTCATGACGGTCGTCAAAAAATATGGTCGCAAATATGAATAGGCTAGGGAATGAAAGGTGCGTTTTTGCGTTGTGAAAGAAAAAATATTGCTGAAGACAGCTGAAAATGGAACGCACAAAATGGTGCTATGACGTTTTATTCTATCCGGTTGTTTTAATACACATCGGAGCTAGAATCCTGAAAAATAAACAAGAATGTCTAAACTTGGAACCTGCCAAGTGTGTCGTTTTTTTCCCTGAGGGAATTTCACGAAGCAGAGGTGTAGCCTAGCTACTAAACGAGATTAAGGGGTTAGACAGCTAATTTAAATTTCCACCCTGGATTTTCTGTATATCACAAAGCCGACTCACTTTCAAATACATTAATGTCTCAATAGACTTTTAGAAGCTATGCCTTAATGTTCGTTTGAAGTAGGCTAGCTAGATCTATCGGAGCCAGGTTAAAATAAACGGTCCAGTGACTCATGGCACACACATGAAGTGTGTAATACAGTAAACACTATTAACGATAGATGGGTAACATAAACACTTATGAGAGCTATTTTAGGATAATAATAAACAGCTAGCAAGCTCAATTTAAGATTTAACCCTGGATTTTTTGTATGACGAAGCCGACTCACTTTCAAATAGCCTACATTAACATTTCTCATTTTGCATAACATATAGAATAGAATCTGGCTGTCGATAGACTTTTTGAAGCAATGCCTTAATGTTCGCTTAAAGTACCGGAGCCAGGTTAAAAGTTTAAACGATCCAGTGACTCATTTGCGGTACTTTCATTTATTTTAAGAGAGGATTTCACAACACAACCATCCAATCCAACGTTTAACCTGCCACAATGTAGCCTATCGTAGGCTACTACCAGGTTTGCAGAGGTGGAAATTCCAGGGGTCGGAAAGTAAAAGTCCTGCCGTGTTTCTTCCACCCATGAACTCACGATTTCACTAATTAGCCTAGTTAGCTCCTACCTCTTGGCTGAAGAATTGTGATAATTAGCAAATCCAGGTGATTGGAACAAATGATTGGGGAGGACTTTCACTTTCTGAACCTGGATTTTCCACCTCGCAGGTTTGACCTATAGCCTACACAGCGTAGCACTGGCTAGCTAGCTCCGTTTCTTTCATAAAACAAGAATACTTTATAACACTGCTCAGATTCTTCATCATTTCATACATTAAAACGTATGAGTGCCCTGAGAGCATAGTATCAAGCATAGACTGTTACCCATCCCTATGCTATGCTCCCCCTAGTGTTCATTAAGTGCTACTGTACTAAACCTGTATGAGGCCCACCCTGCTTGCTTGACCATACCCCCTCATTTACATATAGTACAGCTCGAAAATGAAAACGATAATGAAAATGAAAATGAAAACGAAAATGAAAATGAAAATGAAAAGATTTTAATTTTAATTTTAATTTTGGGCTGAATAATCCTCCATTTTCATTTTCCATTTTCGTTTTCATTTTCATTTTCGTTTTCATTTTCATTTTCATTTTGGGTTGAATAATCCTCCATAGAAATGAAGTCCAGGGTTTATTTTCAAAAATCAAAATGAAAATAAACCCTGGTGTTCCCAGGGCTCTTAGGGGGAGCTGTGTGGTCGGAGGACCCTGGAGGGGAAATCACTGACAGTGCCCTGCGATTGGCTGGGTAGACCGCTGACAGTGCCCTGTGATTGGCAGGGAAGACCGCTAACAGTGCCCTGTGATTGGCTGGGTAGGTCACTGACAGTGCCCTGTGATTGGCTGGTAGACCGCTGACTACACTGTCATTGCCAGGTGCTGAAGGACATGATGACAGCCATTGATTCTGATGGCAGCGGCACAGTGTCCTTGGAGGAGTGGGTGGAAGGTGGGATGAACAACGTGCCCCTGCTGGTGCTGCTGGGACTGAAGGTGAGAACCTGATGTGCTCAACACATTCTGTACTGCACACACAGCATGCCTCTCTGTGTGTCTCTACTGAACACATACTGTACTGCACACACAGCATGCCTCTCTGTGTGCCTCTACTGAACATATACTGTACTGCACACACAACATACCTCTCTGTGTCTCTACTGAACACATACTGTACTGCACACACAACATGCCTCTCTGTGTGTCTCTACTGAACACATTCTGTACTGCACACACAACATGCCTCTCTGTGTCTCTACTGAACACATTCTGTACTGCACACACAACATACCTCTCTGTGTCTCTACTGAACACATTCTGTACTACACACAACATGCCTCTCTGTGTCTCTACTGAACACATACTGTACTGCACACACAACATGCCTCTCTGTGTCTCTACTGAACACATACTGTACTGCACACACAACATACCTCTCTGTGTCTCTACTGAACACATACTGTACTGCACACACAACATGCCTCTCTGTGTCTCTACTGAACACATTCTGTATTGCACACACAACATACCTCTCTGTGTCTCTACTGAACACATACTGTACTGCACACACAACATGCCTCTCTGTGTCTCTACTGAACACATTCTGTACTGCACACACAACATACCTCTCTGTGTCTCTACTGAACACATACTGTACTGCACACACAACATGCCTCTCTGTGTGTCTCTACTGAACACATTCTGTACTGCACACACAACATGCCTCTCTGTGTGTCTCTACTGAACACATTCTGTACTGCTCACACAACATACCTCTCTGTGTCTCTACTGAACACATACTGTACTGCACACACAACATGCCTCTCTGTGTGTCTCTACTGAACACATTCTGTACTGCACACACAACATGCCTCTCTGTGTCTACTGAACACATTCTGTACTGCACACACAACATGCCTCTCTGTGTCTCTACTGAAAACATTCTGTACTGCACACTCAACATACCTCTCTGTGTGTGTCTACTGAACACATTCTGTACTGCACACTCAACACACCTCTCTCTTTCTGTGTCTCTACTGAAAAAATTCAGTCCTGTACACTCCACATACCCCTCTCTGTTTCCTTTCCTGGACATTTGACGCAGCTCTCTCTTGTGTGTCTACTGAACACGTTCAGTGCTCCACACACAGCACACACTCTCTCTTCCATTTGCTTCTTCCTCCACCTCTCTCTGTGCCTCTCTCTCACATCAATCTCCCCACCCCCTCCCTTGCTCTCCTCTCCATCCTTTGCCATTTATTCTCTCTTCACTTTCTTGTTCCGTACCTCCCCCTCTTTGCCTCTCCCTCCTCCCCTCTTCCTGCATTCATGAATATTCATGAGATGCCGGGCCTCGAGCTACTTTGATTTTGAATTATTGGCAGTTAATACCGTTGGGAGCGGAACCATGCTGATGACAGGCTCTGTGCTAATGAGTATGCATGTGTGCATGCCTTCATCAGTCTTCCCAAGATGAGCAGCACAGGGTCCAGAAATGTAAGTGTGGAGTCAGGAAAGTGTAGTTTAAAGCTTGTGATTAACGTGTCTCTCCATGTTCCTGAGTGTGAATGCCAACAGTAGTGCTTACATTTCCCTCTGTCTTAGTAAACTGGGGCTTCACAGAGCAAAACTTTAAACTTCAAAGGGGATGTGAAGCACTCGGTAATATGACTCTGGTTCCTTATGCTTTTTGCCTTAAATAAGATATGATCCCACATTCAAATCTGAAATTGACCGGTATTTGTTAGAAAAATAAACTAAAGTTGGATTTGTTTTGCAGCTAATAGCACTAGGGTGCAGCCATCTTGTAACAAGCTAGGTTGCGACATCACTGAGTTGGTTTCTCAGCTGCTCAAGCTATTTCTATTACTAGGCTACTGACTTTCAATAAGCTCAATGATGAATCGTGAGGAAACCGAGAACCCAAGGAGGGTCCTTTTGTATTGCCCGGGGATGCTCAAATGAGTATTACCGAACAAAACATATTAATTTTCATGAACTGCCTCTGACGAGACTGCGACTACAGGTCCGTATCTTATCCAAAGTAAAAAGCAAATGAACCAGAGTCATATTAATGAGTGCTCGATGTCCACTTTAATGTGAACATAAGCAATTTTCTCTCCCTCTCTACATCTCTCCTTTTCCCTCTCCTCCCTTTCTCCCTCTCTTTCTCTTTCTCTCTCATGTCCTCTGAGAATAAGCTCTTTGCTGACTCTGCATTATTAGGCCGGTATCTTCTCCACAAATTAAAAATTAAAGAAAAGAGTCGCACACTCACTCTCCATATGCCGTGATTTATTTAACCACCAACATTTCAGCAAAGAGCCTTCTGCACACTAACGGTAGTTTCTCTGTCAAACTGGCCCTCTCATCTATACACTGATTCTTAGAGATAACTGCCTGAGGGGGGCGAGACCATATGCCTACAGGGGCCACATGATCTGGGAGCAGCACAGGACACCCCCACTAGTTGGCAGCCAGCCTCCTTTTCATTCCTTAATATTGTATAATTGGTTTCTAACAACCTCATGTCAGCTGCTACTCTGGAAAATCTTTCTCAACTCTAAACTGAGATAGTTGATCGCTCGTGCATATCGCCATCTGTTGTTCTGGAGTCTAATGACACACGGTCTTGAAAGCGCAAGAAACAAAAAGCTGATGCGGCACATCGCAGACATCTGCGCACCAGAAAGCGTAAAAAGGCCTTAACCAAGGGTGCACTTGGCTATTTTAAACCTGAGCATTTGTGAAATGCGGCAGTGAAATGCGACCATGCAAGACGAAGGAACGGGGTTCGGCCCGGCCCCCAAAGGCGAGAAACGAAAGAAAGTCGCATCTCAGTCACGGCTCAGTATTTACAGCTTCCTGTCATTGGCTGGCTGGGTGCGTAGATGTCACTTGTGAAACTCCACAAGGTCAGGGACTTCCCCTCTGCACTGTTATTTCAGGCCTTTCTCTGTGAAGCTGCGGGCATGAAGGCCTGGCTCTGCCATGGTCACGGTTGCTGCATGCTGATGTCGGTGTAAATTTCACGCTGAACAGGAGTGCAGTGACTCAGTTCAACCAGACTGCAGTCGCTGGTTCTAGAAACCACGTCGTCCCTTTCAAATTCATGAATAACTTACTTCACCTTTTTCGGGAAAACACAATTGTCATTTAGCATTTTTTTAAATGCAAAATGGTTCCACCATTGTTCTTCATTTCTTTCTTCAAAATTGTTCGTCGCCCCCACAAACAAGATGAATTGGCTCCAAACTGGGCTAGACATAATGGTCTTCCTCTTGAAGGAACCCATAATTAATATAATTATTTTTCTCGAGCATTTAACTGATTTCCCATTTGCCATTTTGCTTCCCCTTTATTGTTAATGACCAGGCTGTGTACAGTGTTTGTCAAATGGGACTTTTTATCAGCAGAGCAGCTCGAAACAAACAGTTGTGCACAGCAGAATGGAGAGCACATTAATTTTACCAGAGGAACGGTGGCATTAAGCAGCCGCAGGCAATCTCAGTAATTAAGCGAGACTGCAGAGTCCACAATGACCAGAGGGGAAAAACTAGGACAACCAGCCATGTACTTCCAGATATATATTTTCAGGGATTTCTGTTTATCCAATTTAGGACACAGATGATGAAGGGTACCCATTTCTTGAGTGAAGTCTTCATCGCTGCTAGATCTGAAGGCACCTACAAAATGGCTGAAATTCTCATTGATGCAATTTCAAAACGCTGTTTTTTTGCACACAGAGGAAGATCTCTGCAGGCTTTGTTTAGCCACAAACGTCAAAAGTTTCCTATCTATTCACACAACCTGGGGAGGGACAGATAATGCAAAACTGTGCTAACGGGGGGTGAAATTAACGGCTCTTTTGGCCAGTATGGCTGGATAATCTTCACGCATTCACAAAACCACACAAACAAGCACTCCTCTCCAGAAGGCATACTCATCCGCCCCCCCCCCCCTTCTCCCTCCTTCAGATGACCCAAAAGGACGGACAGCACCTTTGGAGGATGAAGCATTTCAACAAGCCGGTGTACTGCAATGTGTGCCAGAGCATGCTCCTGGGACTGCGCAAGCAAGGGCTCTGCTGCACGTGTGAGTACCGGGCGCCGCCACCAGAGGGCAGCCTTTATAAACACAATGGAAGCGAAACTCATTTTGCACAGCCTCTTTCATGCTTTACGTTTTACACCAGTGGCTCCACAGACTTGGTCCCGGGGACCCACTGTGTATGCTGGTTTGTTGACCATCTGTTGATCTGTTCAGGTTGTTGAAAACTTGTTTAAGTTCTACCAGAATTTTTTTCCTTGAATTTATTTTCACACAGCATTTTCCTTGTTGCATTCAGTCATTTTCATTCAACACTGTTTGTTACCTTATATTTAATTTATGCATTTGAGAACTGGAGACACTCTTATTTTTAAATGCTTAAAGGTATTTCTTTTTTTTCAGGCTGTAAATATACGGTCCATGGACGGTGTGCCAATAAGAACCCCTCCCCCTGCACTCGCACCTACGTCAAGTCCAAAAAGGACACCGGGGTGAGGCTGTGTGCTTCTTAAAGGAAGTTAACTTATAATAAATATGTAAATTATTATGTAATACTCTGCACGTAAAAAGTGTAATTTATGTGATTTTGTTAGTGATACCAGTTTCTGTGTGTTTTGTTTACCTTAGATGTTAATGCCTGCTTTGGTCTGTCTGTCCTCTCTCCAGATTGCAGCTCATGACTGGGTTGCTGGGAACTGCGACGCTGGGAAGTGTGACAGGTGCCAGAAGAAGATTAAGAGCTACCATGGGCTGACGGGGAAACGCTGCGTTTGGTGCCACAGCATGGTGAGGGCCAGGGTCCACCAGCCCCAGGGGCCGCTGCTGTTCCACCGCTCTTTATTACTGATGATAGTTATAATGGATCGCATTTATATAGCGCCTTTCACAATCTCAAAGAACAGTGAAGGGGTGGTGGGGGGGGGGGGGGGTGATGCACGGCAGCCAGAACAATCACCACACATCATTTAAGGTGGAGAAGTAATCTGGAGGGTGAGTGGTCAGTAACCAGTGTAATCTGGATGGTAAGAAGACAGTTACAGGACCGGAAACCGTTACAGGTGAGGTCTGATTTGTTTGTGTTTGCAGAGGCATGATGAGTGTGTGTCACAGGAGCCTTCCGTGTGTAACTGTGGGCCTCTGAGGGACCACATCCTGCCGCCGTGGGCCATCTACCCCGTAATCAAGGTAGGGCACACACACACACACACACACACACAGAGTTCATACATGTATACACACCCATACTCACTCACTCTCTCAAACACAACAAACACATGTACAGTTCATACACGTATACGCACTCACACACACTCACTCAATCTCACTCACATATAGTTCATACACATACACACATATGCATGTATATACAACCTGAAGTTTCCCCTGAGGAAAAATCATTCTATAGTATTCTATATGCACACATACATAGTTTACACACACACTCTGGTCCTGATAGACAGACAGAACCCTCAGTGACACACAGCAGAAGCAGGCTCTGACGTTTGGACAGACAAAGAGGTCTTCCGCACAAAGAGGAGTTCCATTGACGCGCTCAGCCATGCCAGTGTCCTGCCAGCGGCATCGCTTTGTGCATTGTCCCCAATGGCCACAGAGAGCCATTCATTCACTTAATGTCTCAAACAGAAGAGCCACTTATTTCAGGGGGGTGTTTTTTCCTCTTTTTCATGATTCTCAGCCTCACTTAAATGCTGATGAGACATCACTAAAATGCAATCGCACACAAGACCATTGCAAATTCATGTTATATTCATAAGAGCCCTGGAGAGTTGTAGCTTACAATTAGATAAATTCTGCTGGAGCGAAATGTCATTTAATGAAAGGGGGTCCGGTTGTTGCTAGCAGAATACGGTCACAGGTCCCATTGACGGCGCCGGGGCCAGTCTTTTTATGACGTCAAATGGAAGCAAAAATTTAATTTTTCTCCCTGAAGATTCAATTAAGCAAATTACTCTTTGTTCTGTCAAAAAAACAGCCACAAGTACAAGGAAACATAAGCAAAGGATTGTGAAATAAAGACATGAACACTGGAATTATATATGCACATGAAATTTGCGTCTATTTGGCTAATGTGTCAGATATTTTTGTCACATTAAAAGATGGCATGTGATTGGTTGCCCCCTGGGCCAGATCAGGTTCTAGAAGTTTCCACACAGACCTTTAGAGGAAAGCCATGTACTGTATGTGTTCTTAAACTGTTGGTTCTTGCCTACTTGTGACGGTACTCATTTGAAATAAACGTCAACCCTGTGCTTAAATCTAACTTGCATACATTGTAGAATTATTGTAGTTAAGCTTATTCTCATTTTTGTCTGTAGAGCACAACATGGTTCAGTGGCCTCTCCCTGACCCAGGTGACCCCTATAAGACATGGGGTTCCCCCCTGGGTCAAACCGATGTCTTTAAAAGAGTGTGCTTCAGGCTGCCGGATGGCACGTCTTAAGATGCTGAGGGGTAGATCCACTAAGAAAAATACCAAGCGCAATTCCTGCTTCTTATTGTGCAACACCTGTGAATGCTATCGGCAAAATATATTAATGACTGATTCATGAAAGCATTGATGCAAATCAAGTAATGGCACTGCCACACCCAAATAGTTAGCGAGCGCAGTTCGTGATTGTATGAAAATCCCAGACCAACACACATGGAAATGAGCAAAGACACTGGGTACGTTTACATGCACACTAATACTCTGATCTGAACCTGATTATGGCAATACTCTGGTTACTGAAATGGTCATGTAAACACCTTTATCCGATGATGTAAGGTCATAATCCGTGTTTTCGAGACCCGATTTACACCCCTGGTTGTTGGCCAAACTTTCGATTTTTTGGGGCATGTAAACACCTTTCTCCGGTTTCTTTCGGCTTTTCAAAACTACGCATGTCAGGCAGAAGGGGCGGTGTAACGTCAAAATTATTCCACCCGTCAACATTTGCTATGCCTGGGGTTCCTTCAGCATCTCACTTCCAGAATTTTATTATTAAATTAGCATTTCACCGGTGAAAATATATTGTTCAGTGTTACGTGCTTGTGTTTGTACTAGCTAGTTTGTGGCTAGCACATTAAATGACTGAAATTATCGGGAAATTGGCCAGATTTAGAGATCGGTAAAGCTAGCTAGTACAATACCATGTAGCAATTGTAGTCATTTTTACACATTGACAAATTAACATAAACTTAAATAAAGTCATCATATTTAATATTTGGTCGCATATCCTTTGCATGCCATCTCTCCCTGATGTATATGACCCAACAACATCAAAAGACTCTATCTTATTTTCAGGTACTCTTACAAGCCATACTAAAATCTCTGAATCCAATGCCTATCCAAATTGTAGTGCTACGTTGGCTACAACCCACAATTTTAACTGACCTCTTAAAACAAATGTCTCTTTGAGGAGTAAGAGGCTCAACACAAGCTCACAAGTACAATAACGTGTTACATTATTGGAGAACAAGGGGGACCTGGTTGTGTTGTAGTTGGACCTTGCAAACGCCTATGGTTCCATAACCCACAAGCTGGTGGAGGTGGCACTGAAACCATCATATCCCAGGCAAGTTCGGGGACCTTATACTGGACTACAACAGCTTCAGTCAGAGTCTCCTCTGCATCTGCAACAAGCTTGAGAAGGGAATCATCACTGGATGCACCATTTTGTGATCCTTTTTGCGCTCGCCAAGGACCACTCACCAAGTCTGGTGAGCCGTGACAATTACATGTGTCCCAGGGAGCAGGTGGATCCTGGAGGAGCTGATTAGCTAGGCTTGCATGAGCTTCAAGCCAGTGAAGTCCAGATCTCTGGTGATGAAGAAAGGAAAGACTCAAAAAGTTCAGCTTCACTTTTAGCAGCACTCAGATACCGTCCATCACTGAGAATTCTGTGAAGAGCCTGGGAAAGGTGTTTGACTGCAGCCTGAGGGACACAGCATCCATCCAGGCAACCAAACAAGACCTGAATGCCTGGTTGGATTTTGTGGACAAGTCAGGCCTATCTGGCAAGTTTAAGGCCTGGGTATACTAACATGGCATCCTTCTACGCATTCTCTGGCCCTTCTTAGTCTACAATGTCCAGATCTCCACAGTCAAGGGCTTAGAGGGGAAGATCAGCAGTTTCCTACAGAAATGGCTGGGACTACCTCGATGCCTGAGCAGCATTGCCCAGTACGGTCAGAACAACAAGCTGAAGCTCTCCATCAGCAGCCTGAACGAAGAGTTCATGGTGATGCACAAAAGAGGTGCTGCAATACTGGGAGTCTTCTGACCCAAATGTCTCCTAGGCCGGCATTGAGATCAGGACAGGACGGAAGTGGAGGGCAGCAAAGGCTGTTGAGGTCGCTGAGTCTCGGCTGAGAAACAGCGTGCTTGTGGGCACAGTGACTCGTGGGAGCGCTGGCCTTGGTATCAGCACAACACCACGCTATGACAAAGCACAGGGGATGGACAGGTGGGCACTGATCTAGGAGGAGCTGCGTGCATTACTCTATGAGGTGCGAGCCAGCAGGATGGTTGGAATGCGGCAGCAGGGAGCCTGGACAAGATGGGAGCAAGCGGTGGAGCGCAAGGTCTTCTGGGCCAAGCTTTGGAAAGCTGAGCCCCATCGCATGAAGTTCTTAATCCAGCCTGTCTATGGCGTCCTACCTAACCTGTCCAACCAGTTCTGCTGAGAGAAGGTGGAGACACCAGCATACCCACTGTGCTTCAAGAGAGGAACCCTGGAGCGTATCATCAGCTGCTGTTCGAAAGCCTTGGGCGAGGGGCGCGACCGGTGGCATCACAACCAGGTCTTGAAGGCCATTCCGGACACCATCTGCAGTGGGATCAGCCACCGCAAGCGCCTCTGCCCAGTGAAGAAGACCATCACTTTCTTCCGGGCTGGGGAGAAGCAAACACCAGCTTCCAGAACCACCTCCGCTGGCCTGCTTGCAATGGCACAAGACTGGGAGCTGAAGTTTGACCTGGGGAAGCAACTCAAGTTCCCAGAAACGGTCACTGCAACAACACTGAAGCCAAACATGGTGCTGCTCACTGAGGCCTCCAAGCAGGTTGTCCTCTTGGAGCTCTCTGTCCCATGGGAGGTCCGCATTGAAGAGGCTAACAAGCGGAAGAGGGCGAAGTATGCTGAGCTTGTGGAGCAGTGCCGCACCAAGTGCGAGCCCATTGAGGTGGGATGCAGAGAGTTTGTTGGCCAGTCCCTCTATAACATGCTGGGCATCACAGGGGCCAGGAAGTGAAGGGCCATCAAGTTGGTCACACAGGGAGCCGAAGTTGGCTCAAGGTGGCTGTGGTTCAGCAGAGGTGATCCGTGGGTTAGGTAGTGCTACCAGGACTTGATCAATCTCAGCTGGGTCGCCTGGGTGAGGGCGTCTGATTGTTGAAAGACCAGAAACACCCGATGACCCCAGGTAACATCACTGATTATGTGTCCAGGTGCATCGCAAGCCTTCAGATCAGTCTCCACATGGTATTTTTTGAGCAAGGGTCATGTCAAGTTTCATCTTCTACACTGCATTAGTTTACGTGCTAGGCGGCGCCGCATCTCAGTTGTCTGAGCAGTTTTTTTAATTTATTTTTTTCAATTTTTTTTACTTTTTAAAAATGGGTCTTGGTGTCAAGTTATTGCCAAAAGCACAAATAAAGTAAAAGGTTTTGCTCAGACCTATTTTTGAAGTTGAGCAAGCACTGATTCAATAACATTAATTGGAAATTTGCCTATTATTGTACAAGGAATTCATTTAAATTTGGATGACCAGAACATGGAATATTGAATTAATTAGATTGCATCAGCAGCCTGTTTAGCGCCCTGTGCTGTTGTTCTTTCATTAATAAGAGTCTCAGGGGTATACTCAGTAGTCTGAGCGTCTGAGAAATTTAAGTCAAACAAGGAGTAAAGTCAGGGAGCCACAAGGTCTTTGTGTTTCTTTTCTTTTCAAATGCATCTACAGTGTTTGATATGATTTTGATGAGTTTTATACATCTCCAAAACGTATAAAACATTTATTTTTAATGGCTTTAGAAACACCACATGCCGCTTCACATGCTCCCAGAACCTCATCCAAAACGGTGAGGATCTCTAAATGAGCATTAATTGCCTGTCTCTCTGTCTCTGTGTGTGCGCGTGGTCCAGGAGAGGCCGAACAGCTTGAAGAACGGCTGCTCCAGCGGAGGAGAGGACAGCGAGCTGCTGAACACCACGCCGGATGGACAGGTTCTGCAGGTATGGCCTCTCTAATCCTGAGCAAGCTCAGGAACGCACAGCCGTTGTGGATGTTACACTCCTACATAGACTCACACACAGAAAATAGGCCACATAGCATCATAGATTTTGTAGAATAACTAGATGGTGTGCCCCATATTGTTAACTTTGAAAGTTTTGTCTCTCTACCATTGAAGCTAAGACTTTTCAATTTGATGTATCTTATGAATATACAGTGCACTCAAAGTGTTAGGACAGTGACACTTTTTGTTGTTGTGGTTCTGTACTCCAGCACATTGGATTTGAAATGGAACAGTGACTATGAGGTTAAAGTGCAGACTTTCAGCTTTAATTTGAGGGTTGACCGTGGTGAACCGTGCAGCAATTGTACCCCTTTTTATACATAGTCCCCCCATTTTAGGGGGCCAAAAGTAATTGGGCAAATTAACGTAAATAACTTAGTCACCATATTTAATATTTGGTCATGATGTCCTGATGTATCAAACGAGTCTCAAACCATCACTCTGCTACCAGATATGCAGTAGATATGGATGGATTACTTTAAGGGTTTTTTTCCTGGCTCATCTTCCTATTGAACTCTATGGAAAATGAAGTCAGGAGAAACAACCCGTAAAGTGATCCATCCATATCTCCTGCATAGTGTGGTGTTGTGCTGCTACCAAGGCCAGCCCTTCCACAAGTCACTGTGCCCACAAACACGCTGTGTCTCAGCTGAGACTCAGCGACATCCATAGCCTCTGCATATCGTTTGATACCTCAGACCAGTGGCGTTTTTATATGTAAAAAATTGGTGGGGCAGCCACCAACCACTTAGGCTACATACCAGGCAAACTACAGTAATCAAAATTACAGTAATCCCACTTGCTACTGATGCGTTTTTAACACGTCAACAAACAGCTATCCATTGAGAGAGAGAGAGTATGTGAGTGAGTGTGTCAGTGGCGACTGGTGAGGTCCACAACAGGTGAAGCTGAGCTCCAGGAGAGGGAGGGAGGGGGAGATCAGGATTATCCTGACAGTGCCGCGGGAAGATGTTAAAAAACAAAGTAATTTCAATTTAGATATTAATTTAGCTATTCCAACCCCTCCCGTACGCAATCGCCCCCTGTCATGAACGTTACCATTGCTTAGCAATGCTGGGTTAGCTAGCTAGCAAGCTAACGATATCTCACGGCAAGTCGTTTTAACATTTAGCTAGCAAGCTAACGATAGCTTATGGCAAGCCATTTTAATTTAAGTTATTCGACTTCCTTAAAGTCATCCTTGCTGGCTGGCCATATAAGTTCGCTAGCTACCGTGACTGCCTAGCTAACGTTACTAACGTTAACCAGCTGCTCTAGCTAGAAATCTAACCAGACATTTCTACACCTGGATACATTTTTTAGGTCCAGAAATTACGAAAATGTGCGGGGAATAGAGCCAAAGTGTTAGCGGTATGTTTGTACTGACTAAATACGGGGATGTTTAAAATAAAACCAATTATTTAGGAAGAATACGGAGTCTGCGTTTGTAAATGTTTGCGATTAGGTTACAGGATGCAGATGCCAGCTACAATGACAATGTAGTAACTGTGCTTTTAGCTAGCGTGTGAACCCACTAACCTTAATCCCCACTTTATCTGGAAGAGTTTTCAGAACAGGGTTTCATGCTGCGGCAAAAAAATAAATCAAATCCTTGAAACCCGTCCTCGACCAAGGACCGTCTCCCCTAAATAACATACACGGAAAACAGAAGAGTGCCTTCTTGTCTACGCTAGCTGTTAGCCTTTTTTTTCTCAAAAACCACTCCACATTAAACCCGCGGTTGTGTTTTCCAGTTTGGGTGATGATTATATCGCGTTTTTTATTTCTCACCCAGAGTAAGGGTGTCAACAGTGTGCTTCAGTAAATAATCCACTTCGTTTATATTTATTTTATTTTTTCTCTCAAGACTTGAGTCAAGTTAGCTAGCTATAATACAGTACTAGTATCCCCTCTCTTATTGACTGACTAACGTTACGTTGCTACGTTACACTAGCGCCAGACAGAAATAGCCAATCAACTCTGAAATATGATATGACGTTTTAGTGGGGCTACGGGCTGTTGGCCCCACTTGTCATCAAAATCGTGTGATCTACATTGAATACAGTAACTCTCTGAGCATGCGCATTTGCATTTTCCAACGATACACACACATTGCGCTGTGAGCGAGGGGCTAGCCCCACTCACGGTCTAACGTTACTGTGGACACGAATCTGGAGAACGCAGTCTAAAGCAGCAAGGCAGGGACCAATAAACATGATAAAATATTAAAAATTATATGCGATTTAGGAATATGTTGTATACATATTTAATAAATTAAAGCAGAGATGATAATATTTGAGAATGAATAATAATATCATTTGTTTGCACAATTCTTTCAGCTGACAGCAGGTGGGGCTGTGCCCCACTTGCCCCTAATGACCAGTCGCCACTGCCTCAGACCATTGATGACTTACAGCCATTTACCCAACCATGTGTACCATACTATTGCCGTGTAATTTACATCTTAATCTAGTCCCGCCCCCCAATTCCCATAGAGATCCATTCAAATGCAGAGAGGTTATAGTATCGCTTGTAAGAGTACCTGAAATTAAGATATCAAGAGTCTTTTGATGTTGTTGGGTCACACACATCAGAAAGTCATGGCATGCAAAGGATATGCAACCAAATATTAAATATGATTTTATTTAGGTCTATGTTAATTTGTCCAGTTATCTTTGGTGCCCAAAAATGGGGGGGGACTGCAATTGCTACATGGTTCACCCAATATGGATGTAAAAACGCTCAAATTCACTGTTACAATTCAAATACAATGTGCTGGAGTAACAACAAAACAACAAAAAATGTGTCACTGTCCATACTGTACATGGAGTGTGACCTGAACCACAGCAATGACATCTAATGTTCTGTCCTTGGGCATGCATCATCATGAATAGTCTAACTGTAATATAGCACCTCTTACTATCTAGAATCTCCTTTAGTTAGGAAATGGTGCAGATGTAAGAAATGCAGGATCTGACCATTCAATTTAAAATAGGCCATATGGTTTAACTCTAGTCCTTGTTGGCTGCAATTCCTTCAGGTTTAAGACATTGGAAGGGTGCAGTGCTTTCATTTAAGTCATGAAAACTAGTTTGAGATCCCTGGTCTATACTGTAGAATCACTCAGTCTTCATGGTCCATCTTCCTGTTTTGCTCTTGTGCATGTGTGAAACTGAGAGGGGTTTTTTTGTGCCCCCCCCCCCCCCTTATCTGTGTGCAGATTAGCCCAGTTCCAGACACGCACCCCCTCCTGGTGTTCGTGAACCCCAAGAGCGGAGGCAAGCAAGGGGAGAGGTGAGGCCCCCTGCCCGCCACCTTGCACTGGATAGCACGTCTAGGTCACCGTGTCACCATCCGCGTGTCTGTGTGTGTGTGTCTCCCAGGGTCCTGCGCAAATTCCAGTACCTCCTAAACCCACGGCAAGTGTACAACCTCTCCAACGGAGGGCCAGGACCGGGGTAAGGCCTACAGCAGCCACACTGCCCACTTGGTCTCAGCCATCCTGATTCCGAGTTCGCTGCTCAGACCATAAACGCCAACTCTGTTATTATAATAATGATACATTTATTTGCAGAACGCTTTTCTTACGTCACGCGCTGAGCACTTTACACAATAAAAGTAGAGATAAAATAAAGAAACAAACCTGAATGAAGACAATAATCAGTAATACAGTTGAAATGGTTACATAAGGTTTAAACGGGTTAACACATTTAGTAACTCTGCCCTTTAGTATTTTTATTTAAACTTTGAAGTACTCCACCCAACCCAAATTGATTTTCCTGGTAACAGAACTGGGGAAGAATTATTGTTAATACCAATAATTTTGCATAAGTGTCATGAGTTTAAAGTCGCCTGTGTTTCTATGACGCCAGTGTCTTTAGAAGTAAGATTTTACTTGTATATTATTAAAATGTCTTAAAGGTTCTTGTTGACAGACTCGGTTCACTGGAAATTACTGACAAAAGCCAGGATAAATAGCTTTTAGGGAACCATTATTTTCAATTAAGGGATAATAAGGTTTCATGTTGACTGAATCATTCTCTATTGTACTTAATCAATAAAAGCCATTAATTACACTGCTCTGCATGAGTGACTTACTTATGAGTTCTTGTTTTGTGAGTGATTGTTTTTGTGTGTTTGGCAGGCTCCATTTCTTCAGGAACCTGGAGGACTACAGGATCTTGGTGTGTGGGGGGGATGGAACTGTGGGCTGGATTCTTGACGCTATAGGTGAGAACTCCCCTCCCCTAATAGTCTCAGATTTGGAACATTCTGCTGTGTTATTCTACAGAAAGGCTCATTCATTTGAGCATTTACCAATTGACCATTCCAGAAAGCCACAATCCTGTGGTTGTGGAATTTTTCACAGAATGTACCGGATGTATTTGTCTTCATGACAGATTTTTTTCACTTTCATGCATGAAATTTCCTAGATGTCACTACAGGAGATATGGTACAGTGTTATTGTGCTACTTGTTCCTGAACTGCATGAAATATTTTTTCTCTGTTTGCATCACTGTATTTTTAAACCTCTTACTGTCCTGACTATTCAGCTTTGAAGGTTCCCTGCAGTTGAGCACTGTTATAAAAGTCCTCTTCATGGAAACTTCAGATATTTTATGTGACAAACACAATACGATTTCCAGGCATCAAAGAGGAGAATGAAGGGGAAAAAATAACATCTATATTCTGAAAAGGAAGTGGTTTTATTCATAATATACACAATATTTCTGTCAGACAAGGCCCAGCTCCCGGTGCGCCCCCCGGTGGCTGTGCTGCCCCTGGGCACAGGAAATGACCTGGCGCGTTGTCTCCGATGGGGCGGAGGTAAGGTTTGTCCCTCTGTCTGTCTCCTGTGTGTTTCTCTTAGTCTCTCATTGCTAAGTCAGTTTATGGACCTTTATTGGCGAACACAAATTTCCCTGTGTGACCCTGCAGGGTATGATGGGATGGATCTTGGGCGGATCCTGAAGGAGATCGAAGGCAGCTCCCAGGTGCTCATGGACCGCTGGAGCGTCCAGGTGATTCCCGACAACAACCAGGAGAGAGGGGACCCTGTGCCTTACGAGATCATCAACAACTACTTCTCCATCGGAGTGGTGAGTCGAGCCGGGACGCTCTGCGCAAGCCCGCGCCTTTCGCAGTCGGCTGATTGACTGGCCCTCAGCAGTTCTGACGTCCTGTTTGGCTGTGTGTGTTTGTGTGCGGGCAGGATGCCTCCATCGCCCACCGGTTCCACATGATGCGTGAGAAGCACCCCCAGAAGTTCAACAGCAGGTGAGTGGGCGGAGCAGAGGGGCAGGACAGAGAAGGAGGGCTTAGGGTGAAGTGACATGCCTCCCACATCAATGACTGATTTGTTTTTAATAAAAAAAATAAAAATAGAAAAGAGATCACTCCGTAATCATCAATGGCATATGCAACATCACCCCCACTTTTACCATGTGACTTTCTCTGATTTTTTTACCATGTGACTGGTTTGGTCTGATTTTGTTTGTGTTGCTTGGTGATTTCTGCTCGACAAGGGAAGGAAACTGCCAGGAGCTTTACAGGCAAAGGAAGTGCCACAATCATGGGCTACTTGATTCTAGCATTGGAGAAGTGTGTGGAAGCAGGAAAGCTTCAGACAGAGATCTTAGTAGGGAGAGACCTTATACCACTGCTCTGGTGTAGAACAGAGACCCTACCCTGTAACACTGCTCAGGTATAAAACAGATTGTGTATAACACTGATCAGGTGGTAAATTTTTAAATACATTGTGCTGAAGTAAATCCAAGGTAAATGTTTCTTTGGTCCATGATGCAAAAGCAATCTCACAGAGCTGTCATATATCTCAGGTTCATGTTGCACAATTACTCCACTTGTGCCCTTCCAGTACATTATATTACATTAGGCATTTAGCAGCCTTATCCAGAGTGACTTACACAGCTGACATTCTTTACATCCTTTCATACAGCTGGATATTTACAGAAGCAGTTCAGATAGGGTACCTTGCTCAAGAGTACAATGGGAATCCAACCTGCAGTCTTTCTGTTAAGAACCGAGTTCTCTAACTGCACTATTGTACATATCCCATAGATCTCGTGCCACCAGTTAATTCTACTCAATACAACACACACAAATTATATCTTTACAGTGGAGATTTGCAACCCTTCTTTTACCCTGTGGCTGCACTTCCTCCTCTGTGTGTGTAGAATGAAGAATAAGCTATGGTACTTTGAGTTTGCCACCTCTGAGACCATTTCTGCCTCCTGCAAGAAGCTGAAAGAGTGTCTCACTATAGAGGTGAGGATGACTGGTCTCTCTCTCAATGCTGATTGGTTGTGCCTCTCTGTCACTCTGCTGATTGGTAGTCTCTCTTCCTCAGTGCTGTGGGACCCGCCTTGACCTGAGCAGCGTCTCCCTGGAAGGCGTGGCTATCCTCAACATTCCCAGCATGCACGGCGGCTCCAACCTGTGGGGCGAGGTCAAGAGGATCGACAGCAAAGGCTTGGCCAATCAGGAGTTCCCAGAGGTCATCGTGGACCCGGACATTCTGAAAACAAGCCAGCAAGGTACGCCAGCGAAAAAAACCACACGACAGGTCACGTATAACAAACAGCATGTCTTACAGCATGTTCCATGCCCCCCCTCCCCCCCTAGACTTGAGTGACAAGCGGCTGGAGGTGGTGGGGCTGGAGGGCGCCATAGAGATGGGTCAGATCTACACCGGGCTGAAGAGCGCCGGGAGCAGGCTGGCCAAAACCTCACAGATCACCATCAGGTAGACCACACTGCACCATGCCCAATCTCATAAAACCATGTGGGTCCTCCACAGGTGGTGACGTGCAGACCTGGGTACGTACATAAAGTACTTTGAGAGAAAATGTGAAACTCCTGCACATCCCAGAGTATTTTCGGTTACTAACCAAAATGTAGAATTATATGAAAGAAGAATTTTTATCCTTGAAATAATCTGCAGGAACTTTAGATTTTAGTCTAACGGGTTAAAATATTTCAAATAATTTATTTGTTACAGGTCTGGTGTAATCACCTGATGATAATTTAATTTGATCCCATAGCCTGGGAACCTGGGTCTTTAGTTCCATTAATCTTATCATGAGAGATGCCCATTGGTTTCGAAGGCCAGGATTCAACTCCCTGCACCAATAGCACAGCTGCTGTGTCTTTCCTCAGCTGCGAGCTCTTTGTTTTTTTAGTTTTTTTAAAAGGACAGTGGGACCACCCTCGTTTTGTATTTTTTGCCACACAGACTGCGCCACACATCTGATCCAGTTGTGAGCTTGCTGGACAGGGCTGGCCAACCCTGGTCCTGGAAAACCACAAGGGGGTCCTGCATTTTTGTAGTCACTCAGCACTTAACTGATCAGTTTAAGCATTTGTTTACAGTCGATTACACAGTTAATTCACCACACCTGATTTCTTGGGTCAAAACTAGTTGCTAGTTTTAGAGGTGAATGCAAAACCCAGCAGACCCTGTGGTCCTCCCACACCAGGGTTGGCCGTCCCTGTTTTTGAGTTCCATCAGTCCCTTGAACCGTGCTGTACACAGCTCCAGTACTGAGGGAAAGTGTGTGCTGGTTTCTGTTCCAGTCAATTACCCTGGCTTAGATTTCTATACAGCTATTATACACCAATGCTGGGGCACACCTTGACCACAGTAAATCGTTTCAATTGAGGATTCATGTGCAGTCTTCAACTGTAGTAGTAATGATGAAGTAAAAGTTTGGGCTAATTCAGAGGAGAAGTTGGCATGAAATCCCAAAACAGAACAGTCATTTTGCACCCCTGATTTACACTTATTTAAATCTCCTCCTTCCTCAGGACAAATAAACCCTTGCCGATGCAGATCGATGGGGAGCCCTGGATGCAGCCGCCCTGCACGGTGAGTTGATACGGCCGGTTTTCTGGGATCTCAAACTCCTGTCTGCAGGTTTAACTCCAGTCCTGGAGGGCCACAGTGTTTGCAGGTTTAACTCCAGTCCTGGAGGGCTGCAGTGTCTGCAGGTTTAACTCCAGTCCTGGAGGGCCACAGTGTTTGCAGGTTTAACTCCAGTCCTGGAGGGCCGCAGTGTCTGCAGGTTTAACTCCAGTCCTGAAGGTGCTGAAACACACCGAAAACCAGCAGATACTGTGGTCGAGTTAAACCTGCGGACACTACGGCCTTCCAGGACTGAAGTCAGAGATCACTGTATGATGCCTGCACCAACTACTTTTCCTCTTTCACTCCTCTGTCCAGATCCACATAACGCATAAGAACCAGGCCAGTATGCTGATGGGCCCTCCTGCCAGATCATCCGGCTTCTTCAACCTCAAGTAGACCCCCTACCCCACCACCACCACAGCTGACAAATGGCGACGCTTTGCCTGTGTGCTCATGTTCTGCATCAAAAGGAATCTGAAGCTGCCTTGTGTGCAAAAAACTGCCTGTGTATATTTAAACAAAAATGTAAAATAATGGGTTCCATTATGACACTGCCTGCACAAAACTACCAACCCAGTTTAGCACGCACTTCCTTAAGAAAAAAAAAAAACATTACTAAAGAGAGGACAGAATTGTGAAAGCTCAAAGAGCTGTGGCGCTTGGGGAATATCTGTTCTAAATCTCACTCGGCACTTGGACAGGTATTGTAGTGTGGTTTGAGCGTGATTTTTAGGTCTACCAGCCTCATGTTTCACTAACCAGTATTGTGCTAACCTGCCCATAGTGTACACTGTACACTGTCAATAAGTCAAGAGGGCTTGTGCTGACTGGAACTGGGAAAGTGGATGGATCCATCCTGTGTTTTCATGCCCTATTCCATATTTTAAACTTTCGTCATTTTATGCTCTGTAAATTCCTCACCATAAATCTAAGTTACACAGCACACATATATTTGACTTGGCCTGCCGTAGAATCCAAACTGCTTATTTATTGCCTGTTTGCTAACCTGTACATTTTAAGAACCCCCTTACAAATCCTGAGAAAGATGATTGTATCTCCCTGAATAGATGTTCTGTTAATTTAAATAAAGTATGGTGGAATATTTTATGATAATGTGTTGTCTTCCCATTTTTACACATATGCATACACGCATTCATGCAGATTAGGCTACGTTGCAAAGGAATTCATGTTGAAATGACAGTTGTGTTGAACGTAGTGGCCTCGCTTGCCAGGCTTGCCGTCTGAAAATGAGACTATATGCAATGTAATAATTCGCTAGATGGCACTCGCTACACTTTCTGCACTGGGTCGAGCGTCAAAATGTAAATTGGTTAGACGCAGACGGGTCAAAGGTTGCGTAGAGCCAATCAGATGCTAGTGCGCAAAACACGTGAGGAGAAGTGAACAGCCAAATTGAACTTTATTACAACTCTTGACGATGATCGAATAAAAATAAATCAGTCCGAATATATGTCCTGTTTCCCTACCGTTATGTTATTATAGATTTAGAGGTAAACTAATCTCTGTAAAATATGAAGAATATGGATTAATTAAACGTGTTTTATATAGAAAATATACGTGGTAGTTTTATAGCAAACTTGCCCAACAGATTAAAATATTATATATAATATTGTCTTTTATAGTGTGTAGCAGGCCTATGGTCTCATCTTTCTATAATCGGGCTGAATTTGTCTACGTTTGAATACGTAGGGTTTGGTAGACTACCTATATGGCGTTAATTTTTGTCATTTCCTTCTTAACTCCGTTTGAATTCGAGCGACTTATTTTGACTAGCCTACATTTAAAAAACAAAACTATTGTTTTTCAGTGGATGTGTAAACACCAGCCACGAGTTGTGCCTACATTAAAAACACACGCAAAAGGAATCGACAAACGACGCCTCCGTATCCAGCTGAGCTTTTGCATCGGTCGCCCCGCCTCTTGGGGCATTCAATTCGCATCCTATCTGTTTCTGAGCAGTAGTACATTTAGGTGACCATGCAGCTAGAAACTAACTAGCTGTTGTAGTGTTGGGAAGTGGCACGTTCCTCAACGCGTCTCGAAGTGTTGGACAACTAAAGTTACTATAGCCTACACGTGACACCTGTGGCGTGTGTGCGTTTGTCTCAAGTGAAGTCTTCTCATTTCTCTCGAGAGGGGAAATTTAACATGAAGAATATGACTTTCCGAAGACTAAAGAAACTCAACTCCAACGACCCCAATGAGGGCGGAACATCGGACAGCGGCGAGATTTACTTTCCTTCTTCTAAATCGGACAGCTATAGAACCGTGGACTCGTCCAAAAACTGTTCAGATGTTTACAATTACAAGACCCTGGCTTATTCTGGAGGGACGCTGCCCAGGAACTTCAGGAAGGTAAGGCTACTTTAAAAACGATCCATCCAGTAGGCTACAAATTGAGAATCTGGACCAGCTTTTCGAATGGGTTTAGCCTATGTTCAAATGTGTTTGTTTGCTAGCGATGTAAATATTTTCGTCGGACTACTTAATCTTGTGTTCTGTACTGGGGAACGAAGTGTTGAATGCAGTGAACTTGCGCATTTTTACAGTTGCTAGACGTGCTGGCTTGTATTATTTGGTCCAATAATACGCATAGGCTAATTGCTCACTGAGCACATGTCTGGAAAATATTTAGGTGATCGTAGACCGTATAGGCTAGGTAGCTGTACGTGTGATAGATCATATATTTGCGACATGGTTGATCATGTTCTGGTAGGCTATATAATTAGCCCGTAGAATCAGTTTGCATTTTAGTTACCCGAATCAAAGAAACGTGCTTTATACCAACTGTATCCGTAGCGAGTTTCTTCGGGGGATGAGTTTGACAGATGCTGTCATTGAACAGGACGCACAGAATTGAAGACTCTCCCCAGAGTTAGACGCACACATTGGATGCACATGTGCAGCAACATGTCTGGAACTCATTAGGATAGGAGACAATAATCCTGCGAAGTCTCGGGTTTAATTTGAAACAGTAAATTGTTTGTGTCTTAGTATGAAACGTGGTGATGAGGAGTGAACGAAAATTTCTCCTAACTTTACAATTTACTACGTGGAACGTAGTAAAATACCTCATCAGTTCAGAGACCCATTACCTCTGCCATATCGACTGTTTAAAAGTCGTGCTGGGTTATATTGTATATAATTTGGTTGGTAAATTGATTTGGGTTGGCGATTACCAGTTTTAATCTAATGATTTTGGACCTCTCTTGGAATTATTCTCACCTGCATGTCATGGTGTGAACGGAATTCTCAATTGTATGTTTATTGCTATCTTGTCGAGAAAGGGCATGTGTACACCAGTGAGCATATAATCACCTAATGTGTTTTTTAGTAGGTGGATGCTTACCATTCGGAAATCATAAGGTGTTGATCTGGATGGTATTAGAACATGATATAGGCCTAATAAAACCCAATTTCCACGCTCATATTTTTGCAGGACTATCATTTTTGTACCCTTTTATAACAGTTTGTTGCTTCACAATCAGAGAAAAGAACCGGCTGCCCTTTGCGCTTCGAAATGAGTTTCAGGAAGGAATGCGCACAGGTGCCTTGTAACAGATGTAACGAGTGTGTTTGGCTGCCGTTACGGTCAAAAAAAAGACCACCCACATTAGACACAGACTGCAGACCATGGCTTTCTTATGGTAGGCTACCCAAAGAACAGCACCCTAAGCTGTCCAAAGGTTTCACAGTATTCACCACTTTCTTGTAGCACCACAATGTCAAGCACTGTGCGAACAAGTTCTCAAACATGATTCCAGCAATTGGCTAGTCTAGCCGAATTATGGTGTTGTGAACGGAGAGGTTGAACTGCGCTCTGGCCTGGCCTAGCCAGCGACTGCACTCTGAGATGTTTCCAGTCTTTTTTGCCAGCCGTCCTTTTCAGACAGTGCTGGCAGTTGACGTTTGGCACTACCAGCAGCATATTTCCCCGGTCCTTTTTCTCTGTCTGTTTCCAAATTAGAACAAGCATTCACCCAAATTATCACCACATGCCACAAATCCGTTGTTTCTACGGTATGTGGCCGAACGCCCCCACACAGATGGTAGAATTGTGAATAAGAAATGAGAGTGTCAAAGCGTGGACTTGTGCGTGGATTGGCAGCCGCAGATCGGTTCATAAGCAACAACATGTCTACGTTTTAGTGAAAGGGGCTGGCTCGGTGGCCCCGCCAGGTGCCGCGTTGTGGTGGGGATAGAGGGAGGTGCAGTCTAGCTCATGCCTCCCACTTCCGTTGGCCCCGTGGGCCCCCATAAACGAGCATTGTGGGTCGAACGCGGCCCTCGCGCAGACCGCCCCAGTGGGACTCCCAAGGTATTCGGGAATAAATGAAGCCATTGACTAGGGCTCAGGACAATTTCACAAGTGTAAGAAAATAAAGAAAGGCAACTTTTTATTATCCCTGGCCCTTACACAAAGTGTACTTTCAGAAGAACAGGGCTTGGAACCATTGAGGTAGAACAAGAGTGGATTGATTCGGGAGGGAGGGAAATTGTGTAATATGTTTGTACCAAGTGGGGAAAGGGTGGTTCTTGCAGCACATTGGTCTCCCTTAACTCTTGGTGTAGTTGTTGCTGAATGCTTTCAGAAAGCCAGACCCACTGTGTAGACCAGGAGGGAGAGACTATTCAAGGTTCTTCTGTGATAATCACAGAACTACACTACCACAGTGTTGTGTTAACTCAGCACAGGGACGGAACCAGAAACTCAACTGCAGATCCAGCTAAAGATACAGGCATAACAATTTAACGAGTGCCCTTTTGACATCAAGAGAAAAACTGGATGCCTTTTGTCTGCTATGCCCTGTTTATAGATGCAGTTCAGAAGAAAAAAAATGGACAGGATGATGATTACAGACTGAGAGGGAGGAATTTGTCAGGTTGCGCGACAGACTCTGCGTCACAGAAGTGTCTGTCTTTCAGACCTGTTCCCCTGCTGAGTTCCGGGGAATCCCGTGGTGTCCTCGATGGTGTCAGCCTTGCCTGTATGCAGACACATGGAACATGACAGGGAGGGGAGGAGATGGGGGTCCTGATTTGTATCAAACCTGTATCTCATCTGCATCTGTCCTCCTCTGCAGGGTGGCCTGCAGAAATGGAAGCCTCTGACCAAGTCTCCAGAGCAGCAAAGGTAGCCCCGCCTCTTTTCCCACATAGCCCCACCTAGGTAGCCCCTATGCAGTTCTGCCTCCTCTCTCTCTCCTAAATTCTAAATTATAAGAGCAGGACAAACAAACGCACGTGAGGTAACCACACATACTGTAAGAATAGTGTGTGTTGAAAAACACAATGGCCTGGCATTTGACTTGCAGACTAATGCAAAACATTTTCTTTACAAATAGATTTTGATAATTGTTGAATGTGACAAACCATATCCAGCAATGCAAATTTCAGACAAACTAAATGCATTGAAATTGGTGTTATTGACAAAAACAAACATTGGATTTGATGTATTTGAACTTGTATTTGGTCCTGGGACAGGATCGCACCAAGCCTTAAAGCCAACCATTGCCCATATGGTGGGGTTTGTTGCTTTTTGTGAAAGAAAAATGAGTTTGTGAATTACTTGTATCTCTGGCATCATGTTACTGGTGAAGAAGTCAAATTTAAGGACTTATGTTGATTGAATCTGGGCCCAATTCATTGTTTTTATGTGTATGTGTATGTATTTATTTGTGTGTGTGTGTGTGTGTGTGTGTGTGTGTGTGTGTGTGTGTGTGTGTCTGTCTGTCTGTCTGTCTGTCTGTCTGTCTGTCTGTCTGTCTGTCTGTCTGTCTGTCTGTCTTTATTTACTGCATTCAGTGGACTGCATGTATAAAAGTTTAGTCATTTAGTTAGACAAGTGGATCCAGAAGTGGATCCATGTTCTGCATTGAAGAAAAGTGCAGGTTTTCCTGAGGAAAAGTGTAGTTTGTTCACCATGCTTATCATTAACTCTGCTTATTTAGATTATTTAAATTGGATCCTTAAATGCCACTTTTCAATAAGTTCAGTAAATGTTTGAAAATGAGTGCCAGTGTTACTTTATGTTCAATCAGAAACTCTCTATGGGGGCTTGTTTTATCAACTGTCCTTGGCACCTTTTAAGGTTCCCTGGAACCGTCCAAAATCCAATAGGAAGTCAAAGGAGGGATCATCAAACCTTTTTATTTTCTTAAATTGTGAAAAATGTGACCCTCAAACAGTGTACGAATATTAACTGGAATGATTAAATAATGACTTTCATACGATGGTAATACGATTGTTTATTGGGCCCGTCTTTATTCGGAAAAAAAAAAATTTTTCAGGCTTCCCAGTGCAATTGAGTTTAGGACAAACAAAGTGCCTTGAAGCTTCAGCTTTTTCCCCTGCATGGAAAGCAAACCGCATCCGTATGAGGGAAATCCAAAGCCCTGTAGTCTTGTGGGTTTGTCTGTCAGCAGGACTCTGTCTTCTGCAATAAATATTAATGCGCTGCTGCCCTGAAACGGCAATGACACGAATAGCATTTTGGTGGGACGGGCACGCTGGTGGCACTCGCCGTGTGGGATAGCCCTGTGCAGCTGCTGCAACGCTGGACTTGGGTGCCATTTTGGCATTTGGCACATGTAATGGAAAGGCTGATGTAGTGACCGCCCCCCCCCCCCCAGTCATACGTTAGCGCCGACAGTGAAGTGTGTTGTTGTTATTGTTGGGCTGCAGCCAGTTGGAAACCTCGCCCCAGACACGGAACGCGCCGCAGAGGGCACTTCGCGTGGCTGGAAAGTTTCACGGCCCGGGCCCGCCCCGCTCTGTTTACGACTTTTACCTGTTGTTTGTCTCGTTGGCACGGTGTTGTCTCAGATACCGTCACGCGCGGGCCACGCCCTTGTGCTGGTCTATTGTGCGGTTCCCGTTTTAAAATGGTTCGAGTGTGCCTATTGTTCTTGCCACTGTGTTTTTTTTTTTTTTGTTTTTTTTTTGCTGGTCGCTGACAGGCGCTTAGCATTGCCGTCAGTGATAGAATGCGCTATGAGTAAAGTTAAATTATTTATTCATGTGTTGCTTTGTGGAAAGCCCTTGTGAAAAAGTGAGGGAAGAGGACGTCCGCCTCTTTATTTTTCTCTCCACTTCAGCTCCGGCTTATCCAGCGTCAAAGAGCTCACTGCATTACGGCGCATGTTCGACACTCAGGAAACTGCCACAGTGATGCTTACTTATGAGTGTGCTTGTAGCAGGCCGTTCCTGAATTGAGCCAACCGCACTATGAGTGGAGGGACTACTGTAGCTTCTGCTGTTTACAGCACTCATGCTTATGGCAGAACAGTACACAGGTCTCAGGGATAATGTAATAAGGATTAGGTGGGTGTGTTGCCACCCTTACTTATAAAAACAGAGACTAGCTCCACCAATCCTGGACTACGTGGGTAAAAATAAATTGAACAACACCAGTGATGATCGGTGGATACTTTCTAGCCATGGACAGGTATCTCTGTCATGGACAGGTATTCCAATATCTCTGAGAATTACCAGGTATGACATCACAGCCGTGTTTGCCCCATAATATTATCCTTGACAGCTCTCAGAAAGAGATGTGTAGTCTGCTCTGACTAAAGACCCAGGGCCGTGGCAGAGCTGTGATGATGTTATAATGGTCTTTAAGCAGTCTTTTTGGAATCTCATTGTTTGACACTTGGGGAAACTAATAAGGTGTTTTGTCCTCTGTTTCAGGAAAGTCATTGTTCTTGAGAAAGAGGAGGAGGAGACGTTTGGCTTTGAGATCCAGGTAAGAGGATTACGTGGCTGGTTGGTGGTGCCGCACAGTGCGCCTTGACAATGAGGTCGCCCCAGGCCTCCGCCACATTACCTTAGTCTCACTTCACTCGGCTCAAATCATTCGGCTTGAACGCGCGTTTTGAAATCCCCAATTTACGTTGTGAAAGAAACCGATAGCCGCATGGTTCCAGGGTCACAGTGTCTCTTTTCTGAGTGGAAAACAGCAGCCTGACCAGGCAGCAGTCTCTAATCTGCCTGGATTCGGCCCCAAATCCCTTCCCCGCCCTCAACGAGGCTCGCCTCTCGGTTGCATCTCTAAAAACAGAACATGCGTAACAAACAGATTAATAATAGTTTATAGCCTTATCGTGCCAAAGTCATATCATTGGTCCACAAACTGGCTCTCTTTTATTTTGGTTGCCAGATAAGTGCTTATATTTAGTAACAAAGCGGGTGGGCATTGTTGGGTAGAAACCCTTCCTTTCCTGCCTCAGCCACAGGACATCAGTTTGGGGTCCTTGCGTGACACAGAAAGACCGATGGGTTTCAGATCCTGTGTTTTATTCATTTTTTTTCTCTCGTCTCTCTCTCTTCTTGTTCCTCTCAGGCTTGTTTTGCTTGCAACCTAGCAACACGAGTTTGACCACCTGCACCCCTGCACATAAATGCGGTTGTTTTCTATTTGCATTACCAGTGTCAATTTGCATGGCAACGTCAGATTAACCAGTGTATCGGGGAAGTGCTGCTTCTTGTGAATTAAGATGTCTGCGTGACCCAACGGGCTTCCTCTTCTCCATTTTTAAAGCAGTTCAGCTGTTTCTTAATATGAGCCAGCGTAAATGAAAGCGCTGATCCAATCCCTGCGACAGGATGCGCACTTGTCAGTGTGCTAGAGTGGGGGTGTGCAACCTTGGTCCTAGCGGTCCTTTGTGCATGCTGGATTTTGTTCCAAACAGTTACAGTATGTCGACTGTTTTCCAGGCCGCTATGTACACCAGCGTTGGTTCACTCCCGTGTCCGACCACAGTAAAACATGTTCATCAAAGGCTACATTAGCAGTCTTAAGCTGTAGCTCATGATATAATAATAATGAAATAACCTGATAAAGTAAATTAGTTTGTTAAATAATTAGGAACAGAAATGGGTCTGAAACCTTGAAATGAGTCAGAGAATAAACTTCTGGTAGAATTGAGAACCAAAGTGAACTGGCCTACTCTCAAGACTTGCTCTTCAGAATGTACTTAATAAATTGGATTTTTTTTAAAACAACAAAAAAAAAACTTCTACACAATATCTGATTTGACTATAGCAAAGTGTCATGGACGGGTATTGAAGCAGGTGATGCTGAAACTTTGAGGTGAAAGTTTCACACCCTGAAGAGCGCGGAAAGTTTTTCGGACTACCTCAGAACAGTGCGCTCTGGGAATTTTCTTGCCCTGTAGGGAAAGAGTAACCGCGCATTGAGACGGGATGAAGACGGCGCGCAGCACGATTCCCCTGTCGGGGGGAATTTGGCTGTGGTTTTACCGCGGGAGGCATCAGCGATTTTTCTGCTGATAGCGATCGCGCTTGAAATAATGCTGATGTTATTCGAGCCTGTCGGATTTTCTGCGCTCGTAAAACAGCCATATCGCCGTTCGATAAAATAAAGCTACGTCAAACGTCGCTACTGCATCTGCGCAATTACTGGTGGTGAGTTTTTCACTTGGCGCTGGAGTTTCAATGACGATAGCAGAAATGTTTCACTTGTGAATTGGGTTGCATTCATAGGGAACTGAAAATATGATTCATATTTTAACATCGCATATAGCGTCGACTTTTCCCGGAGGTTTCCTCATGAAAACGCAAGTCATATTGTTAACATTGAGTATTATTTTGGGTTCACATGGAAACAGTCATCAGTATTGACGCACAATAATAATAACATATTGGAGACAAAGCTCTTGTTTTGCATGGGATTACGGTAAATGGCTGCGCAAGATAAGAATCTGAAATGCAAATCCGCGCCTGAGCAACACACAGACGAGAACGCGTCTGTATAAACGTTCTTTTCAGTGTGCGATCAGATTATATTCTTCCTGTATTTTGCTCGTATAGCGTGAAAGGTTTTGCACGGCTTCTGCTGCTGTTGAATGGACGATCTCTTGGGGCCGTCACTCATGTGTGAGCTTTTCACAACACTTGTCAAATCCTACCCCACGTACACATACACACTCACAAATATGTTTCGATTTATACACAGGCATGCTTAAACATACACACACACACACACACACACACACACACACACACACACTCGCACACAGAGTAACACTGCTTTAGTATTCTGTGATGCACTATGGATTCCCTTGCATTGCTCTGTAAAAGCAGGTTAAGTGGAGGTGTGTAGGGTGCCTGCTTTCAACTGACAGTAAAATACTCCAGTAAGGATTTGCATGAGCGCTGGCAGCAGGGGCAGATAACTGGGCTCATCGGCAGCGTTGGGACCCTGAGAAATACAGTCCGTTTCCGCGTGATAGCGCCTCACGCATGCGACTCCGCAGGTCACATCTCTGTTGATTCATAACGTTTGATCATGACAACGTCCGACGTTTTCTTTTTGATCGTCGTTTAAACGAATAGTCTATGCCTTGGGCTTGTTTCACTTTTCAGCCAGCAAAGTACATTTGTTTCGCCAGGTTCCAGTTGGATGACTTATTTGGACAAACCTGGCCAGATCGCTGAGTTTCTGCAGTGTGACTTGGACAGTATTGGCCATTGTATTGAGGCCCAATTGCTGCATTACATAAAGTTTTGTGTTTCTGGGAAATGCATATTTGGCTTTTTCTTCTGTTATTTCACTATTTTTACAGAACTAGAATGTCATCATGTTACCCAAAACTCCTAAAGCTCAGCCCTCAGTGGGCCCCCTCTATGCTTGGAGACCCAGGCAATTGCCTGCCTTGCCTGTTCATAAGATTTGCCTCTAGTCTTATCACAGGGAGGGAAAGATATTGCAACACTCAATATATGGTCAAGTATGCTAATTATTGCCACAAGAGATTGCAATGTTTTTTTTTAAACATACATTGTTGTGTAATATATTTCGTGTGGTATTTCCCAAAAAGTCAGTACATTTACAATATATTGTTATATATTCCAGTTCTGTAAGGGAGTTTTTCACCATACTGGTGTCTGCCCTCCTTTTTTTTTTTTAGACTGTCTCTGTGAGTGATTTTACACTGTCCTGTCCTTCATAAACCATCTGTCCCTTTTGTTTCAGACGTATGGGCTGCATCACCAGAATGAGAACTCAGTGGAGATGTGCACGTTCGTCTACAAGGTCCACGAGGGCAGCCCTGCACACAACGCTGGCCTCAGAGTCGGTAAGAGACCCGCCTTCTGACCTCCCTCCCTGTATCCTGGCTCTGTCTAACTCCGCCTGTCAGGAAACTTTTTTCACGACCTGAGGTGATGAGGGAAGGAAATTCCCCTTAAGATTTACCATGATTCACATTAGTAAGGGGACTGAGCCACTGAGCCAACAAACCCTACATATAGATGTGAACCTAAATATATATATTTGTGTGTGTATTTGCTTGTGTGTGTGTATACAGTATATATCATATCAACCCTGGTCCTGGTTGTTGTGCCATCCTAACCTATAACTACATAACTGGGATTCATTTGAATAAATTAGGTGTAATGAATGCAGGTGACCATGTGCTGGAGGCACTCTGCATTTCACCATTTAGAATATACAGGCTCAGACGTTTAATCATCCATCAAACTGTTGTTATCAAGTTCAGATGGAACAAAAGCCAGAAATGTCACTTCCACTGCAATATATAAATAATATATTATATATATTATATTTTATATGTAGTTGTGAGTTTGTGTTTATGTATGAGTATATGTATGTGTATGTGAGATGTCCATGTATAGATGGAGATTTATAAATGGCTCAAATGACCCTTCCCACAAACCACAGATATTGGGAGGTTTTTAGTTCCACCCACTGTTGTTTGGTTGAAAACAGACCTGTTGTCACTCAGTATCTGCACAATTTGGTTACCACCTGTTGCTGAGGGAACCACAAACAGGAGAGTCTGCTTCCCTGTTTTCACTCAACAACAACAGAAACTACCAGCAGAAACGGCCAAACAAGGCCAAAACTCAGAACCCCTCGACTCCGGATGCTTCAACGCCGGGTTCCTGTATTTATTTCTTAGTGTTCCTATTTTCATTCGGAATTTGTAAAACAAACCCTGTCATGTATATTTCCCACATTCCTTTTCAATCGGATAACTTTTTCAGCTTTAATAGTGGGAAAGTAAAAGTTAGCATGCGACCCCACAAACCGGGACCGATTCACAAGCCCGCACGCGCGCGGCCGGCTTCGCGTGGCTGTGTGTGTCGTGGGCAAGTGGCTGCATGCATCGCCAAGCGACCGCAGGCGGTCCCCGCCCCTCCGGCGTGTCCCTGTCGCGTGCGTCTGTCGGTTTCACTTCCTGCATTCCCCGCATGTTTTGCGCTCGGAGCATTACCTCATCTTGGTGGCTGGGAGGCCTCAGTTAAAGTACGGTTCCTCTAAGGGAGGTACGAACAGAATGCTACCAAGCACCTGCGCCTGTCTCGGCGCAGTAATTGTCACCCTCTCCAGTGACCAATCGGAGTGCAGCAGCAGCAGCAAATTCCCCACCGGGGGTATTTCCTCTCACAACAATTTTCTCATTACGTTACAATCACAGGGCAATGTACAGTAGTGGAGAAAAGTACATTATCACCAAGAAGGCACAGAGGCCCATTTATAATCAAAAGTTTCCCAGCCTCCCCAGCCTGAAGAAACTGTTAAAGGAAGTTGAAAGGAACTCGGGTTTCTCCTGTGAAGTTATAAAACTGCCAATGAAAATAAAATCGGAGTCGGTTCATTGCAAGAGGAGGGGGAGAGTAGGGTTTCTGCCTTTTAGGTGTCTGGTTTCCCAAACACACACACACACACCCATGTACGTACGCGCCACATACACATTTACACATGTGATGGCTGTGTTAATTACTGAGAAGTTTACCATAAGCCACAAAAGTGTGAGGAACAAACCAACCACAGCACAGTTAAAACGGAAATAAAAACGACCCTTTTTTTTTTAGTTTAATAAGTGCTGCAAATGTTGTTCATGGTATGTTTTTGTGTTAATTGCGTGTTTTAAATGTGTTTCTTGTGTGCTGATGGTAGCCAGACACATTCTCTGACTGTTTTTGGGTTGGTTTGGCGCAGGGGACACCATCGCGAGTGTGAACGAGGCCGTGGTCGAAGGATACCGGCACAAGGAAATCGTCCAGCTCATAAGGTCTTCCGGAAACTCCATCAGGTGAGACTAACACAGTCCTAGAGCAGCTCGAAGGTACAACAGGCAAGAAGCTCACTGGGTACAAATGGAGGGAAAAAGCCTTGTTTTCTGTTGAGCCTCTGAAGAGTGGGGGTAACCGGGCTGGCTTCAAAGTAGACCGAATTTTGTGTGCTCAGTCACACGCCGGTGTTGAGGCCATACTGTTTGAACCTCAGACTCTCTGGGATCTCGATGTTTTTATCTTGTGGCCATTTGGCCAGGTCATTGCAAATGAGCACTGGTTCTGAGGTCGTTTTCTGTTGCCAGCCCACAAAGCTAAGGCGTCGTGCTCTCGTTTTCGTTCGGCCCATTAGAAGGAACATGCTGATCCTTATCATTTTTATACCACTTCACTCCTTCGGAGAAGTCTTTGTTCCACAGTGATTTAACGGCTGTTAATTTCCACGGAATTAAAATCTCCTCCGTACCCAAGTGAGAGTGCATTTTAAGTGTTCTTTTAGACGCGCAGTGAAAACCGGTACTTTGGTCTTTTATATTTTAATTATCCTGCGACGCAGACTCTGTGTGAGGTTTATTCGAACCACAGGCACACATTTTCAGTTCATAAAAGAAGAAAGTCACTTTAAAAAATGAACAGCCCGCTCATAAACGGGAAGTATGCCTCTTAAAAAAAAAAAAAAAAAACGAGGGGGGGGGCGGGGGTTAAACATGCGAGTGTGGAACAAAGCATGCCTCTGCACCCGCTAGCGTCACCAAATTATCCCTGCCGCCAGCAGGGGTAAAGTCAACCATTAAATTAGAAATGTATCGGCCCTGTAAAAATTACCGCCTTGTGTGTTTTGCATGTGTCCGCCAGTCGCCGGAGCAAAGTGCGTGACTTGAAACACGATACGGACTCCTAAAAACCCTCCCCTCGGTTAAGTTGTTAAGCCAAGGCGTGCCATGTGTTGGGACCTTGCACAAAAAGAGCCATTATAGCGGGGCCGGTTAGATACTTCTGTTTCCGACATCGACACCCCCGCCCCGATTCGCCTCCACATCCCCCCTTTTAAAACAGAGCCGGGAATCGGAGACCATACAGCAGTGGGGTTAGCAAGAGTTTGCGGTTTCGTTGGGTTGCAGGAGTGAGGACTCTTCTGGTTTGTCCTGGGTGGGAACTACTTGCAATGTGGTGATTTTGGTGAAACACAGGCCACTTGATTCTGCAGCTTGTGAAATTTCGAGGGCTGTGAAGAACCTAAAGAAAACTTAAGGAAAGATAAGCTGCTCTAAACTATAAACTAGCAGTCAGAAGAAACAAGGCTGTGAGGTGTGGCGATCATTTGAACCACGGATATAAACTTTTTCAGGATTTCATTCCAACCCCTGCTCTTAATTATAGCCCCAATCATTTATTTGAGCCAACATTTTAACAAAGTAATTGGCTACAGTTGTGGACTACACGTCCACATGTCCTTGGTGAAAACCGCTTTACTGTGGTCCGATATAAAACCTATCCAGCAGTGGCTTGTACTGATATTTAGAAAGTGTAGACGTCTGGTCGCAGCAAAATCCCGTGCATACACACCTTCACCCCTGGTTTAGACTGTGCGAGTTCCCTGGGTGCTGTGGTAACCCAGGTCTCTGCTGTTGCAGGCTGGAGACGGTGTACAGCGACTCCATACGGAAAGCAGAACTGGAGGCTCGCTTGCAGTTTTTAAAGGTAGGCTGTTCTTCTGTTGTTTAAGTTTGTGCTGTTCATGTCAGGGAGTGGGATGTAGGCCCTGCAGCTACTCTAAGCTTATCTCTGCAGTACTTTGCATTAATGATCTTCCGCATACTGATAGGATACTAACTAGTTTTTACTAGCTTTTATACAGTCACCTACGATATATATTCACAGCAGTGGATGTGTATTGTTTTATAGGATGGCCTTGTTAATTGTAAATGCCTATTTAAAATCGGTAAGAATTGAGCAGATGGGGAGAAATGTCGTCTGTGTTTCACATGGAGGCTATTTCTGATGTGATAAATGCTGAGTTTTTCTGCTAGTGCAAAGTCTTACTTCTGTGTTCTGTAAGTTAACAGATGACCCCTGACACACAAAAAGGGTTCTTTGACTGACTTGCTTTCTTTTTGTATGTTTGTTTTTTCTGTACTGACAGCAAACCCTGCATGAGAAGTGGGAGGAGTATAGGTCACTGATGGTGCAGGAACAGAGGCTGGTTCATGGTGAGTGGCTTCCTGTTCCACAGCGAGTTACTTCCTTTTCCACAGTGAGCTACTTCCTGTTCCACGGTGAGACAGAATGAGAGATGTGTCTTTTCCTGAGTGTGAGCGCACGTACATTCCAGTAACAGGGATGGGAACTAAAATGTATCTTCACATTTACTTGGGGAAGAATTTTATTTTTCTACAGTTAAAAATGGTGTATGCATAGGTTGCTTTGTAGGTGCTACACGGGTATGAATTACACTAAAAGAGGCAAGCAACCTGTGTTCCATATGAAATACAGTGCAGTCCAAAAGTATTTAGACAGTGACACAATTTTTGTTGTTTTGGCTCTGTACTCCAGCACATTGGATTTGAAATGGAACAGTGACTATGATATTAAAGTGCAGACTTTCTGCTTTAATTTGTGGGTTTTTACATCCATATCGGGGGAACCGTGTAGCAATTGTAGCCATTTTTACACATAGCCCCCCTCCCCCATTTTAGGGGACCAAAAGTAATTGGACAAATTAAGATAAACTTAAATAAAGTCATCATATTTAATATTTGGTTGCATTTCCTTTGCATTCCATTACTTCCAGATGTCTGTGACCCAACAACATCACTGCTGCTTTTCCATAGAGTTCAATAGGAAAATGAGTCAGGAGAAATTGTATGTATATAAATGTGTAATTTATAGCTTAATCTAGTTCTAACCCCCCAAGTCCCATAGAGATCCATTCAAATGCAGAGAGGTTATAGTATCGCTTGTAAGAGTACCTGAAAATAGGATATCAAGAGTCTTTGATGTTGGGTCACAAACATCAGGAAGTCATGGCATACAAAGAATATGCAACCAAATATTAAATATGATGACTTTAAGTTTATGTTAATTTGTCCAATTACTTTTGGTCCCCTAAAATGTGGGGGATTATGTATACAAATGGCTACAATTGCTACATGGTTCACCCGATATGGATGAAAAATCCCTCAAATAAAAGCTGAAAGCCTGCATTTTAACATCATAGTCACTGTTCCATTTCAAAGCCAATGTTCTGTAGTACAGAGCCAAAATCACGAAAATTGTGTCAGTGTCCAAATACTTACGGCCTGCACTGTACATGTGTGCTAATACACATTTCACATACATGTATTTGAAGAACTGCCCTCCCCCGTCTTTTAATCTGGAGGCTGTGGCCTGCTGACCCACTCTCCTTGGCTCCTCCCCCTTGCAGGCATCGTCATGGGCGATGCGGCAGTGTACGAGTCGCTGGAGTCGGCGCGGGCTTTGGTGTATGGCAGTCTGGGCGCGCCCAGCCCAGCCGCCGTGCGAGCCCTCCACTGCACGGGCAGCACCAGCAGCAGCGCCAGCCGCCTCAGCGTCGCCACCGATGACGACCCGCTCTACCAGACCTTCCAGTGCCAGGATGAGGCGGAGACAAGGCCGGCCCGTCCCGCCAGCGAGATATTCCCCGCCCCGAAGACGCAGTTGACCCGCAGCGCCAGCACCCGCAGCTACCTGAGGGGGGCGGCGTCGTCCTCATCCTCGTCCTCGCAGGCCGTGGGCGAGAAGCAGAGTGGCTTCGGCTCCCTCCCACGCAAACCCAAGCAAAAGAGCTTCCGTCGGCGCCTTCTCAAGTTCATCCCCGGACTCAACCGAGCGCTGGAGGAGGAGGAAAGCAAGTTCTGACGCTCAGGCCGTTAAGAATGAACCCCCCCCCCCACCACCACCACTATCACTGCACCCACAACCCTGCCCCCCCCCCGACATGCCCACAAACCTGCTCCGGAGGACGAGAAGATCAGGCTCTGACGTTTACATGGTAAAGACTAAAACTACTCCCACTCGCTCACCACATCCTCAAACCTGCCCCCATCACCCCAATTCCCAACTATGCCCACAACTCCCTGCCACACCCCCAGAACTACACGTCTACCCCCATTCTTCTACAATACCCTCCTGCCTCACACTAGGGCTCCTTGTATATACCTATTATGTTGTTTTTTTCTGTATTGACATTTAAGTTATTTATTTATGATATTTTTTTTGTAAAGAGGGCAAATTTTTATGTAAACACTACAGTAAAAAGAAATGCCCGTAGACCATCTGATTGCTTAATCATGATTGTCGCCTTTTTTATAAGAGCTTTTTTGCTTTGTTGTTTTGAATAGTTTTGTTACTGTTTTTTATTTCTTCAGGAAGCACAAAGGTTCCTCTGTTCTTTCACAAGAAAATCTAAAAATAAACATGTTGCATTGAGATGCTTTGTGTATTTCGGGTTTGCGTGTTTCTTTCTTCTAGTGAAGAATACCACAGTCTACTGCTCTACAGTCAACCTAGCATGACCTTTAACCCCTCTCCCAGGCCTCTTTACATCAATGCTGGGGGACAGTTATGGCAGTTAACGGCAGTTATCATAACCCTGCACCGGTCACACTGTGTATTATCACTTTGTGTATTATCAAAGGACTTTGTACCTCCTCCCTCTTGTAATATCCAGTGTAAAATTATGAATGTCTCTCTTGTTTCTTTTTTCATAACCTTTTCCCCTTCACAAAATATTTCATTGCCCCCCCGGGGCAGCGGCGTGGAATTTCTCAGATTCTGTGACACCGATTTCCCAAGGATTATCAGAAAGGAGGCATTTGTAATTGGGTTTCCCGTGATCCTGTTAAGGCCGGCGCATCATCCTCGGGGCTAATCTTGGGAATGCACGGAGACGTGGACGCCGCCGAGGCATTCCCGACCCGTTTACCGCGCCGCGCCTGACCACATTCCCGTGGCCCGCTTTCTCCTCGGTGTCGCGGGAGACCTTGCGGGGTCACGGCGCCGCTTCGCCTTCCTCCTCGCTTTCGCCCTTTCCTTTGTCCATCCTGACAGCCTTTCTCAGCCGGGCCCGGCTCTCCCCGGACGGCGGCCGGAGGAATTTGTGCCCTCTTGTCGTGGCCCTCGTTTAAATGGCGTTGTTTCCCTGGGGTAAGGAGGATGGGAAAATGGGAGCCCGCACAGCTGATGATTACCCAGCTATTAGAGGCTCCAGTGTCTGAATGAGGGCACCCAAGCAGCAAGAGAGCTCGTGACGAGAAGAAAGTGGACGTGGGAGGGGAAGCGTTGGGGAAATGAATGAATGGGGTTTTTCAAGCGGGCAGACAAAAAGCTTAGATTCGGCAAAGGGCAATTAGCTCAGCAGGGGTAGGAAAAGGGGGGTGGGGAGGTGTTTCGGGGGGGAATTACAGAGTGCTCTGTGTGTTTTCTCACCTCTGTGTCATTAGTCCAACCCAGCCTATATATAACCCAGCTCTGTTTGTTGTGAGGGTTGGGCATGCAACCATTAGCAGAAGAGTTGGGCAGCCGGGGGGTGGGGGTGGGGGGGGGCGGGCTGGGAGTTTTGGGAGTTTTGCTCTGACATGGACAGGGGGAGAGTTGTTGTGTGTCCATGATGTACAAAGCCCATTGTCTCAACACTAACACCGCCCCTCTAACTGGCAGTGGTGCAAGAGAGAAGCCACACATCGCAGAATTTGGGTGGGGGACACTGGTTCTGTTCTGAGTTGCTGTTCCTGTTCTTGAAAAGTCTTTTAATCCATTTTTTTTTTCTTTACCAAAGACAACTGCAGTCTGTGGACAGGTTTGGGCAGTTCAGATTTACTGAGGACTGAACTGAAGAAGTAAAGATGGAGGCTCCCACCGTTCCCTGTAAATAACCTCACTCCTGTCGTACCTGTCATGCCTGCTGGGTTTAGCCGTCTTAGGTCCTTTTCAGGGGCTTTTGTGTTGTCGGAATGAAGTGGTTTCCCATGGGTGAAAAGGTCCTTTCTTATTGTAAGCTTTCTCTGCTGACTTATTGTTGCTGTGACGGCTCCAGTAGGCAGCTCGGTCAGCTAAGTGACCCCCGTCATGAATGCAGTCCGCCCGCTCGCTACCCAGGGTGACGTGAGTGCGGCCGGAGAACGCGATGTCCGATCGACCTCTTTTGTGACGTCGGCATTCCTGCGGAATTCTTAAGGGACCTAGCCTGATCAAAGATGGTACATCTGTTCACAAACCAGGTGCGAAAAGTCATTTAGACACATTCTGATCCGTCAAAGGGGTTAAATTCATAAAGTGTTACCTTTTGTCCTTGGCTAACCTTTGATATTAGGCCCAGTCACCACTGAAACGTGCTGGAATGGTTGTTTTGGTGTTGCGTGAATGTGGGAGGATAGTTTTTTCACAATGGGGAAACTATTTGCTGTGACCGTCAGAAAATGAATGGGTAACAGTGCTTGCTTTTGGAACACAAATTTTTTTTTTGTAGAACAATTAATTCCATCTGAAGAGAATGGAATTCACATTTGGTCATTGGTACAGTTGTGATTTCAAATAGGTACTTATTCATCATTTTAAAATAAAATGTGATGTTTTGAATCTTCATGTATCACCCATTCTTGAGAATTGGGATGAATCATGTCCTACCAAAACAAACTAAATTAAATAAAAAATGTTTGTGTATCATTTATTATATATTATTTCATTTTTTGGACTAATTTGAACTAATTTTATTTATTTTATTTTTTTTACTTCTATACCTGCTGAGTGCCAGTAAACGCCTTTGTCCCAGACAAGAATTCACAATTTCAAACAATTAAAAAATGTGTTAACAGCCTTCAAAACCTAAAACTAACTATTTCTACTGATAACATAGGTGTGGGAAATTTGGTTGCCATGCAGCAGCAAAAAAACATAGTATACAAGACAGGACAACACATACATCAAAAAAAGCCTCCACTCCAATCCCTAAAAGTAATACAGATCCTTTCCAAAAAATTAGAATATCATGGAAAAGTTTTTTTTTTTTTCCATAATTCCATTCAAAAAGTGAAACTTTCATAGATTATAGATTCATTACACACAAAGTGAAATATTTCTAGCCTTTATTTGTTTCATTTTTCATAATTTTGGCTTACAGCTCCAGAAAACCCCCAAAACAGTATTTCAAGAAATTAGAATAGTGTGTCGAAAATCAGCATTTACTTCAGTTATTTCAGAGAATGAGTGGAGTGGCTTGACTCGAGGAATCCGACAGTTGTAGCCCATGTCCCGGATACGTCTGTACGTGGTGGTTTTTGAAGCACTGACTCCAGCCTCAGTCCACTCCCTCTGCATCTCCGCCAAATTTTGGAATCGTCTTTGCTTGACAATCCGCTAAAGCCTACGGTCATCTCTTTTGCTTGTGCACCTTCTCCTGCCACATTTTTCCCTTCCACTAAACTTTCTATTGATATGCTTGGACACTGCACTCTGTGAACAGCCAGCCTCCTTAGCGATGACCTTTTGTGGCTTACCCATCTTCTGGAGGGTGTCAATGATGGTGTTCTGGCCAATTGTCAAGTCTGCAGTCTTCCCCATACTGAACCAAACTGAGATAAACTTTGCAGGTGTTTTGAGTAAATTAGATGATAGTGTGACACTCAGTCTAAAACATTCATTCTCTGAAATAACTGAAGTAAATGCTGATTTTCGACACACTATTCTAATTTCTTGAAATACTGTTTTGGGGGTTTTCTGGAGCTGTAAGCCAAAATTATGAAAAATGAAACAAATAAAGGCTAGAAATATTTCACTTTGTGTGTAATGAATCTATAATCTATGAAAGTTTCACTTTTTGAATGGAATTTTTTCCATGATATTCTAATTTTTTGGAAAGGATCTGTATAACGTGACTAAAAAACTACATTAAAAAATCAACACAATTATCCAGAACATTCACCTAACATGAGCCTTTTTAGGAAGCCAATGCTCCACTACTCGTTGTAGTACCGGATGGCAGCCGGAACGAAAGAGTGCCTAAAACGTTCTGTGGAGCACCTCAACATGATGAGCCGTTGGCTGAAGGTGCTCCGCTGCTCTGTCAGTACCCCGTACAAGGGGTGGATGGCATTGTCCATGATGGAGGAAAATTTGGTCCTAGTGTGTCTCTCCACCATGATGTCCAGAGGGTCCAGCCTTAGTCCAATGACAGAGCCTCCTTTCTTGACCAGCTTGTCAATTTTGCAAGCATCCCTCTTGCTGATATTGCCACCCCAACACACAGCAGCATAAAAAATGACACATGCCATTACAGTCTGATAAAAAGATAAAATAAGTTTGTAGCAGATATTAAAAGATCAAAGCTTCCGTAGGAAGAAAAGTCTGCCCAACCCCTTCTTATAGAGGGCATCAGTGTTGGTGCTTCAGTCCAGTTTGTTGTCGATGTGGACCCCCAGAAACTTATAGGACTGGACCACCTCCACATCAGCCCCCTGGATGGTGACAGGGGCCTGGGGCTCTTTTCTCCTCCGGAAGTCCACCACCAGCTACTTCGTCTTGCTAACATTCAGCTGCAAGTGGTTCTCATTGCTCCACTGCATAAAGTTCTCCACCAGAATTCTGTACTCCTCCTCGTCCCCCTTGTCAATGCACCCCATGATAGAGCTATCGTCCAAAAACTTCTGGAAGTGACAGGCACCCGAGTTGAAACAGAAGTCTGAGGTGTAGAGGGTGAACAGAAAAGGAGACAGGACTGTCCCCTGTGGAGCTCCAATACTGCTAGGGATGTCGACCTGCATTCCTCTAAGCTTGTCTCCCAGCAGGTGGGGTTGGATGGAAAAGCACTGGAGAAATGAAAAAACATGATTCTCACAGTGCTTCCAGCCTTCTCGAGGTGGGAGTATGCCCTATGGAGAAGGAATATGATGGCGTCGTCCACCCCTATGTGAGTCTGGTAGGCGAACTGGAGAGGGTAGATGAAGCTGCTCACCCGGGGTTTCAGGTGGCCCAGGACCAGCCGCTCAAAGGTCTAAGGTCTAATGTGTGATGTTAAAGCCACGGGCCTAAAATCATTTAAATCACCAGCAGCCTTATTGGGGTGTAGCCGCCTCAGCTCACTCCTGACCTGATCAGCAGAGATGGACAGGCTGGGGGGAGGGGCGTGGTCTGCATCGTCATTCATGGAAGCTGTGATGGGGATATTCAGAAGGAGGCACTGTTGTCAGGGGCAGGGTCTGATGGAGGGGTCACCCGCCCTCCCACCAGGAGCGTTGAGGCTAGAGATGAGCACTAGCTGAGCAGGAGTCTCCCCAAATCTATTGAAAAACAGATTCAGTTAATTTGCCCTGTCCAAAGTCCCCTCTGTTGCAGAACCACTATGATGCTTGTACCCCGCGATCCTCCTTATCCCATTCCAGACCTCCTTCATGTTATTCTGCTGGAATTTGGATTCCACCTTCTGCCTGTAGTCATCCTTACAAGAGCGTATTTTCCCTTTGAGCTCCTTCTGTATATGTTTCAGTTCAGGTTTATTTCCTTCCCTAAAAGCATGTTTTTTCTCATTCAGTAGAGCCTTCAGCTTCTTAGTTACCCATGGCTTATTGTTCGGGAAACAGCATACCGGTTTGATAGGAACCGTATTGTCATCGCAAAAATGAATATAATCCGTAATGCACTGAGTCAGTCCATCAATGTCATCCCCGTAAGCCTCACAGAACATGCCCCAGTCAGTGTCCTCAAAGCCATCCTGTAGAGCCTCTATAGTCGCGGGGGAACACTCCCGCATGGTTCTGGCAGAAACAGGCTGCTGCTGGATCACTGGTTTGTATTTAGGGACAAGATGGACCATGTTGGGGTCAGACTGACCAAGAGGGGGTAGAGCATTAAGAGCTGAACCCAAAGGCAAAACTCACCAGCGCAAACGGGCCTGACACGGTTAGCTGTGTTGCTCATTCCACGAATGCATGATCCTTACAAGTTGTACCTCGTTGTAAAGGAGACTAATCAGGCTTTCCAGCGATATAAAACACAATACCAATTGGTATTATTAAAGGGGAGGAATAATCGACCGAAATAACGTTTCCAAACTTTTTTTGAGGAGTTTATATTTTTCCAGCTTAATTGAAAAGTCAAAAACCAAAAAAAACAAGGTTTTGTCCTCCTAATTCTCAAGAATGGGTGCTTTATGGTCAACTAGCTAGCCAGTGTAAAATATGAATTTACATTGTGCACTACCATAGCTGGCTAAAACAGTAGAGTCCTGAGCAACTCAGTGTGGCAACTCAGAGGCTGAACACTCAGTGTGTTCAATTCTGATTGGCTCAAACATAATTGTATTAAACATATGGAAGTGTTGAATTAGGTATGACAAATTGACCACTTACAATCTGAGTAGAATCATTATAGGCTGTGGCCCCCAGAGAAAAGATCTGATAGTGAGACTTTGTATGCCTGGTGTAGCGTAAGCATACTGATCTGGACCCAATGTGGATTGGCTGATATAGCAGTCCCAGTGAATAGTTGAAGCTCATAGAATTATGGCACTGCATTGATACAACAAGAAAGCCCTTTCGGTTTAATAACAGTGCACATGCTTGCAGATAATTGAATCACCTCTTTATGCAGTGCAAAGCATACATGTTTCCATGGTAATATAATCAGAGCCAGCTACAGTGGGCCAGGGTTAGCCTGCTGAGTGGCACTGTTGTAAAGGCACTCCAAAGTTACTTTATTTGTGGAGAGTGGTGTGTCATGCGTTAAAGCTGCAGCAGAATACCGCAAAAGAGAACTGGCAGGGATTGATACTAGCGGTTGCCCGATTGCCCGGGGCAAGTAAAAAAAAGCAATCGGGCAAGTGGGCTTTACACTGTGGTTGCCCAACCAGGCAAGTGTTCCTCTCTTTTTATTTGTTTTCAAACTGCAACCATTCTCTCTTACATTTATGGGAATGAGATGTCATTTATGACATAGAATTTTTACCCGCTCCGCATTTTGTCACATTTTGGCGGTTCAATCGGATTCACAGGGTGCATTGTGATTAAGCTAGCACACCGTCAGTTTGGCTTTGCAGTTTGCCTGTCGAGTCCCACCCCATTTTGGCTGTGGCAGGTGTGCTAAAAGACCCCCTGCCCTGCGTTACCAAACACAACTATGAAGAAGGCCATAAGCAAAAATTTGTGGATTGTTAGAAAGAGGAATTTCCAGGGCTGAAGCACCGCAGCAGATTGCTATTCTGCACTGTGTGCAGGGAATCTCCAAGCCATGCAGTGAGTGATCTGATTCAAACCCGCTTCAATGCCCAGCTATTCAAGGAGAATAATGATCCCTTTTTTCAGATATTGGCCTCTATTTTCTGGCTGGCACATGACGTGTGGCGAGCCGTCATAGTCAATGGCGCAGCGCATGGCGCACTGGGCGTGCCTGAATTTAGCTATTTTCGGTTTGGCTAGGGTTAAGGTTGGGGTTCAAATTAGGGTTTGGTTAGGGTTAGGAAAAATCTTTCTTTCCCAAGTCACCCCTTATGAGGGCCCCTTGGGAAAGAAAAGTTTGCACTGACTATTCAGTCTATTGGAGCCTTTAAGTAGGAAGAATTTAGTCCCTCTTGTGTTGACGTTTGTTTAGTCCTCCTGGGAATTTGGTGTTGAGTTTCCTAACCCAGTGTTTTTCTGTCCTATGTTTGCGTCACTTCTGCATTTTTGATCAGCAGACAGGGGACGTTTGTTGGCTTCTGATTCATTTGCCGTCACCGTAGTGGCCATGATGGCAGAGGCTTGATACTGACTGGAGGAAGCGAAAGTGACTGGGCGCAACAGCTCTACTGCTGTGGCGTACACTGATAGCAAACCACACTTTCTGAAGGCGTTTCAGCGTCTGCACACACAAAGCACAAAGAGAGACGCACCGCTGCCTGGTATATTCAAATGATCAGATACTGCGGTCCTTCTCAAAGTCCCTGGTTCAACAACAAACAGCTATTCCAGTGTACTTTCATCAATGCAAACAAAAACCCTCTGTGAAATGGGAACGAAAACAACTAGAGACACCAGGGTTTACTACCCCCAATCTAACCACAACAAGCTCTCAGACTGGTTCTGTGAGAAACAGAAACTAAGGGAAAACATTTGGTTGGACACACTGAGCATTTAGAAATCGGCCTAAGGGTCACCGATTTGGAATGTCCAAATGAATTGATTTCCTGCGTACATTTTTGAATACATATTGCCGTTTTTGTCTTTCAATAAAACACAATTATTCTCAAGCAGCTCCAATAAAACATATAGCCTATATGTTTTTATGAAAGATGATATAGGCAACACATATGAGTGTATGCAAATAAAATATATAAATATACCAGTAACCTACTAACAAACCTTCACAAACATACAGTGCAGTCCTTTAAGTGGAGAGAAATGAAACCACCACAAGACAAAAGTGCTCTGAGGGTAATTTCAGTTTAAGGCAGGTGACAGGAAACTGAAAGTCATGAAAGTGTTTTTGGGGCTAAGCGCTGGCATCGGGGAGCATGGTGGAGAGGGTGAGGGTGGGGGTGTCAGAGCAGCAGAAGTGTTGCGTGGGCTGTGGAACTCGAAGAGAGGATGTGGGCGGCTGCTTGTTCTTTGTGTACAGGAAACGCATCACAAGGCTCTGCTGCTGATTGCACAGGGAGAAAAAAAGCTACCAAAAAAATCATATGCCTTTCTCCAGACTGGGATGCATGTAATGTTTTCTATCACTGCCTTGTCCACAATGAATAAGAGGAATTAGTCGCATATCAACAGGCCAGCTCACTTAAAACAATTTCCAGTCACTATGTAATGTGATGGTTGTTGAAACCCATAATGTACTGATAATGCAATAGACTTATTCACGTGCAGTCAATTGCTAATGATGATTTCTGGTTTCCGATCTCAGTTGAGTCCAAATGAGGTCATCCGTTTTCTCATGCTATCATTTATTCAAGTATATACTGAAAGTACTACAGATATTAGTATAAAGTCAGATTCATACAACAGTGTGTTTCTTTCATTCCCTCTGTTTAATCAGTAGCAATGTAGTGATAAATGACAATTTGCAGGCATGATTTTTATATTAAACATTTTTGGTGTACATTCATGGTAAGCATTATCAAGCAATATAAGACACCATAAGATTCCTGTTTTGTTTTTTCAATTATGTTCATATTTTTCTCTTATTGTTTTTGTTACTTGTCCATGTAGTTATGAGAAAGGAAACACAGCTTGTGTGATTGTAGACTGTGGCTGGGTATCAATCAACATTTGTCCTTCATTCTGACATGATTAAATGCAAGCATTAGTTTACTTTTGTGAGTTCAGCACTGCCAAAATTAACTCACCAGACTATGAAGAAAAAATTAGGCACAGTGCTTCCCTTTATTTGTGAGCCAGCGTTGAGGACAGCGTTGATTGAATACAGGCCTGTAACTCCTCTCTAAAGACTCTTGTGCAGACCTCCTTTAGATGCTAACGTTAGTGCAAATCGAAAACACTGCTTCGGAATATGGGTGAAAATATGAATATGGACGTTTCTTTTATAAATGTCAATAATGCACAATAATGTACTGGAGTTAAAGGGCTAAAGAATTTGAAAAGAAGCATTTGACCCAGGTCTGCTCTTGTCAGCACAGTTTTCATATGAGGTGTGTCGAAACTCGGCTGGGCGCCACGCAGCTCAGAGAGCTCGGGCCCACAGCAGCCCTTTATGGACGGTGGAGTGAGAGAAGCAGCCTTGTGCTCTCCCCAATTAACAGAGGGGGCTGTGCAGTGAACTCGCTTACTAACAGAATTGAACATTCCAAATTTAAAGAAACCAGGGGTCAATTTATTAAATAAAAAATAAAAACTTTCAGCAACGTGTGTGGTGGGGCACTAGTGAAGGTCTCATGTTCTCATGGGGGGAGGGGGGGGGGGGTTGTAACAGATGCAGTGGATGCAGGAACCAACACTTGTGCCCTTACCCTCTCCCGACGTGACAGGTGCTGGGAGAGGGGCGGGACGGGAACGGTTCGGCTAGTCCGGGGTCAAAAGCACTCTCAATTGGGGCTCTGTGGCCAATCCCAGGCGTATACCGGCCACACATGCATGGACTAATGCCATGCCAAACTACCCAAAGACAAAGAGTCTGGCTGCATTGTGCTTTTTTAAAAGCAGGAACCATAATTTCCTCCCTTGTGATGGAACCAAATGGATCCTGTGGATATCTACCATATCATGACATACTCACAACATCATGATGTGGTAAATATCTATCATATCATGGCATATCAACATTGATATGTCATTATATGAATGAGACCTGCTTGGTCATTGTTTTTCCCCATATCCCTCTCATTGTTATCCTTTCATTCCAGTACAATTCCAAAATCAATTTCCTTAGAAGAATCCCTATGGGCAATTATCAAGTTCTAAAAGGCATACCTATGGTTCCAAGGGAACATCAATGTAATCATTACTTAATTACTTTTCTATCAAAATGATAACGAGAACAGTTCAGTGTCAGCATATCAGCTCATATCGTATCTTTATAGGTTTTTAGGTCACTTTCTTGCATAATTCGAGAAGGTAAATAAAAAATCAGGTCAGCTGTTCAAGATATGTTAGCAGAAAGTTGAAATATTTTTCATGGCCTTCTGGCCTAGACAGTGAAAGACTGCAGCTTCAGAGCAGTTTTGTGAAAAGTGAGGGGCTGAATCTAGCGGTGGGAGAACGAGGCATTGTGTTTTGGTGTGTAGAGCAACATTGTTTGATTTGTTTACTCCTGTCTGTGATTGACAGCTCACTGCAGTCCCACCCACTGCAGGGTTCATGTAAGCTCACTTTCCCGTGGCTAAAACGTTGCAGATTCAGTGAAAATGTGCCGCGAAGCTGCCGGACGCGGAGGAAAGCAGAGAGCCGAAAGCACATGGCTGTGAAGCCTGTTGCATCTACTGCAATCACTCTATTTTACCCTCCCACAAGCCCTGATCCCTATTGCCCTCTCCACATACTCACTTATCAGGCTAGGAATACCTGTCCTCTCTCTTAGCAACAATGTTGACTGCGTATGGAAATAGGCACCTTTCATCAAGCCAGTCGCGCCTGATATGCACTCAGCTTTGTTGTCCCATGGCGGACTATGACCTGCGGATGTTCAACTACTGAGGTCTAATCAAGACAACATATTTCAAATATTTAATTATCATTATTTTTTCTAAGGTAGAAAACTATTTTCTGATTGAGACAAACTTTGGGTTGAAATTAAGTGAAACAGCGAAGAGGGGTGAAAAGGGGTGGAAAAGGCTTGGGAAATGATGAAAAATGATTGCAGTCAATGAGAGATTCCAGTCTGTTTATTGTGAAGCATTGCTAGGCTGTACATTGAATGATTGATTGGCATACACACCCCTACGAGATTATAGCGATCTAACTTTCAACAGCCAACTGAGGTTAGACGAGGTTGAATTGGCGTGTGATGTTTTCTACATTACAAGACTCGGGCGGGGGTCTTGGTGTTGAATATGGTTATAATGTCATCATTGTCCAAAGAAAATATTTCTGAATATTTCTATGAAGTTCCCATGAATAGTATTATTAAAGATGATGAAGCCTATTGTTTTTGTATTGTTATTGTTAACTTGCAATGTTAAGCAATTTGCTCATTTTAATATGCCTTAGCAGTGTCATCTAAATATTCAATGTCTTAAATTTTGATTTGTTTCCCATAGACTTTATCAGTTTTCTATATAAGCCATTGAAAAAAAACCTGGCCTCTATGAAAAACCTCTATGATTGTCGCAACTGGTCAGAGGTACCTTATGGATATAGTGGGCCCTATCTTACACCCGGCGCAAAGCGGCGCTAACCCAAACGCAAGTGTCTTTGCTATCTTACACCCGGCGCTAGGTTCATTATAACGCCTAACGCTTACGTCCTTTAACTAGCATGTATTCTTGCGCCCGTTGTAAGTGAACTGGGCGTGTTGGTCTTAAGATGAGGAGTGGCCAGGATTCTTTTTGGTGTATTGCTATCTTGAACCAGCAGAAAGCACTTGCGCTAGAACCACCACAAACCTGGTCTAAAGTCATGTCGCAGTTGTTTACATTTTATTTTAACGGCGCATATAAGTGCGTCTACATACGCGCATACCCTCCTGTCTGTTACACACAGGGGCCCGCACAAGCATGACTAAAATATTTAGATCACAATGTGAAATATTATTATTATGTAGGCTATATCAAAAAATGCATAATAATAAAAGGTTCCATAGGTCCACATACCTTTCCCTCAGCGAAGGGAAACGATGCCACATTACATTGCTCTCAGCCCACTCCAGCAACATCCAGGCGATATGCGATGGTACGGGACAATGGCTATCCATTAAAAAGGAGCTGATAACACCTATATCAAGCGAATTGTCATTTTCACCTAATGCGTGAATTGTCATTCAATGGAAAACTCGCGCACTGCAATCGACGGACATTTGAGTTCTGAAAATGCGCTCCAGATGTCATTACAATACAGCTCTGTTTATCTAGGAATACAGCCTGTAAGTAAATAGAATGGTTTGTGACTGAAAAATGTTCAAAACCTTGTCCAGTGAATATTGCTTTTATTGTTTTTCAAATAGCCTAGGCTACAGCGGACTCACTGTGCATCAGGTTTTTTCGATAGCCTATGGTTAAAAAACGGAGATAAATGTCATCATGTTAACTGAATTGTAACCTTAGCTATTCTTCCTTCATATTTTTAAAATTACAGTGACAAGGTTTCCATACCCTCAGCTTATTAAAACCCCGCTGATTTCACCTGTTATTCCATAACTGAACAAAAGATTTTAAAGAGAACTAAGCGTCTAATTAGAAACAAAATTTGCAGCACGTTACACAATTAATTTACAATTAATTTTAATTCCATTATCTGCATGTACACTTTACAGGAGCAGGTCTGTTTCCTCTGCTGTAAATCACACTTTTCACGGTCTTCCTGGGAAAGTGGATCGTTTTAAAGTATTACGCTACCAGTTAAACAGGTTGGTCACATTTCCATAAGCAGGACATTATAAAACAAGGGAAAATATGCTGAACCTATGGGTTGCCAACCTGACAGATTTATTGTATTTAGTGTCATCATTAAGGCAAAATAACGTTATTTATGTTATTAATCAAAATTAGAATGCAGGTAGCCTAATGAACTTCGGATGAAGCTTGAACATGAGTTCATTGCATAATCAAATGAAATTCGTTAAATAAGCAGGCTAAGTTGGCGTTTTCTAAGGTGAGACGGAAGCAATTGGTCGCTTATTCTCAGCTGTTGAAGGTGCTTTTAACGAAATTTAACAGTATATATTTTGTAAACAGCACTGTCAGGAATTACCGGGAACTCATAATGGTTAGCCCGAATAATATTGATCATAGGCTACTATTGATCCATATAGCCTATTCCTTGATCACACTAAACACGCACGAGCATGTCTGTTTCGCCATCATAAGCAATCCGCCAAGGTGGAAAAGCAGGCTTTTAAAGGGAATGGGATATGACATTTTGATTGGTTTGTCACGCCCAAGACACACCTATAATTAATGAAGAGACTAGGTTCAGCCAAGTTGCACCTTGCGCCGTGCTTAGCGCCCAAAAAACACGCCGTTAAAATAGCAAAAGTGTACTTGGACACGCCCTAATTGGACTTAGCGCCATGCGCTTAGACCAAGCGCCAAGATGGCCAAGATAGAGCCCAGTAAATGTATAGGGTTCAGAGATGCGGTAGTCATGCTAAAATCATTAAAATTCTTATGTGCACATAAAATGGAGACAATGCAATACATAAATTTCTGAAGGAAAGTTTAGTTTACTGTACTGTGGCATAGGGGGTGAAAACTTATTTTATGTTTTTGTGTCTTTAATGTTGCTGTTGAGTATAGGTTATTGTGACGTACAAACAAGGCTGAATTTCCAAATGCAACCCATAAATTGAAGTACAAATAACTGAAAATACAACTCTTCAAATACTAGCAATAGTACCTCTACGTCATATGGATAATCGATGCCGCCCACACCGGAAATAGCCGGCACCTGATTGGTTTGATGCACTACGGTCTATGGTTTCGGCTCCATGTTTATAAAGCAGAACAATGTGGCATCCTGTTTATAAACTGTCGTATTCCACCTAAATAGTCCACTAAAATACGTTTCTGAAAATATTTGAGGTGAGAAATAGGCTATGCAGTTGCTGAATCTTGATTCATATTTGATCTGCAACGTCTAGTTTGAAAGTTTGAGTCCAAGTTATACGAAATAATTTGTACATTGTACGTTCATTTATGCAAATGACAATGGACACATCCGCCCTCACCTCCCCCCCCCCACCCCTCTCCCTCAATCAACCCACAAAGTATTTTTCAAAATTGTGTAGTAGGCGGAGACAAATTACCATAGCTTGACCTAGAAGGCCTGCCATTTATAATAATTGACTAATATTTGTAGTGATATTCACGTGTAATTATTGCACTGTGCACTTTAATGATGGTCCCTTAGCATCCCTTCAAACTTTTTGGAATTGATTGTCTGTGGAATATCCCATATCCAAAATTAATAAAGCAAAACGTAAATAAAAGCCTGTATTTAACACAAGTCTATCCAGCCAGAATTACTACCCCCAATGCCCAGGGAACCCCATAAATCAATGTCACATTCTTATCCTGAGCGCAGAACAGGTGGGCACTGGGGAGAGGATTATAAACTGGCCTCTCTTGATGACTGAGATTAGGTTTTTCAAAAGGTGGGACAGCTGAGACCAGCTGAGCCTGAATCAAACACTTATGGGGCAGTTTAAAGTATGAATTCACCTGTCAGAAGAGAGGAAAGTATTTAATTTGACTGTGAAGGGGGGTAGGGGGTTATTTAAATAAATAATCTTGACATTTATTTTTTTCAATTATATTACACATACATATATACATTGCCTGGCCAAAAAAAAAGTCGCACACTCTAATATTTCGTTGGACCGCCTTTAGCTTTGATTATGGCACACATTCATTGTGGAATTGTTTCGACAACCTTATGCAACGTCACAACATTTATTTCCGTCCAGAGTTGCATTCATTTTTGGCCGAGATCTTGTATTGATGACTGGAGAGTCGAACCACTCCGTAAAGTAGTGTTGAGAATATACATACTGTATATAAAACCTAGTGCGGTGACCAAACGGTGCAAAAAGTATAATTAATCATAATTAATAATTAATAAGTCTCATAAATTAATTATGAAATTGTGATTATGAATTTCAATATTAAATATAAAAATAAAAATCACTTAACAACAGGAATAAGGTCTTGAACAGCCTGAAGTCTGCGACCCATAGACATCACCAGACACTGGGTATGTTCCCTGGTGATGTTCTGCCAGGCCAGTACTGCAGCATCTTCAGCTCCTGCTTGTTTCCGGGACATTGTTCTATCAGCATGAGAAATGCATGTTCAATTGGATTCAGGACGGGTGATTGAGTTGGCCAGTCAAGAATACTCCACTTTTTGGCTTTGAAATACTATGTTTGGGATCATTGTCCCCAGGGTGCGAATTACACTGTGACTTTCAGGGGGGTCTCCTATTTTTTAGCAAAGGCCCACAGACACGGAGATCCACTACATCATACGCATGCGCGTGCTTCAGTGAGATGAAGTCTTGAATGAATTAAGTCTAAGCACCAGAAACGTTCAAACTATATACAGTAGGAGCAGTAGGACACTAATTCACTCATCCAGGAGCCCATTTACACTAATCAATGCAGACCTAGACACAGTAGCAGCAAATAGTGTGCTAAAATTTCAGTCTGGCCAGAAGCTACACAACAGATAAAAAACGGTGTTGCTCACACCAGTGCTGACTGACAAAATGCGCTACAATGTCAACACTGAGCAATATGTCAAAGTAGACGGCGTTTTCTTCGTTCAAAACCAGTGAATAGTTAATGAAATAATTACATGTTAAAGTATTTTTCTTTGTGTGACAAGGAAAACGATTTTTACCAGACGAGGAAAAAACATGCACGCGCTTGCTCTGTACATAGCGCCTCCCTAGGGTTGGGTGATAACTACAGTACTCGAGGAAAAAATGGAATAATCCACCATGGGGGTGCTAACATTTGTAATACACATTTTATATACAATATTCTGCCACAGAACAACATCTGAATATTTAAAATCTAATTTAAACAGATTTTATTTTGTAAAGACCCCCCCAAGAGTTCCCCTGGTGTATCTCCAGTGGGGCTCTCGTCACATCCGGGGGGGTTTAGCCCCCCCTGACCCCCCCGTAATTCGCACCCTGATTGTCCCGCTGCAAGGTAAAGCAAGATCCAATGGTTTTTGAAGCATTTGGTTGGATCTGATCAGATAAGATGTCTCTGTACACATCCTGTTGCTGCCGTCAGCAGTCATGTCATCACATCATCAATGACGACAAGTGAGCCAGTTCCAATTTCAGCCATATATGCCCAAGCCATAACACTACCCCCCACTACCTTCACAGATGAGGGGGGTAATTTGGATCATGAACAGTTCTTTCTTTCTCCACACTTTCCTCTTTCCATCACTTTGGTATAGGTTAACACTTGTCTTATGATCATATGGCCCTAAGACTTAGTTCCAGAAGTCTACAGTTTTCAATGTACTTTTTAACAAACTCTAACATGGCTGTTGGTGTTCCATAGTCTACCAGGTTGTTTGCTGAACCACCAGTGCATTATTGCTTCTTAACAATTCCTACCAACAATGTATCAAATTGTTTTTGACAGATTTTGACACACCCAATGTTTTGGCTATGTTCTTGATCGATTTATTATGATTTTCTACCCTCATTGCTGTCATTGACGCTTATTTGGTCCTCGTGTTGGGAGACAACAACAAAAGACTCAAAAGCAAGTTGCACAGCTAGAATCAACTCCAGGGGCCCTATCTAACACCCGGCGCTAAGTGGCGCTAACCAAAACCCAAGTTTCTTTGCTATCTTACACCCGGCGCTGGGCTCATTATAACGCCTAGTGCTCACGTCGTTTAAATACCATGTATTCTTGTGCCGATTACAAATGAACTGGGCATGTTAGTCTTAAGATGAGGAGTGGCCAGGATCATTTTTGGCGTATTGCTATCTTGAGCCAGCAGAAAGCACTTGGGCTAAAACCACCAGTCATGTCGCAGTTGTTTACATGTTATTTTAACGGCGCATATAAGTGCGCCTACATAAGTGTGTGCACAGCGCGCGTACACCCTCCCTGTCTGTTACACACAGGGACACGCACAAGCATGCCTAAAAGATTACAATGTGAAATATTATTGTGTAGGCTATATCAAAAAATGCTAATAATAAAAGGGTCCATAGGTCAAATACCACATAGAGTATTCTGGGGGCAATTGCAACATCATAACATGAAACAAGCTAGAGCTGAGCTATCCAGCAAGCTAGCTAGTTTCATGTGTTCAGGGTTGGGGGCAATTGTAACAAAAAATTGTGTTACAATTGATCCCTGTCCAATTGCCCCCAGAATACTCTACCTGTCCCTCGGCGAAAGGAAATGCCGCATTAAATTGCTTTCAGCCCACTCCATCAACATCCAGGCGATGAGCGATGGTACGTGTAAGGTTACATGTATAGACTATTCGCAATTATCGTGGATCAAGCTATGACTTAGCCTATATTTGCCAATAATTCCTGTAATCTTCTGGGGGGACAATTTTCTGTTACGGGACAATAGCTATCCATTAAAAATAGCTTTCCCTTTGCTGATAACATATCAAGCCTAAAGCGTGAATGGTCAATGATCGAAAACTCGCGCACTGCAATAGACGGACATTTGAGTTCTGAAAATGCGCTTCAGATGTCATTACAATACAGCTCTCTAGGCCTACAGCCTGTAAGTAAATAGAATGGTTTTGACTGAAAAAAGTTCAAAACCTTGTCCAGTGAATATTGCATTTATTGTTTTTTAAATAGCCTAGGCTACAGCAGATTCGCTGTGCATAAGGTTTTTTCAATAGCATACGGTTAAAAAAACTGAGATAAATGTCACCATGTTAACTGAATTTGAACCATATTCTTCATCCTTCATATTTTTAAAATGACAGTGGCAAGGTTTCCATACTCTCAGCTTATTAAAACCCTGCTGATATTCCATAACTGAACAAAACGATTTTAAAGAGAACTAAGCGAAAAAACGAAAAAAAATTGCAGCACGTTACACAATTAATTCACAATTAATTTAAATGCCATTCTCTGCATGTGCGCTTTAACTTCATGCATGAGCAGGTCTGTTTCCCCTGCTGTAAATCACACTTTTCACGGTCTTCCTGGGAAAGTGGATTGTTTAAAAAGCATTAGCCTATGATACGAGTAAAACAGGTTGGTCACATTTCCATAAGCAGGACATTATAAAACAAGGGAAAATATGCGTGAACCTATGAGTTGCCAACCTGACAGCTTTATTGTATTTAGTGTCATCATTAAGGCAAAATAACGTTATTTATGTTATTAATCAAAATTAGAATGCAGGTAGCCTAATGAACTTTGAATGCAGCTTGAACATGAGTTCATTGCTTCATTGCATAATCAAACAAAATTTGTTAAACAAGCAGGCTAATTAAAGTGTGTCAGAAGCCATTGGTCGCTTATTCTCAGCTGTTGCAGGTGCTTTTAACAAAATTTAACCGCATATATTTTGTAAACAGCACTGTCAGGAATTACCGGGAACTCATAATGGTTAGTCCAAATAATATTGATCTTAGGCTACTATTGATCCATATTGCCTATTCCTTGATCACACTAAACACGCACGAGCATGTCTGTTTCGCTATCATATAAGCAATCCGCCAAGGTGGAAAAGCAGGCTTTTAAAGGGAATGGGATATAACATTTTGATTGGTTTATTGCATGTCACGCCCAAGACAACACCTATAATAAATGAAGAGACTAGGTTCAGCCCATTTGCACGTTGCGCCGTGCTTAGCGCCCAAAAAACACGCCGTTAAAATAGCAAAACTGGACTTGGACACACCCTAAATGCACTTAACGCCATGCGCTTAGACGAAGCGCTAAGATCGCTAAGTTGGAGCCCCTGATCTTTTGTTAGCTTTCTTGTGCATGAACAAATGATGCAAAGATGTATGGTTAGCCAAGAAACAGCTGAGCAGCCAATTGTCCAATTACTTTTGCTCCCCAAAATGGGGGGACTATATATAAAAAGGGCTGTATTTCCGACATGGATCACGCAATATGTATGTAAATACTGTAAAATTAAAGATGACAGTCTGCACTTTACCCTCATGTTCATTGGTTTATTTCAAATTCCAAAGTCCAATCTACTAGAGTACAGAGCCGAAACAACAAGAATTGTTACTGTCCCTGTAACGTTCCGTTCCCCTCCTGTCCGTTTTCCATGTTTTCCTTGTTTCCTTCCGTGTCATGTTGGATCCCATGTCCGTGTTTTCCCCCTGGCTGTGGACTGGGCGTTTCCCTCGGGTACTTTTTGGCTTATTTTCCACTTTAGCTTCCGCCTATCACTCTCCCCTCTCGTTACTCACATTCCTCACTGCTGTGCTTCGGCAATCACTCCCGATTAAACATCACACCTGTTTCTCGTTTTCTCCGTCATTTCCTGCACCATTTAAACCCCTGGCTGGCTGCTAGTCGGCGCCAGTTCGTTAACTAACCAACCGTGTTTACGTCATGTCACGCTTCTGGTCCTGTATTCGTCAGCTTGCTGTCTTGTACCTGTTTACCTGGTTTCCAGTCTGGTAGCTATCCCTCCGAAACATTCTCTGTTGCATGCTACTTACCTGTCTCCCTTCAACCTCCAGACGCCGCGGTTCCAGCCTCCCTGTAGCTGTGTCTTGTCCTCCCTATGTTACGTACCTCCCGTACCTGAGTTACGGTTCCAGGATCCCTGAATGTTAGCCGGCGTCAGCAAGAATTGCCCGAGCCACGCCGCACCTTCCAACTCGGCGGAGCTTTCTTCAGCTACAGTCCTGTCTCAGTACCCTGCTATTAACCTCTGCTTTCTACCCGATTATTCAAGCTACCTATCCAGTTCCAGTCCAGCTCCAGCCCTGGTCTTGTCCTGTACCGGTGTTTCGTACACCTCCGTTAAAGTCCAGTTCCGGCTTGGAATAATTCCGTGCCGGCTTCCGTTTCCCTGAGTGGACCTCCCGGTCCAGTTCCAGTCCAGTTCCAGTCCTGTTCCAGTCCAGTTCCAGTCCAGTTCCAGTCCAGCTCCAGTCCAGTTCCGGTGTTTTATACACCTCCGTTCAAGTCCAGTTCCGGCTTGGAACAAGTTCCGTGCCGCCTTCCGTGTTCCTGAGTGGACCTCCCGGTCCAGTTCCAGTCCAGTTCCAGTCCCGTTCCAGTCCAGTTCCGGTGTGTTATACACCTCCGTTCAAGTCCAGTTCCGGCTTGGAACAAGTTCCGTGCCGCCTTCCGTTTTCCTGAGTGGACCTCCCAGTCCAGTTCCGTTCCAGTCCAGTTCCGGTGTTTTATACACCTCCGTTCAAGTCCAGTTCCGGCTTGGAACAAGTTCCGTGCCGCCTTCCGTTTTCCTGTGTGGACCTCCCGGTCCAGTTCCAGTCCTGACCCGGTGCCGCTACTCCACCTTCCCTACCCAGCTCCGGCTTGGAACTGTAGGGCACTTCCGCACCCAGTCCGGCTTGGACTCCTAGTCCTGCACCCTTTTGGTTCCGGCTTGGAGCCTACCTTGACTTTCAAGCCCAGCTCCGGCTTGGAGCAGTCCGTAAGGGACTCTACTTATGTTTGTTAATTAACCTGTTTTCCTTTCCTGTACAGCTTTGGGACTACCCCAACGCTTAAATAAAATTCCATTTTCTCGAATCTGCCTCCTGGTCGTTGCACTTGGGTTCGTCCCGTATCAGGATCGTAACAGTCCCACTCCCAATACTTTTGCATTTAACTCTATACATACTGTACTCATGTATATATAAAGGCAGGGTCTAAGTACATTCCCAAATTCAAGTCATTTCAGTTGTCAGGCACATTGCATAATTTCTTCTGACGTAAATCTGTGACATGCTGTCTACACCGCAGACAGAGGAAATCGTATGATTTCACACATATTTCTTCTGTAGTTTCCACACTGGTCTTGCCTCCGTGCACAAATGCTGGAAATGAAGAAAGGTGAACCACCATGAGTGTACATTAGCTGGTGGCGCCAAAGGCCTGAATATGAGGCAGTCTCCAAAAACAGTGTCCTCCACAGAGCATGACCCAGACCATGACACCTTTCTTTCATTCGTTACTCTTGCCTTTATAAATAATGTAGGCAAGGGGTGATGTTTCTTGGTACTAACATTTACCAGCAGTAGCCTGTGCAGTTTTTGTTTTGTTTTGTGTTGTACTTGGTCAGTGAGCATCAGACTGCAGACCATGGATGAACTAAAAGGGCTGATGCGTATCTGTATTTCTTGCCAGCCTGTTCTCATATTTAATTAGCCCAATTGTTTAATTGAGCCAACATTTTTGCTGAAGTACACAAGCTACAGCTGCAGACTGTGCATGTAATCTTGGTCAAACTCCTTTACTGCGGTCCCATACATGAGTGAAGCAGCTTTAGTGTATTCAGCTCTTGGAAAAATTGAGCCCGATTAAATGGCTGGCTCTAACAGCGCTAACCCAGGACTCTGCTGGGGCAGGATGTACTGTAACCCCATACAGGGAGCAGAACTGGGGGAGCACTTGCACTTTTTGCTCTCCAAGCAACTATTCTGGCTCCAGAAACATTGGTATATTGTCCATGCACCACTGTAGGTGTTGATTGTTTTGTACAGGATTATTTGGGTTCAACTATCTGAATTACTGCATACGAATATGAACTCTGGCCTAAATATCCCACCAGCTTTAGCGGCACGGTACCTTTTGCACAGCCAGGAGATTAAGGTCCCTCACCCCCTGCTGCGATCAAGAAGGCCAGTCCCTGTTCTGGCTTTTAAGGGGCTGTCCATGGCCAGAAGAAAACAAGTTATCAACTTCCTGTTTCTGGAGGAGGTAGGGGTGGGGTGGGGTGGGGGGTGTAGACAGACGTCTGGTTTTGGGTGGGTCTGGATTACACTGAGGGTTAAAAAATAAAGGATCACACCTCTGTGTAAAAAGCCCCATTTTCCTTTTGTCTGTCTCAGTGACATCATTTTGGAAGGGCCACCTCTTCTCTGTCTAAAACCGCACCCCCTCTGCATCCTTGTATACACAAAGCCTCAGATGCAGGAGAACACTTAGTTTATATACAATATGGGCCTGATTTACAAAGACCTTTAGTGGGTGCAAAAACTTTTAGCACACGCAAAACTAATAAAACAACGAATGATTGGTGCAAAACAAATACCATGACCAATCATTTGTCATGTTGTTGGTTTTGCGTGCGCTAAAAGGTTTTGCACACGCTAAAGGTCTTAGTAAATCATATGCACAATGTAGAGAATACAGACCCTAAACAAAGTCTTGTGCATTAGTTCATTGTGGGGTCGATTGCCTTACAGCAGGCATTGATGGTTCAGCCTTGTTATTCTATCATTCGGTTCAGAATTCTTCCCTTTTCAAGTTTAAATCATAGCCAGATGCTAATCCATCGCAATCGTGAAACGGATGTTGATTCATCAGTGTTTTCCAAGAGTCAGCTCCTGGTGTAAGAAGGCGGGGGGTGGGGGGGAGTGTACCTAAACATACTGTACTTGTTCCCGCAGCTTTCCTGTCTCCGGAATGTCGTGGTGTTTGGGACGGGGCATTCCTGCTCCAGCAGATCATCCCGGTGCAACAGTACAGTCAGGAGGCTCCGGCATGGAGCAGACACACCACTCCCACTCTCCCCCCTGTCAAAGACACAGGGACAGCACTCTATTTAAACGGGAAGCCTTTCTTTCCTGTTTCAAGGAAAGAGGGTGGAAGGGAGTGGTGGGAAATGGTTGTAGAGGAATGGAAAACGGGAAAGAGAGAGAGGAGTGAAAGAGAGAAGAGAGAGTGAGAGAGAAAGTTAGTGGAAGACAAAGAGAGGAAGGGAGAGAGAGACAAGGAGCAAGAGAGAGGGAAGTGATAGAAAGGGAGAGAAGAAAGAGAGTGAGAAAGATGGAGAGAAAGAGCAGAAGAGAGATGGAGAAGAAGAGAGACTGAGAGACGAGGAGCAGGTCAAAGAGAGAGAGCGAGAGAGAGAGGGGAAGAGAGAGAACTCTGGAGAGAGAGAGGAAGATAGAAAGAGAAATCTGTGGAGAGAGAGAGTGGTCATGTTCCCGCCAACCACATGTCTCCCAGGCGACAGGATGCCGTGCGTGGAGCGGAGCGTGACACGCAGGCAGTCTGGAGGAGCTTCAGAGAGGACTTGAGGGTTTGGGCCAAGGGGCGCGTAGCGCCTGTGAGCTAGTCTCAGAGCTTCCTGTCCGCAGTCCACACCACTGCTTCAAATCCCCCCAGCCTTCCTCTTTCCACACGGATTGCACACATCCACCATCTCCTGATGCACAGCAGAACGTCTCCCCAGAAACAAAAATGTTCAACTATTTCACACACTGACACCACATACAAGTTTATTATCTCTCGTAGATATCTATAGTTACTGTATCTACATTGATTTAATTAGTATTTGTGAAAGAACTATGCTAGGAATAATCCACGACGTGGTGTGGGTTAAAGGCAAAGAATCACCTAAAGTCAAGTGGAGGTAGTTGCCTCCGCAGAGTGCGTTTAAACCAAGGGGCCAAGACTGGGCTTTCGTTTTGAAGCTCACTTCCTGGTTGGGCTGGGAGCGGCAATTATGCCGTTGCTGACTAGCGCCACTGCGATTGGCTCCAGTATAGGTCTTTCACCATGTGAGTCAATGGCAGCAATGTGGTCAAAATACTCAGTCAATAAATTTTTCCCACAAAAAAATGCAATTGCAATAGGTGTCTTTCCTTCATCTAATGCCTATGCATGTGCTGATTTTTTTAAAAATATTGTGTCGTTTGGACAGGGTATTAACATATGTTCAGGACCAATCAGAGGGACAGGTTGAGTCCTCTTCGGCTCTACAGAGCAGGTGCAGTTTGTACAAACGGGCGGCGAAAAAGACATCCAGAGCTTCAATTCAGTTTTTACGAGGCTGTGGAAAGGCAATGGGTGACATCACAGTGGCTTTGTCCATATGTTTATACAGTCTATGGTTTAAACCCTTTAACACACACCTTGTAGTGGATTATTCTGCTTATACCAGGGTCATTTGCCAAAGATTAAAATATAAGGAGGGGCCGTTAATATTTTGGGGCAATTCGCCCTCTAAGTATACTTATTTGCAGGTACTAACTACTTTCTACTGTTTCAGCTTGCTGCTATGGTTATATAGGTTGGTTAGCTGTCCAGGCAGTGTATTAATTTAGAATGGTGATTAAACTTGACCCAAACTGCTTGTACGTTAAACGGTTTTAACACACACCTTCCAGCCTATCAGAATCGAGTATTCACACACACTATGGTATAAGTCATCTTAAAAGGCCATGGAAATTTCCCTTGTTATTTTTTAATAATGGTGATCATCATCATTGTAATCATAATAATAAGTTCTGACACTTCATAAAAGAGAGAAGGCTGATATCTTTTCTCTCATTAGTATTTTCGCTGCATAGGAGTCTCTGGCTGATTGTACTGATACACGCAAGCACAACCCCCCACCTCCGCGCTTTGTCTTAACACTGCGCGTGTGTGCAAACCGTTAAGTGACACTGCCGTGGTCACACGTACAGAAAGAGAGACTGCTTGTGTCACTGTGGTATTGCAGCTGTGGCGAGACATTCTGTGTGGAAGCAGAAGAGGTCTGGCTGATGGCTGGTGCAATAAAAGCCGTCGTTGCAGCAGTCAGGGTTTGGGGAATGGGTGAGAGGGGAAGTTGGGCCGCTTTAGTGCGTGGTCTGCGCGTTTGACTTTGACTGTCATTTCCATTACATCTGATAGCTGCTGACATTGGTCAGTTCCTTTGTAAAATTGTAAAATCTTACTCAACTTACTCAGTATCATGTCAGTGTCATTAACATACAAATGTCCTCTGTTATGTGTATTACTCAACTCAACTTCCCAGGAGCGTCAGTATTGGGTCAGTCAGTAAGTTGAGAATCGGGTAACAAATACCATGTAATGTATGGGGTCTGTTCTGTGCAGTAAATAAAGTTTGTGAGATGTAAATTTTTTATTTATTTATTTTTTAATTTGGTGCCCAACGTGGGGCTGAGCATATCCAATTCCCACCCCGATTTGGAATGGCCAATCGTCTGCAACCGCAGCCATGTACATTGCGCAAACCCCACGGCTGATTTGGGAGAGTGTAGACATCCACAGTTCTCCTCCAAAACACATGGTGTCACCAGCTGCTTCTTTTCACACCACAAACTGCAGCTAAGCTCACATAGAGTGGCGTCGGAGGAGGGACCTGTCATATGCGGCTTTGACTGCAATCTACAGGTGCCCGATAGACCAGCAAGGGTCACTAGATTGCACTGCACACAGGATCCTATCTGACTGAACCCTCCCATACAATCGCCAATTGTGCTTCGCCCTGCCGAGCTACCAGCCACATTTGGCACTGGCACGGTCCAGAATCGGTCCGAGGCTGTAAGGCTCATCCATGCACCACAGTGTAAAATGTAAATCCCCTCTAAAACTCTCCCCAAAAGAGGGAGGAATGCAATTACATGATCACATTAAGACATGGATGATGGACATCAAGTACATCAAAATGGGAATATTTTGCAGATTTGGAAAAGCAAAAAGAAATTGATCAATGAAAACTGGTCTTGCCTCTGGGCCAACTGCTGGTTGGCCAGAGGGTAGCACTCTTACCTTAGGCCAAGTAGATGCCAGTCCCCCAAATTGCAGAGATGCTGTGTCACTGTGTGACAGATGTTGTCTATCGAATGAAAGCATTCTGGGTCAGTTTGGTCACTAAAAACCCCATCGAAGAGACCAGGGCCCATTTTCACAAAAGTAGAAGTGCTGGGACCTCATTTATAAAACTGTATGCAGGTTCTACACTAAAAGGTTACGTACGGCCAAAAAGAGAAAACTGTGTACGCTCAAAAATATCCTAATTTATAAATATATAGTGTATACCGACCGTACACTCAACTTCACGCAATTTTTTCACAATAAACTTGAAATTTTGTGTACGTGCACAAGCCTAGAATCCTGCTCCGTTAACTCCCACAAATAACCATAAGTGGTTAATGCAACCTTTATATGCATGTAGCTTGTCATTCTAATTCATTCTCAGAGAAAATGGAGAAGTCATACGGCAAAATAAAGAAGAGAAACTTCACAGTGTAAAATCTGTAATGTGGGCGTGACGTGTGAGGTAGGAGGAGCCAAACGCAGCAAGGGGATTCATTAAGCCCTAAGGCCACTAAGGCGGGAAACCCCGCAGATAAGGAAGGGAGACAAGACATAGAACACACATACCAAAGCCACTAACTGGCTAACTGTCACGCGCCAATGAGTAGAAGCGCAAACGCCAGGTTTCTCAGTAAGAAAACCAAACAAGACGAATGGCACAAAGCACTGGGCTCCCATACTTCTACGAGCTAAGTGACTAAAGAGAGCCAGAAATAACAAAAGAGACGCATAAGAACAGGCGAGTAGCACAATGGCACAAACAAAACACACAGCAAACAAACACTGAAAAATTATCCAATAGAATATGAGGAGGGCGAAAGGAACAGATCCACCGTTCCAAGGCTACTCTCAGACTCGCAGTCACACACAAACATGTCCACAACATCGCCCAATCTTCCCTATAGGAAGACATGTACCGAAAGACGAAACAGAACAACAGTTCCGAACAAAATCGTAAAAAAAACTCCATGTACGGAGAAAGGTACAGAAAGGAACGAACAGGACAGGCTGCACCGGACATTTACCGGCTAAAAGACCAAAGCGAGATTAGTAGAAAATAAACGCCCTACCTCTCATAAAGAGGAATGTAACGAGGCGGACAGGAACAGAGATTTAACTTTCCAAGGCTACTTTCAGAGACTCATAGTCAAACGCAAACATGTCAACAAAATTGCCCAAGCTCCATATGAGGAGAGACATACCCGGAGAACGAACAGAACAACAGTTCCGAACAAAATCGTCCCACAAGTAAAAAGGACGAAACCAGACAGCTGCACCGGACATTACCGGCTAAAAGACTAACATGAGTTTGATAGAAAATAAACGCCGTGCCTCTTGGTAAAGAGGAATGTAACGAGGCGAAGGAACAGGGATAACGTTCCATGGCTAGTTTCATAGGCTCGCAGTCACATGCAGAAAACATAAAGGGGTAAACGCCCGATCTCCCAGGAGAGAGAAACATTTTACAGACGAACCGACGGAGCACCGTCGTCCCATAACTTTACTATCAAACATGACTAATGCAAGCTTAATTGAAAACACACGCCCTAGCCTCTCAGTAAAGGAATATGTAACCAGGCGAAGGAACAAAGAGCTAACGTTCCAAGGCTACTTTCAGAGACTCGCGGTTACACGCAAACATGTAAACAAAAATCGCCCAGTCTCCCTGTGAGGAGAGACGTACCCGAAGGACGAACAGAACTACAGTTCCGAACAAAATCGGCCAGTCTCCATGTACAGAGACAGGTACCGAAGGACGCACAGAACCACTGTCTGAACAAAATCGCCCAGTCTCCCTGTGAGGAGACGTACCCGAAGGGCGAACAGAACTACAGTTCCGAACAAAATCGCCCAGTCCTCCAATAGGAAGACAGGTACTGAAGGACGAACAGAACAGCTGTTCCGGACATTTACTGGCTAATGCAAGCTCAATCGAAAATACACGACCTGCCTCTAAGAATAAACAAAGCCCTAAAGTCAGTATGATAAAAATGCCCTGTCTCTTAGTAAGAAACTACCATACAAATACACACAAACAAAGACTCCTCTAGCTTTCACGGAAGACAGCAGACAGAGAGAGGAGAAAGAGACAGGAAAGGGCAAAAGATATAGGCAACAGACAAAGGCAAGACCAGAAAGCGGAGACTGAAACGAGCACACAAAAAAGGAATTCAACCTGAAAGCTCAAAGCACAAAGGCAAGTCCCGCAAAACTCCAACAAAGCACAACGGTCTCCTTAAAACCCTAGACCTAATCATACGAATAAACATTAAAAGGGCAAAATAATACCGCACACAAAAACACTGAAAATAACGCCAGACAATACGAAACAAACAATCATTATCGAAGCCCAGAACGAAGGGAACATGGGCTTAAAAAGCTCATTGGTAAAACACGCACACCTGTAAATGCTGATGAGACTTCCCCGCGAAAAAACTAGACGGAGCCAAAACTCCACTAACGGAGCAGCGCCCACGTGTGGCGACCAAGGAACACGACCGCAAGGGAAAAAGGTAATAAACCATGACAAAATCGAGACGCTCATTACAGAGGTAGAGGTCAGATGAGCTACAGTCAAGCCGGAAAGTCTCACACCTCTTTCACCTTCTCCACGTTTTATTACATTACAAACTTATACTACAATAGATTGAGTTCATTTTTTGCCTCAAACATCTACACACAATAGCCAATACTGACGAAGTGAAAACAGGTTTTTAGAAAATATGCAATTTTATTTTACTGACAAAAATAGGTTATTTAGGGGTTACATATCTGTACACACCCTTAGCCTAATACTTGGTTGCTGCACCTTTGGCAGCGATTACAGCTTCAAGGCGTCTTGGGAAAGAAGCTACGAGCTTGGCACACTTGTTTCTGGACATTTTTGCCCATTCCTCTTGGCATATCCTTGCAAGCTCCGTCAGGTTGGATGGGGAGCGTCGGTACACAGCCATTTTCAGCTCTTTCCACAGATGTTCAATTGGATTCAGGTCTGGGCTCTGGCTGGGCCACTCAAGGACATGCACAGACTTTCTCCGAAGCCACTCCCTTGTTCTCTTGGCTGTGTGCTTTGGGTCGTTGTCATGTTGGAAGGTAAACCTTCGCCCCAGTCTGAGGTCTAGAGCGCTCTAGAGCAAGTTTTCTTCAAGAATCTCGGTGTACTTAGCTGCATTCATCTTTCCCTCTATCAGGACTAGTCGCCCCGTTCCTACTGCTGAAAAACATCCCCACATCATGATGCTGCCACCGCCATGCTTCACTGTAGGGATGGTATTAGCCAGGTGATGAGCGGTGCCTGGTTTCCTCCAGACGTGACGCTTGGTATTCAGGCCAAATAGTTCAATTTTGGTTTCATCAGACCAGAGAATCTTGATTCTCATGGTTTGAGAGTCCTCTAGGTGCCTTTTGGCAAATTCCAAGCGGGCTGTGATGTGCTTTTTACTAAGGAGGGGCTTCCGTCTGACCACTCTACCATAAAGGCCTGATTGGTGGAGTGCTGCCTGGATGGTTGATCTTCTGAAAGGTTCTCCCATCTCCACAAGGATACGCTGGAGCTCTGTCAGAGTGACCCTCGGGTTCCTGCTCACCTCCCTGGCCAAGGCCCGTCTTCTCTGATTGCTCAGTTTGGCCGGGCGGCCAGGTCTAGGAAGATTCTTGGTGGTTCCAAACTTCTTCCATTTACGAATGATGGTGGCCACTGTGCTCTTTGGGACCTGTAAAACTGCAGAGATTTTTCCGTACCCTTCTCCAGATCTATGCCTTGACACAATCCTGTTTCTGAGGTCTGCAGATAATTCCTTTGACCCCATGGCTTGGAGTTTGCTCTGACATGCACTGTCAACTGTGGGACCTTATATAGGCAGGTGTTGGCAATCCCCAATCATGTCCAATCAATTGAATTTATCACAGGTGGACTCCAATTAAGTTGTAGAAACATCTCAAGCAGTATCAGTGGAAACAAAATGCACCTCAGCTCACTTTTGGGTGTCATATGCACACTTGTGTACATATGATATTTTACATTTTGATCTTTAATAAATTAGCACAAATGTCTAAAAACCTGTTTTCACTTTGTCATTATGGGCTATTTTGTGTAGAATTTTGAAACAAAAAATGAACTCAATCTATTGTAGAATATGTCTGTAACGTAATAAAACGCGGAGAAGGTGAAAGGGGTGTGCAGACTTTCCGGCTTGACTGTATATTGTTTGGTGGAAATAGTTCTGTATGGGCATAACAAATAAAGAAAATTTGTGGACTGGCAGCATGTCACATCAGCCAAACCATTTAGGAAATTGAAAAGAAATGGTTGGATATTAAAGTGAAATTTTCATAAGGCTACAGTACCATAGTCAGAAATGTATCATTGTTGCTACATCCACACAAAACATACAGATATGCTATTACATCCATGTAACTATCTCCCTGATTAAACCCCCAGCCATCAAATTGAAATGGCATTGTTGTACCTCGCATTCAGCATTTAAATGCATTCTGGGATAGAAGAGCACTTGCAACTTATACGTCTGTATAGTTTGGACTCTTCCCCGATGGCATAAACTGAAACTTTTAATGTAACACATGGAAGACTTTCAGACTAACACCAAAAAGACAAAACTTAGGCCTGGATTTTCCTTTGACAAGGGATGTGATTATTAGAAAGCTGTGTACTTTGATATGAAGTGAAACTCTGTAGGACATTTATCTGTATTTCACTACCTTGCCATCAGAGTCGCCAATTCCCAGTTTCCAAAATGTGTGTACACATGGGTCATAGTTTGCGTAAAAGAGCGACTGTTTTGACGTCAAATTTGCTTTTATAAATCCCAAGTCTGCGAGGAAAGTGGCGTATACATCCACCATTTTTAAATGAGATGCCCTGGCCAAATTGCCAAGCTGGACTGGTTTGGTCATTCATAAAATACAATAGAATTATGTCCTGAATCTTGCTCAGAGCTGAACTGCGATGTAATGCATAATTTCCCCTCCTTTTCCCTGTGGGGGAGAGATGTTGAGCTCGGGAAATGGGATAGCAGGTCAGGCCAGCGTCAATGATGAGTCCACAGTACCCACATGAGGATGATCAAAGGTGTGGGTGTGCATACAGGATGAGGTACATGAGTAAGGATTAGCAAGAACAAAACCAGAAAAATGAAGCAAGTAAAGTGTCCTGATGGCCAAACTGAACAGCATGGAGGTCCGGACAAAACCTGACTGAGAGCAGAGTGAGAGAAGAGTGAATGAGCTGGAAGAACCAGTAGCTGAAAATAATGTTGTTGAAGCTATTAGCAGAGAAGCTGTTAAAAAGGCAGGTCTGGTGGTGGGGATTCTACAAATGTTATTTAATTATAATGGGGAGTGACAGGTGTGGATTAGTTTGATAAAGAAAGGATAAAGTATTTTTTTCTTGTAGCCTATTCAGTAAAATGTACTCTTCTGCACTTCTAAGGTTTCTTCAAAACTTAGCACAAGAGGTGACCTTGAATTGATCCAGGAAACTTTGACAATAATACCACTGTGTCGGCCATGAGCTGTACTTTGGTGCAGGAACAAGAGGAAATTCTTTTAAAAAAATGAAACAGCCAACAGCCAATGTGTGTGAGCCAATGTGAGTCAGAGGTGGCGTTTGTCCCAGTCCTGGAAAGAAATGAAAACACGGGCGCCGCACTGCTGGTGTACTGCTGGCATCCGCGCTAAAGCTGTAGGGGGAACGGACATTGTTGTGCTGCCTACCCTCTCTGGCTCCCTGCGCCGCTTGGGCCTCTTGCGATGTTTCCTGACCATTTCCTGTGGGGCCCTGGGAAAACCGTCAGCAAGGACTCCACACCCCGCTCCTGTGCGTCCTGTCCTGAGAGTCAGGCAAGTATCACAGCGACCTCAGCTGTTACCGACGAGGAATGGGTTTAGTTTTAGACTCACCGTGAGTGCACTGTCCACGTGAACTGCATCCATTTTTAGCCTCCTGTTTCGCGATTCTCAGCGTTTCCTCAAAATTTAAGAATAGCATGTTGTCTGAGCCTGGTTTCAGTGCCGCGTTTAGCATAGCGGTTACTCTTTGTGGTCTTTACGCACGCAAAAACGATGTTGCACCTTCAAAATGAAGTGTGAAAGAATAATCCCTGAAATACAGGCAAGAACCTTTTATTTTTTATTTTAACTGAGCCCTTCAAACCGCTCACTGTTCCACAGTCCTCTTTTTTCACCCAGAGTGTGTGGGTAGAGATGGAGAATGTGTGAGTGGGCGGTTGTAATAGAAGCATTCTTTGTGACTCTCACAACAATGATGGAAAAGTATTTTACCATTCATGTGGCAAAGGCTGAAGGTGGGGAAATAAAAGGAGAAAAAAGTTTGAGGAATATATAGAAAACAAAAAACAGGCAATATTTTTGCGAGGGAGTATTGTGATTTAACCATATGGGCGGCACGGTGGTTAGAACAGTGCCTCGCAAGAAAGAGGTTCTGGGTTTAAATGCCGGTCCGGGTCCTTTCTGCGTGGAGTTTACGTTCTCTTCGTGTTCGCGTGGGTTTCCTTCGGACACTCCAGTTATTTCCCACATCAGGTTAGGTAAACTCCTGCCATTGTCCTTGACCAAGGCACTGGCCTCAGAACTGGAGTTGGTCCCTGGGCGCTGCACTGTAGCTGCCCACTGCTCCAAAAAGTTAGGATGGGTCAAATGCAGAGGACAAATTACCCCACGGGGTCAATAAAGTATAAAATAAAATAACCCTAACCCAAGCTTTCCTATGAACACTACACTCTACCTCTTCATCCTACTCCCTACACTCAACGCCCTACATCATCTTCATATAACTCCATAGCCTCCATACCCTCCAACTCTAGCACTGTCACCTCACGGCAAGAAGGTACCGAGTTCAAATCCCGGCCGAGGGATTCAAAGTCAACCGGCTTATGCTCTGTGTGGAGTTTGCATGTTCTCCCCATGTCTGTGTGGGTTTCCTCCTGGCCCCACACTGTATGTCCCATGCCCTACAAGATAAGCCCTATACTTAAACCTCAAACTTAGAATGCAGGGGATGCCATGCTACTCAGAAGGTGCACCATAATACATGCTGTCATTGCTAATGCGTTGTGTAAGAGACACATAGGGAATGATGTCACTGTATGAGAATGCGGTGTCACGTGTAAAACCTGGTTGTGAGGTCTGACTTTCCATAAAAAACAAAGTTTATGGTGCCACAATTTCTTAAGTGATCTGAAAATACAAAGGTGTACCATGGAGCAAGAAAGAAAGAAGACAAAAAAGCCATCCAGAAATTCACCAATGTAACAAAAACAGAAGATCATTGTGAACATTAAAGTGGTTGAAAGGACATTAAAGATGCAGTCTCTGTGAACCTAACTCATTTATGATCATGAATTACATATATAAACCTTGACGTGTGGCACATATGCCTTGGTGTTTTGGGAAATTGGTACATCAGCATACATCAACTTTAGACCCTCAGCCATTTGGTTCAGCTCCTTCGTCTTTGATTACCCTGAATGATTAGCTGGTAAAATAGTTGTGCAGTCATACATCGCCCTCTATTGGGCATGAAATGTAATATCATTTCAGCCTGGCAGCAAAACCTCTAGGGCCCTATCTTACACCCAGCTCTAAGCGGGGTAACCCAAACGCAAGCGTCTTTGCTAGTTCCAGACCGGCGCATTATCATTTTTGCTTCCAACGCTCATGTTGTTTAAATAACAAGTGAACTTGCGCCCATATTAAGTGAACTGGGCGGGTTGGTCTTAAGATGAGGTGTGGCCAGGATAATTTTTGGCGTATTGCTATCTTGAGCCAGCAGAAAGCGCTTGCACTAAAACCACCACAAACCTGGGGCCTCATTGATAAAAAAAGTACTTGGACGTCATCTTTAACTTTCACGTAAGCAAATTTCTTTAAATGGACGTAAGCATTATTTGTAAAATTGGCTGCACTTGTTTGAAATAGCGTACGTCTGTCGTACATATGTACCTTCCTTCTATAAATCTCAAATAAACTTCAAATTAAACGCATGGTTTGCCACGTCCTCCATTAAAGCTAGTGCAGCCATGGTTGTTAATTGTTTGCTTACAGTAGACTATTTATAGGATACATTAGATTGTCTTTAATGAGCAACAATTTGTGAATCATAATGAATCTCACATTCACCATGTCCCAATTTACAAGACTCCACATGTCATACAATAATGGTATATAATGTAAGGAAGACTTAAAATTCAATAATAAGCCAGTTTCCTTTTCAATTTTGAATTAAACTAATTTTGTAGGCTGATAACAACACCGATAATTTTCAACACCAATAAGCGTTCACCTGCAGCTCTCAGGCCTGCAATACTTCGGCATAACCAGCAGGTAATGTGTGTACTTCAAGTGAAGACCTGGGCTGCGTTCAGCCCAAGGGGCCAAGACTGGGATTTCGTTTTGAAGCTCACTTCCTGGTTGGCCTGGGAGCCGCCATTGTGCCGTTGCTCACTAGCGCCACTGCGGTTGGCTCCAGTATAGGTCTTTCCCCATGTAAGTGAACGGCAGCAATTTGGTCAAAATACTCAGTCAATAAATTTTTTACAAAAATGTTTTTTATTGCAATAGGTGCCTTTCCTTCATCTAATGCCTGTGCATGTGCTGATTTTTTAAAATATTGTGTCGTTTGGACAGGGTATTGACATTTGTTCAGGACCAATCAGGGGACAGATTGAGTCGGGTTACTGCCGGTCATTTCACTCACTTTGAGGGGCGGGAACCATAGACGGAACGGGCGGGACGTGGGGCGGGACGTGGGCTGTACCCATAGGCGGTACCTCAAGTGGCTAGCAATGACCTTGACATTCTCACCCATTCTCGTCCTTTTAATGTGTGAATTTGGCTAGTATTAGACCATTAGACCCATCGCAATTCTCATTGTCACTAGTGTTGAATTCATTATGGCATGTTCTGCATACAACTGTATACTAATCGACCGTCTCAAAAGCATTCTCTCCAGTTTTTTCGGTAAGACATTTTTTATTACTATTTTTTATTACTATTTTTTACCGAGTAAGTAGCGTTAGCCTTATTTAGATAACAGCCTGCAGAAGTAGCCTACGCTACCTACCGCGACCTAGCATAACAAGCTAACGCTTTTGTATATTACGTAGACCGGTATGCTAGTGGAGTTAGCACCTTTATCTCCCAAAACCTTTTGGTTTGGCTACTTAGCGTTAGCTAACGATGTAAAACCTACATTGCACTTCGTCCTATGCTCACCACTGGCTAAGTGCATTTTATGTGGAGTGAATTTCGACATTGCTAACGTTACCGTGCATTAGTCAAACAAAAAGCAGTCTCTCCAGTTTTTTCGGTAATACAATTTTTATTACTTGATTTTTTACCAAGTAAATAACGTTAGCCTTATTAAATAACAGCCTGCAGAAGTAGCCTACGCTACGTTACCTACCGCGACCTAGCATGACAAGCTAACGCTTTTGTATATTACGTAGACCAGTAAAGCTAGTGCAGTTAGCAACTTTATCTCCCAAAACCGTTTGGTTTGGCTACTTAACGTTAGCTAACGATGTAAAACCTGTCAAAAGTAACGTTAGTCAAATTTCAGTTGTGTAACGTTAACTTAGATTCCATTAAACATCGACCTGGTGAGCCTTTGTGTCTATTTTTAGCTTTGTAATTTAACGTTAACGGTCTCGTCGTAGACATGTAACGTTAGCTACATTGCACTTCGTCCTGGCTATGCTCTCCACTGGCTAAGTGCATTTATGTGGAGTGAATTTCGACATTGCTAACGTTAGCTACCGTGCATTAGTCATGGTGTATATTTCATTAGAGGTATTCATTTTAGGTTGAGCATTATTTATAACTTTTAAAGCATGTGGGAAACGTGTTCATGGAGATGGAAACCCGACATAACGTTAGCTGTCATTTAGCTATCATGTTTTTCGTGTCGCCACTTGGCACCACCATGGACTGTATAAAAAAAGGGTAACGTTAGGCTAACGTGGAAGTCCTCGCTTACAAAGACACATGGATTACAATACCATTTACAGCCAGCATTTATGTACAAATTTGATCTTTTATGTGGACCTTGTCATTTTTAATGTGCGTCTCGTCAGGGTTTGTCTTGTACTAAATGTGTGTCTTGTCTTGTGTTCCCACTCTCAGCCTGCACCTTGACGTGGTGAGTGGGCTTTAAACTGAGACAGGCTACTGAACTTTGTTGTCTCCTATGTCAAACCCCTAACTTCTTGTTACCCTTGAGTTTTTTATCCCCTATTATGAAATGAAAACTGATCTTGCTCTATCCTTTCTCTATTTCACAGATGTAAATTTATTACCAGCTGTTCAAGTTACCAACATAATCAATACTAACACAGATCACTAATTCTGTGATGAAATGATATCTTGAGCTGCTAATTTGTAGAATCAGATGTGCCAAATTTGGGGTTGAAACAGCACAAGGAATAGGGTTGGGGACCGCAGTCCTAGTCTGTGGGTGACCCTCTTATCAAATGTGCAGCATCCATATTACAAAGGAAAATGCCGCCATCCTGTGCGGGATGTATGGACCACGGACTCACCCTGTCAGCCACGAGGGACATCTGACCATCTTTTAAGGATACATAAAAAATTGTACTGATTTCAAGTTGCTTTGTGAAAAAAGAATGATCTTAATCACTCCTTTAACACATTTAAAGTCGCAGCACAAGCTGCTCCTCCTTAGTCTTTCAGTGAGATTACAGGATGTCTGTTACTTATTTACATCAGTGGCTATACCTACACTGTGCACGCTGGGGAAGGCCATCTTGAGCGGTAATGTATTGGTGCATTATGTACTCATTATTTAACTGAATGCAAGAGGGTATTAAATATTTTAAAGACAAAAGCAGACAAAAACCTCAAATTACATTTTTCCCCATTTATATAAAGGGTCTGATTCTCATTACAGAGCAAGTACTTACAAAAATTAATTGCTGTACAACATGTATAATGTAGAGCAGGGGTGTCAAGATCCGGTCCTGGAGGGCCGCAGTGTCTGCTGGTTTTTGGTGCGTTTAAGCACAAGTGATTAATTTAAGTCACTAATTGGCTAAGAAGTCCACACGCCTTGTTCTCAATGCTTTAACTGGGTGCTGATTGAAAGGAAACCACAAATACCTGTGACACTGCGGCCCTCCAGGACTGGAGTTTGACACCCCTGATGTAGAGGGTAGTTAGGCTACCAGATGCCCTTATTTATGCTTCATTTTGAATGACATTTGATTAGTTTATATATTGTGTAATATTTGCTATTTCACCTACTGCATGATTCTGTTATGCAAATAATGAACACATCAAAACAAGTTGGATAATTTAAAAATGTTTTAATTGACAGCTACACCGGCTTAGGGAGCAGGAAGCAAGAAAGGCCATGGGGTGCCATGGCTGGAGAGGACAAGATGGGTGGGGGAGAGAAGATGCGGGACAGGGATGAGGAAGAGCAGGGGGAGTTGGGTGAACAATGGCATAGCTAAAGATGTCATTAATTAAAATAAATCATAATACAAAATATAACATCATAACATAAAATTTGAAAAGCTGACCCATTTCATTAAAAAAAACCTATTCCATTAAAAGCTAAATCCAGGATTGGAGAAACTGCTCCCCTAGATTCAGTCTTTAAGGGAATGGACGATACTATTTAAAAAAATAAAAAGTAGCTGTCACCAACTATCCAGACAGTTTTAGCTGTGTAAGAGGAATAAAATTAAATGCATCTCATTGCAATATACAATGATACATTCTGGATGCAAGCTATTAAAAACATCATCCACAATCTAGACATGATACTTTAATATTGTCAATATGCTGTTTGGTCCTATTGCATAAGGAGAGCTACACTTGAAAAATTAGCAATGAAAGAGAAATACACTCAAAGTATATTATGTAAATGACTAGTTTAAGGCACTGTGATTAAAAAAGAAAAATGGTTCACAATGAAAGGTGGGTACAGAAACTCAGTTGAGGCTTCGGCTTTCCATCGTTGTGTCTGCAAAATAAATTAAAAATTCAAGGTTACAACCAGTCTGTGTAATGAGACTTCATGTACTAGGGTGGGAAACTTGCTTTTACAAAGTGCATTGTGCAATTTTCACGCATGCAAATAGATTCTTATTAAAATGCTTCGTAGATGACCACAGCTTACGTTATTTTATCTTCTTGTTTCATTGTGATTTGCGTTAGCTAGGGTGATCATATATTGTATATTTTATCCACACACAAAAAAAATTAGGACAGGTTCGGGCGGGCATTATTAACATAATAGGCTACTCTGCTGGGTTATTGGAATGAGCAAAACCTAACCAGACATTTTTAGGAATTTAGAAATCCCGCAAGGACCTATTTTTATACAGTCTATGGCCTGGACGGATTTTTTGGGTCGCAAGCTTGCTGACAGCTTGCTACCTATTTAGAGCAGCTCTTCGGGACATTTATAATAAAAGTAGTCTTGTACGTAAATGTGATTGATTGACCGTCAATATCGTTAATGGCAATCATAACGTTACCCTATATTCGCCTTAGCCTGCCTAGGCCTAACGTAACCAATCTCACTGTCAAGCTGGTATGCTAGCTAATGGAATTAGCCTACCTCCGATCTGAGTTGGGTGGAATATTAATGTACTTTAAATTGTACTGTAAATTGAAGATAACTGAATAAAACGTTATAACATAACACAATGATGTGGCGAATTTCACACAGTCAATGCAAATAAATAACACCGTAAAACCGTGAAAATGAAATTATATAATAAATTAGCTTAACTTACCGTGAATTTGCTTGCAATCATAGACTGTGCTTGCAATATAAAACTCCCGCTTCTAATTTCTCCCGCTTTCCAGAATCTCCGCCCCGAACTGTCAATCATACTGTGCCTGGACAGAGACCCTCCCATGAAGACCATATCCGGTTCACCCTGCTCCAAGCAAAGGTCAAGTCGGCTCCACTGAGCAGGCGCAGTTCGTCCAAACAGCCGGCGAAAAAGACTTCCGTGTTTCAATTTGGTTTTCCCGAGGCCATGGAAAGGCAATGGGTGACGTCACAGTGGCTTTGTCCATATTTTTATACAGTCTATGGTTCAGCCCCGACAAAACGTGGCAAAACGTTTATTTAAACGGAAACGCTGGTGCTTTGAACACCCTGTTGTGTTACGCAAGCGTTGCCTTTTTAATACGGCGGGGTTTATATACACGTCGCTGCTGATTGGGTAACACCTCTGACACACCCACCAAACGAGAGATAACATACCTCAAAGCCCGTTGCACACCGTGTCACACCGTTTCGAGGAAACATGTCGTTCAACCCGGAACCCATAGCAAAACTGTGCACACCGTTTTCAGATTGAACATGGCCCTGACGTGGCGTAACGACCGTTTCCACGGTCAAATGGAGTCACGTTGAAATTTTATAAATTACTACTTTGTCGTGATTTTCTACGTACGCCACACAAATGATCTAATTTAATCTAAAGTACTTTTTGTAAATGAGGCCCCTGGTCTTAAGTCATGTCAGTTGTTTCAATGTTATTTTAACTGCGCAATATTAACATGCACACCAACATAGGCGTGTACACAACGTGCATACACCCTCCTGTCTGTTACACACAGGGGCGCGCACAAATGTGCATAAAATATCAATGTGAAATGGAGATGAATATTTTTTCCAAAAATATTATTTTTTTCTCTCCCGGAATTCAGTTTTCAGTCACGTGACTGCTGCGGAGCCCTGGCGGGCAAAACAACGTTCCAGAATGCGGACGGACACTGGAAACCCCATTGAGCTACCGCAGAAGCCTGTCAAATTTCCTTCTTTTGCAACACACGTGTGTTTAGATCACTTATCAAAAGACGAAAAACAAAGATACGCAAACAAACTAAGTGTCTTAAGTACGTGTGACCCATATACAGCACCCGCTGCTTTATTTCAATTATTAAAAACTGCGAAGTCGCTGCCGGAGCTGTACTTCGGTGACGTTTACATTTATCTTGTGGAGAATCCATCCCCTTACACTGCCGCGAAGATGAAAGCGTACAAAAGTACAGACAGTTAAATGTACTTTCGATCTGGATGGGTCAATAATGCTGTTGTTTGGGAGGTGAAGGACAATAAATTCTTCATCGTCAAAGCGAAGGTGAGTGCTAATTAGCTAACGTGAGCTACCTAACGTTGCTTGCATGGGTGGTCAGTGTAACGTTAGTCAGCTAATGTTACTGCAGTTAGCTTTTCTAGGGCAGTAATATTTTGGTTAAGATAACACAACATATTGTGACATACATGTAATATAAACTTTTTTCCATTGTCAGGTAAACCATTCCTACAGTTTAAATGACCCGCCATTGACAGCCTGGGTAGCTGTAGAGAAGGAGGGATTCACAACATCCTCCTCTCTGGGTTTTCCTTGTCAGACGGGATTCTGTACAAACACAATCCAGGCTTGTCTCCTCTTTGGTTAGTGCATCCAATTGAACAACAACTATCCGGCATTTTGGCAAACTTTTGGGAAAAGTTGTCGTTGGCGGGCAGTGGAAGGTGGCTTTTTGCCCGCCAGGTGGGCGTTCCCATAGGGCTGTGACATCACGTGAAAACTATGAATAGACGCATGTTGTCCCTGGAATCGCGGGAAAGTGGGCTTCTTTAAAGGCATTAAGCTACCAGTAAAAACGCGTTGGTCATATTTCCATAAGCAGGACAATATAAAACAACGGTAATGTGTAAACCTACGTGTGTAAACCTATGGATTCCCAACCTGACAGCTTTAGTGTATTTAGTGTCATCATTCAGGCAAAAGAACACTATTTAATCTATATTAGAATGCATGTAATATGAATTTCGGATGAAGCATGAACTTAGCTAGCCGAAATTCATTGCCTGTGGTCTGTCTGCTGTGAGAACAGCCTCATGGAATTGATGTTTGACAATGCTTTAGTATATAATCAAACAAAATGTGTTAAACAAGCAGGCTAATTTGCCTTTTTCTAAGCTGAGACGGAAGCCAAGTTCTGGGCTGCGTTCAGCTCCGACAAAACGTTTATTTAAACGGAAACGGTGGTGCGTTGAACACCCTGTTGTATTACGCAAGCGTTGACACTAAGGCAGCTGAGAAGACCATTCTTTGTGTTCTTTTCGAAGAATTTTTGGAGCCTGATGAAATCGGTTTAAATACGTGTTTAACACTCCAAAATACGCTCGATATTACAGTCACTGCCCTTGCAGTCCAGAATAGCAGAGAACGTCCCAATCGAGTGTGTGTGGAAACTGTGGTTCCTAAGGATAGTGATCCAACATTTGACTCGCATTTCAGGATGACAAGGCAAACATTTCAGGTGAAGGATAATCCACTTCTTACCTTCGAGACTGTGTTAAAATCTATAGGAGCTAATTATTTTATTATGAGTATTAGGCCTATCATTATTGCTGATCACTGTTGTTGTGATATGCTATTGTAATATTTACCATTATATATTTAGAGGAGTAGAGTGGAGTAGAAAAGTTTATGAAAGTGTCACTCCACAATGGTACATACAATAGCAAAATATACAAACATGTCTTCCAATGTATTCAATTGTTGTAGACGCATTTGTAAAGGACTTGGATCCATTGTGCACACTGCCTTTTTAATACGGCGGGGTTTATATAGGCCTACACGTCGCTGCTGATTGGGTAACACCTCTGACACACCCACCAAATGAGAGAAAACGTACCTCAAAGCCCGTTGCACACCGTTTCGAGGAAACATTTCGTTCAACCCGGAAACCGTACCAAAACGGTGCACACCATTTTCAGATTGAACGTGGCCCTGGTAGATTATATGCTCAGCTGTTGCAGGTGTTATAATGAAATTAAACCGCATATATTTTGTAAAATAACAGCACTGATGTAAGCTCCCGTTTTCCTGTTATATTTCTGGGAAGCGGGAAATGGTTTGGACCAGGAACCCATGCTGCATGCCAGTGTTAAACCCTAATGTTTAAGATTATTATTGTGTTTATTAAAACACTTCATAATGCTTAGTCCAAATAATATTGATCCTAATGTTCCTTGCGCGCGCACTTTAACCAAGTCCAGCCCATTTGAACCTTGCACCTTACTTTGTGCTCAAAATATGCACCCTCTAACTAGCAAAAATGGAGTTGGACACACCCTAAATGCACTTGCGCCATGCGTTTCAGACCATGTGCTAAGATCGTCAGGATAGAGCCCCTAGTCCCTCTTGGTGGCTGGGGGGAACATGGGGGTGGTGCTGTGGAGGAGGTAGGTGCTGTTGAAGAGTGTCATTAAAGTGTTTTCAGAGTGTCAAAATCAAACATAATTTTGCCAGAACTCCATTCCCTTTTCTCTCTCTCTCTCTCTCTCTCTCAGTTCCTCTGTTAAGCCTCAACCACCTTTATTTTTATTGAAAATATAGGTGGTGAACTTTTATTTACAACAATTGTAGAGTAAGGATTTATTGGATTCTTATGAAAATAATTTGAATAGGAAAATCTGGTAAAGAAAAGTCTTGAAAGTGTGTGGCTTCCTCACTAAAACGTTACTCGTATCAGACTGTGGAAAATATGTAACTCTGGTGCTACTTTGTGAAACTAAAAAGGTGAATGGAATGGGGGAATAGTATCAGCAAGGGAAGAAAGCCCCAGCTACACTTGAAGTAGAGAGTCGTCAATGTTTTTCAGCAATAGCCTTCGTCGGGGTTCCCCTGCAGTTTTACTCTATCATTTTACAAACTACTAATGTAATTCTTTTGTCATTTTGGCATCTCAATATTAAATTTTATAGAACTGGATAACACCGCTTATATATTCCATTTTATAGAACTGGATAACACTGCTTGTATATTCAATTTTATAGAACTGGATAACACCGCTTGTATATTCCATTTTATAGAACTGGATAACACCGGTTGTATATTCCATTTTATAAAACTGGATAACACCGCTTGTATATTCCATTTTATAGAACTGGATAACACCGCTTGTATATTCCATTTTATAGAACTGGATAACACCGCTTGTATATTCCATTTTATAGAACTGGATAACACCGCTTGTATATTCCATTTTATAGCACTGGATAACACCACTTATATATTCCATTTTATAGAACTGGATAACACCACTTATATATTCCATTTTATAGAACTGGATAACACCGCTTGTATATTCCATTTTATAGAACTGGATAACACCACTTATATATTCCATTTTATAGAACTGGATAACACCGGTTGTATATTCCATTTTATAAAACTGGATAACACCGCTTGTATATTCCATTTTATAGAACTGGATAACACCGCTTGTATATTCCATTTTATAGAACTGGATAACACCGCTTGTATATTCCATTTTATAGAACTGGATAACACCGCTTGTATATTCCATTTTATAGAACTGGATAACACCGCTTGTATATTCAATTTTATAGAACTGGATAACACCGCTTGTATATTCCATTTTATAGAACTGGATAACACCGCTTGTATATTCCATTTTATAGCACTGGATAACACCGCTTGTATATTCCATTTTATAGAACTGGATAACACCGCTTGTATATTCCATTTTATAGAACTGGATAACACCACTTATATATTCCATTTTATAGAACTGGATAACACCACTTATATATTCCATTTTATAGAACTGGATAACACCGCTTGTATATTCCATTTTATAGAACTGGATAACACCACTTATATATTCCATTTTATAGCACTGGATAACACCGCTTGTATATTCCATTTTATAGAACTCGATAACACCGCTTGTATATTCCATTTTATAGAACTCGATAACACCGCTTGTATATTCCATTTTATAGAACTCGATAACACCGCTTGTATATTTCTTTTAAAATATCAATTTTAAAATCCATTACAAAATATTCACATTGAAAAGGCATGGTCATTTCCAGGTTTGATTTACATATTTCTACTTTTCATACCTAATGGATATATTTTTGTATTTCTGGCTTTGCTCAGACTTGCCTTCCCAAACTACTTTTTAAATTATTTTCTATCTCACTTTCATCATGAAGACCAGAGTGTGTTTTCTTCAGTAAGACACTGAGGTGTGTGTGCGTGTGTGTGTGTGTGTGTGTGTGTGTGTGTGTCCGTGTGTATATACAGTATATGTATGTGAAATTGTGAATGTATGTGTATCTCACATCAGACTGATAAATACACCTCTGGTCAAACTAGAGCAATTGCAGGCAACTTTAATTTCTCAAATTTGTAGAATTAGCCTGAAAATGACAAAATACATAGTGTAGAAGTCAGTAACTAATTACTAGAATAGTAAACAAAGAGATCCAACAACATCCTTATTCTGGATGCGTAAGGAGATGCAGTGACAACTGAACAGAAGTTCAGTTGTCACAAAGTTCATGCTGTGGCATCTGAACTGGTTCAGTCCAACCCCTATTACAGATTGTTACTGTCTGAGCTCAGTCACGTGAAAAGTATTGATTGCACCTAAAAACAATCTAAACCTCTAAATTCCTCACACAAAAAAACAGATTCCCTCAGAAAAAGGGAAAGGGACCCTCCTCATACGACCCATCACCTGACCCACACTTTGTAAAAGAAATTCCATGCTCCAAGCCTGCTTCCAGTAGTAGGCTTGTAAAAATGTTAACTGAGTGCATGCCAGCACTACTCTGTAGTACAAGTCCCTGGATGTGGGTAAAGTCTGCTGAAGTTTCTGTTAGAATGAGGAGGAAATGCAAGGCTTCACTGCTTCAATTGCTTCACTGCTTCAGTTTCCTTCCATCCAGTTTCTCTAACAATTAAAAGAAACAAAAATATTGAAGTGTTTCTATAATTTTGTCCATAAACTGATTTTAATAACAAGCAGGTTTGGCCTATTTTCTTTGTCTTTGAACCCTTTATTCCACAGAAATTGCCTAGTTTCATTGCCCAGATATTTCCCAGTCCATACTAGAATTTAGGAACCCATAAATTTTGTCAATCAATCAAATGAAAACTGTACCCTTTGTCTACCGGTATAATTTGCCATATAGCACCTTTCAGAAAATGTTAGTGTTAGAAAATGAAAGCAATAGTTGTCTGAGAACGGATCCTGACTGATTAGAAAGCCAAAGGGACATTCATTCTTGACAGCATGCACAAATATATCTGACCCAATGTGGCCTTATGAGGGTAAATGGCCTGTCAGTCGACATTAAGAGACAAACTAAAAACAACTAACAGCTTTTTAAAATTCATGTGTTGAAGTTACTGGTGAAACAAATACTCACATACATATGAGGCCCCTAAGAACGAACCTCTTTCCCGTATTAACAGGAGACTGATGAGCTTGCATGGCTGCGCAATTTACAGAGAAACCAGCAGAGGGCACTATTGAACAATGGTCTGGTTCAAGCTAACTGCGGCAGCCTACAAACCGTTGGTCTTCACTTTGAGTAAGGACTTTTTAACACTTTGCAACACTCCTAGTTTTCTTCTTCCACATCCTTGAAGAACATTTTAATTTTAAATGAATTGCATTCCACTCAGTGTATTTTAATTAGTAATGATTACATTTTAATCGATTTGAGTAAACTCTGAGTTCACTGAGTGACACAAGCTTAAAAGATTAACACCCCCCTCCCTTACCCTCGCACTGACGTCCACAGTATAGAGCATACATAAACAGCAATACCAATCGTTCGACTGACCAGTTCAATAAAAGATATTTTTGAAGAGACAGAGAAGCAGACTGTGTTAATTTACCATGTGTCCTAAAGGTGCTGGGCATCTATGCGCTTACAGGTGCTCAGAAAGACCTGCTTTATATTCAGCACATGTGTGCTGCTGTATACTTTCAATCACCCATTGTGAGTGAAACTGAGACAAATTATTCACCGGCCCACAAGACTCGTGTATGTTTTACTTTAAAAAGGATAATTTCCATGCTTTACCTGTAATATGTCACAACACATCCACCTTAACTGCACAGACTGCTGCTCTGTCTCTTAACCAAGAATGACAGCTCGATTAATTTCACCGTGTTTTGCGAATAAACAATATTTACATGGGGGGGGGGGGGCATGAATACCTATCACTCCCCATCCCGTACAACAAGACAGGACGCATGCGTGACAGGTCCCCAGCACAGCCCCACCAGTTTGCCCCTCACCCCCCAGAACTCCCCATCTGTCTGTCCGTCCGTCTGAAAGCCCAGGCGGCTCTTTTCCAAAGGTAGCGACCCTTGAGTGACCTCAGTGTGTGAGCGCGGCCAGTCTATCAGAACATCAGAAAGCAGCCCCCTCCAGGGTCAGGTCTGTGAGCTCTCTCTCTCTCTCTCTCCCACAGCAGAGCAGGCAGAAACAGTACAGCCTCTGTTCTGGAAAAACAGCCATTCCAAGGAGCCATCGGTCTACAAGGCATTTATATACAGATGTTGAAAGGTGCCTGCCGTCCATTTTTCCGTCGATACGCACTCTCATTGTTGCTGTGCAGTCTTGGAGGAGAAGAAGGCGCTGTACTGAAAATAGCTTTGGTGGAGCTGCTTCCTGTCGCCTTGCACTGAAAAGCGATGCTCCTGCAGCAGCCAATAAGGACATGAGACGGAGCAGGGTGAGGGTGGTCTGACTCGGGTCCAGGAACTGTCCTCTTGATTGGTGGAGTATTTTGGCAAGGGGGAATTCAAAATCGTTCTTCTAGAGTGTGCAGCCACTTGTTCCTGTACGTGCACATGCAGACACACACACACACACACACACACATGGAGACACACACACACACACAGACACACACACACACACACACACATGCATGAGCAAGCACAAAAATGTGCGCATGCACATGCATATACACACACGTATGTATCAGCAGGCACACACGTATACAGACACACTCACACACACACACACACGATTCCTACTCCAGTGGCCTCCCAATTCAGGAATGAACTATCTTTCCCTTGAACAAATGATAAAGAGGTAAAAGATAAAAAATAAAGATTTTTGATAAATGTCTCACCTCTGATGGCTTGATACAAAAAAAAAGTTTTTACCATCTTTGGCTATTCTCACCCTCTGTAAATAAGTAAAATTTAAAATAGAAAATAAAATAGAAAATAATATCAACCACAATAATAATAGCGGAAATCATTATTATAATCTATGACTAAGGTAAGACGCAGGTCTATTTGGACCACTGACTGACGTTTGGACTGCGCCGGAACCACCGTTGAGCGGCTCGCTCCCAGGGGAGTCTGTGCGTTTAGAGTTCATCCTCATCCAGGAGAGCCAGCTTGCCACGTCTGCGCTCTGCAGGTGAGCCAGCCGTGTGCAGGGCCCCCTCCCCTGAAGGCATGCCGTGGCAACCCTTGCTCCCTCTCTGTGTTTATTGGGGTTCGGGATGGGGGGTGGGGGAGAGAAAGCACATTATAAAACAGTTAGCATTTACCATTCCGACAACCCCAAATTTCAGACACGCCCTCAATCCACCTGGTCATGTGACCTCACTGATGGCAAAACCACCATTACACTTGCAAAAAAAAAAAAGGTTATTACAAACACTATGAAGTATTGTGAAATTGCCCTCTAGTGGGAAGTAATTGTACTGCAGAGTACTCAGTACTGGTGGAGAGGAGGTACAGGTCAGAAGGGGAGACAGAGCTGCCGTTTCTCATGCCAGTGGTCTGCTCCACCCCCATTACAGTCTGTCAGCGCCATGGACATTAAACAGAGGAGGTTTCTGTCAACACAGAAACTATCATTTTTAATACACTCCCCCCTGCCCCTGCTGCCCACGATATAATAGACCTCCTGTCATAAGCTCAGGTAATCTACTGAATCTCTAAACAACCTGCTTTCTTGCTTACAATACAGGCTTCTACGCAGGAGGGGGAGAACGCGGTGATTATTATTATGGGTTTGATCAGCAGGCGCCTGTTGCCAGGGCAACGAAATGAATGCACATTTCCAGCCTGATATATTAGAGGGGAAATTCAAGTTGAGCCCGACAAGCAAGGATACAGAAGCACTGATGGGAGCCTCTGAACTTTCCCTTTAAATGAGCATAGTTCCTGAATTGCTATGGTACACCGAACCTCCCCTCCGTTGTAAAAACCACAAAATGCAGAGAATGGTAAATGAATAATATCTCTCTCTTGTTTCACCTTTCAAAATTGCTTAATGTTTTAAGTGCCTAAAGAGACTGAGATTTTTTTTATAAACACAATTGAACAATGAATCCCATCAAGTTTATAATTTCTGGCTCCCTGACACCAAAGTCTTCCTTTTTTGAAGGGGTGTTGACTGTTCTCGGTAGGTATCCAGTGGTATGGTTTTAAAGGTTGCATTTGCATTCAACTAAATGCCTTTGGTTAAACAAATAAGAAACAGTTAAAGCCACACCCCTGGGAATATTAGAGCTTTGTGCAGATTCCAGCAGAAGGCGGGGTTAGCCCATCTCTCTCTCTCTCTCTCTCTCTCTCTCTCTCTCTCTCTCTCTCTCTCTCTCTCTCTGTCTCTCTCTCTCTGTCTCTCTCTCTGTCTCTCTCTCTCTTTCTCTCTCTCTCTCTCTCTCTCTCTTTCTCTCTCGCTCTTTCTCCCTCTATCTCTCTCTCCCTCCCTCCATTTGTGTGACTCACGTCTGGTTAAATAAGATATCAAACGGAGTGCTGCTTTGTTCTGTCATCGCCACGTCCGTAAACAGAGGAGAGGCCGGATCCTCTGTGTTTTGGGTGCTGATTCCTCCCTCCCGGTCACTGAGGGCGGAACAACAGGACGTTCTGGCTCCCTGCAAAAAGCCATTAAGGCACTCACAGAGGCATGACTGAACAGTACACACCCCCCACAGGCCTTCAGACCATCTCTTCTGCCCTACATTTCATGGTCCGGGCTGCACACCGCATCCACCATGTCAAAGACAGGCATAAATATGGGATGCCCCTTCCCTAACCTTGGGTTTTTTATTATTATTTATCATTCAAGGGTTTTTTTTTCAAATAGCCAACCTCAGAAATAAAGTCTACCACTTTGAAATAATTTCTGCCTCAAAGTCCTCTTGATTTTGCTCCAACTTTAATTTCAGTGATTCGTCACAGAAAGTTTTCATCTGTATAATGTTTTTGTAAAGTTTTTTTTATTATGTATTATTCAAAAGGCAGTCATAAATCATTTTCAAATGAAAAGAACTTAACTTAAAAAAGGCATGGAAAGCGAGCACCACAGATGAGCGTCGCGAACGAAGTGTGCAGAGCAAGTTCTGTCAAACAACTCTTGCTGTGCCCGACCATTGGTCGGCCTCAGAAAACACATGTTCTCATACTCAACCAATCACGTGCACGCATCACTAGCGCCCCTTTTAAAAGCGAGACTCAGATCTCTCCCATGCTGCTTTGGCTGCGCTGCTCTTGTTTCGCTGTTTTCGCTTGTTCTAAAAAATATTTTGATGCTCACCCTCCACCACCCCAGCCTCCACCTGTTGTTTGGATCTGATTCTATGTACTTCGGGAGTTTTGGTGTATATCTCCTCTTTAGTAGGGGAGATGTGTCGTGCTCCCTGTTTGATAGGTAGTGCACGCTGGTGCGTGCACTAGAAGTACATAGAGCAGATCCATTCAGCACCAAACCAAAATATTATATGCTCATTCATATATTAAATATGTGAGTTATCTTATACGTGTGTCACTGTTTATGCGTATGAGGATAGTAAAGTACTTCCATTTATTGGCAATATGTAAACCTGCAGAATTATATCTCTTTTTCTTTGGTGGCCTGGATTCCCATTTGAAATGCCCAGCAGGAGGTCCTGTGCGCTTTCCACATGAAGTACCTGTGTGCTCAGGTGAGTGTGAGTGCCCAGCCCATTGGACACGCCCTGGCAGTGCTGGGGTGCGAGGGGTAGGCCCGACTGCTCCGTGAAAGCCAGGTGCACGTGGGCGGGAGACGCCATCTGGGAACCAGGGTTCGATTCCATGGGGTTGTGTTGCACTGATTTAGACTACAGACGCATTAAGAGGGAGAAAGGGGTCAGCCTACAGTCCTTTAACTGCCCTTGAGTGACACCAAAGAGTCTGACTGACCAGATTGACCACGGCGTTACTTACATCCTCTCTACATCCCAACTGCAGGACATCGCAGTTGTGAACATTTGGGAGTTTCCAGTGTTATATCACCTTTAATGAGTATTTATGAAGTGGTTGCCCATGAGGATGGAACATTGCCACCAATATTGTCTGTGCTCTTGTTTATAGGATGCATCAAACGTTTTTTTAGCTTCAATTACAGAGGACCAGAACCATCTAGTTAGTGTAGAGCAGTGGTTCTCAACCCTGGTCCTGGGGACCCCCTGTGTATGCTGGTTTTCGTTCCAACCACAATTGCAATACCAGAATTTTAACAAGCTGTTATTTTTTCTTAATTAGGTGTTTTTATTGTATAGAGAGAACACTTTAAACTCTTTATTCTCTTAAGCCACGTTATGTTAGCAATAGCTATGCATGCTTTGAAGAAAAAAAATCCCATGTTCGTTATGCTTATTGTGTTATATTGCAAACAATTACAAAGAAGAGGTAAGAACTCAGGTGAATAGGCTCCTAATTAGGTAATTGAACACAAGTTTAAGTTCCTTCATAATTTTTTCCTTAAACTTGTTAACACAATGCAGGTTTGGCTCGTTATAATTTGCTTTGTCTTTGAATTCTTCATTATTTACCAAACGGTTAGTTTTAGTGGCCATGTGTCCACAATTTCACCAATTATGAGCCAATTGATTCACCTCAGTCTTTAATTTGATCAGTTAAAACATTTTTTACCTCCTTTTAATTGTTTACAATACAGCACAATGTGAATATTGGACTTTTATTCTTCATGGCATGCATAGCTATTACTAACATAATGTGGCTTAAGAATGTAAATAATCCCTCTAAACATTAAAAACACCTAATTAAGAAAAATTAACAGCTTAAAATTCAAGTATTGCAATTGTGGTTGGAACGAAAACCAGCATACACAGGGGGTCCCCAGGACCAGGGTTAAGAACCACTGGTGTAGAGAATCTGTGGTGAAAGGAGGCAATGAATGAATAGTTTGATCTTCGGATAAAGTGATGATTTCATAATAGATGGTTGTTTCTGTTGAAACAATGCAACTAAAATACTAAAATGTGTGTGTGTGTGTGTGTGTGTGTGTGCACGTGCATGTGCGTGTGTTTTGCGTGTGTTTCTCTCTTCTGCTTGGGGTCCCTGCAGAGGCCTTTGAACCATTAGCATACAACAGTGCTGTAGTCAAGTCACTAAACCACAAGTCCAAGTCGAGTCACAAGTCACTGGTACTCAAGTCCAAGTCCGAGTCCAAGTCACCGTTACACAAGTTTGTGTCCAGAAGTCTGGAATATAAAAAACAATCACATTTTCCAGCTCTCACTACTAAAGATGAAAAAGTATGATTAAAATTTGAGATTAAAAAAGGAGAGAAAAGGAAGAGGCATCTCTTAAAATGAATATTTAATATTTTATGTTACACTATATTAACGTTAGCTAGCTAGGCCAACACTTTTCTACAGGAACAAAACGACACGGATATAACGTTAAAGAATGCGCAGCATCTCTCAACGAACAACCGAAATCCATAATGCACGCGCCGCGGGATTAAAAAGTAAAACTCTTCAAGCATACAATGTATTTATCCAGTAAAGTGTTACCTAACGGGGTTCAAAAAACGTAACGTTAATGGTTATTGATAACGTTAATAAACTGGAGCTGGACCAACCAGAAAAAATCTAACGTTTTAGGTTTGCCCTGCCTTATTAACGTTAGCTCTGAGGGGGTCATTCATTATCAGCCCTAACGTTAACGTACCTAAGTTAACGTTAACATTATTTTCCCTCAGCACCCATTGAACTTAAAATTTTATTTTTATTTTATTATACCTTTTAGGATGCTTCCTTGACAGGTGCCGAGTGAAGTTGGATGTTGTCCCCACGACCTCTTCTATTTTTTTGTTGCATAAAGTTGCTGATCGTTTGCCGTCCTTTATGCAATAATTTGTTAAAGAAAATTTGATCACCCTTGGCACTGCTGCCGCCGCCACCGCAGACATATTTTCCACAACCGAACCGTTACAAGCGTCACGTGACGTGTCGTGACTAAGCCGCATAGCAGTTTGATAGGAGAAAAATATTAATAACGTTACCAATATTATCGTAAAAAAAATTACATTTTATTTTTTTAAGCACATATTTATTGAAGCAATTTAGTAAGTTAAGAAACAATAATTATAGTGCAAGTCCGAGTCCAAGTTACTAAAACAGCAAGTCAAGTTCAAGTCCAAGTCACCAATGGTCCGAGTCCAAGTCAAGTCACAAGTCATTAAAATCGTGACTCGAGTCAGACACGAGTCCGAGTCCTGGACTCGAATACTACAGCACTGGCATATAATGGAATCAATTGTGGCAGACCTTTAGGGACAATAGCAGACCAAATAAATTGCACACAGATCCTGCCTGACCAGTCGAACTTGATTGAGTGGCATCCTTTTGTTTTCAGTTAAATAGTGCAGGAGTGGTCAAAGTGCCAACAAGCAGGAAATAGTGTAGACAGAGAACCATTAAACTAATAACGGTACTGTGTCTAACAAGCTTGGTCTCTTAAGTAAGAATATCCCATGAGTACTTTGTTAATTTTCTCTTAATTATGGCTGATGCTATAACTACTATATTTACTGTGCTTTTGTGGACTCTGTGATTAAACATTTCCATTACAGCAAAGATTAATTTTTTATTTTGTAACAAAGAAAGTGGAGATCTTTTTCTTGGTTATTTAAAAGCAGTTATTTTTCAATATAACAAACTTAGATACAACAAGAAAACAGTAATCAGACATTAGTGGTAGGTCCTACCAATGGTATTTAGTTTCCCTGATCGTTAATGCTGTAAAAAAAAAGTGCCACTTCCAAAATTAGTAGCTCAGTGTAACCTGGAGGAGGTGGGAGGAGTGAAAGGGTGGGTGGGTGTTGCTGGGAGGAGGGAGGGGCTACCTCGGGCTGTGGGCGTGGCTCTGGTGGGGCGTGGCTGGGCAGGTAGAGGGAGGGCAGGGAGCTGTTGTAGGACTGCAGGCAGGGCAGGCGGTGGCGGTCGATGGAGGCGGAGGAGTGGGGGCGGAGCCCAGAGGCGGAGGCCACAGGGGCCCTCATGGCGCGACCCAGGCTGTTGGACTTGCTCTCGCGGCGCTGGTACTCTATGGGGGACTGCAGGGCTGCGGGGCGGGGGCAGAGGGATAACCCTTGTGCTGGATACGTTAAACCAGGGGTGTCCAATCATATCCAAAAAGGCCCGGTGTGGGTACAGGTTTTTGTTTTAGCCAAGCGCGACGCCTCATTCGACCAATTAACTAATCTTCAATCAAGATCTTGATAAGTAGAATCAGGTGCCTTATTGCTGAACTAAAACAAAAACCCTGCATCCATATTGGCCCATTTTGGATAAAATTGGACACTCCTGCATTACACACACTGTGCTCCACAACTACACAACCCCACAACAGCAAGCCTGTTTGCCACACATCATTTTATGTATATTCTGAATCGGGGGTGGACGACTGGAGCCCGGAAAAGGCCGGCATGTACTGTATGTCTGTTTGCGTTTCAGCATAAGGAGGTAATCAGCTCTGATCCTCCCGTGCCATACGCCACAGAAAAATGTTTCAGGATGAAAGACCTGTCCTCAGACATCACTTGTTTGAGTTAATGAAAAAAATGTCACTGAAGACAACTGAACTAATTAAATGATTAAAAACAGAAGCTGGGATGAAGTGCTGGAGAGGTTTGTCATCCGCCATCCTCCACCGTGTCTCTGCATTTGAGCACCAGATTGGCGCTATTGTTCACACTCCATTTGCATATTAGTTCTCACTTGGTTATGAAAACTTGTTTATATATTTAGAAAACACTTAAGAAGCATATTATGATGTCTTAATTATTTTATTATAGGCACTAACGTTAGGCACTAACGTTTTCCATTTTGGTTGCTACGATACCACACAGTCAGGAAGTGACTGCACTTTATTTAACCAAAATACCAACGAAAAGACATGAAATCAAATCAAAACAATCTGGTTAATATTGACACTCTAAAAATAGAAGTTTGAGGTTAAAACTTTAAGGAAAGACTATGTAAACCTGTTTCTCAGTAAAGGCGAGGTGAGAAGCAGTTGAACTGTTCAAGAACATGCATGACATGTTCACTTTGCATGTGTTGTGTGGTCAGAGGTTAAGGGTCAAAGGGCAAGTGTGAGGAGGAGGGTGTTTACCGTTCAGGAAGTTGCGCTGGGTTTCCAGGATCTGGCCCACACTGCTGACCCAGGCCTGGCTGGTTTCAGGTGAGGCGGCCTGCAGGACGAAGCGCAGCATGGTCCCGTCGGCTCCTCGCGAGGTCAGAGCGAAGCGACAGGGATCCCCCTCCACACACGTCTCTACGCCTAGACAGCTCACCTGGAAGAGCCCAGAGCAGAGAAGGTTATATACTACACACACACACACACACACAAACACACACACATGCATACGGGGATGCACACACACACATGCATACGGACACACACACCCCGCATATTTACAGTAAGAAACACATATAAATCTAAACACACACACACTCACACAAACAAACATATACGTACACACAACATTCACACAGAAATACATATACACAGGCACACAAACACATGCAAACAAACACACACACAACACTTATACACATATTGTATAAAAACACCCACAAACAGTGCCCATATATTAAAAACATCTCCAGAGTGGCTTTCTTTCACTTCCAGAACCTTTCTAAAATCAGGCACTTCTTATCATTAGAAGAGGCAGAAAAATGAATGCATGCTTTCGTCATGTCAAGGCTATGTGACGGCAATGCGCTGTTATCTGTCTGCTCCAATACATCATTAAAGAACCTCCTGCTGGTTCAGAATGCAGCTGGTCGTATTTTGACTAGACCAAAGAAGTATGAACATATTACCCCAGTATTAGCGTCACTTCACTGGCTACCCAACAAGTATAGAGCTGATTTTAAGGTTCTGCTTCTAACTTTCAATGCACTACATGGACTAACACCGGTGTATCTGTCAAATATGCTCCTACCTTACAGGCCTATGAGGTTACTTTGTTCTCAAGATGCAGGTTGTCTAGTTGCCCCAAGGATTTCATAGAACCTACTGGGTGGTACAGCCTCTCTTACAGAGCTCCTCTACAATGGAATAACCTTCCATATCTGACACAGTCTCAATTAAATGTCTAGGTTAAAGTCTAGTTTGAGAATGCACCTTTATCTAATATTTACACAAGCATACACATAGGCAAACACACACAAATACTAATTTACACGCATACGTACACACATGCGCATGCAAGAACACAATACACACACCTAAACACACACACACACACACACACATATCTAATACTCAAACATACACAAACATGGCCAAACCTTGATGCTGTTCTTGAAGATATATCCGGGGAGAGAGAAGCCCTTCTTGCGGTCGATTGGCTCGCTGAATATGACAATCTGCTCGAACAGGAAGACCCGCCTCTCCTTGGCTCGCGACAGGAAGCTGCACTCCTGCTCTGTCACTGTGAAGGTGTCCTGCAGCAGCAGCTTCCCCTGAGCTGTGATCTTCCCCTGTCAGGGGCGAGGGGAGGACCCAACACTTCAACCATCAAAATGGCCCTGCTAACACACTTTTCATTCACAAACCTTGACTTATAAAGGGATAGTTTGGAATTTTGGACATAATGTCTCAATTACGACTTACCCATGAGGTAGTTCATTGCACTGTGGAGTGTTTAAGTGTGTTTGGTAGTGGATGCTACCGGTTGCCATAGAGTTGCGCTAGCATTAGCAACGTGTGTATGTCCAAAAGAAGGGACAGCATGGAATTAGCTGAAAATGGTTTCCATCAATCAACTACATCATGGGTAAGTCGTAATTGAGACATTATGTCCAAAATTCCGAACTATCATTTTAAGGCTTGTGAATGAATCACCCACGTACTTTACTTCCAACAGCAGAAAAAAGCTATTAAAGCATATAAACAAATTTCATTCATTTATTTACGCCCCCCTTTGTCTGACTTTTCCCTTTCTCAGAACTCTGCAACGCCTACGGTGATTACTTAACGCCAGTGCAGACCAAGCACTTTGCCGTCCGGCAGCTGAGCTACGCAGTCAGTGCCTTGCAGACTGCGTGCGTCTGGGCAACAGGACACGTTTCTGTTGAGCAGCGACACAGGGACAGCCCAACATAAGCCCTCCCTCTCCAGGTAACTGCATGGTCAGTCACACACTGTCCTGTGGGGTTGCTAGGCGCAGTCACAACTGGCCTGTTCGGGATTCTACACTGGTGTATTAGTAGATATCATAACACCAGCAGCTACATGTACTGATCGAATTTATGACAAATGAGGAAATATAGACATGGACACATTTGTAACGTCTGCATTACTTTTATGGTCAATGTAATTTATGCTTTATTATGCAGGGTTATCCAACATTTTGGTTTGAAAGAACTGTGAGGGGCAGGCCCAGTGCAATGTTTGGTTTCCTTTAAAAAGGCCTTTGGAAACCTGGAAAGTTTCCTTTTAGCACAGATGTAAGATGATAAAACCACCAATAAAAGCAATAAGACGGCGGCTCTAGCGTTTCCTAGGCCGGCATACAGCCCTGGGCCAGAACAGCTCTCCTAACGATATTCGGGAGTGGGGGGGGGTGAAGAATGTGAAAGGAGGAGGGGGTTCTTCACCTCAAATCCCTGCAGGCGCCCCACGTTCATCATATCGTTACAGCGCTTGGGCACAAAGCACATCACCTCCACTGCTTTCTGTACGGAGAGAGAGAGAACGAGAGCGATGAACAGAAAGAGAGAGAGGAGGGAAGAGACAGAAAGATAAGAAGAGGAAGAGACAGCGAATAGAGAGCGAGTGAGAGAGAGGGAGAAAGAGATGAAGAGACAGGAGAGAAAGGGACTGAATGAAAAAGAGCGAGAGACAGGGAGATGGACAATGACAGCGGAGAGATAAAGGGAGAGAGAAAGCTAGGGAGAGAGATGAGCGATAGAGGGAGGGTGAGAGTGAGTGATAGAGCGATAAAGAGATGGGATAGGGAGGGAGGCATTGTGCTAATGGCAACATTAGAATGTCCTGGCTCAGATGCAGCAGCGTTGGGCTGTAATCTCCATGCACTGCATGGCCCCTCCTACCAGCTGTGCTCCAGACCTGCTCCATTCGGCTAGTCTCAGACACACAGCTGTGCTGCAGATCTGTTCCATTCTGCTAGTCTCAGACACATAGCTGTGCTGCAGGCCAAACTCTGTGCTCTATGGAAAGGCTGCGCTGCAGGCCAAACTCTGTGCTCTATGGAAAGGCTGCGCTGCAGGCTCAACTCTGTGCTCTATGGAAAGGCTGCGCTGCAGGCTCAACTCTGTGCTCTACAGAAGGGCTGTGCTGCAGGTCCAACTCTGTGCTCTACAGAAGGGCTGGGCTGCAGGTCCAACTCTGTGCTCTACAGAAGGGCTGTGCTGCAGGCCCAACTCTGTGCTCTACGGAAAGGATGTGCTGCAGGCTCAACTCTGTGCTCTACAGAAAGGCTGTGCTGCAGGTCCAACTCTGTGCTCTACAGAAGGGCTGTGCTGCAGGTCCAACTCTGTGCTCTACAGAAGGGCTGGGCTGCAGGCCCAACTCTGTGCTCTACAGAAGGGCTGGGCTGCAGGTCCAACTCTGTGCTCTACAGAAGGGCTGTGCCAAAGAGGGTAGGCGGAGCAAGAGGTCCAACTTCGGAGCTGGAACGTCCGCATTTGGAGGTCAATGGAGTTTTTACAAGACAGTTCGCTAAACGAGCCGTTATCACACAGACTAAATCAAAAGTCGCCATTTTCTTTTTAGATTATATATGCCTAGGTTGTCAGGACCCAGTACTACTACTTACAAGCCATTATTATTTTGACTATCCAGCGAAAACCAACTTAAAATCCGGCTAGCGCCGGTCAGATGCGCGCCACTCCAAGCATACGTTATGTAACTTTAGTTGCTAAGCTAACTGTAAACACTACTGCGCATGCCTGATCACTTCCCCTTGTGTGGACAAAAAATCCAATGGGGAAAAGCGCCAGTTGCGTATCTTCTCATATCTAAAATCTTTGGCTGTGCTGCAGGCCCAACTCTGTGCTCTACAGAAGGGCTGTGCTGCAGGCCCAACTCTGTGCTCTACAGAAGGGCTGTGCTGCAGGCCCAACTCTGTGCTCTACAGACGGGCTGTGCTGCAGGCCCAACTCTGTGCTCTACAGAAGGGCTGTGCTGCAGGCCCAACTCTGTGCTCTACAGAAGGGCTGGGCTGCAGGCCCAACTCTGTGCTCTACAGACGGGCTGTGCTGCAGGCCCAACTCTGTGCTCTACAGAAGGGCTGTGCTGCAGGCCCAACTCTGTGCTCTACAGAAGGGCTGTGCTGCAGGCCCAACTCTGTGCTCTACAGACGGGCTGTGCTGCAGGCCCAACTCTGTGCTCTACAGAAGGGCTGTGCTACAGGCCCAACTCTGTACTCTACAGAATGGCTGGGCTGCAGCAGGGGCTAAGGTGGGTCACAGGATATATATGGGAATTTATATGTATAGGTTTTGACACTGTTTATCCTATATTTTACAAAAACATTTACAACAGTCAAATTAACCCTCATATTATGTTCGATTCAGTGTTTGATGTCTATTAGAAACCAGTTAACCTTATTTTTTTATCTCTACACTATATGACTTTTCCTAATTTGTTGCGATTAAATAGTAAACATGCAATAAACATAATGCTATGTTTTCAAAAGTCGTGTACCAACCTTGCATACAAAGGTGTTGTGTGGGGTCATTTGTGGGGTAGCTATATAAACCTTTTTTGTGGGTGAATCTGGTGGCATTTTCCCATACAGGCTTTAAACTTCACAAACTTTCTCTTTCCCCAGACTCTAAAATGAGATGTTTCATCACAGATTTTTAATATATGGGGCTAAAAGGCTAGTCAATTGGGAGACGCACAAAAGGTGAAACAGAAAGTGTCAAAATATTTTCTATTACAATAGTTTTGAGTTGGTTTAAACCTTTCGGGTCTCTTGACCCCAAACATAAAAGCCGTCATAAAATGTCAACACAATATGAGGGTTAAACCGTTCAGTAGTTATGGTGTACATGTAATCATTTCCACATTTAAAAAAAAACATATTTAAAAATTATATATTTCAATAAGGGGTGGGCCTTCGCAATGTTCTTAATGTAGTGCCTTTTGACTTTAATCGAGAAACCATTCAGATGGTAGTATCCCTAACTCTCTCATTCACTCACTCACTGGCTGTCTGTGTGTCCATTAGGCAAGTGGGACACAAGTCAGTCTGTGACACTGGCTGGGACTGTGTCAGAGATACTGCAGGAAACACAAAGGGCAGTACCTCCAGCTCGGCTGTGTCCATCCCTGCCTTGGTGTAATACTTCAGGAAGTCCTGCAGGGAGAATTACCAATGCTATGTTAAAATGAATATCCAAGGCATGACAGCTCAAATATCCCCTTAGTTACCACTGGTGTTCTTAGTAAATTAATGTCGTCATGACAATGACACACATCGTATACATGTTTACTACATATGCATATTCGAGAAAGGTAACATTTTTAGTACAGCATGTTTTTTTCAGTTGTTTTTTTTTTTTACAGTAGTGATTTGTTTTGATCGATTTACAGTAAAGAAATGCTTTTATCTAGACTGTTGTTCATCTGTAACCTCATTGTACACCGTACATTTTGAGTCACTCTGGATAAGAGAGTCAGATGAATGAAGTAGATTAAACCCAAATGTCTGGCCTACAGCAGGGAAATGGGGCGTGTTAATGTGTCTGAAAATGGTAATGATTTCACATAGAACATAATGGCTTTAATGTCTCCAACAGGAGCCTCAGGCACGGTTCACAATGCGTTAACTTACCTGATTCACTAATGGTGCAGACGAGTGGGATTTCTAATCATATCCACATTAGATTACATCCCACGTATCATTCACAATGCAGAAGCTTTTATCTTAAATGGTTAAAATCTACACGTCTCTAGTGCCTGTGCCCATTCAAACAGCAGTTTGAGAAATTGAATGAGAAAGCTTGCAGATAACAAAGCCTTGCATTAATGCCCCCCCCCCCCCCCCCCCCCCCCAAACCAGCATTCTGTGGGATATTAAAGACAATACCTCATATAACACAGTATCCCCCTCACTGCACTTTACACTTTACTTTCAATTAGGTCACAGGGATCTTTGTGGACAACAGTGCAAAACATTGAAAAGCAGGTTGAGGTTGATTAGCACATACAGGTTGTCTAAGTTTACGGACTCCCATATTTACAGCTCACTGACCTGGACGGCGTGACCGTTGTATTTTTGTAAATAACCTCATCGAACCCATCTTTCTGCTCCATTACTCTAGTCACCATATGACTGTATGTAGTGATATCTGCAGTAATGCAGAGTCACCATATGACTGTATGTAGTGATATCTGCAGTAATGCAGAGTCACCATATGACTGTATGTAGTGATATCTGCAGTAATGCAGAGTCACCATATGACTGTATGTAGTGATATCTGCAGTAATGCAGGGGAGGGTGTGGCCTAAGGTAGGGCGGGGTTAGAGGCAGGCCAGGGGTGGCTGGAGGCATGTGGGGGGTCGTGGCTTACCTTCAGCAGGAGTTGATATTTCATGATTCGTTGTACAGGTTTGATGAGCAGGTCGTTCAGCTGTAGGCGGTGTCCCAGCTGCTGTTTCAGTTCCTGTGACAGAGACAGGGACAGGGACAGACAGACAGACAGACGTGTTGAAACCCAGACACGCAGAAGGCCATCATTCATTATCAATGAGTTATAAACACCAAGGGCTACTCTCCATTAACAATATTATCAGTATTAAAATATTTAATAACTTACCTTTAAGTTATCACTTTGATATATAAATGGAAAGTGATTTTTCTTCTGTCAAGTAATATTTAAAAACAAGTCAAAAGGATATTATTTAGTTTGACAATGCTAACCAAGCACCAATGGCTCCTAAAAGGTTGAATTACACTGCCTGGCCACTCTAATATTTAGTTGGACCGCCTTTAGCTTTGATTACGACGAACCACTCATAAAGTCTTCTCCAGAACATCCCAAAGACTTTCAATGGGGTTAAGGTCAGGACTCTGGTGGCCAATTCATGTGTGAAAATGATTCCTCATGCTCCCTGAACCACTCTTTCACAATTTCAGCCAGATGAATCTTGGAATATGCCCATTGATGGGATAACCTGGTCATTCAGTACATTCAGGTACTCAGCTGACTTCATTTTATTGCTGCATAACGTTGCTGAGCCTAGACCTGACCAATTGAAGCAACCCCAGATCATAACACTGCCTTCAGAGGCTTGTACAGTGGGCACTATGCATGACAGGTGCAATGGCGCCTTTTTTTGGCCAGGCAGTGTACAAATGCATTAGTTGTCCAACCAAATAATGTCCTTGGAGTTTGTCACAGAGCAATTTGAGGAATTTGATGGAAAGGCACTTACTTCAAAGTAGGTCTCTATGTACTCGGACACAATGTGCTCAGACTTCGGTTTGTTCTGACAGTAAACCACATACATGTGGAGACGTCGCTCCTGGAACAGACACGCAAACACGCAGATGTGAACACGGAAACACATATGAGTTACACTTCCGATGTATACCCATGGAGTGCCTGGAGTTTGCCATGTTAGCTAGCTAGCAAGCAAATAGAACATAAACATTATCTTATATTTAGTCAAGGAGGAATGAGACCTTTGAGAGATGTATTTCATAACCAGTGACTAAACCAGTGGAAATTTGGTCATTTGTTGTTTTCATCATCTGAATTTGCTTTATGTCTTTTCACCTATATGATTTCTTTGACAATTGAGAATGTCAGTTCAGAACAATTATATCAAAAATCTACTGCATGAAAAAGTTCAAAGCTTGAGTGTAAAACAAAGAGGCTGCCTAACAATTAAATGCACCTAACCTGTGAGTGTGTGCACTGCTGCCTAACTAACCTGGGTTTTCAACATGGGGTCCCTGGCCAGATTTATGCAATGACTATATATAGATTTTGGGAAAATATTAAAATTAAAAAACCTTTTGTTTCTCAAGTATATCCCTTTTTAACTTATGAAGGGGGCCCCTGGATGCCTTTGAGCCTGGGTGGGGGTCCCTGGATTGAAAACCCCTGACCTAGTGCACTACTGCCTGGGCCTAGCTGGTAATCTTGTGCACTACTGCCTGTGGTTTGTTGGTGAGTTGTGCACAGTTGGCTGTGCATGGCTGGCTAACTTGATCAATATAAAATAAACTGATCCACCAGCTACGTTCTGACAGATCAAAGTAAAAAATCTGGTTTATTCTGGCTAATAATAACATGACTAAATGAGTTAGGTATCTGGCTGCTCCTAGCGTTCAGAACTGATTTCTGATTTTAATGAGAGAGAGAGAGAGAGAGAGAGAGAGAGCGAGAGAGGGTTCTTCCCCTAGGGATGAGATAAGAGAGAAGTGTCTGTCTGTGCACTGAACGGCCATCAGCACATCTGCAGCCCCCAGTCAGAGAAAAAAAAACTCTGTTCCCAAACCTCCTGCTCCTCATTACTACCCCCCCCCAACCCCTCCCTGACATGATGTGGTGATTCTGGGGGATTTTTTCCACTTTCCCAAAAGTCGATTTAAGTTCATTTGTTCATTTCCCAAAGGATGTTCTTCATCATGCTAAATGGTTTCAGTGGCCAAGAGAAGAATGATGTCATTCAATCCAGTTAATTAAACAAGTTAGACTTATTCAATAACTGGGTCTGGAACTAGGGCATAGGCCACAAGACCCTGTGAAAACTTAGTACGCTTACTGACCCCTCCCCCAACAATGACTCCCAACTTCCTGCTCCAGCTGTCTCTGCCAAATGCTCCACTAACTCAGCGTGAAAAGAACACTACCAATTCACACACACACACACACACACACACACACACACACACACACACACACACACACACACACACACACACACACACACACACACACACACACACACACACACACACACACACACACACACACACACACACACACACACACACACACACACACACACACACACACACACACACACACACCTGTTTATTTTAATAAGTGTTCTTAAACCTCTCCAGCTACAGCTAGAGCTCAAAGCACGCTGCTGGAGTTCTGCTATCGGTTGTCTTTTGATGGTAAGAAAAGAAAGAATCAAAGACATAAAAACCTCATCAAAGTATTACACCCCGTGACATTGCTGTACCAGAGTATTTAACGTTACGCTTTGTAGTCTTGTGATCTTATTATGTGTGAGGGTTTTCTTTTTGTTTCTTTATTTTTTTCTTGTCCGCTTCCTGACCGGGCCAGTCACAGTTACATCTGTGCTGCAGTGTCCAGCCCCACGTCTGCTACACCGCCCCCCCACCACCCCCCCAACCCCACACACCAGTCCCTCGCCCCCCACCTCCCGGCCGTTTGCACAGCAGAGTGGTGAGAAAATGGCGATATCGATAACAACAGAAACAGGATGAGAAATAGTGGAGAGGCTCTCAAACAGAGTGAGCCATTGTCCAGGAGGAATGGGACTCCAGAGCCTTAAAATAGCCTGAGTTTCCCTGGTATTGTTGTGTATTGTGACAAACAGCCACAAGTAGTAGCTGCTCCAGGACACACAAAAACACATATACACACGCAAGCAGACGCACACACATGCTTGCACGGATATATGCACACATATGCACACGCACACAGACTTTTTAACACACACACACACACTCAGAGACATGCGTGCACACGCACGCACGCACGCACGCACGCACGCACGCACGCACGCACACTGCCTTGGTTGTGTCTAGGCTGCGGGACTCACGTGTTTGATGAAGAGCTGTGCCAGCCTCTCTGGCTCAGAGACACTCTTGTTCAGCTCTTCCAGGAAATAACTGTGCAGGCAGAGACAGAGCAGAGACAGTGAGACACTGTGCTGTGCAGACATGGTGTAGAAGGGCTAGACCAAACAAACACAACTCACATACTGCTGTACCTTTCACTATAACATAAGCATATGTGCAAGGACTGTGGAAAAACATGCAACTCTCACTCTCTCTCTCACTCACTCTCTCAAACACACATAAGAGCTCAGTAGGAAGCTGTTATCACACGCAGTGTGTTTTGACTCTTTTCTCAGACACACACACTCACTCTTTGTGCCAGTCGTAAATCTGGTGAATATTCCCAAACACAATCTTGTCCTTTCCCTTCATGTCCTCAGGCACCCCCTTGGTGTTCATAGTGGCCTTGTAGCCCTGTAACACACAAATATACACACACATACACACGCATATACACACACATGCACACACACACAGACACACACACATACAACAACAACAATGCACTGTGAAGCACATTTACCCAAGGTTGCTACACAGAGAATGTCAATGCATAAATCACACAAGATAAGAACAATGAAACAAATATAACACGGACTGTAAAGTGATCAAAATAGGTTAGAACCATTCCAAATAAGAGAGTAGGAGAAGGGCCTTTTTATCCATCCTGCAGAGGTTAATATTTGGATTACTCCTGAAATCATATTAATTTATAGAAGGCATAGTTTTGTTTAGGCACAGACTGTTTTCCAACCTCAAACAATGATAGGATTTATAGCATGAGTAACAAACCTATCCAAATAACCAGACCATATCAGAAAACCAAAAGTGGTTGTTTTGGAACAGTACCAAATGTTGCGCTTTGTCACTACCTCCTGTGTTTTGTTAATGAATTAAATAGCCATTTTAAGCTCAGCAAATGAGCAATACCCTGTCCGCTTTACTGGTCTGTTTGGTTTGTGCTTGTACCTCCACAATGAGGGCGAGATCTGCCACGTACAGCTTCTCCGTCTCTATGAGTTCATTCAGTACATACCTGGAGAGAGAGAGCGAGAGACACAGACACAGACAGCAAGGGAGAGAGGGCAAGACAGATAGTGAGAGGGAAAGAGAGTGAGTAAAGAATGAATGGTACAGAGAGACAGAAATGAGGTAGACAGCAAGGAGGAGACATAGAAATTTAATTATGCTTTGCAAAAATTGAACTATCTTATCCTATGCCCATAAAACATTTGAACTGGATTGATTTCAATTGAGGGAGAGAGAGGGAGACAGAGACTGATTAGCAGTCATAATAGAAGAATATAGGTCATGTAATAGGCAAATAACAGGAAGGGTGCCATGTCAGTCATGTTGAAGGATTGTCCAATCAAAGGCAAGACCCTCCTTCACTATCAACTCAGTATTTTATCAACTCTTTGGTAGAATTACATGTTTCAACAAGCTCACCTGGGGTATTACTATCTATGACAAACATGCTTTTTGCACAATAAAATGCAGAAATTAGTAAAGATATAGTGCACAAGGTTCAAAATACAGGGTCAGTGATGCATTAAAAATCTGAGCTCTTCTAACTGGTTTGCAGTGAAAGCTTTTATTGACCAATAGGACAGGGTGGATTCATGCTGTCTTTAGTGGAAGCTTTTATTGACCAATAGGACAGGGTGGATTCATGCTGTCTTTGGTGGAAGCTTTTATAGACCAATAGGACAGGGTGGATTCATGCTGTCTTTAGTGGAAGCTTTTATTGACCAATAGGACAGGGTGGATTCATGCTGTCTTTAGTTGAAGCTTTTATTGACCAATAGCACAGGGTGGATTCATGCTGTCTTTAGTGAAAGCTTTTATTGACCAATAGGACAGGGTGGATTCATGCTGTCTTTAGTGGAAGCTTTTATTGACCAATAGGACAGTGTGGATTCATGCTGTCTTTAGTGGAAGCTTTTATTGACCAATAGGACAGGGTGGATTCATGCTGTCTTTAGTGGAAGCTTTTATTGACCAATAGGACAGGGTGGATTCATGCTGTCTTTAGTGGAAGCTTTTATTGACCAATAGGACTGGGTGGATTCATGCTGTCTAGTGGAAGCTTTTATTGACCAATAGGACAGGGTGGATTCATGCTGTCTTTAGTGGAAGCTTTTATTGACCAATAGGACAGGGTGGATTCATGCTGTCTTTAGTGGAAGCTTTTATTGACCAATAGGACTGGGTGGATTCATGCTGTCATTAGTGGAAGCTTTTATTGACCAATAGGACAGGGTGGATTCATGCTGTCTTTAGTGGAAGCTTTTATTGACCAATAGGACAGGGTGGATTCATGCTGTCTTTAGTGGAAGCTTTTATTGACCAATAGGACGGGGTGGATTCATGCTGTCTTTAGTGGAAGCTTTTATTGACCAATAGGACTGGGTGGATTCATGCTGTCTTTAATGGAAGCTTTTATTGACCAATAGGACAGGGTGGATTCATGCTGTCTTTAGTGGAAGCTTTTATTGACCAATAGGACAGGGTGGATTCATGCTGTCTTTAGTGGAAGCTTTTATTGACCAATAGGACAGGGTGGATTCATGCTGTCTTTAGTGGAAGCTTTTATTGACCAATAGGACGGGGTGGATTCATGCTGTCTTTAGTGGAAGCTTTTATTGACCAATAGGACAGGGTGGATTCATGCTGTCTTTGGTGGAAGCTTTTATAGACCAATAGGACAGGGTGGATTCATGCTGTCTTTAGTGGAAGCTTTTATTGACCAATAGCACAGGGTGGATTCATGCTGTCTTTAGTGAAAGCTTTTATTGACCAATAGGACAGGGTGGATTCATGCTGTCTTTAGTGGAAGCTTTTATTGACCAATAGGACAGGGTGGATTCATGCTGTCTTTAGTGGAAGCTTTTATTGACCAATAGGACAGTGTGGATTCATGCTGTCTAGTGGAAGCTTTTATTGACCAATAGGACAGGGTGGATTCATGCTGTCTTTAGTGGAAGCTTTTATTGACCAATAGGACAGGGTGGATTCATGCTGTCTTTAGTGGAAGCTTTTATTGACCAATAGGACAGGGTGGATTCATGCTGTCTTTAGTGGAAGCTTTTATTGACCAATAGGACAGGGTGGATTCATGCTGTCTTTAGTGGAAGCTTTTATTGACCAATAGGACAGTGTGGATTCATGCTGTCTAGTGGAAGCTTTTATTGACCAATAGGACAGGGTGGATTCATGCTGTCTTTAGTGGAAGCTTTTATTGACCAATAGGACTGGGTGGATTCATGCTGTCTTTAATGGAAGCTTTTATTGACCAATAGGACAGGGTGGATTCATGCTGTCTTTAGTGGAAGCTTTTATTGACCAATAGGACAGGGTGGATTCATGCTGTCTTTAGTGGAAGCTTTTATTGACCAATAGGACAGGGTGGATTCATGCTGTCTTTAGTGGAAGCTTTTATTGACCAACAGGACAGTGTGGATTCATGCTGTCTAGTGGAAGCTTTTATTGACCAATAGGACAGGGTGGATTCATGCTGTCTTTAGTGGAAGCTTTTATTGACCAATAGGACAGGGTGGATTCATGCTGTCTTTAGTGGAAGCTTTTATTGACCAATAGGACTGGGTGGATTCATGATGTCATTAGTGGAAGCTTTTATTGACCAATAGGACAGGGTGGATTCATGCTGTCTTTAGTGGAAGCTTTTATTGACCAATACGACAGGGTGGATTCATGCTGTCTTTAGTGGAAGCTTTTATTGACCAATAGGACGGGGTGGATTCATGCTGTCTTTAGTGGAAGCTTTTATTGACCAATAGGACTGGGTGGATTCATGCTGTCTTTAATGGAAGCTTTTATTGACCAATAGGACAGGGTGGATTCATGCTGTCTTTAGTGGAAGCTTTTATTGACCAATAGGACTGGGTGGATTCATGCTGTCTTTAGTGGAAGCTTTTATTGACCAATAGGACTGGGTGGATTCATGCTGTCTTTAGTGGAAGCTTTTATTGACCAATAGGACAGGGTGGATTCATGCTGTCTTTAGTGGAAGGCATACATGCTTTTCTCCAGGGCACTCCTCCTCTCTTCCTCGCTGTCTATCGTGGCCGACGATTGGCTGGATGTGTCGTCCATCAAGGTAGACCCATCGTCATCTGCCTGAGGATTTGCGGATTGATTATCCTGGTTAGTTAGAGGGAGATGACAGAATGCTTAATCATGTTTAGTTAACAAATGCAAGAGGTTAGCAATGAAATCAACAACTTATTTTTGGGAAAAAGGTTGAAGGAATGATTTTCATTTGTGCTAGTTTCAAATGGGGAGATTTGGCTGTGCTATATTATTAAAAAGTAATTGTGTCTGTGTGTGTGTGTGTGTGCGCGCGCGCTCACATTAATTTATGGGTAGAGGCATGTGTGTGCAAATTAATTTATGGGTGTATGTATATTGTGTTTGTGTGTGTACGTGTGCATGCATTCATTTTGTGGTATATGGATATATGTGTGTGTATGTGTGTATGCACATGGCCCAGAGCAAACATTATGCTTTTAGGATAAATGTATTTAATTTTGCAAAACTGCTTTTATGACATCACTGCATGAACGTTCTGCAGATAAAAGCGGGGGGAGAGGTAATGAATTCTGCTGCAAATTCATTAATTATTTACTGCCCTGGTTTGACTTTCACCTCTTTTTAATAAAGACCTGTCTAAAAATAACCAGGTGCAATTATACATATTATGCATATCCATGTACACACTCAGACACACACACACACACACACACACACACACACGTTATAGTGCAATATTTAGTAGCTTTCAAAGCATGGCAATTATCTAAAGTTCTAAATATCATCTAGTATTGCCACTGGTTCACTGGCAAACAAAAATTTATTAACTGTTAAATCCTTTTCAACTGAATGAAAAATGCTGAACCAAAAGGTAAATTTCGACAGCATAGAAAACTGAGGGAACAGTGTGAAACAACACAGACATGTTTACTGTACTGCATGTGATGCGCCAGAGAATTGTCAAATCTCCTTGATAATAATTATTGGCTTCAGACAGCTCCAACATAAAGTTGTAATCAAAGGGCAGATATTTTCAGTGTTCTTCTTCAAAGCGAGATCGCTGCAGACTTCACACAGAGACGTTTCCAGAACACAAAGGAGAGGGAGGACAGAGAATGTAAAAAAAGGTTGGGAGGAGAGCATGAGAGAGCTTGGAGTGCCAGGGAGAAAAAGGAGGATCAGATGGAGGGAGAGAGACAGAGAGAAATAGAGAGAGAGAGAGAGATAGGACAGGAAAGAGAGGAAGAGAGTGAGCAAAAAAGACGGAGACAGACCGCCGGATCCTGTGCTGTAACGGTGCTGGTTGCCTCGGCAACGGGAGACAAGAAGTCAGGCTCCAGTGACAGTGAGGGAATTATGACATGGATGAGATAGTTAGCGGTAATGACGCAGGGTGTCAAAGCCGCAGTCGGAGCGACAGAGCGAGAGAGTGAGAGAGACAGAGAGGGAGACAGATAGAGAAAGGCCATAAGTGGAAAGCTTACAGAATCAGGAGCACTGTACTTCACCAACAAACACAAGAAATCTGCCCTGAATTTGAGAGGTTCTCAGAGAGGGAGGTAGAGGCTCACATTACTGTATGGAGAGGAGGGAACGTGTGGCTTCAGCGGCACAGTGAGATGCCATATGTATGTACACATTACTGTATGGAGAGGACTGAACGTGTGGCTTCAGCGGCACAGTGAGATGCCATATGTATGTACACAGCCTGAGGGACAGAAAGTACTCGTACATTGCACTGACAATATTTACTCCGTGTCTTTCATGCCAGTAAAGCATGTATAATTGAATTTCAGGTGTGGACAGTCCCACAGAGACTGTAGACAGATGTTATTCCGTGATACTACAGCTAGCTTAGCTCCCACGCTAGTTTCCTCCCATAGCCTATGCCTCTGGCCTCTTTTTACACAGATAGTTTCATACAAATGCCTTTTCCCAGAGGATTAAAATGAACCTGTTTCATATGTCGACCGTGTGTTACCCTCTTACGCATGCGCTAGACGCAGCGAGTCATTTTCAGTAAAGCTTCAGTAGGCCACTTATTTTATGCGTATTATACTGTATGTGACTATTCTGAAATTAATGTATGCTGTTTAAAATTTCTGAATGATACAGCCTCTTCTTCAATTCAAACTTTAAAGCCCCAAGGAACAAAGCCTAAAATCGTTAAAATGTATGATATCAAACTTGAGTGTGTTATTAAGCATCCACCAAAGTTTGAATGAAAAAATAAAAAATAAATATGATAAAACACTGCTTAAAAACAACTGAATTAGCTGATCAGACCTGTATTAGGACGGTCGGAGCGTGGTCGTAATATTCTAATGAGCACGCTTGATTGACATTCTTCTGTCCAAGAAGCAGAGGTGGAACGTAACTCTGTTACTGTACTAAAGTACGTTTTTCACGTATCTGTACTTTACTTGAGTATTTATTTTGTCTGGGACTTTTCACTTTTACCCACTACATTTTAAATAAAAATCGGTACTTTCTACTTACTACATTTCTAAAACAGTGTCGTTACTCTTTGCTTACAGCATTTTTGAAAAGAAACATTTTCGTCCATTCGTTTTTATTTATTTAAATGCAAAGGAAGCGGAACCAAGTCGACCAATACGCGCGCCTTAAAAAATTTTTTTAATGCACGGCTTCTTTCTCGGACTGTTGCTAGGCTGCTCATTGCTGAGTGGAGACAGGGACCATCATTTGTTGCAGTGCAGAGAGATATTTAATCGTATATGGTTGAAGCCATTCACCATCCATGGCCTTATTTAGGCGGACTGTTAGAAATTCTTGGTACAAAAAACGATTCCTACAGATTACCCTGTCTCCTGTGCCTGCCAAAACACCACGAGATCCTATCGTTCAAGAATTCGTCTTCGGAATCAGAATCTTAAAACACGCCGAGGTAATTTATTAACTAACATCAGGCGCGCTAGCTCGCTACACAATGGTTGTTTTTTTTTTCTAGCCAGATAACGTAGATCAGTGGTTCTCAAACTCGGTCCTCTGGGACCACTGTGTATGGTGGTTATGTAGCACTATATTGGATCACTCCAATATGGTATCCTTCCGCGTGGCACGATACGTTCCGAGTAGAATTACAGAGGAGTCCCGTGTACCGGGTAGTGCTGCGGCTGCTGCGCCCCTATATAAACCGCCCGCGACACTACCTTTTCCTCTTCCTTTTCTCGGCACGTTCCGTAGAGGTGGATTTTCTGGAGCAGCGGATTCGCTATAGGTAAGAGCTCTGTGTGCAGAAGTATACTCGCAGCTATTCCATAGCTTGGAGGAGCTAGCTAGCTAGCCTCTCCACTGAGTGCTCTGCTGTCACTTCGCTCGATTTGGCTTGTGTCATCTCGTTCGAAGTTTGTCGTTGTGTTAAGTTAATACTTGTTCGACACCGTGTACTTGGGTGATACACGGTTTGGTCAACCTGTATTGCGGCGCTGAGGGTTTGTCCTTATCATTACTTGTCTCGACTTGTCTGTCTTGTCTGTCTACCGGAACCCTCCCGGTCAGCCTTTGGGCTCGGGGACCGCGCCTACCCCTGAACAAGATTGGGAAAACTGTGTATGGTTTGCTGCATGCAGCCTTGTAGTTTTCCCCCCGAGTTGAAGCAGAGTGACGCAAAGTAATTGCGCGCTTCTCCTCACAGGGCAGTGCCATCTTGTTTTACCCTCGTGCGTTCCACGGTGAACGAGCTATGAGATCCCTCTAGCTCAACGAGTTGTGACCACATACAGGACCTTCAGTTACACAAGCATTCTGTGTAACTGTTGCCAACCACGTATAAAAGAAAAGTCGCCATTGCACCCGTCATGCATAGTGCCCACTGTACAAGCCTCTGGAGGCAGTGTTATGATCTGGGGTTGCTTCAGTTGGTCAGGTCTAGGCTCAGCAACATTATGCAGCAATAAAATGAAGTCAGCGAAGTACCTGAATGTACTGAATGACCAGGTTATCCCATCAATGGGCATATGCCAGGATGACAATGCCAAGATTCATTGGGCTCAAATTGTGAAAGAGTGGTTCAGGGAGCATGAGGAATAATTTTCACACATGAATTAGCCACCAGATTCCTGACCTTAACCCCATTGAAAGTCTTTGGGATGTGCTGGAGAACACTTTACGGAGTGGTTCGACTCTCCCGTCGTCAATACAAGATCTCAGCCAAAAACTTATGCTACTCTGGATGGAAATAAATGTTGTGACATTGCATAAGGTTGTCGAAACAATGCCACAACAAATGCGCGCCGTAATCAAAGCTAAAGGCGGTCCAACAAAATATTAGAGTGTGCAACTTTTTTTTTGGCCGGGCAGTGTATTATATAGTATTTATATACATATATATACACATAAATATACACACTTGGTTGAGAGCTATCTTGCCTGGTACACTGTTATCGTACACAGTGTTTCTCCCCTCTACAGTGACTCAAGTATGGCTTTTCACTGTGAGGAGTGCAATGCACGCATGCCCGCTGAGGATGCACACATTACCTGTATGCGCTGTCTTGGGCTGGACCACGCACGCAGGGCAGTAGAAGACCCCTTTAGCTGCGTATCCTGCGAGGTGCTGGGTTAACGGATGCGTGTGGCTCGCCTAGAGAGAATGAAGGTCATGACCTTGCAAAGACCGACAGATGACCACGGTGCGTCGTCGGCAGGGTTCCCTTCCAGCCGCTTTGGGCGCCCCCCCTGCCAAGCGGGGCATGGGTGAGGAATTGGACCACCTCGAGCGTAGGGCAGCTGACCTGCGCGAGGCAGTGAGTGCTTTGGAAGAGGGAGACGACGACTCTCTCTCTCTTCATGCTCCAGACGACCTGGAATTTGGCGACAGTGCCTCTGTACTGCATCAGCGCTATGAACGTGCTATAGCCGCAGCACCTTCATCCGCTGGATCTGTAGCGCCCTCAAACGCGTGCAGCGCACCTTCAGAAGGACCACCGTTGGTTACAGAAGCAACATGTGCTCTCCTGGCGAAGGTGACTGTCTCCCTTGGCCTCAGGTGGGAGGAGCCAGCCTCAGACAAGTTAGTCATCCCCACCTACCCCCAGTTCACTGTGGCATTCCGCGAATACTGGACCAGGATGCAAGGGCGCTTCCGCCCTTCCAGGGATACCAGACCTTGGACCCTCATGGCGGAGCAAGAGCCCTTGGGGATCAATGGATATCCCACAATGGATGACATGGTGGCGGCTATGATCCTCCCTGACAAGGAGATCATCGGCAAGGTGCCACAGCTTAAGCCAGGACCCGAGAGACTCAGTGACTAACTCCTGAGCTCTACTTTCAGCGTCCTCTCCTCCATGGCCTGCCTTACTAACGCGGCCATGCTGCTGAGCTCCTACCTGACCCGCCTAATCCCTACTCTCCCAGGAGGAGGTCACAACCTCATCGACGAGGCAATGGACCTTTGGGCCGGGGGTTGATACCATACTGCAGCAAACGGCGAAACTACGCAAAGACAGAGAGACTTTGCAGCAGTTCATGGCCACATCGCGCCCCAGACCTGCTCCTAAGCAAACCTGGCAGCCGAGGTATGGACTTTCGTCCGTGCTCCAGCAGCGCCTCGGGCCTCCCCCCCCCGCTGCCAGACCGGCCTGTGAGGCAGCGGCATGGCAACCAGGTTAATGTGAACCAACAGCGCCGCCAGCAGCGCGGTGGCCCCCCTCCCGGATGCGGACATCCTCCGGCTAAGAAGGGTGGCCCCCAGCAGTCTTCCTGACTGGTTGGCCACCGGCCTCGGCCGCTTCTCCCAGGCCCAAAGGACAAACTGGGAGGAGCGAGTGGAGTCCCCTTGGGTACTGGATACAGTCCTGAGGGGTTACAAACTCCAATTCCGATGCCGGCCACCGCCCTACCGGGGCATTCGGGTCACTACAGTGTCCGACCGTTCAAAGAAGGAGGCCCTCCAGTTGGAGATAACCTCACTTCTCAGCAAGGGTGCTGTCAGGAGGCTAGAGCCATCAGAACAGCTCAGTGGGTTCTACTCCATATATTTCATTGTGCCAAAGAAGGATGGCGGCTACCGTCCTATCCTAGACCTGCGCGACGTCAATCGTTGCTTGAAAGAGCTGAAGTTCAAAATGCTCTCCCCGGCGCGCGTGTTACAGGCCATCTCCAAGGGCCTATGGTTAACCACGCTCGACCTAAAGGATGCGTACTTCCATGTTCCCGTTCACCCACTTCACAGGAAGTACCTCCAGTTTGCCTTCGAGGGAGTGGCCTACGAGTTCCAGGTCCTCCCCTTTGGCCTCTCACTGGCGCCGCGTACCTTCACCAAGTGTATGGACGCAGTTCTGGCGCCTCTGTCGTCCCAGGGACTTCAAGTTCTGAAATACCTGGACGATTGGTTGGTTTGCGCCCCGTCGTGAGAACAAGTCATCAGGGACACCAGAATTCTGTTGAGCCACATCCAGGATCTGGGTCTCACCTTGAACAGACGGAAGAGTCACCTGACACCCTCTCAGGAGGTGACCTTTGTCGGGATCTCTATAGACTCGTCTCTTATGAGAGCATGCCTCCCTCAGGAGAGGGTCACAAAGATTCTGTCCTTCCTTGACCGTTTCCAACTAGGACGAACTGTGTCTGTTTTGGAGTGCCAGCGACTGCTTAGCCTACTGACGGCAGCCTCGTTGTTGGTCCCATTGGGTCTTCTCCATCTCAGACCACTCCAACGGTGGTTCAACTCCCACAGACTGCATTCAAAACTACACAAACACCGCCGCCTGGTGGTGACATGGGAATGTTTGTTAGCACTGACCCGATGGCGCTCCCGTTCTTTTCTGATAGAAGGAACAAGATTGGGCAGAGTTGCACACAGGGAACTAGTGTACACCGATGCCTCGTTGACGGGTTGGGGTGCAGTATTCAGGGGCATGGCAGCCAGCGGCAGGCATGGCAGCCGCTGGAGCCCCCCATGGACTGGTCGACACATCAATGTGCTGGAGCTCAGGGCAGTCCGTCTAGGCCTCCAGCATTTTCTGTCCTATCTGAAAGCAGCATGTCCTGGTCCGATCAGACAACACGACAGTTGTGGCATATGTCAATCACCAAGGAGGCTTGAGGTCCCGTCGCCTCCACGAAATGACATGGGAACTCTTGCTATGGGCTCATACCCATCTCACGTCTCTGCGGGCAGCGCATGTCCCAGGTATCCTGAACACGGCAGCGGACATGCTCTCGAGGGATGGACCACGAGAGGGAGACTGGCGTCTGCACCCTCAGGTGGTACAACAGCTCTGGGACAGATTCGGGAGAGCACAGGTGGACCTGTTTGCCTCTCAGGACAACACTCACTGCCCCAGCTGGTTCTCAATGTCAGACCCCCCGGGGCTTCTAGGTCTGGATGCCCTGGCTCACAATTGGCCAATGACGATGCTCTATGCATTTCCCCCTTTTCCCCTGATCCCAGCGACGCTGGACAGGGTCGATATGATGGGCCATCAGGTGCTCCTCAACGCCTATGTCCGGTGAGGGCCCTTTGGTGCCCACCTGGGGCCTCGGCATAGTGCTGTCAGTGCTTACCCAGCCACCTTTTCAGCTACTGGACTCTGTGTCTCTTAAGCACCTTTCCTTGAAAGTGGCGTTCCTGTTGGCCATTACCTCCACAAAAAGGGTTAGTGAACTCCATGCACTTTCTGTGAGTGCTGAGTGTTTCCGAATGGGCCCCGACAAAATGAGTGTCACCCTCCGACCTAACCCTTCTTTTCTACCAAAGGTTCTGTCTACTGGTCATGTGAACCGACCTTTGCATCTGTCTGCCTATACCCCTCTCACGAGTGCGAGTGGGACAGGTACTTTCTCCAGTGTACTGTGCCCGGTCTGGGCCTTGGACATCTATCTCACACGAACTCAAGCATTCCGAAAGTCTGATCAACTTTTCGTCTGCTATGGCGAGAGAGTTTTGGGCCAGAGGCTTTCAAAACAAAGACTTTCACACTGGATTGTTGACACGATTACTACAGCATATCGGCTGGCTGGCCGGCCTTTGCCATCTGCTGTAGTGGCACATTCTACTAGGGGCGTGGCTACCTCTTGGGCCTTGCTCAGAGGGGTTCCCCTTGCTGATGTCTGTGCCTCAGCCAGTTGGGCATCGCCTAGCACCTTTGCTAGGTTCTACCAAGTCAATGTGGCCCCCCCTAATGACATGGAGAGGGCAGTGCTGGGGGTTGCCTCCGCCTCTCTGAGAGCGGATGATGACCCGCTACAACATTGACTGGCCCAAGCTTGCCCCGTCTTCTAGGTGAGTACTGGGCTTTGCTTGTTTACTGATCATAGATCGCTGAGTGATCTGGTATTGTGATACCATATGGTCAATGTGTGGCCCCCTCTAATGACGTGGAGAGGGCAGTGCTGGGGGTTGCCACCGCCTCTCTGGTAGCGGACGATGACCCACTACAGCATTGACTGGCTCAAGTTTTGCCCTGTCTTCTAGGTAAATACTGGGCTTTGCTTGTTTACTGATCATAGAATCACTGAGTAATCTGGTATTGTGATACCATATTGGAGTGATCCAATATAGTGCTACATAACGAAGGTTACGTAGGTAACCACGGTTATGTGAGCTAATTGGATCACTCCAATCCTCTTTTCGGTGATCTATGGCGCCTCGAAAAGGACACGAGGAAAAGGTATTACTGCGGGCGGTTTATATAGGGGCGCAGCAGCCGCAGCACTACCCGGTACACGGGACTCCTCTGTAATTCTACTCGGAACGTATCCTGCCGCGCGGAAGGATACCATATTGGAGTGATCCAATTAGCTCACATAAACGTGGTTACCTACGTAACCTTCGTTTTCACTCCAACCACAATTGCAATCCCAAAATTCTAACAAGCTGTTCATTTTTATTAATTAGGTGCTTTTCATGTTTAGAGGGATTATTTACCCTCTTAAGACACATCATGTCAGAAATAGCTATGCATGCCACGAAGAATACAATTCCCATGTTCCAACTGTGCTTATTGGGCTATATTGCAAATGGGTAACTTTTTTTTTTTAATTAAAGACTGGGGTGAATCAATTGGCTCCTCCTAATTATGTAGTTGAACACATGTGTTTTTAAGTTCCTTCATCATTTTTTCCTTAAATGTATTAACACTGCAGGTTTGGCTTGTTATCATTTTCTTTGTCTTCTCTTCATTATTTATCAAATGGTTAGTTTTAGTGGCCGTATGTCCACAATTTCACCAATTAGGAGCCTATTGATTCACCTCAGTCTTTAATTTGATCAGTTAAAAATTTTAATTTCTTTGCCCCTCTTTTTGTAATTATTTGCAATATAGCACAATGAGAATATTGCACTTTTATTATTCATAACATGCATAGCTATTGCTAGCATAATGTGGCTTAAGAGGGCAAATAACTCCTCTAAATATGACAAACACCTAATTAAGAAGAATTGACAGCTTGTTAAAATTCCAGGATTACAATTGTGGTTGGAACGAAAACCAACATACAGTGGTCCCCCAGGACAGTTTGAGAACCACTGACGTAGATGACTATAACATTCTATTTTCAAATGTTATTCATAACATTATAACGTATTACCTATACTACCTACGTATATCCCCAAATACACAAAGGTGGAAATCCAGGGGACAGTAAAAGTCCTGCCATGTGTTTTTCCCACCCATAGACTCAGCCAGCTGATTTCACTAATTAGTTCTACCTCCTTGCTGAAGAATTATGTTCATTATCAAATCCAGGTGATTGGAGCAAAATCCTGGGGAGGACTTTTACTTTATGTCCCCTGGGTTTCCACCTCTGCAAATACCTCACCTCGGATGACTACTTTTACTTTTGATACTTTAGTACATTTAAGAGCATGTACTTATATACTTTAAGTAGCTAGCCTATAAATTTCCAAGTGGTACTTTAACTTTTATCTGAGTATTTTTTTATGTGGGTATTTGCACTTTTACTTAAGGGATTTGTGTACTTCTTTCACCTCTGCCAAGAAGACACTCGGCTTCACACACAACAAATATAGAAAATAGCGGGGAGAATCGGGGTTGTACAACCATATATGTACGAACCTACCGACACTGAATTTGAGAGTGTAGAAATTCCATAACCAGATAACCTGTGTTCTCTGGCTTCACAGGTGGTGACGGAATGGTGGGTTTCAAGATACTAAGTTTCCATGTAATAATAAACCACACTTCTTAACTTTGTTATAACATTTGTTTCTTCCAAAAAAGAAATGTGGGTATTGCTAGTTAGCTAGCTAGTTGAAGTTGAGTACCTCACATGTTGAATGCCACAGAATTGTTTGGTTGGTCACCCTGGCAACTAAAGCTCCAGTCCACTCCACTTCAGTTCTGTGCGTTAAAAAAATCAACTGCGCTGTAGCCTACCCAGCACCGGCGAGTGGAGCGATGAGAAGGCATATGTGACATGATTAGCTAACGTTAGTGCTGCACACCCAACGTTAGCCAAGATACAGTATGCATAACATTACTGAAAGTAGTAGCTAAATCCACAGGATTTTTTTGTGAAATATTGACATTTAAATAAGACTAGTAGAAACTAGGTGGAAATGACCTCTAGAGGGTTAACTAATGGCCAGCTCTCTTTTTACTTTCTCAGCTGCATCTCTTAAAAAAAATGTCCTTCATGCCCCCAAATAGTCTAGCGCCCTTCTAAAGCACTTTTTTCATCACTGATTCAAAATAAAGTAACTTTATAAAAACTAATAGAAACTAATAGTAACTGAGTCATTGCAGGCTACCTCATGGGTAATGGGGGAGTCACCACCCGTCTTTCCTGGTCCTGTGGATCTAAACCCAAATGAATACCGTAGCAGCATGGCTTGGCCTAGAGAACTCACAGGGGATGATTCAGACTCATACCAGTCAGTGCAGGATTACGCCCTGGCTGAATCAGCCTCGTGTCTTAAAAAAAATAAAAAATGTGAGACAACCAGTGTCTTCCAGGTGGATAAAAAAAACCCCATGAGAGTGTAGCTTCATTACTGTAAAGTCCCCACCCGCCAGGCCCTGTGGACCCACCCAGACATGCAGACATGGCCTTAAACTTAAATCCCCCTTAAATGAGCGTTATAATCCTCCTAAGCCCGCCTTGTTTGTTTGTGAACATTTGCACTAACTGAGATTCGGCTGTTTTTGGATACAGAATACCAGGACGACGTGACTCTCCCTTCTTCTCCTGTCTCCTTCTTTCTCTCCATCTCTCTGCCCCCTCTCTGTCTTTTCATAATGTCAGTTGTCTTCCGCGGTCCACGGTGGTTCACTGTGCATCTTCCTGTTTCTCCGAGCACACAAACCCTGCATTCCTTCCGCAGTCTCTACACACCCAGAGAGGCCTGCGTGCACCTGAGTGAGCTGGGACACCGTAACACACATACCTGATCACACATCTGTTCACATACCTGATCACACATCTGTTCACATACCTGATCACACATCTGTTCACATACCTGATCACACAGCTGTTCACATAGCTCTTCACATACCTGTTTACACACCTGATAACAGACCTATTCACACACCTGTTTACACACCCGATAACAGACCTGTTTACTTGCTTGAACACTGACACCAGTGTTTTTCTTTAGCAGTAACTACCCTCCTGAAACCCACACACTGCGCTCGAACTGGATCACACATCGTGCGCTGGTCCCTTAAGCACCACACCCCTTCATCCCTCCCAGCTGAGCTGAGCAATACGGGAGACAATGAGAGGTGGCGTTTACAACCGAGAAGACATGTTAGATATTTATAGTCATATAATAGCGCTGAACTGACAGAGGTCTCTGGACTCTATTTTTATGCAAAAAGGCACTACCGTCAACAGTGAACACTTCATCTTCAGCCTGACCCCCTCCCCCTTCCCCAGCCCCACACTGCATTTCCACCCCCTGCCCTCCCCCAATAATAATCACTTCCAGATGTGCTCAACAACACCCCCCCCAACAGGAAAGATCACGCTTTTTTAACTTTTTATTTTATTTCGGGCTCTTCTTGTTTTTCTACCCAGAAGCCTTTGCATGATAAATCAGCCAGTTTCAATAAAGGCTGAGATCATAGCTGTTTGTCCTTGGGAGACGTGCTCTAAGGTTTCCTTTCTTTGTAAATGTGCTGCTTGCAGGAGGTGTCAGTTTCTTAAAAGCCCCCTGTTTTCCTGAAAAGGCCCGTATGCCGACACAGCATTTTCTTCGGAAAAACCAGACCCCCGGCTCGATCCGGCACTCCCTGCGCCCCTAGGTTCAGTCTGACGTGTCGGACCGTTTGGCGGCTTACACACCCACCAGGCAATTTTCCTCTTGTTGATATACACACAATAACTATGCTCAAACCCAGCCGTCCCCTCCCACTGAAAACAATAGCTCAAAATTCATTATCTGACCCGAAAATCTGACATTTTGTTTCAGTTTCCCCGAACAAACACCCACGGAGGACAAGGGACAGAGAGAGCAGAATCTGTACATCCAAGATAAGCCATGTGGTGGAAGTATTGGTCAAACGCATCTAATCTTACAGTCTTTCTGAGGGGCGAACATCCTGGTTCAGGCTTTCTCATTGCGATTCCTCAGGAGTGCGCGGGCATGCCAACCCGAACGCACGTCAAAACCATTATCATCTCTCTCCTCCTCCTTTCTCATCCATCTCTCTACACTCTTATCTCTCGATCTGGCAAGAGGAGTTCTGACTCACTCTCTGGCACTTAGGAGACATGACCAGCAAGTCTGCCTGTGTCCAATAAGACATGGTGTGTGTGTGTGTGTGTGTGTGTGTGTGTGCATGTGTGAGTGTGTGTAGGGTAGGTGGGGTGAGGGGGACCCCGAGGGGGGAACAAGGGGTTAGCGTTGGCCAAACACCAGCGGGGTCCGTTCCTCTGGGCCAAATTAACACATGGTCCTGAATGCAGCGTTAACGCAGTCAGACTGAGCACTTCCAGCTGCCACGTCCCGCCATCCGCCACTTTCATCAGACCGAGACGGCCCCCAACCGCAATGGGACATAAATCTCCCTTTGACTTTTTATCCTAACGAATACCATGCAGTCCTTAAAACTGGGCTCGTCTGAGATACTGGCGCTGTCATGCCAGTGATACTGTGCCAGTCTCTAACTCAACATGAATTTACTTTCTCAGGTGAGTGACACAATCTATTCATTGAACATCTGTATTCCCAGTTTCCTTCTTTCCCACCCAGTTGGACACAGTTGGACACATGTCCAGTAAACTCTGTAGGCCCATCCCATCGCTGCACCGCATTCCATTGGACCTGGCAGGATCACAGGCACCTTGTTGACCAGAGGGGTCGCTGTAGAGTCATGAGGTGAAGCTTACCCTCTCTTTACTATGTGTCGTCCTATAGGATTCCCGGCCGTGGTTGGCACTGGTTTGCTGGTTCACTAGATAGGCCATTTTGGTGCCCCTGACAGGCCAGATTGAAGTGAGCAAATCCAAAATCAACAGCCTTTTTTTATCCAAGCACTTTCAATTGAGTCAGTGATCAGCTCAATAAAGGAGTCTCTGAGGAGTGCGGCCTACAGTGTACAATCACTGCACTGTGTGTGTGTGTACTTGTGTGTGTGTGCGACGCGCATGTGTGTGTGTATGAGGCAGTGCCTGTGTACTACCTCACCTGTGTGTGTGTGAGTGTGCCATCTCCCTGCAGTAGTTCTGACAGGTAGCTGCTGTGAGTCAGTGTGTGTCCCTCGCCTTCAGTCTTCACCGGACTGTCCCTCCACTCCTGCAACGCAAAACGTAACATTTACTCCGCCTGCAGCTGCGAAAAGAGGGGACGTTATTAATGCAGGTGCAGGAGGGGAGGGGAGGGGAGAGGAGGGGAGGGGTACTGCAGCTGCAGCCGCACAGACATGGGTAATAATTTCCTGCTCATATTTTCAGCATTTGCATGTACGTCCATCACCTTCACAAGAAGAAGAGTTCAAAAGCTTAACTAACTACCAGGAAGCTGACGTCGCCATGGTAACAGACTCAATAGCGGTCCCTCGCATTACTGAGCGGCTCAGTCCGAAAAGGCGGCTCAATCTGTAAAGGCGGCTCAGTCCGTAAAGGCGCTCACTGCAAGCCGGACCCTACGGTCACAGGTTTGAGTGTCTGTTCCAGCTACATCAACAGCTGAGCCCTCAGCACTATTGGCCAGGTCAGGTTTAACTGGGCCAGGGTTCCTGGGATTATCACAGAATTAGCTTCTGCTGACACCGCTCCAGGTGCCCGATGGCTACAAGTTGTCTTCCGTCAGGGATGAGGTTCTCCTCAGATTGGCACTAGCTCTCTCCTGTAGTAGCTGGACCACAGGGAGTGAACCTGTCAGTGACACAAGCAGTAACTGAAGTACTTCTGGTGTGCAGGTGTGGGTGGTATAGAGGTAAGTTAGGATGCACAGTTGGTGAGTTCAAATTTGGGAGGAAAAGACATGGTCTCCTGTCCAGAACCCCACCCCCAGCAGAACGGGTGTGGTCCTTACCGGTTCTTTGTCAGCAGTGGGCAGGATGGTGAAGCCTTCATCCAGCCCCGCGGCGGTGCCCAGGTCTTGGCTCTGCCGGGGAGGGGGAGGCTTGCCCTCTATCCTGCGCGCCTGCCGCTCCCCCTTGGCTCCGCCCCCGGCCATGCCCGCAGAGCTCAGCTTGCGAACGGGATTGGTCAGCCACTTCTTGAGGGTGCTGACGGAGCGGCGGGAGGCGGGGGAGCTGGGGGCGGAGCTTCCCGAGGCCTGAGGGGGCAAGGATGCCACAGAGGTGGAGATGCTGCCCTCGCTGCCCCCCACGGAGTACGACTCTGTGAGAGAGAGAGAGAAATTTTGTTTTAAAATGTCATTAAAACATATAGCAAGTTCTACTATTTTTTCTTTATGATTTGGATTTTATTTTTCCGTTATATTTATCATAAATATACTTGTGGTAAAAATGTCTGCTTGTTTATCTTGTTTTACTGTACTGCAGCATGTATACTACACTTTGGCAATATTTACTTAATGTACTTTATGACAATAAACCATTGAACTGAGCTGAAACAAGCAGACAAGAGAGAGAAAGAGAGGGACAGAAAGGGAGCGGGAGAAAGAGAGATTTTTTTGACATTTAAAACCCCGTTTTATTCCATTGTCAATCAATTACTCCTGCAACTTCATTCACAAACAAAACAAAAAAAAACAATACACAGCTAAGAAAAACTAGAAAGAAAGTGAGAGAGAAGGAGAGAAAGAGATTTAGATGAAGAACCAGAGAGAGGATGGTCTACTGCCCTCCCCAGGGTGATCCCAATTGCGTTCAGAGTGAGGTGGTGACACTGGCAGAGATTGGGGGATGAGTGGTGAATGAGGGGATGAGTGAACGAGTGGAAGGTAAAAGTGGGGAATGGGGATGAGTGAACGAGTGGAGGGTGAAAGTGGGGAATGGGGATGAGTGAATGAGTGGAGGGTGAAAGTGGGGAATGGGGATGAGTGAATGAGTGGAGGGTGAAAGTGGGGAATGGGGATGAGTGAACGAGTGGAAGGTGAAAGTGGGGAATGGGGATGAGTGAATGAGTGGAGGGTGAAAGTGGGGAATGGGGATGAGTGAATGAGTGGAGGGTGAAAGTGGGGAATGGGGATGGGTGAACGAGTGGAAGGTGAAAGTGGGGAATGAGGATGAGTGAATGAGTGGAGGGTGAAAGTGGGGAATGGGGATGAGTGAATGAGTGGAGGGTGAAAGTGGGGAATGGGGATGAGTGAACGAGTGGAAGGTGAAAGTGGGGAATGGGGATGAGTGGAGGGTGAAAGTGGGGAATGAGGATGAGTAGAGGGTGAAAGTGGGGAATGGGCATGAGTGAATGAGTGGAGGGTGAAAGTGGGGATTGGGGATGAGTGAACTAGTGGAAGGTGAGAGTGGGGGATGAGTGAACGAGTGGAGGGTGAGTGGATGAGGGGGTGAGTTGAGGCAGGGGTGTAGTGTTTTTAAAGAGTCAGGACGGAGCTGAAATGTATGCTGTAGAGCATTCATGCAGTCTCAGGCTGGAGGCAGACCTGAGCCATGTTGGCAGTTTACTCAGCTGTTGCATGACCCTCTATGACTAAAAATAGACTGTTTATAACCTTCTCACACATATACACACTCACACATGCCTGCGCTCTCACACACACACACACACACACACACACATTCCTACATACATACAATGTCTCTCTCTCTATAACACACACACATACAGTATATGCACATATACACACAGCCATTGAGTAGAGACAGAGGTACTCTTTTTAAAGACAAATTCAGGGTGGATGCATGTACGTGTGTGTGTGTGTGTGTGTGTGTGTGTGTTTTCAAGACATCAGAAAACCATGGGAATAAATACTGGGGGGGGGGGGGGTTTAGGAGGACAGGAAATGCACTTTAATCCTGACCACAGGAAGCTCTTATTTTGGGGTTTGTGTATCCGTCCTGTAAGGCCTTGTACCCCAGCAGGGATTTTTGCTGGCTTTAAAGAACAACAATTAAACAAAGCCATATTTCAATTTTCCGTAATATACCCCCTCCACACACAACTTTCCATTCAGTTCTCAGGGCCCAACCCACAGACCCACCCAGGGAAAAGGCTTCCCGATATGCAACTCAATACGATTTGAATTGAAAGGCATGACCAGATTTCCACAGAACTTTGGCTTGGGAGCCATTAAACCCCCCCTCTACTATTACCTTGGTACTCCTGTTTACTCTCCGCCCACCTGACAACTCAACCCATCAAATGCCTCATTCCTCACCACAGATTCTCTGTAGAAACCAGATGCTCCTACATCATTTCCATACTCTCTGCTACCTTATTTTCAATAAGGTAGCATAAAGTTTGGTTGGCCACAGGAGTTTATTGGGCAGTTTATGAATATTCATAAAGGGGCGTTACCAGGGACAGAATATACATATATTGCAGCTGGTATTGCGAAAAACAGAAGTTCTGTCCTTGGCCATGCCCATTGAATATTCATAATTCTATCCAAGTCTAATAGGAACAATCCTGCTATCACCAGTACAGAGAAAGACATTCAGGGCCCTATCTTGACGATCTTGGCGCTTAGTCTAAGCGCATGGCGCTAAGTCCATTTAGGGCGTGTCCAAGTCCACTTGTGCTATTTTAACGGCGTGTTTTTTTGGCGCTAAGCACGGCGCATGGCGCAACTGGGCTGAACCTAGTCGCTTCATTAATTATAGGTGTGTCTTGGGCGTGACATTCAATAAACCAATCAAAATGTCATATCCCATTCCCTTTAAAAGCCTGCTTTTCCACCTTGGCGGATTGCTTATGATGGCGAAACAGACATGCTCGTGCGTGTTTAGTGTGATCAAGGAATAGGCTAAATGGAGTATGATCAATATTATTCGGACTAACCATTAGCCTATGAGTTCCCGGTAATTCCAGACAGGGCTGTTATTTTACAAAATATGTGCGGTTAAATTTCGTTAAAAGGACCTGCAACAGCTGAGAATAAGCTATCAATGGCTTCAGTCTCACCTTAGAAAACGCCAAATTAGCCTGCTTGTTCAGCGAATGTCGTTTGATTATGCAATGAAAGTGTCAAACATCAATTCCAAGAGGCTGTTCTCATGGAGTTCTCGAAGTTCAAGCTTCATCCAAAGTTCATTACTACCTGCATAGTAGGCTAATATTGATTAATAACATACATACCGTTATTTTGCCTTAATGATGACACTAAATAGCCATACAATAAAGCTGTCAGGTTCGCAACCCATAAGTTCACGCATATTTCCCCTTGTTTAATAATGTCCTGTTTATGGAAATGTGACCAACCTGTTTTAGGCTACTCGTAGCGTAATCCTTTAAAACAATCCACTTTCCCAGGAAGACCGTTAAACGTGCGACTTACAGCAGGGAAAACAGAGAACATGCAGCTCACGTGCAGAGAATGGCATTAAAATTAATTGTGAATAATAAATTTGTTTTAGTTTCTAATTAGACGCTTAGTTCTCTTTAAAATCGTTTTGTTCAGTTAAGGAATAACGGGTGAAATCAGCTGGGTTTTAAACGGTGAGAGTATGGAAACCTGGTCACTGTAATTTAAAAAAATATGAAGGACGAAGAATAGCTATGGTTACAATTTAGTTGGTGACATCTCCGTTTTTTAACCATAGGCTATCGAAAAAAACCTTATGCACAGCGAATTCGCTGTAGCCTAGGCTATTTGAAAAACAATTATGCAATATTCACTGGACAAGGTTTTGAACTTTTTTCAGTCACAAACCATTCTATTTACTTACAGGCTGTATTCATAGATAAACAGAGCTGTATTGTAATGACATCTGAAGCGCATTTTCAGAACTTAAATGTCCGTCTATTGCCGTGCGCGAGTTTTCCATTGAATGACAATTCACGCATTAGGTGCAAAGACAATTCGAGCATTAGGCTTGATAGCTATAGGTGTTATCAGCTCCTTTTTAATGGATAGCCATTGTCCCGTACCATCGCACATCGCCTGGATGTTGATGGAGTGGGCTGAGAGCAATGTAATGTGGCATTGTTTCCCTTCGCTGAGGGAAAGGTATGTGGACCTATGGAACCTTTTATTATTATGCATTTTTGATATAGCCTACACAATAATAATATTTCACATTGTGATCTAGATATTTTAGTCATGCCTGTGCACGCCCCTGTGTGTAACAGGCAGGAGGGTATGCGCGTTGTGCACACGCCTATGTAGACGCACTTATATGCGCCGTTAAAATAGCATGTAAACAACTGCGACATGACTTTAGACCAGGTTTGTGGTGGTTCTAGCGCAAGCGCTTTCTGCTGGCTCAAGATAGCAATACGCCAAAAAGAATCCTGGCCACTCCTCATCTTAAGACCAACACGCCCAGTTCACTAATGATGGCGCAAGAGTTATGCCGTCAAACATGCTAGTTTGACGGCGTAAGCGTTAGGCGTTATTATGGACCTAGCGCCGGGTGTAAGATAGCAAAGACACTTGCGTTTACGTTAGCGCCGCTTTGCGCCGGGTGTAAGATAGGGCCCTCAGTGTTAAGAATATGGAGCTTTCCTTCTCATGATGCTATAGCGTCTGTGACCTCCAGTGACCTTTGACCTGGGTCACTACGAGGCTGAAAAGACAGAACTGGGAAGGAAGACATGGACCCTGATGCAAGGTTGGCTCTCATAAACACAGCCAGTTCTCTCAGTTCTGAGTGGAGAATCAATTATGTGAATAAAGTACAACCCAATTTGAATGCATCAGATTATGTATTGTCCTTTGCAGTGCATTATCTCAGGACATATATAGAATAGAATAGAATAACTTTTATTTTCCCGCTAGGGAACTTCAGTTGTAGCCCCAGTAACAACAAAAAAGACATAGAAAGTGGGGCAGACCCACAACACACAAACAAACATATCAAATAAAGACATTCAATAGAATCATTGCATTAATCAAACTAATTAAGTGAATTAAAGTGGAATACAGCTATTATTAAAAATAGCCCCCACTGTCCAGAGATTAAGCAGTCCAACACACAAACTCCGCCTCCACGACTTTCCTCCATACAAGCAGTGTTGTGGTCTCTGTACACTGTCGAAACGGAGCACCGAACTGCGTCAACCTGCCCAGTCGTCGCCTTACTCCTCCCCCGCATTATCCTCTCCTTCCCTTCCCTGGTTGCCTTTTGAAGATTGCCTGCACTCCCGAATCAGTCCCGACATCTTCAACTCCGGTGAAGGGCGATGGTAAGCTTTGTTGCTGCAGATCCAACGGACATTCCCGAGCATATTTAGCGAATGCGTCTCCATGGTGATGACCACAAACAAAATTATATTGACTAGACAATTCGTCAATATTATCAAAACGAGCAGCAGGAGTGCCCTGAAAAATCTCCAGCCCGCTTCCCTGTACCACAACAGACACACAGCACATGAAAAAAACAAAAAACAAAAGCCCGACACAACAAAACACATTCAAATTAACAAACAGAAACACGAGAGACAGCTGTACTACATGTCTCCATTACAGCAACATAATATAACAACATTAGGAGCTAAAATGTGACCTTTGATCAGAAGAGCATGTAATGACAGTTGATAATGGCCCCTAGTACCATGTAGAGCGTTCGCGCTAACCCTAAACATGATCCAGAGAAGAGGGAGCGCTGTGGGTGAGGATGTGGTGTCCTTTACATGTGAACACACCTGATAATCATCACCATGTCCCCCTTATATTCCACAGAAGGCTTTCACACAATGAGAGAGAATAATGCAACCACCTCAAGGGAGAGACGCCATTCAAACTCTAAGGATGAGTGAAGAAATTCAATACATCTGGTCTGTTTTTGTGTGTGTGCGTGTGTGTGTGTGTGTGTGTGTGTGAGCATGCGCATGTGTATGTGTGTGCATTTGAATGTACTGCATGTGTGAATTTGTGTGTAGTGTGTTTGTGAGATTGTATGTGTAGGCTACATACGCGCTTGATTGTATATGTGTGCTTCTGTGTGTGTGTGCGTACGTGGCATGAGAGTGTGTGTGTGTGTGTGTTCACGGGGGGGGGTGAGGGGGTGTGAGTTTGACGCATCCTCTCCCACCGTTAACGCTGTCCTGCAGCGACACTCAATGCTATAATATAAGCGACTCCCTTTCATGGTGTTCCATTAGCTACCGCTATTATATCCCGGCTTTTCTTTTCAGGCCCCGTGTTTGATTAGATTTGTCACAGAAGATTCAAGGTCAATTAATCATTCACGGTTGTACAAAAGACCCCCGCAGCACGTATCCTGGGAAACGTGTGACACCCCCCTCCCAGGCCGCGCTGACAGCGGCACCTGTTGGTTTCACATTCATTTCAGCCCTTTCCAAAACCAATCAACGGCCACTTCGCCGGGATTCTTCTGGAATCCAAAAAGAAAAAAAGAATAACTAATGTAATATAGGACGGATGTAATGCCATCTGCTGCCTTAGTTAGTGGCAGGCTGCCGAAGACGGTGTGACGAGTTCCACAGAAGACGGTCCTCTGTGTGGCGGTACTGGGTGAATGTGATTACAATCCCATTGTGCTGGAGTCCCTGTATAATCTACCTCTCCAAGAGGATAGCTCAGTGTTAAATGAAATCAATAGCTAATGAAAAAGGTATGAATAAAACACTTGTCCTGATAAAGTTGGGTATCTATAGTGCGGTTGTTTATCTCAAGGGCCACTCCGGCTCCAGATGCGTGATCTCTCTCCGTCGAGCGACGTAGCGGCACTCTCTGAGACGCCAGGGTTAATGACAGAGAGAAATGGCTCCGCAACGCAGGCGCGTACGCACAAGCAAGCGCGTACTCGCACACGCATGCAGACACCACGCTCCCCTGCGACTCTCACGCGCTCCCCCCCATCGCCCTTACGCTCTTTCACTCACACGCACACGCGCAAGAAAAAATAACAGCCAGCAGGCGTCTGCGAGGAGATCCAAGGCAGCCAGGGATGGAGGGATGAACGGAAGGAGAGAGGAGAGGAGGACGAGGCCAAGTCCTTAGGGAGGAGAGTGGGGCCTTGAACAAACAGAGGGAAAGAGAGAGGGGGGTGAAAGAGGGAGAGAGAGATAGAGGGGGGGGTGAAAGATGGAGAAAGAGATAGAGGGGGGTGAGAGGAAAGAAATGCAGAGGTAGAGAGAAAGATAGAGGGTGAGAGAAGCTGAGAGAGAAAGAAAGAGAATGAGAGTGAAAGAGGAGAAAATGCAGAGGTAGCGTGGTGATCGTGTACAGTTCAGTTACACATCTAAGAGTCTGCTGAAATTACTCCAGAAAGGTACAGACTTGAGGGCGTCTAAATCCAGTCCTGATTTGAGAGTTGCAAAGCCTTCTGATTCCTCGCCTGGTTACAGAGAGGGCGCTTTAAGCAGAAAAAAGGCTGATTCTGAAGAGTTTCATTTATGGCACAGACCAACTTTCCTTTTTTCCCCTCTTTTTATTTATTTTTTGCTGACCTCAGCAAAGGCCTCAGTTCACTTTGGCTCAGGGCTCAGTGTTTGGCTCCCTTCCCCCCCATCTCTCTTTCTCTCTCTCTCTTTCTCTCTCTCTCTCTTTCTCTCTCTCTCTCTCTCTTCCCCCCATCTGTCCATCTGAAGCTTCTCCCCAGACCTGGATTTCAAAACCCAGAGCGTCTGTGCTCAGCATGCTGGAGGCAGCTGAGGTTTAAATATCTGTGAGAACGTGTATAATGTGGAGGGAAGAAAAAGACTTTATAGCAAAAAGAAAGACAGGCAATGTTCTGATGTTCCCCTAAATAGAGGCAAAAAAGTGTATTTTTCATACCGCGGTACAGCAAAGATCTTTTTGGTCTTGGTGAGAAGAAAAGACAGCGGGAACACCATTAACTGAGCTTGTTTTTATGTCCATCTCCATGTATTGATTTGTGCTGAAGTTGATGAGAAGGAAGTTTCAGTGCTGGCGGTTTTGGGGGAGAGGGGGGTGGTTTTGGTTTTTCCTCTAAACTGCCTCCCGTGTCTCTGGCCCTCCAAATCCAGTGGTTTGCGTTTGCTGGCTGGCGGCCAGGCGCGGCTCCGTGAGCGCCCATGTCCAGATCTGTGAATGATTGCTACTGCCTGCCTGTGTGATCAGCACTTGTTCTCTACTGCCTGGCGAGAGAAGCAGGCTGCCCCAAACAACTAATAGGGTTCATTGCAATCGCTTATTTTCACTCTTTGCATCCAACGGAGGACCCGAGGAAAGGATGTAAGGATGAGATACGAGGAGAATGGAACGTCCTTGCTCAGTCAACGGTCAGCATCATACGTGCTTAACTATAATGCTTTTTTGTCACTTTTTTCATGAATAAACATGGCTTTTGTTAATCATAAAGAATGAGTGTTATTATGGATTAAAGCGCTTTATAATAAATGTAAAGAAACGGTAAAACTGCATTGGTGTAGGGGTTGTACCCGCCACATGCCAGATTGGGAGAGATGGATAATTTAGAGACATCACGCATTCTGAGAAAAAACTTCCGCAAAGGCTACACTTTTCTTTTCTTTTTTTTTGTTTCCTCACTGAAGCATCCCCTGGGAACATCCTTTGTTCCTCGCTCCTCCGAGGAGCATTTAGTGGTTTGGAATGTCCTTAAAGACGACGGACCCGGATCGATTTCTGGGTCAGGCGAGGACCGAGGAGACGAGGACAGATAAAATAAGTGATTGGAATGAACTCATAGACTGACCACACACCCTCCAAAAGACACAAGACTACACATCCTTCAACAGACTACACACACACACACACCAGATACACACCCTCCACTAAACACCTAACTGACCACACACCCTCCACCAGGCACCTGACTGACCACACATCCTCCACCAAACACCTGACTGACCACACACCCTCCCAAATACAGACTACCCATCTCCAGCAACATCGCCCACCCATCACTCACAGCTTACCAACAGTCCCCAGGCTCACTCTGATTGGATCAGCTTTGACAGCCGGACACCCCCATACCCCTATACCTATGCCCTGGGCACCCCGGCCCACTCTGCGTATCTCCCTATACCATGGCAAAAACTCCTACAATCCTCTCTGTCCTTTTCTGCCGGTCCTGAACTGAAGATCACATTGTGCCGACTCAGGGGAAACGGAGAAGGCTCGCGGTGAACCTCATCCTTGGTTCCTTTCAGGTAAAAGAAAGCTGGAGAGAAAGCACTCTAGAGAGGGTTCCTGATATATGAGTCCATGGGCGTAGGTTTCATTTCAACTTTGGAGGAGATACACTGCTGGAGCACCTAGTCTCAGGGGGTCACCTGTCTCCCTGTCCCCCAAACCTAAGGGTATGTACGAGTCATTAAACTCCCACTATGCTGAAATACAAGCTTCACCTTTTAGATGATCTTTCCATGGCCTGCAATATCAGTCAATGAGTCATGTTGTTTTTGTGTTTTTCTCCTCTGTGATTTTTAATGCATGTACCTTTTAAAACATCTCTGAATTTAAATCAATTACGTGATTCTGTGGGTGTATGTCTATTTTCAATAGCTGTATCCAATCAAATCCCACGCAAAACAATATTTACCATTTATGTTTATGCCCTAAGCTGGATTCTCTGTTTTTTCCCTTCTTAATTTCTCTGGGTTGATGGGCGCTGGCACACAGGCGCTCCCCTCTCCTCCACCTGCTCCCTCTCCTCTTCACAACACATGCTGCTCCATTTTCATTGTGAGCCCGCCACAGTCCTCTACTTGCCCAATGCAATGGGGCAGCTGCAGATACTGTCTTTAAAGCCCCGCCCCCTCATCCCTGCAGTGCTGTGGCAGGCGGGGAAAGGTGAGCTGGTGGCATTCTAACGTTGCCCCTGTGTGCCCCTTAGAAAGGGCTGGAGAATCCTGCAGAGGAACCAGGGGGAGGGGGTGTTCACAGGGCCTGTTGTGGTCATTAGGCTTGCGGTGCTCAGTAAGGACTGTGTTTTGTACCATCTTTTCTGTCTCTCACTGACTCTTTCTCCCATTGCTTCTCCTGTCTATTTCTCTCTCTGTCTCTCTCACTCTCTCTTTCTTTTTCTTCCAGATAACAATGTATACTATTTCACACAAGTGTGTGCATGCACACACACGCACGCGCACGCACGCACGCACGCACGCACATTAAGACACAGAAGTGCAGCGGAGCTCAGTACGCTGCTCCTCACTGTCGGGCCTGTTTGAGTGACATATTCCCTCCAGTGAGGAACACGGTCTCCAATCCCAGCAGCAGGCACACGGATACTGACCAACTGCTCAGTTCAGCTCGCGCCTCCTTTCATCCAAACGCCCATCCCTCCCGGTCACACCCCTGACCTCTCAATGATCCTCCCAAGATGAAGACGAAATGGAAGAATGCTTCCAAACTCACCAACCCGCATAGAAGGAGGATCAAGTGTTACTTTTTGAATTACACATCTTTCATTTTGGTGATTACTGTGAAGGAAAAAAGTACTGCTCGCATTTAACTGAGAGTTCAAATCCGACTCGGCCTAAAGCAGAATGCATTCCTCAGCGCTATAAGAGGAAAGCATGTAAGTCACTAGAGAAGGGCTTCTGCTAATAAAACAAACGAAGCACGAGTGGAATATTTATACTTGGCCTACTGAATTACAGGAACTGGCTGAGATGCCATTGACCGAGAGGCAAAAAACAAAAAACGGTCATTCTAAAAGGAATTCTGGGCAGAAAAGTTTTGAAGAACCTAACATTCCATGTATACGCTGTAGAATTCTAATAGAGTTTTTTTTGGCTTTTAGCCATTTCACTTTTTCCCCAGGCTGCTTCTGTCTCTGCTGTTACTGTCCAGCAGTGCGGCATCCGCACCATCTTGAAAAATACCTCAATTAGAGGAACTGCGCAGCCTTCACCTCTCCCATATTTCTAATCATGTGACATCTGCTAAAGGTTTGGGCTCAAAGAGTAACTTCTTCACCAGCACTGAAGCATGATGCCTTCAGGTTGCAGTTTCTGTTTGTACAGTAAGCAATTTATAACAGATGCCATAAAGTTAAATTAACCCAGCAATGTTTCTGCTTTCCTTTTCAACTTTGGGCAATGTAAACAGTGAGAATACAGACATCAGGCTTTTTCACTGTGACATCACCAGGCCTGTGCATTGTGACATCACCAGGCCTGTGCATTGTGACATCACCGCACCCATGAACCATGGATCAGCAGCTTGTGGAACAATAGCTGAGTCTCAAACCGCATACTTCCATGTTCTGAATGCGTACTTCTAAGCCTTGACTGGAGTGTGTACTTGGGAGCATGGTAGTGCCGAGCATGGAAGTATGCGGTTTGAGACACAGCCAGTCTTTAACAGAATCCCATCCTGGGCTGAATTCCCAGGAAAAGACCAAACACAGAGAATTCTCATGGGAGCCCCAGAGCTGTGGACTTGATCATTCGACAGTAGCTTAAACACAAGCACGGAAGCGCCGGCACGAGACCTGCTCCGGCGATCGAGCTTCAACCGTCTATGCCAGAGCCTCTGAGCTCAAATTTCCTCTCCTCTCCTCTCCGTGTCTGGATTTTGCCACTCGCTAGCATTGCCATAGCAACTAAACCCATGAGGAGGCGAACGAGGGACACCTTCACAAAAGACACGGAATCAAAACACACGCGTGTACACGCCTGCAGAATAATCCACTTACACACCGAGCCGTTCCTAAAACCGCACCTGTCGCGGATCCACACGCTCTCCTTCTGAAAGCTAAAGATAAGCCATGTTTCTTCAGCGGCCTGCAACCCAGAAAGTTACATCACAATGAAATGGACCATTTGGGTCTCATTTAACGCAGAGAGATCAGGCGGTTTCTGTGTGGCCCTGAGATGAAAGGCAGAGAACGCTTTCCTCTGAAATAATCAGATTTCACAAGCAGAGCCGGATTTTGAACAGGGGGTCTTTCATGACAGCTTATCTCCTGTCCCAGATACAGAGTGGGTGGAGCATAGAGCTCCACTTCAGCAGAAATTCTAAGTCAGTTAGGGAAATATTTCAAAATATTTCAAATCAATATAAATTAGTATATACGTACATCTGAAAAAAAAAAGGAAAAATGTTTTTATATCTTTCTGACCTTGGGACTCCTTCATGGACTCCTAGGGGACCTTGGATCCCAGTTTTGGGAAGCCAGGGTCTCCAAGACTTTGAAAGAAAAAGGGCTCTCTGGGGGCGTGCCCACCTTCACCAGTGATATGACCCCCTACAGCCGCCTCTTTGACAGCCAGCATCTAACACTGGCCACAGGAAACCTAAGAATGGCAGCGGTGAACCAGAGCCCCAATAAAGTAAGAGGCAAACAAAAAGTAGGAAGCCTCCCGGCCTTGCTCGGTTTTACCGGCCTACCCGGTCTTCTAATGACCTTTGACCTCCATACTCCTGTATTTCCAAGGTGGTAAACATATTGACAGTTGCTGCTGTGAGGGGGAGGGGAAGTGCCCGGCTGAGCAGAGCCGGAGGAGGGTTATTAGCGGCTACATCTCCAGAGCGGCCCCGCCCTCATCCGCACCGCTCTCTGTAAACAGTTTGGCCTGTAGCACCGAGCTTAGTCATAAACTTCCTGTTGGAGAGCCGCCAAAGCAAACATCTTCGCTTGGCGCATCTCTCACTTAGAAGCCTATCACGTAACAGCATCAGACTCTCCCTTCCCATCCATACCGGGACACAGGCACTCATCTTAATGGCTGCTTTCACTCAAGCTGACACGATTTCAACTGCGCATATGACACGCGTATCTTGTGCTCGAAATTTAAATTGCGCTACGCAGCTCGGATCCACGAGAACCACTTCAGGATGCATGAAGCTCACAAACTGCCAGATGTAAGCCTTGAGAGAAACTATTTTGAAAATTCACTTCAGATTTATTTCTCAGTTATAGAAGAGGACTTATGGAGGAATATGCACCAGGCTGGTTAACCTATTTATTGTGGTTGTGCATGTACACAATAATGTCACTTATTACTGTTGACAGATAAATAAAAATTCTGTATCTTAAAAAGTCCAAGAAACTGTGTGGTAAGTATTCAACTCAGGCAAAGTAAACCAAATCCTTTTGTACATTATATTGAAAAGGATCCGATATCATTCAGACTAGTCCAACAAATAATCCTTTCCTCTAACACGTGTTCTAATATGCAGTTTTGTTTTCTATTTGTATTTAGCTCTGTCCCACGGCGTGTGAGGAGCGCTGAGAGTATGGCTGGGGATGAGGAGGGTTTGTTTCCCTGTGGGAACGTCTCCTTCCTGTCTCCCTCTGCTTTACTAAACAAGGTTTGGAATGCGCTCCTTGAGTTAATGAGGAGTCCCCAAATCCTCCCCGCTGCACACCCCACACAGGGAGAGAGAACGCATGGTAAAAATAATTTCTGCTTGTGTTTACTACACAGCACAATACTGTTAATGTTTGTTTCTGTAAAGTTTTGGTAATGTATTCAAGTACGACATGCTAATAAGGAATTTTGTACTTGAATTTGAGACGACTAGACAAGAAGACCGAAGAGATGGGTCGGGGGGGGTATTTCCGGTGAGAGAGACAGATAAACAGAGAAAGAAAGAGAGAGAGACTTTTGCTCCAGGAATGATCCAGTTGATGTTCAAATTCCTCACAGGCAGATCATATGACTCTCTGCCCAAAAGTTCTTCATCCTGGAGAGCAAGCTGTGCGCGCCTGTGTGTGTATGTGTGTGGTGTGTGTGTGTGTGTGTGTGTGTGTGTGTGTGGTGTGTGTGTGTGTGTGTGTGTGTGTGCCAGTGAGAGAATGTCTGAGACGTCAAAACCCGGGAGAGAGCGAGGGGGAAGGGGGGGGAACAATATCCGCCACTATTAATCTGAGAAGGGCCTTAAATTGCCTTGCATTCTTTTAATTTCTCTCTGCTATTTTCACAGTATTTTCCCATAATGCATGCAGGGATAAAGTTCTGCCTTATAAGCTAATGGCAGGAGGGGCAATCTTCTCTGAGTGATGACATCACAGGAAGAGGAGCTGACCCCTGTGACATCACAATCGGCATTTGTTCCTTTGTTTTATTCTCTTTTTTGTTAATCTCTCCACCAAATTAGCAATGCCCAGTCATAATTCAGCATAGGCCCATCCCGTCACTGTCACATCTTCTGAGAGGGCAGCACATGGGTTGGGATCAGGGGTCACTTGGCGCACAGAGTTATTACCGCTACTGCAGTTATCGCTCGGCTGCACATTTCTTGAGCTGTGCAATGAAGCTTCAGGCCGAGTACAGACCCGCACATCAGTATCTACGCTACAGCAGACCCTAAAAGGCAGAATCCATCAGAACCACAGGCCGAAGAGCCCCTTATCAATAATTAATAGTGATAAGGGAACCACAGACCAGAGAACTCAAGTCCAATAGGACTACCGACCTGTAAAATCACAGCCCATGAGAATCACAAACCTAAGACCTCACAGTCCATCAAAACCACAGACCCAAGATGTCAGTCCATCATAAACAGTGGGGCTGCTCTTATTATAATGGGGAACAGACTGACCTCAGATGAGGGCAGAGGGAGAGAGAGATGAACGGGGAGGAGGAAAGGGGGGCCTCGGGTCCTGAATCGACTGACCCTCGGGACAGATGGGCAACCCTTCCCAAACTTCTCCGCCTTCGTTCGCGTTCCGCGATCGTCTACGTCCACCGACCCTCTCCCTCCCTAAGCGCTCGGAAAACAAGGGAAGAACAGACGAGGCGAGGGAATGAGGGCGCGTTGCAAACACAACGCTGTGAGAAAACGCTCCACCTGTAACCTGACCCGCTATTATACTTAGCGCACAAACTTTGCTCAGGATGATACATCTTTTTCTTCTTTTTTTATTCTCTTCATTTTGTTCCCCTCTTTATCTCCCACACACAAACCCGACGGCTCCGGTAACCGCGGCTCTCTGCGATTCTCTCGGCCCGTTCATAATTCATACTTTCTCCTGGCTGCCGGCGTCTGTAAGATTACCCTCTCAATTTTTTTCCTTTCTTCCTTTCTCTCCCTCTCTCTCTCTGAACGGCACTTAGAGTGCGGGAGTGTCGGCAGCAGCTGAGGCGGAACGTTGCAACAGACACCGCCGGCTTAAAACAGGGCGTTATTTTTATCCATATTAATTATCACCTTTCTGAGTACTGTATACAGGCTGGATCTCTACAGATTTAATACGCCGCTATCATTCCTCTTTCAGTGTCTTTCAAGGCTTCTCATTTTGTATTCAACTCCTACACACCGCAACGGCAGGGAGGAGACTAGCTCTGATCGGAGAGAGTGGGGGGGGGGGGGTACTTTGAGGATTGAGAGAACTACAGACAAGTGATGGCGCAATGAGGCTCTGTGGCCCACAATGTGGGCGGGGGCAACCGGTGACTCCACCATTTAAACCAGTTACGGTGTTCGAGTGCAAGACGGAGGCTGACGGCGCGCGGTGGTTCTGCTCGAGGTCGAATCCTGACCGCGTGACGGTAGAATTGGCCACGGTGTCCAGAAAGAGAGGGAGGGTTTAGGTCAGGAGGGTTTCCCTCACCTCATTGGCCCTAAAGAGCAACTCAATGGGGCCCCTGCCTGCAGTCTGCCCTGCCTGCACTAGCTGCGCGAGTCCTGCAGACCTCCAGCCATGGCTGCGCAGCTCAACTAACAGCAGCAGCGTGCGGCGTAGCCTCTGCTAATCTGCGCCATCATCACATACTGACGAAGGGCACTGTCGCAGTGTGATGGGGTATTAAAACCAAGAGGGAGATAAGAGTAATAAAAAAGAGGGAGGAAAGAGACTCTTCAGTGTGTCACGTACGCAGTCCATTATCAGTACAGCATGCATTCGCCCCCATCTCAGCAATAGGAAAAAAACTAACTGGCAAAATGTAATGATCTAGCATGGATTCACCATCTCATGCACCGAGACAGCATGTTCTGAGACAGGTGGATTGTCAGAAACAACTTTTTAACATTTCAAAAGCGGTCAAAGCATTATTGTCCACAGTATGATTTTAACTTATAGTTTCATTTTGTAATGTAGTGGAATAGCATGGAATATATTTTTTAGGGGGGGGGGGGGGGGGGGGGGTTGTCACACATTGTAACTCGCACACGCACACACATCACACACACACACACACACACACACACACACACACACACACACACATTGTGCCAGCACTTCATTCTGACCTTGTTCATAAAACCTTGTTAGTTCCACGGGTAGGAGAGAGGAGAGTACAGGTTCCATCTCCAGTCTGAAGGCAATGTGATTCTCTGCCTTGATTAGAGATAGGAGGTGCAGAGCAATCCATCGAGACAGATTGGATTCTCCTTTTGAGGAAAACAGAACCTGCTGGCAATTTCCCTACTTATTAGTCCAAACCACCTGCCAATCACAGAACATGACTATTTAGCCCTGCCCCCCGTGCAGCTCAACTCTCTAGTCTGGGAGATTTTATCCAACTGCCCCACTGTCATGGCAGGGAAAACAAAACAAGGCGATTTCATCTGCAGACAAGGGACTTGTTCTTATTAATATTAAATAAATACAAAGCACTATCAGCTATTAGCAGCAGGATGTTAGCCCTCTGTTTGTTCACAGCAGTGTTATCCACACAGAACGCACGTTTTAGCAGAAGCTTTATAGAGGGTTTTGTTTGTAGGAGAGGGCTACTTTCACATGCAGGTGCAGCCTCTCGTAACAGCCACTAGAATAATTTTAGCATCGGCTACCCAACCAGCGGCTCAACCTGAGTGCATTCAACCCTGTTACGCGATGAATCATTAGCCCTTCATTAAGTAATGGATGGTCGTGTCCTTTAAGGGTTCATTAATTAGTGTTCATTCATTAACCCCATAGTGCTCTCCCATGTTATTATTATTGTTGTTGCTGTTGTTATTATCATTATTGTTATTAGACATTTATATTACTATTAATAGAAATAGCAACAACGGCAATAAAAAATAAATAATAATAATATTAATAATAATGATAATAATAATAATAATGATAATAATAATAGATGGTTTGCTTGTTTCTTACACTGCCTGGCCAAAAAAAAAGTCCCACACGCTAATATTTCGTTGGACCGCCTATAGCCTTCAATATGGCGCGCATTCGTCGTGGCATTGTTTCGACAACCTTATGCAACGTCACAACATTTATTTCCGTCCAGAGTTGCATTAATTTTTGACCGAGATCTTGTATTGACGACGGGAGAGTTGAACCACTCCATAAGGTCTTCTCCAGCACACCCCCAAAGACTTTCAATGGGGTTAAGGTCAGGACTCTGGTGGCCAATTCATGTGTGAAAATGATTCCTCATGCTCCCTGAACCACTCTTTCACAATTTGAGCCTGATGAATCTTGGCATTGTCTTCCTGGAATATGCCCATTGATGGGATAACCTGGTCATTCAGTACATTCAGGTACTCAGCTGAATTCATTTTATTGCTGCATAACGTTGCTGAGCCTAGACCTGACCAATTGAAGCAAGCCCAGATCTTAACACTACCTCCAGAGGTTTGTACAGTGGGCACTATGCATGACAGGTGCAACGGCATTTTTTTTTGGCCAGGCAGTGTATATTAATATAGGATTTCACATTTGTAATGATGCTTCCTGAGGCCTAATTAAAAGTGCTTTGTGGGTAATTATGTGCTGTGAAGTCTTGAGAAGCTGTGGAAAATACATATAATCAGCTGAGGTTCTGAAAGCCTATATTTGTGCTCCCTCTGCAAGCTATCTGCCTCTTCTTTCTCTCTCTCTATCCTTCTCTCACTCAGCCATTTATTTATGTGTCTGGTCTTCGCAAAAAGACGCAGGCCTTGTCACTGTGCAGTTCAGTGCCCTTGCTCTGCTTCGTCCAGTCAGACCATGCGATCTCTGTTACTGCTGGAATGACTGAGCACACTGTGTATATTAAAGGACGTAGATACAAACATACTCACACGGATACTCCCACAGTTACACTCATGCATGCACACACATGTATGAGCTTACACATATGTATATATACACACAAACACATACGCACCCACACGCACAATGCTTACTAGATCTCTCTCTCACACACACACATCATGCTTACTAGATATCTCTCTTTCTTTCTTTCTCTCTCTCTCTCTCTAGGGTACCTCTCAGAACACGCTGTTGATGAGTGAAGAAAATTCACAGGTGTAAAATTTTGAGTCCAACAGGTTTGGGACAAGAAACGTCACAGCAAAGCTCTTGCACCATAAACTGTCACTCCTACCCTAGAGTACTCATCGGGTGGCCAATCACAGCTCGCAGACTTGTCACATGGCCCATCCCAGAATCCTCTGCTCTGACCAAAGACGCACTGTACACAACCACTATAGGTCCTCATCTCTCTCTGTGTCTCCTCCAAACATCATTACAAACACGCATGTGTGTGTGTGTGTGTGTGTGTGTGTGTGTGTGTGTGTGTGTGTGTGTGTGCGCGTGTTAGAGTCTACAGGTGCTGAGGTCATTGGGTTGGCAGTTCACCAGAGCTCTGAGATCAAATACCTTCAAACTCCATTATACACTGACTGTGTAGTCAATACAGTTTATCCCTGCCATGCAATTACTCACCTTTTTTTTTCAACTTTTTCAATTTCAGCTACCAGGATAGAAATTCTGCCAGTACTTATAGACCAACCAACAGACCTGCCCTGAAATAACTATCATTCCCATATGAAAATGTGGGTTTCAAACAACATTATCTTTGATTCACAATTAACAGGCAAATTCATTTTCTTGACAACCACATTTGCCATTTGGCAAGGATAGCGACCACCAAAATTAACTTGCCTAGTGTTGGTGAAGACAAAAATAAACGCCTGCATTTATTTGCAAGTTAAAGGGGAACTCAGGCGAAAACCATGATTTAATATGTTGGCCCTCACCTTAAGAATAACTGACCTCATTTCTAATTTTTTCATGACTTCAAATGGTCTTTTGTAGAAATGGATGCTAGATTTGGTTTTCACACATGAAATACGGGTCATACCAACGACTCTACCAGTGCACCCAAAACACTCAACGTTCTGGCTCAACCCTCCAGTTAATAATAATAATAATACCTTGCATTTATATAGCGCCTTTCTCAATACTCAAAGCGCTTACAGTGATGAGGGGGAAACTTGCCTCTACCACCACCAATGTGTAGCACCCACCTGGATGATGCAGCGGCAGCCATTTTGCGCCAGAATGCTCACCACACATCAGCTGAGGTGGAGAGAGAGAGAATGATTATTAGCCAATTAAACTGGGGGGTGATTAGGTAGCAGATTGAAAGAGCCAGGTTGGGAGTTTAGCCAGGACACCGGGGAAACCCCTACTCTTTGCGATAAGTGTCATGGGATCTTTAATGACCACAGTGAGTCAGGACCTTGGTTTAACGTCTCATCCGAAAGACGGCATCTCCTACAGCAGGGGTTCTCAATCCTGGTCCTGGGGGACCCCTGTGTATGCTGGCTTTCGTTGCAACCGCAGTTGCAATCCCAGAATTTTAACAAGCTGTTAATTTTTCTTAATTAGGTGCTTGTCATGTTTGGAGGAATTATTCACCCTCTTAAGCCACATTATATCAGAAATAGCTATGGATGCCATGTAGAATAAACACCCCATGTTCACATTGTGCTATATTATTTAAAAAAGATAAGAAAATTATTTAACAGATGCATTTAAAGACTGATTTGAATCAATAGGCTCCTAATTGGTGAAAGTGTGGACACATGGCCACTAAAATTAACCATTTCGTAGATAATGAAGAATTCAAACACAAAGCAAATGATAACGAGCCAAACCTGCATTGTCTTAAGCTTAAAGAAAAAATTGAGTTAAACACATGTGTTCAACAACCTAATTAGGAGCCTATTGATTCACTTCACTCTTTCATTTGAGTGAAAATACTTTATTTTGTAACCTTTTCTTATGTAATTGTTGCAATATAGCACAATAAGCACAATGTGAACATGGGGAGTTTGTTCTACATGGCATGCATAGCTATTTCTGACATAATGTGTCTTAAGTGGGCGAATAATTCCTCCAAACATGAAAAGCACCTAATTAAGAAAAATTAACAGCTTGTTAAAATTCTGGGATTGCAACTGCGGTTGCAACGAAAACCAGCATACACAGGGGTCCCCCAGGACCAGGATTGAGAACCCCTGTCCTACAGCACAGTGTCCCCATCTCTGCACTGGGGCATTGAGATTTATTTGACCAGAGGGAAGTGCCCCCTACTGGTCCACCAACACCACTTCCAGCAGCAACTTAGTTTTCCCAGGAGGCCTCCCATCCAAGTACAAACCAAGCCCACACCTGCTTAGCTTCAGTAATTAAGCAGGAGCAGATTGCATGGTGGTATGGCTGCTGACAACACATTTATAATGCCTTTCATCTCATGATCTTCAACCACTTTGCAGACATAGGTCTTTTATATATCGCGGTGGGCTTTTGAGCATGTTTATGAAAAACACAAGAGCGGCCATTTTACCACTTGGGGCTGAAGGAAGAGGGAGAGCAGATAGGAACCCAGGAAGCTTCACAAATGTACAATCATTTTTCAAAAACAAGACCCCTGAACCCAGATTCTCACACAAGGTCCCACCCAAGAAGGCCGAATACAACTTTGCAGACCATTTGCTTTTCCTGTCTATACTTTCGGTGGAGAGCACAACTTCTGCTCAACAGCTTAGCTGGATGGCTGAGCGCGATGGAAACTGAATTCTACGGATTTGTTTGAAAGCAATAATAACACCCCCCCCCCCACTAAAACATTCGTTTTTAGTGCAGCGCACAGAAGAGATGCCAGGCAGCCCTGCGACATATTGCACAGTTGGCAAGAGCAGCGCCCGGAGAGGACGCCTTCCAGTCAGCGCGTCTCTGCACTGCCTCACCGAACGAGAGCAACGTCTCCGGCCGATTGGCCGCCTGCAGTCAGCCTGCGCCGACTGTGCATGAAGCACAGTCCTCCCGCCCAACAGCAGTGCTGCTCAGCTGGCGGACCGCAGAACGATAAAGAGGCAGCGGCCGGCTGCACGCACTTAGGGGGAAAAACAAACCAGCTCGTGCCCTCCAGAACAGACAGAGGACGTTATATCGGGCCAACAAGTACAACTGGAAACTCCAAACTGGTGGAAAAAGAAACAAAAAAGGTGCTAAATATTGGTTAAAAAAATCACTGATGACAAAGACTGAAGCGCTGAGTGAGACTTTAAACCCTCTCGTGGTCTCATTGCACCACGAAGGGGCAACTGAGAATACAGAGGAATCAAGCCCATTTGCCTGGAAGACGGGAGTTTGTCCATTGACAAACACAATGCTTACGGTACTTACAAATCAAACTGGCTAGAGGTTATAGTCTCTGTATGTACCTGTTTGATATATAGCGCTGTAACAGAGTGGTATAAACATCTCTGTGGCATTGCAGCGTAAACTCACACACTGCCAATGCTGACTTTGCCAGGTTAAGTAATCCAGTTTACCAGTGAAAACACAAGAGTACAGTTCTAGCCACCCTGCGAGTTGGTGCATGTGTGCATGTTTGTGCCTATATGATTATTTGTATATGCATGACTGTGTGGGTGTGTGTGTGTGTGTGTATGTATGCATATGTGCATATGTGTTTGCACGTGTATGAGTGTATGTGCATGCTTGCTTGTGAGTGCATTTGCGAATATGTGTACAACTGTACAAGTGTGTGTGTGTGCATGTCTGTGTGTATATACTGTATGTATATGTGCACATGTGTGTACTTGTGCATATGCATGACTGCCCAGGTGTGCGCATGCGTATGCATACATATACATGTGTGTGTTTGTGCGTGTGTACGAGTATGCCCCATTTGCAAGTGTGTATACGTGTGTGTGTGTGTGTGTGTGTGTCCATACATCTGCGCCCAACTTTTCCCATACCCAAGTCTTCCATTGCACACATCTTCCACTGCACTGCAGTTCAGTCTATGATAAATATTTTATAGAAGGAGCTCCAGGTTTTGTGTGGGATATAAACACACAGCAGGTGTTGGGGACTTCATGCCTGCTGTTTAATGTTATTACAATTACAGGCTGTCTGTCGCCCTTCTCAGCCCTGTGTAAACGGAGTGGTTTCGGCTGAAACAAGAAAAAGAAGCACTAGAAACTTAAACCAGTTACAGCCGAGATCCTTTTTGGTGGAAAAAAAGACACAAACGGTTTAACTATTTACAAGAGCTGCAACCTGTATCAATTTTACAGCACGTGGGACACATTCCAAACTCGTGGCGTTGCATACGAGATGTTAACGTCACATTTATCAGACGGAGGTTTGCAGAGTGAAGGCGGTTGGTCTTAGGTCAATGGGCTTTAAAGTCATGTGCGTGGGGTCTTGGGTCTCGCATCACATGATAATTAAGTACACATTAAGTGCTCATCAGCCAGTAATGGCCAGAAGGCAGCTACTGTAGCAAAGATGACTGATCTAACAGTGTCACTGGTACACAGTCATTCCTATGAGTATGTGCATTTGTGTGTGCGTGTGTGCGTGCGTGCGTGCGTGCGTGCGTGCGTGCGTGCGTGCGTGCGTGCGTGCGTGCGTGCGTGCGTGTGTTTGTGTGTGCGTGTGTGTGTGTGCATGCGGTATATAAGGCAAAGATTATTAACTGCCAAGGTTAATGACTGAAACAGATTGAGAGAAATTATTTTGATATGATCTTACAGATTTAAAAGCACGTTTAAGAACTTATATTAAAATTACCTTAAGGTTTCAGTGACCTCACATTCTCACAAAACAGCTGCTGGATCTATACTAGATGTGCTTGCCATGTGTTGCGGTCTAAGCCAATAGAAACAGCTGTGTGGGCAGTCCTGGTGTAAATGCAAAACGCAGCAGGTTTCTCAATCCCAAGGTTGCTGAGAGGGCCTAAATCCCCCTGGGATGGGGGGGTTTCAGCTCACATCAGACCCACCTTCAAACCCAAACCTCTGATCTGATGCACTTCTGCCCTGAAGCCTATGAAGATCTTTCAGTACCCACACAATATTGAGGCGCAATTTGAACTCAGAAACCATGGATTCAAGCCAACCTACAATCTAATGCACATTTGCTCGGAACTGTAATACGATATATTTAGATTATTATTAGATACATGCATAGATATTTCAGTCATATCCCACACAATTATTGTGAATTCAGGAACCATAGAAATGACAGAAAAGTGTTTTTTTTTTAAACGCTGGGTAAGACTGGCAATGCATTGCGAAGCCCTGACAGAAGCTCATTAGGCCATAATTTCCTACAAGGACATGGCAATCAATAAAGGCAATTTTTCACTTCATTAAAGAACAGCGCTCTGGTTTTCTTCTTCTCAAATTAATTGAACAGACCCTTGTCAATGAGAACCTTCTTCGATTAATGGTTTCAATTTCTGGAAACTCAAGTAGTGCTCTTTATTTAAGTTTTCCTGAACTGTCGGCCATTTGTTGGGAAGGACGAAGTGCGTCGCAGATAGATTTAATCCTGGGTCTGTGACCCTGTGTGCTGTGCTGTGCATTACCTAGCCGATGCAGACCCCCAGGGGGGTGCATACCACAGAGACTGGGCCACCCTAATCCCATACATCCAGGCCTGCTCCACGGGAACCAGCTCTACACTCCCCATGTTCCTGATTAACCCCACACAGCCCTCTACACTATAAAACTCACGGTACTTGAGCATGCATGCGTATGTATTATCTTACTGTTGTCGTAATATGTAGCTAGTTCAGGTAAGAAAAAAAACTTAATTTGTACTTGCAATATATACTTGCAATTTGTACTTGTGGGTTGCAATATATATATATTGCACTGTGGGTACAAATGATAAATCTTTAGTTGTCCTTTTTGTAATTCATTTACCACTCAGTTAGCACCACTGTTTACAAACAGACATCTGTGCTAAAGTACAGGGAAAACTGTGGAAATTAACATGGGACCTCAACTTGGCAACCTTAAGTCAGTGGAGATTTAATAACTTGGCAACCTTACACTGAGCACCACAGTATTCCAGTCTCTGTGCCTCCCTTTCTGCCTCAGTTTAAACTTCAGTTTTCAACTGAAGTGTAGGAGACTTTACCGGCGTGAAATCAGCTGCCAAAGGAAATGTCAATGCGGAAAAGAAAAAGAGCAACAGCGTTCAACTAATGATTAAATAAGAAAATACAACATAAGTCTCTCTCTCTCTCTCTCTCTCTCTCTGAGTAGAGTAATAGACATCTGTTGATTCAGCTGAGGGAGATCTCTGAGTTCAGAGCAGAGGAGGTGGGGGGGGGGGGGGGGGGACCAGGAGTGGAGACAGGAGCTGAGATTAAAAAAGAGGTACACACGGGGAGGAGAAATCGGCCAATTGAGGAGACAAAGAGTTCACATGAGAGAGAGAGAGACAGAGAGAGAGAGAGATCCACTACGCCTCCTGACAGAATGCGCGCAGTCGCTAGCGGAAACGGCAGGTTATGAAGGGGATCACTGACCTCGAACCCGGGCGTAGCAGCAACCGCACTTGGCCAGGACTTTCCGGAACAAGTGCGGGCAGGAGCACCCCCGCTGGCTCTGGCCTCCCCCTTTCATGTTGTACCCCGATCTCTGGCCACAAGTCTTCCAGCCGAGGGCATGGCACAGCGCACACACACACACACACACACACACACACACAGACACTTACACGAGCACACTCACTCCAGTGATATCGCCGGCAATGTATCACCCAAAAAAAGTGTGAGCGGACATTAACAAAAACTCTCTGTTGACAAACAGCCAAAAATAAATTCCACAAAATCTGCAGTCCGTCAAATCAGCATGGCAAGACCACGGCAGGGAAATAAATACACATATATGTGTATATATTTTAAAAGGCAGTCCAGAGTTCTTTTAGGATTTCATCTTTGAGAGGAGGAGGAGGTATAAAATGTTCACCTCCGTTTCTCTGCGCTCTGTTCAGATGGACTAGTCACATAACGGGGCTCCGAGAGTCTGCTTTGAGAGAGCGAGAGAGAGGGAGTGTGAGAGAGAGGGAGAGAGGGAGAGGGAGGGGTGAGGGAGGGAGGTGGAGTCAGCGGTGGCTCTTGTTGCTGGCTGTTCCAGGATGAGCTTCCCCCTCCTCCCCTTGTTTTTCCTCTCCTCTGTCTCTTTCTTTATCTCTTTATTTTTTCACCATTCCTGTCCTCCCCCTGACTCTTCTTCCGAAGTGAACCCTTCTCTTTCTTCTCTTGCCATACCCCTCTTCCACTTCTCTCTCGTTCCCCTCTCCCTCCCTCCACCCCTCTCTTGATCCGTGACGCTGTCGGACGCGTCTCTTCACGGAAACCCAACACCTCAGGAGGGCTGAAACTCCACACTCCATAGTGTCTGCTCCGCTCTAAGCAGGAGAGGGGTAGCCCAGCAGGTCGTGCACTGACTGAGACTGCACCATGACCGGAGAACCACACAAAGATGGAGGAACAAACTCTCTCCCTGTAACCCCCCCTCCCCCTCCCCCTCTTTTTGAGAAGTCATTTTAAAAAAGTCTTCTAAGATTTCAGTTTTGTCTGCCGTTTGGCTTTTTCCAGAGACAGAGGCAGTGGAGTGTTTATATCTGGGGGTTTGTTTGTGGTGAGAGGGCCAAGCATTGATTAATAATCTGACGCAGCGATGTCTTAGGGGCCTGCAAACTCACATTCCACACGCATTGATTAATAATCAGACTCAGCTCCCTCTGTAGGGGCCTGCAAACTCACATTCCACACGCATTGATTAATAATCAGACTCAGCTCCCTCTGTAGGGGCCTGCAAACTCACATTCCACACGCATTGATTAATAATCAGACTCAGCTCCCTCTGTAGGGGCCTGCAAACTCACATTCCACACGCATTGATTAATAATCAGACTCAGCTCCCTCTGTAGGGGCCTGCAAACTCACATTCCACACGCATTGATTAATAATCAGACTCAGCTCCCTCTGTAGGGGCCTGCAAACTCACATTCCACACGCATTGATTAATAATCAGACTCAGCTCCCTCTGTAGGGGCCTGCAAACTCACATTCCACACGCATTGATTAATAATCAGACTCAGCTCCCTCTGTAGGGGCCTGCAAACTCACATTCCACATGCATTGATTAATAATCAGACTCAGCTCTCTCTGTAGGGGCCTGCGAGCTCACATTCCACACTCATTGATTAATAATCAGACTCAGCAATGTCTTAGGGGCCTGCAAACTCACATTCCACACGCATTGATTAATAATCAGACTCAGTGATGTCTTAGGGGTCTGCGAGCTCTCACATTCCACACTCATTGATTCATAATCAGACTCAGTGATGTCTTAGGGGCCTGTGAGCTCACATTCCACACTCATTGATTCATAATCTGACTCAGCGATGTCTTAGGGGCCTGCAAACTCACATTCCACACGCATTGATTAATAATCAGACTCAGCTCCCTCTGTAGGGGCCTGCAAACTCACATTCCACACGCATTGATTAATAATCAGACTCAGCGATGTCTTAGGGGCCCGCGAGCTCTCACATTCCACACTCATTGATTAATAATCAGACTCAGCTCCCTCTGTAGGGGCCTGAAAACTCACATTCCACACGCATTGATTAATAATCAGACTCAGCGATGTCTTAGGGGCCCGCGAGCTCTCACATTCCACACTCATTGATTCATAATCAGACTCAGCTCCCTCTGTAGGGGCCTGCGAGCTCACATTCCACACTCATTGATTAATAATCAGACTCAGCGATGTCTTAGGGGCCCGCGAGCTCTCACATTGTACACTCATTGATTAATAATCAGACTCAGTGATGTCTTAGGGGCCTGCGAGCTCACATTCCACACTCATTGATTAATAATCAGACTCAGTGATGTCTTAGGGGCCTGCGAGCTCTCACATTCCACACTCATTGATTAATAATCAGACTCAGTGATGTCTTAGGGGCCTGTGAGCTCACATTCCACACTCATTCATTAATAATCAGACTCAGCGATGTCCTGTCAGTGTGTATGCAGGTTATGTCTGTGTGTGCGAGTGTGTGTGTAAATGAATATGTACAATATGTGTAATAGCACCTGCTTACTTTTAGACAGGTCTTTCTTGTCTCCGTGTGTGTATTATGGGTGTGTGTTTGTCAGTCTTATGTGTGTGCCTGCGTACATATCTGTGCGCATGTGTGTGTCTCTGGGGGGGGGGGTTCAGATATATTGTATTTTCCTGTGCGCTGTAGACAGGCCCGTTGCTGTGGATTTAAGCCTGGCGTTCCAGCAGGGGGCAGAGACTATAGAGACCGTCTGCCTCTGATATGAGTGGAAGACCTCCGTGCAAAACAAGGCTCAGCAGGAATAATAAACACACATAACACTGCACATGGAATTCATGCATGTACCCTCAGCTCCTTCAGGATCATAAAAAACTGTATCATAAAACTGTCCAGGGAATTTCCCCTTACTTGCTCTAAAATGGTTGCCATCGCAAATTGGCACATCTCATGACAAATCTTTTTTTTTTTCTTTTTTTTTTAAAAATTAGTGCCCAAAGTGGGGCTGAGCATGTCCAATTCCCACCCTAATTTGGAAAGGCCAACTGTCTACAACTGCAGCCATATTCATGCTTGAACCCCTATTCGGAAGTGTAGACAAACCGCGCTTCTCCTCCGAAACACGTGGTGTCACTAGTCTGCTCCTTTTCACACTGCAGACTAAAGACAATTTTGCATAAAGTGGAGATGGAGGAAGACCTTTCATATGCGGCTTTGACATGCAGTCTAAGGGCACCTGATAGCCCAGCGGGGGTCACTAGAGAGTGCCGAAATGCAGACCCCGAACCGACTGAACCCTCCCATACCCTGGGCAATGCAATCGCCAATTGTGCGTCACCCTACGTTCAATCCGAGACCATGAGGAGCATCCATGCCCACACGCATTGGCATTCTCTTCCGGGGTTTAGTATTTGAAACACCCTCAAAATGTTAGCAAAGGGCGTATATTATATTACGTCATGTCATGTCATGTGGGAAATCGTTTTACTAAGAACCCAGCAGCCAACTTTTGAATTTTCATCAGAATATTTTCTTTACTGCCAAGAAATGACCAATTAGCCAGAAAATATGAGTATCTACTCAGCATCACTGCTCTAACTCATTTGACTTTTTAAAATCTCAGTGCCAAACTATGCGCAAAAGTGCAGTACGTGTTTCCTGCGCAACTCAAATACGTACTGAGACAATCTCTACTGGTGCCAATAAAGAAGGGGAGCGAGAGAGCGAGAGAAGAGTGCATTTGTAGCTCGCCCTCATTGCTTTCTCCCTTTGATATGTATTTGCTCTGGCAACGTAAATGTGTTTGTCATACCAATTTTCCAAAGCAAACCCTGTTCCAGCCAGAGAAGATGTCACTGACCATTAGCTGCCACTTACAGTTACCTTGCGCAGATTACATAAGAGAGAAAAGGACTGCAGAAAGCTCCAGCTCTCTCTGATTCACCACCACTTATATGGTTGAGAGTCAAATGGAAAGCAGGAGAGAAAAGCAAGAAGAGGGGAAAGTGAGACTGCGGGAGAGGGAGAGACAGAGAGGGAGAGGAGGCGCGGAGCTGGGAATTTATATATTTCCAAGCAGGATTCCTTAGTAACTGTATCAGCGAGGACAGGGGAATAAATGCGTATTCATATTTTGTTTGTTTTGATTGGATTTTGAAACCAGGCAGGGCTGGCTGTACTTACAGGATGCAGACAGACACACAAACACACACACACACACACACACAAATTACTTCATGAATAAAGGCTGGATATGAGTGAAAATGTACTCACGTGGATAGTGGATATAGACAGGCAAGGAAAAATCTTTGGGACCCTTTAAATATTCTACATGACAACTCTTTCAAACCTTTCCTATGCGATGGACCAGTGTAATGTAATGCTTTGGGAACTGGGCTTGTAACTCCACGGGTACTTAACTTGCATTTCTTCAGGAAAATATACACCTGTATAAATGGATTGTATGCAAAGAATTTAAACTGTGTAAGACGCTCTGGATAAGAGCATTTGCTAAATTCCTAAAAGGTAATGCAATTCTAAGACAATATAGGATTTTGATTAGTTTCTAGCACTAGAACAGTGGTGGGTAAGGAGGGCCGTATCAGTTTCTGGATTTCATGCCAACTTAATGCTCTTAATAATTTAATTAGCCCAAACATTTAGTAATTGATACGTTAGCTACATTTTGTGATAACATCATGAAAGACTGTTCCTGAGTGTCCCAACATGAAACATCGTATTGTGGTCTAATCTACGGTTAAACCAAAATAAGTGTATTCGGCTAATTAACTAATTTGGTCAGTCTAATTGGTGACAACGAAAACTTGCATAACCTGTCTTGTAGGAATGGAATTGCCCACCCCTGCACTAGAGCATCTGGACAGCTATTTTAGAACATGGATATTCAAATCTGGACCTCAAATCCAAATTTCTTTCTCCCGGGTAATTAACTGAACAATTAATGCTACTGATTGGCCAGACTGTATTTCACACATGACTCCCAGGTAAATGGTGGAAAACCAGCCGTTCTCAGACCTCGAGGACTGTGATTTGAATACCAGGGTTTTAGAAGACTTGTGAAGATGCATTCTGTTCACCATTTAGCTACAGTTTGATCACACAGCAGATGAATCAGCTCAGCTCAGTTAAAAGTCTGTTTTCAAGTTCTGTTGTCATCACTGTCTCTGTCTCTTCCCTCCTGTCTGTTTGGTTCACACTCAGAGAATGAGAGAAGTGAATTGGAACAGGGTTACGTTCAGGCCCAAGCAGGTGTCTGCGTCTTGATAAGAACATGGGCCGCCACTTCCCTCACACGCCGCTAATTGGGCCAAACCACTTTGGAAGAGGGGGAGATTTTTAAACAAAAATCTGTTTCATTCAAATGTTGTACTCTATTTAAATTAGTTTTGGCTCTGATGATGTGACACTGATTTAAGACAAGGTTTCTCCTTGTGTTTGTCCTTGTACTTTCTGTGGCAGTTGGGCCTTAATACATCTGACAGATTCTGATGGAAAAATTACCTCAAAATGTCAAAAACTTATTATTAATGCCTGCAGATGAATTCATAGACATCCACAGCAGTATAAGAGCAACTCCTGCTTGAAAACTGCACTCCTAAGATTTAGACAAATGAGCCTACTCAATATGATGTAGACAAAAATTAAATGCACATTAGCATGTATTGTATTTTCATCACATTAGATCATTTTTATGATTGCAAAATCAATAATGTTCACATGTGCAGAGGCATGTAAAATATTATGTTTTTTATTCTTACCAGAAAGAGAGTGCACACAGCCATTTCTATGAGTTCACAAGAGAGAGAGAGAGAGAGAGAGAGAGAGAGAAGACCGGTTTTGCCAGGTACAATATTTTTTTAAAAGCTATGATTTTCCAACATGAATCAAGCTATATTTGGCTAGACTACTAACACAATAAACATAACTAAAAACAAATGGATTGGAACAAGCACAGTGAAACGTTCATTTAAAGGAGAAGTTCGGTAGCATGTTAAGCCTTGTTATAAGGTTATTTACAATCATATACAACGGTCCATATCAACATTTTGACAAACTGCAGTCTTGAGATATATTGCTCATTGCTCATGTCACAGCTAACTTACACAATGGATCTGGATGGGCATATAGAAAATCCTTCAAAAACTCATAAACTCTCGTGTCTTCTTGTGATTTACATTTACGTTTAAAACATGTTTTAAATAACCGTTTAAAGATTTAAAGAACTATTTACAGTCACCATACAGCCATACATTTGTAAACTTCCGCTTGAAATTTTGCGAGGTCTTGGCTGAGTTTGAAGGCTACCGTAGAAGAAAAAGAGCCGCTTCCGGGTCACCAGGTCGGGGTTTGCTTTGCAGCTAGTATGAACTCTTCAAAAGGATCCATTTTTCTAAATTAGTGTACGTTTATGTGACTGATTCCTTCACTGCGAACACACAAGACCGCTAGTGAGCAACAAAAAACTACAAACTTTCCAAAACAATTCAGAAGTATTTCCGGTTTCCGGCTGCGGATGTGTCCATCTAAACCTCCTTTGGTGTCTATACAAGTCAATGGATTTAATAAAATGATAAATAAAACCCTATATGAAGCATACTTTGCGACGATTTTTGTGTCAGAACATCAATGGACACGTGAGTTTCCCGTCTTTGAAAACGAGAGTTTATGGTGTTTTTTGAAGGATTTTCTATATGTCCATCCAGATCCATTGTGTAAGTTAGCTGTGACATGAGCAATGAGCAATATATCTCAAGACTGCACAGTTTGTCAAAATGTTGATATGGACCGTTGTATATGATCGTAAATAACCTTATAACAGGGCTTAACATGCTAAATACCAAACTTCTCCTTTAAGTAATTTAGCTCCATAACTCACATGGGGCAATTGCAGTGCTTAAAGTTGACCAGCAGGAGGAGCTCTTGCTTGGCATTAGTAAAGTCCCACAGGGGTCATCTGTCCCTCACAGGAGTAGACATACTGGCACTCACCTCTATTCAATTCTATTCTATTCTATCCTACTCCAGAGTTCACTGAGCATAGCAAAATAGCTTGGTTCCATTAGTTTTGAAATAGGATAGAAATAACCATTTACACAGAAACTGATTATATGGACAGATATCTCAGTAGACAAGTGCACACATGAATACAGACTTGTGAAGGTGTCCAGAGCCAGCTCTGCTCTCAGAAATGCACAGAGGAGAATACATGTTGGGCCCAGGGTGGTGCATTGTGCTGAAGCGATTGAGCTTAGCACACATGTCCCAGAGCTCGGGGCAAATACAAACTGTGTCTGTGCTGACTAAGGCCAGAAGCCCCGGGCGTCATTACCACCATCATTGTCGCTCATTAGTGACCCCTTTTCTGGTGGATTGTGTCAGCTGAAGAATGCAAAGGGTCTGTCTTATTGCTAGGATTGCGCATTCCAAATATGGGAGAAAAATTATGATCAAAGCCAAAAAAAATGTAAATGCAGAAATTCACAGTCAGGTTAGTGCTTGTGGAAAAGAGGATACATCGGTTAATTTCAGTCACCACATAACTATACGTGTCATTTAATTAATGACAACATCTGAAAGAAGAGTGCTTCAAAGGTGCTTTGTGCTCACGGTGTACTGAAAGTTCTGTTCTCTGCATAAAAAGGTGTAATTTTGACAGAGTTACCATAGTTACTCCAGAAAAGTGCTGTTTTTAATCACACAATGCATCACTCCCAAGCACTGCCAGAAGAAGACTTTAATTGTGACCTGTTGCATACCTTCCAGATTCATGCTGTTCCTTCAAACTAAATTAGCACTCGTAAACTACTGCCAGTGCATGTACATTTGTTAGCACGCACGGGCACTCTCCTGTTTCGATGACATCACCCCTGTGTTTAAATTACAAGCCGGGGGGGGGGGGCTTTTAGCTTGAAAGCGGTCGTTGCAAAGCCAGACGATAAAAGACCTCCAGTGTTTACCCCACAGAGGAAGCGTGGTACAAGGGAACAGGATGCCCAATTTTGTGCGCCGCTCCCGTTTTTAGCAGCCCAAAGGTTATTGTGAGCCCAGCGACCCCGAAAGCGGGTCACACACATCCTGTGCAGCGGGGCCCCGTCTGGAGCGGATGCTCAAAACAGCATGCACACTGTCAGGCATTACACCACACCTGCATTTAGAGCCACTTACCAAACAAAGCATTCGTTAAGTTTATAATGGCAGCAGTAGCTACAGATAACGAAGGTCAACACAAACACAAACACAGACAGTACACAGAGCTGCCTAAACAACACACTCAGACACAGCCCACCAAACAAAGAGAGGTGCGATCAGGTCTGGCTCTATTATGACATTGTGCATATGATGACGTGCACAAACGCACACGTTCAAATGCACACACGCACGCGCACACACTGCGCTGAACTCCAGCGGATATAACTGTTGAACCGGAACCGCCTACTCCCTGCCTGGCCTGTCTTATCCAAAACATGGTAGAATATTAAGGTTTGACTTATTCTCTCACTGTCACTCTCTCTGTCTCTCTCTCTCTCTCTCTCTCACTCACTCTCAGCCAAATGCCAATTATGGCAAACATGAATGAGGAGCATTTAGAGAAGTTGTGGCTCGATGCCCATGGCTGCAGTCAGGTCATTTGGGCCACACTGCAATCTATTTACCATCCTGCCCATGGCTCTGCAGGGCCCAGGCCCAGAGAGTCAGCCAAGGGGGTTACACTGCCCTTGTGTGGTAAGGTAAGGTATTACAAGACTAAGAGCATCTGGGGAGATGACCTCCTCAGAACACAGATCATGATTGGCTGCCAAAACACAGTACTAAAAGTTATTTTGATAAATTTCTAATAAGCTTATTTGCAGAACTTTCATGTTTTTGTTTACCACTAAAAGTTGACTGGATTTTGTATAAGAACAAATAAATAAGTAAATCATTTCTTGTGTTTGTTTCCCTCAGGATTAAGATCCAAGCTGACTCCTTCAGTGATATATTAGAAAAATCATGAAATGATGGGTGCAGTGGACGCTGGTTTGGTCTAATGCCAGACCTAGCCGTGCCTGTGTGTGTGCCTAAATGAGCATGCATTTGTGTGTTTGCGTGCATCCTTGTGTGTATGTGAATGCGTGCGTGCATGGGTGAATTTGTGTGAGCGCATACATGTGTGCATGTGCATACTGTATGTGTAAGTGTGTGTTGTGTGTGCGTGCGTGCGTGCGTGCGTGGGTGTGTAAGAGAGGGTGTGTGTGTGTGTGTGTGTATGCGCCTCTCCCTCTGGACGTACCAGTTTGAGTTCATCTGAGTTTGGGGAAGCAGCAGGATGAGTCACCAGATTCCAGCGTACCCTCAAACCCCCTCACTGTTGTCCCCTCCTGTGTCTCATATATCCTCCCATCTGTTTCCCATCTGCAGTTGCATTATGTTCCTTTATACCAGGAGAGGATGAAGGGGGGGGGGGGGGCTGCCTTTTAAACCAAAGGTTGCAGGTTCAATTCTCAGGTGTGGCACTGACGAAATGTACGCTATGCAGGGTATGACCCAAGAAAACACATGCATTGAGAATGTCAGTATAAAGAATGTCTCTAAAATAGAAATTCCATTAGGGTTGGAGAGGGTTCAGTAGGCCGGGATCCGCGTCTCTTCACTCTTGAGCGACCCCTGCTGCTCGGGTGTCTGCGAGACTGTCTGTTAGCTGCGGATGAAGTGTCTTCCTCCAGCGTCACCCAGGAAGGAAGGATGGGTTCAGTCTAGAGGGAACACCATCCCTCATCGCACAACAGCGTCTCCTCTGGTTGACGTAAGACATGCAGCCGCCCTGTCCAATCACTGTAAGGGCCTGTTGCCGTAATGCAGGGTGGAAAAGAAGCTGCTGCACACTGCAGTGCCTCTCACCTGAAGCTGTGGTCTGAGAGCTGCTAGTGCTCTGGAGGTGAAGCTTCTGCACACTGCAGTGCCTCTCTCCCCTGAAGCTGTGGTCTGAGAGCTGCCAGTGCTCTGGGGGTGAAGCTTCTGCACACTGCAGTGCCTCTCTCCCCTGAAGCTGTGGTCTGAGAGCTGCCAGTGCTCTGGGGGTGAAGCAGCTGCACACTGCAGTGCCACTCTCACCTGAAGCTGTGGTCTGAGAGCTGCCAGTGCTCTGGGGGTGAAGCAGCTGCACACTGCAGTGCCTCTCTCCCCTGAAGCTGTGGTCTGAGAGCAAAGGCTTATTTTAACACGGCATCATGGCAAACTGAGCTCCTTAAGGGAATGCATACCTCTCTGTCTCTCTCTCTCTCTCATTTCTGGAAGTTTCCACTATTCCACATACTGGGCCTCATTCATGAAACATGAACAGAACAAATTTGTACGTAAATCGATTAGCAATTTTGCCTGTATTTTGGCATTCATCAACGTTTTCGTATCTGAGATTTGTTCATATGTAACAAATTTTACACCTGCTCAGGACCACGTGTACCGCGTTTGTAAATTCAGAATGCCGCTAAATGTAGATTCTGAGTGATAATTAGAATATTAATTTATTTTTATTTTTTGTTAAATTCACAAGACTAAATGTAGCCTTTTTACAAAACACTTTAGATTACGCCTAAATACCAAACTATTTTTTTTAATTGATTAATAAAACTGCTAATAAAACTTCAATTTCAATGTCAGAATAATTCTTTCTTTTGCTTTTTCTGGGCCATTTTGACTTCGTATGGTCCTTTAAATGGAAGTGACAACCTCAATATAAGGCAATTCATGGGCGTGGATTTATGCTAATCACAGAATAACGTGAACGCGCTTGTATAAACATGTATATGTGCTTGTATAAACATAGGCTACGTACGTGAATACGAAAAAAATCTGTCTTTCCCACACGTTTGATGAATCCGGCGTAAATTTTTCATACCAACTCGCATAAATATACAGTATGTGCATATTTAGGAACGCTTCATGAATCAGGCCCATTATCAATATAATAAAACATTGTAGGGATGCACTCCCCGTACCCTCAGTGCCAATAAGACCTTGTAGAGATACAGGTCTCACACCCTGCCTTTCAATAGGCTATACTTCAGGGAGACATATTCCATGCAAGAAAAGATAGCATTAACGTCAGTCATTATGAAATAAAGAAACATACACGTTTTCTACATGGATTTTGGAGCAAACGGGCTGTTTAATTAGATTAATTAATTATCACATATTGAGATACATATAGGCCTACATACACACACACACAGAAGCACACAGAATCAGCTCTCGTAAAGATTTATCTCTACAGGAATCACGACTGCCCTGAGATAAACTCAGAATTGAAATGCAGATTAGTTTTTTTAACCCTGGAAATTTTTTGGGTAACTACACTGAAGAACGGTGTGCATTTAAATTATGTTCCCAAGATGCACATTAGCTAAAGGATTAATCACAACAGAGAACCACTAAAACATGTGGTCCGGGTTCTGAATTGACGGATTCAATTTATCAAGCGGACTTTTGTTAGCGATGATTATAACGGAACCACACACTTCAAACAACTTTCACACTTGAATTAACAGCATTAAGTGCAATTACAACTCCTACAGAAGCATTGCGTTACACAAAACTGACAGACAATTAGCCTACTGTTTTCATTGCATCAGTGAGGGTTTAAGCCACTGATTTAAAAAAAATAAATAAATCAAACTACTGCCAGTTGTGCTTTAAATTCAGTGTTCCGACAAAAACTATTTTGGTTTTGAGGGGTGAACATGACTAACCCATATACACTACTCACAAAAAGTTAGGGATATTCGGCTTTCGGGTGAAATTTCAGGATGAACCTAAAATGCACTATAACCTTTACAGGTGAAATTAATTTGACCTTCTCTAAACTTTTGAATGCACATGTCCAACTATTCAATGTTTCAGTACTTTTTGCACAACTTGCTGTTCTCTAACAAGGAGCTGAATGGCAAAATTCACAACAGGTGTTTGATCCATGAATCGACCAATACATTTCCTGGTTCAATTAGAATTGGTATTTAAACAGTCCTCTTCATCATGCTGTTCACATTTTGACATCATGAGACCAAGACGACACCTAACAATTGATCAACAGTACCTCGCCATTGCGAGGCTTCAAACAGGATGTTCTCAGAGGGAAGTGGCCACTGAGCTTAGAGTGTCACAGAGTGTCATCAGCAGGTTGCAACAGAGATACAGAGAGACTGGAAGAGTCACAGAAAGGCATAGAAGTGGACGTCCTTTGGCCACATCCCACACTGATGACCGCTTCATTGTGAACAGTGCCCTGCGGAACCGGATGATGAATGCCACTCAACTCCAGGCACATTTAAGGGAGGTGAGAGGCACCCAAGTGTCACGTCAGACCATTCGAAACCGTTTACATCAGCGTGGTCTGCGTGCTAGACGACCTGCAAGGGTACCTGACCACACCACCAGGCACAGGCGTCATCGTCTTGCATGGGCCAGGGAGCATTTATGCTGGACGAGGGACCAGTGGGCCTCAGTGCTGTTCTCTGATGAAAGTCGATTCACGTTGAGCAGAAATGATGGCCGCCAACGATGTTGGAGACGTCAAGGAGAGCGCTATGCATCAGCCACTGTTGTCACCAGACGACCCTTTGGTGGTGGCGGTGTTACAGTGTGGGCAGGTGTGTCTAGTCAATACAGAACTGCCCTACACTTTGTGAATGGTACAGTGACAAGCCCATACTACCTGAATAACATCATTAATCCAGTCATTGTGCCCCTGCATGAACAACACAGGCCTAATTTCATCTTCATGGACAACAATGCTCCAGCTCATCGAGGTCGCATCATTAGGGAAAGGCTGCTGGAGACTGGGGTACCTCAAATGGAGTGGCCTGCACTTTCTCCAGACCTGAATCCCATAGAAAACCTATGGGATCAGCTGACTCACCGTGTAGAGGCTCGTAACTCTGTACCCCAGAACCTCAATGACCTGAGGGCCGCCCTTCAAGAAGAGTGGGATGCCATGCCTCAGCAGACAATAAGTCGACTTGTGAACAGCATGAGACGTCGTTGTCAAGCTGTAATTGATGCTCAAGGGCACATGACAAGTTATTGAGACATTGACATTTTTGTTGTGGTATACCCACCACTGTTGTTGGCTTTTGTTTCAATAAATTGTTTGAGATGAGGAAATCACCATTGCATGCTTCTACTTAAATGCCCTACTTTCATGATACGTATAATATCACTGTAGCGTGAACTTACATTTTCCATAAATTTCACCCGAAAGCCAAATATCCCTAACTTTTTGTGAGTAGTGTATATTGGTAGAACACAGAAAACACTCTATAGTGAGAACACATTATATAAGCACAGATTATGTGGCTGACATAACTTAGCTATGTATAGTTCAGATCATTATCCTTGTTTCTAGCATTGCCTGAATGGACCAAGGGTTAGATATTTATCCTCATTCCTCCACCATGTTGAATTCACTTCAAAAATGTCACATCAGCAAAATGGTATTTTGATCGCTAAAAAAAACAGTGAATTTGTCACATGACCTCAATTCATAGTGAACAGAGACTTGCCATGTTCAAGTCTTTGTCCTGCTCATGAGTTTCGACACAGTTTATGTCAGTAAATGGTGGTTTATTGTGAAATGCAGAAATTTCCTCTGTTAATTTAATTTGCACATTCCATGCCATAAAACACGTTCTTTCCCCCCTTCTGTTTGGAGTTTGTAGTTTGTCATTGTTTACACTGAGGACGCCCCCCAAGCCTTTATATAAACTGGGTTTGGTGTTGAGTAAGAGAAAATATTTTAAATACTGTGTGGTTAAGGCTGTGCTGAATCCCATTGATTGGGAACACTGATGGTTCCACATCTAAAGGTTTTAGATACTTATTGTACCTTTGTCTGGACATAGATAATACTCTTGTTCGTGAGATGTAGCTTTTATCCTTTCATGTCAGACATTGTAAAGGGAAGGCACTTTAGTAATTTAGTACTGTTATCCCTTAACCTGTGTGTAATTTAGTACTGTGAAGACGGCCCTCTGGGCCTGCTTCTCTAAAGTTCCAAAATAATGGATCGCGTGCACCAACAGTGCAGTATTCACACATACACAAACTCACAAACACACACACACAAACACACACACATAGGCATGCATGTATGTAGGCAGGCACATAAGAAACACTGACTTGTTTTTTTCCTGTTATTCAAATTTCTGGAGAGATCATGTGCAGACACACGCACAGGCAAACGCACATCAACACACGCGCGTGCATGCTCACACACACACACAAACACACGCACACATATACACACAAACACAAACACACGCACACATATACACACAAACACAAACATTGTTCCTGGAATGTAAACATTACCTCAGCAATGCCCCCTCTATCCTGCATGCCCTCCACCCCAGTGCTTCAGGGACCGCTCATTAGGCAATCACTGCATCGCCCTGCAGGCAGTGGGAGTGTCCAATAACGGCAAGCCCCCAGCATGCCACGGCCTCCACCACCACAAGCGCTGCCCAGAAACAGAGCCAGATTTGTGTGCGCAGTCCTTATAAGGTCAGGGCAGCCACAGGCCTGGGGTCCCTAGGGCTTTCCGTCTGTTGCGTTAAACTCCCCCCCCCCCCCCTTTTTTTTTTGGAACTCTACAGCTCGTGAGCAAGAGGCTCAGTTTTACGGACGGTCCCCCATTTGCTCCGTGACGGATGGGTGTCCTGCTAACGGCATGCGTCTGCGTGCAATGTTTGGGGGCCAGAACTGAAGGTGAAAAAAGGCCATCTCCCATGTCCCACCCTCTTAGAAATGTCACGTGGGAAATTGGCATCAAGATTACAGCTTGAAAATATATTAGAATTTTCTTTTTTTCCTAAAGGGGCACTCAGCTGGCGGCTGAGTGTTTCAGTGCGGCCCCTTTCACCACTTAAATGAAGGCCCTTACCATCACTTAAATGAAGGCCCTTACCATCACTTAAATGAAGGCCCTTACCATCACTTAAATGAAGGCCCTTACCATCACTTAAATGAAGGCCCTACCATCACTTAAATTAAGGCCCTTACCATCACTTAAATTAAGGCCCTTACCATCACTTAAATTAAGGCCCTTACCATCACTTAAATTAAGGCCCTTACCATCACTTAAATTAAGGCCCTTACCATCACTTAAATTAAGGCCCTTACCATCACTTAAATTAAGTTTGGGAGGGTGAGAACTGGGACCCCTGTGCCCTGATATGCGCAAAAGTCACCTGTAGAGCTACAAGCTAAACCACTGCAGTCTGCAGCCACCGACCAGAGGACTTCACAGCTTGTGCCGCTTCACAGGAAGCTCAAAATCAGCTTAAACTGGGGTCTCAGTGGTGTAGCCTGTAAGAGGCTGAGCACCGTCCACATGCTCACTGCGAGCTGCAACATCGCATGGCTCTCCCTCCCCTCTCTCCCATTCTCCCTGTCTCTCTACACTGTGCTGTCCAGAAAAGCCCTACAAATATACAGTATATATATATATTTTTATTTTTTTATTTTTTAATGAGCTGAAATTGCTGAAACCCCTGAAAGATCATAACCTCAGAGAACGGGTTTGGTTGGATTTAACAAACACAGACCAAGACAACAGCTCATACAATGGTGATGTACTGTACTGTATTGTAGTGTATATACAGACACTCCCATTGTTTAATTCTCCCATTAATCATCCTTTCCACCAGACTTTTTATGTTCTAACTTGACAAAAGTAGTGTTTGGCGTACGCTCTCTTTGGAGATGTGCTAATTAGCGATCTGTGACACAGAGAAGAAGGAAGTGTTCCTGATCGCAGTTGACGAGCTTCTCGTTACCACTGAATTTAGACTGCGCAAAGAGAGTGCTGCGGGCCAAGAATCCTCTAATACTCATTACCTTTATTACATCAAAACCTGCTACACAGTTGCATCACAACATATTTTTTATATATTCTGCTGTGTGCCATTACATTCATTTAGCTTTGTTTGTTAATGTCATTTTGTGGCTTTAGGAATTTTAAAAAACAAACATAAACTAAGGCTGTTTCAATTAGTTCCGGTTTTTTTGTATAATTATCTATGCTTTACTTTAAATTGACTATTTAAAAAATAGCACAGTGATAGAAACCGTTCTTGCCTTTGAGTAACAATTTAAAAGATTGTGTTTGGTCATTACGTGCACAAAATATTGTGCTCAGATTTTTGTTGCGGTCACTGAATTAAATGTTACAAAAGCACGATAAAGAACAAATGAGTAGCACTTGGCTAACTGAGTTATTGAAAGTTAATAAAGCACATTGTGTTTATAGGAAATGCGGGTCTTTGAAAGATAGGAAGGGTTGGCCACTTCTTACTGTGCTGGGCCGAATTAACTCTCTTAATTTATAAAGCATGCGCACACATCTGTTTTGTTACTACGCTGGTTTGTTATGTTGGATCGGACTCCATCTGATAGGAAACAGACACACACACACACACACACACACACACACACACACACACACACACACACACACTCCATTTTGGTTTCAGTCATCATCGCTTCCTGTTGTTGTGTTACAAGTTCAACCCGAGAAAAGCAAAGGCTTGGAAATGCTTTCTCTTTTCCTCTCTCTCTCTCTCTCTCGACTGCCAGGAGCAAAGTCACCCATGGCTGTGCTCTTTTATCAAATAGTCATTCAGGAATTAATGACTCAGCTCAGACACCAGTTATTAATGACGTTAAACTTCATTGGGGGAGTAAAATGAGATTCCTTTGGAAAGTGGGCGAGCGACAGCGCAATGTTAAAGATGATCAGACGGCCCAGATTCCAATAGGAAAGACAAATATAACTAACGATAAACTTACACTGTTCGCTAGCATCCACCGCCGTGAACATTTTATCTGTGTACACAAACGCCATCACGCGCACTTTCCGCATCTGCAAGCAGTGATTGGCGGTTGAACATGCTTTATCATTGGAGGCGTGTTCTAAAAATCTCTGTAAGAGTGATCCAAACGACTGTTATCATTCAAGCACTTTCTTATAGTTATCCTTTTAGTGTAGTCACTTTCATTTAAATTGTATGCGTATCATTATTACAATCATTTAGCAGACACTTTTATCCAAAGCGACATGCAATAAGTGCATACAGAAGGTCATCAAAGCAACTACAGAACAGGTTAGACAAAGCACATCCTTTCCATAACGTAGCAGCTATCCCTAGTAATGAACACTGAATGTAGTTGACAGTAAGATGTGGGCAAATCAGCTATACTGTAATTCTACTCTAAATACTATTCTAAACTATAACATCAAACGTTTACAGACAAAAAACACAGGGAACAAGTACTATGAGAAAGGTCCTAGATTGGTATATTAGTCAAGGTGGAGTCTGAAGAGGTCTGTCTTCAGGCCGCGACGGAACGCAGGCAGTGTTGGAGTAAAACGTAGAGGAATGGAGAGTTCGTTCCACCACTGGGGAGCTAGGGTGGAAAATCTCCGCAGTCGAGACGAGCGAGAGCCGTTGACACGGAGGGGGGAAGTGCAAGTCGCCCTGCTGTAGAGTGCTGGATTAAGTCTTGCAGGTAGGAGGGGCCTGTCCTATTGCCTGCAGTGTAGGCCAGGGTCAGAACTTTATGTATAATGGCATAGTTGTCAGCTCCTATGCAAAAGGGCCTAGGGGAACATAAGGCATGCTAAGGAGTGAAGGAATGGGGAGGCGAAGAAAGACGCCAACACAGTCATGTGACTCCCCTGCACAAATAGGAAGATGCCTTGGTTCCCTTCATAAACAGATAGCTGATCTGTCCATCCCCCAGCACCCCCCTCTCTAAACACAACAGATAAGATTGAGTATACCAGCGCTTTCTAAGTCATAAAGTGAAAAGGACAGAGTGAGGGAGAGAGGGAAAGGTGGCACATAGGGAGAGAGAGAGAGAGAGAAAGGTGGCACATAGGGAGAGAGAGATGGAAAGGTGGCACATAGGGAGAGAGAGAGAGAGGGAAAGGTGGCACAGAAAAAGAGAGTGAGAGAGAGAGAGAGGGAAAGGTGGCACAGAGGAAGAGAGAGAGAAAGAGAGAGAGAGAGAAGGAAAGGTGGCACACAGGGAGAGAGAGAAGGAAAGGTGGCACAGAGGGGGAGAGAGAGAGAGAGGGAAAGGTGGCACAAAGGGAGAGAGAGAGGGGGAAAGGTGGCACACAGGGAGAGAGAGAAGGAAAAGTGGCACAGAGGGAGAGAGAGAAGGAAAGGTGGCACAGAGGGAGAGAGAGAAGGAAAGGTGGCACACAGGGAGAGAGAGAAGGAAAAGTGGCACAGAGGGAGAGAGAGAAGGAAAGGTGGCACAGAGGGAGAGAGAGGGGGGGAAAGGTGGCACACAGGGAGAGAGAGAAGGAAAAGTGGCACACAGGGAGAGAGAGAAGGGAAGGTGGCACAGAGGGAGAGAGAGAGAGATGGAAAGGTGGCACAAAGGGAGAGAGAGAGGGGGAAAGGTGGCACAGAGGAAGAGAGAGAGGGCGATGGAGAAAGAAAAATCACGACTGGACTCTGAAGTCATTCAGGCATCCTCAGGAGGGCTAAGTTACTCGTAATAAACCCCAAATCTGACCACCCACCCCACCCTGATCCCCACACACACGCACATGCATGCACACACACAAACATGCACACACACAAACACATATGCTCACACACACACACACACACATGTACACACACACACACACACACACACACACACACATGCACATGTACACACACACACACACACACACACACACACTCACACACACACATACGCATGCACATGTACACACACACACACACACACACACACACACGTGTACGTAACCAAAATCCAAACCCCTGAACCCTGGAATGGGATAAAAAGCGGCTTTTATTCCATTGCGTTCAAACAAAATGGAACTGCACACGCAAGGCCTTCCTGGGACAAAACACTGTGATTGCAAACCAAAGTTAATAAGCTCTTGATGTGGGGGGAAACGCATAAATGAAAACGAGCGCGTTCGGTCTCCACATCTGGAAAAGGTTGCAGAGAGCATCACTAATCCAGTTTGCCCTGTGGAGCAGCAACACAGCGCGCTACGATAAGACCAACCGACTCCTGCACACAACGCCCCGCCCAAACGGCAAGCATCTTCCGTTACGCGGCGCCCTGACTAACGCTCCGTCTCGTGCTAACTAAACACGCTGCTGATGCATCTGTGATATGTCACTCATTTTTCAGGTAACTCTTTCTCCAGTGTACCTCGGGTACGTGAATGCATTTAACAAACACCCGTTACTGTTTAAACTTTTGGTTGCGTTTTTGTTTACTTGTTGTCGCTGCATTATTGGTGAAATGTGTGCTCTTTGTTTTGTCCATAACACTTGAAATTCAAAAGTTTGTTTAAAAAAATTTAGCGAATTTCACAAGCTCCAAAATGGGTGGACCCATGAGTGACTCACTGATTGGAACCATCAATCGTACGGCTTTGTCTTTTTTTGATTGTTTCAAACAATTCAACAGCAACAAATGGTAGCCCTGCCTATTATGGGGATCATGAAGCCTCAGTATCCCATCACTAACTAATAGAGCCCATCTCCCTTTGTTAGTTCTAGGATGAAGGGGGACATCTCCACTGACTGTTTAATAAAGATATCTGTTGATTATCTTGAAGTCGACCTATTTAATTTAACAATAGGCCATCCATCTTGGATCAATACACACTTCAAAACTTACTGGCCAATGAGACCCTAATTTTGGGGTTGTGAATATGATTGGTCTCATGATGTGTCAGCTGATCAGTGATGCCCAATAGATGAACAGCACACACAGTGGAGTCCGATTTGAGCTCATGGCTGTTAGACAGGAGTTTGGAGGAAACCTACACTGATTTTACGAGAAATGCCAACCCAGGGGAAGTGTCTGTTTGGACACAGCAGACTTCTTAAACGGGCTACAGATTCGGTCATACAATGACCCGCCAGCTTTACTGGCCTCCCGGGCCACCGTAGAAGTTAGATGAACCCATCCTTACCTTCCCCCGGTCTGCTCTCCAGACTGTCTGAGGAGCCCCGCTCCCAGCCCTCTGCCCCAGGAACCAAGTCCCCCTGTCGGGCGTTCTGGCCCTTTTCGGCCACCAGGAGGCACTCTTTCCTGACCTCTGGAACCTGTATGCACATCCCAAGATAGAGAGAGAGCAGGGGGAGGGGGAGAGAGGGAGAGAGGGAGAGGGAGAGGTTACTGCTTTTTTACTGAAGGCTGTAAGGTTACTCATTCTGTCTCTTCTGCAGCAGGGACTGAAGGAGGGAAGTAGATGGGTTGATGGTAGATTCCCAGCTGACAGCACAGATGTATTTTCTCACAGCCCTGTACATTACCGGTTATTACTCGTTGATCTTAACATTTATAAATCTGACAAAGAGGAACGAGTGGCTCGATTTCTCCATCTCTCTCATTCTCTTTGTTATACAAGGTTTTTGTTACTGTTGTGTTGCTTAACTGGACGATGGTTGTTCAATTGTTCAATAGTTCTTTCACAGATAATACCAGTAAAAAGTAAACAGATATCAATCACATAGACATTCAGAGGCTCCTACTTCAGTCAAACCACCATATGGCTCCTGAGTCTCTCTCTCTCTCTCTCTCTCTCTCATAAACCAAGAGCATGCATTTACAGTCTTTCACCAGTGAGCGATCACATCCATGCCAAAAACAGCACAGTAGCAGTTTACATAAACTGGAGCGGTTTATAGGAATGAGACGGTACCTCTGGATGGGGGTCCCACTAAATACTGGGGATCAATAACAGCCAAATCTCCCCCAATCATGAAGAGATTTCTTGCGAGTTTAGAATACGTGGCTATTGTTGCTGTGCATATTAAGCCATTTTCACAATGCGCACATGTACACATCTGCAAATTGCATAGAATTACATCGATTACATCATTCGTGTTTGCTTTCCTGTTGTAAAAAGTGGGCTTTACTGTGAGGACCTAGGACTGATTCACCAGTAAAGCAGTGTTGGTGCACTCGGCGGAGAAACAGGAATGCACAAATCCCAAACACTAAGAGACCTTTACGGTAATAGAAACAGCGGGACAAGCAAACAGCCACCGAGCGTGCTAACTTTGTGTTTGTCATCCTGTGGCGATTAATAATTTTACTGCCTGCTAGAGACAAACCTGAACGTTTCAAAGACTTTCAATGAATAAACATACGTTGCTATGTTTCCAAGTTAATTATACATCCTTAAATAATGAATGACAAATTATTAAGTCAAACAACATGGTTTATCTTCAACTGAGTCATTTCCCTCATCGAAAATAGCTTATAATAACAGCTGATATTAATGTCTGCCAAGCTTATGGTGAGGTTTAAGGTTCAGACGCACACTAAGCTTTGGGCGCGCAGTGGCACTGGGCCAGTTAAAGAGTTTACTGTGTGCTTAATACCTCTGATTTCCAATAAAAATGCTGACGCTTGTTGGAAAAAGGTTTGTCGAAACTGTGTAATGTTTGAAGTAACATTAAGAGCGTTATGAGAATATCCAGGTAAAGGGGTTCAGACAGGCTCGTGGTGTGAGGGGCGGGGCTAAATGTGGGTGGGGTCTTGTGTTTGTTTACAGTGCGCCTTGGCGCTTCTCCGTTTCCTCCCACCGTCCCGTCCACCCTTCAGCATTCCTCACGGCCGTTCAGGACAGAGCGGGGGGCTAAATGTGTTTACGCAGCCCTCATAAATTCCCCCCATCTCTCCCCGTTTCTCTCTCACTTGTTCTCACTCGCTTTCTCCTGCTCTCACTCATTCTGTCTCTCTCTCGCTCTCTGAATTTAATTTTTATTCAAATGTGCTTTATTGGCACGATTCCCTCACCACCCCCACATGCCCCCACACTTCTCTCCCCTCCTATCGCTCTCTCTTTTTATTTATGTGTCGACTACATTTTTCATCAAATTAGCCTCATTGCCATGGCCAGAAAAATGTATTGTTTCCGAAGCAGATCAATCACCAGAATTAATAATGGAGAAAGGAACTAAAAGTGCCTCCTTTTTTCCTCTCTCAAATGCCAGCAATGTAATATCTAATGTAATGTCAATGCAGCAAAATAGAGCAGTACTCTCACCCTCTCTCTTGCTGTCAATCCCACCCCCCCGCCCCCCGCTCCTTCTTGCATCCCTCCACTCCCCCTCTCCATCTCATTTTCTCTGTCCTTACCCCCCAGTTCCCTGCAGAGCATCCCGTCTGGTCTGTGTATGTGGAATGTGCGCGTTTTTAGGTGGCAGCAGTGCCCCCTGCAGACAGTCGTTGAGCGGTGCCCCGAGCTGATCCCTATACTCACAGGACTGGCAGTAGACTTCCAGGAGGTGGCCCAGTGCTGAGATTTGTGTCCCCCTCCTTGGCAATACAGCCTGCTGTGCTTTTTAAAGCCTAGATTCCAGACACATTTGCACAAGCAAATCCTCGCATTAATCATTCGAAAGTGCCCGTTACTCAAGGGTGTTTACTTTTTTTTTTTTGTCTGTAAAGCACAGGTGGCCAGTATTTAGTGACCCGGGGACACCTTTCGGCAGCGATGGCATGTCCGATTCCTGAACCCCGGCCCTGGTACCCCCAGTATGAAATCAACCGTAAAAACACAAGCTTTTAATGCTCCTTCACCCAGGTTTTAAAGCGAATCAATAACCCAGGGATCCCATTATGGCCGAACATTGCAGTCCGAGACAGCAAATGCATTTCACGCTGTCTGAATCGATGATACCGGAGACAGGTCTGGAAGGACGGGAGCCCAAAGGCAGGACGATCGCTGACCTGTGGGGGTGCTGAGGGGGAAGCAGAACTGTGAACACAGCAATGTGCCGTGACTGCAGTTAAGTTTAATCTCAAGCGCCACCCTAAAATGGCTACCCTCTGGCTGAGGACCCCACCTCAACGAAACGGTTTACATTTGACTCGTTTATCCAACACCCACTACAGGTTGAAACTCAATCATTTCATACACGAGCGCAGGTAGCATGTTTAACCTTCCTATTATGCTAGGTTCTATAATTTTGTTTTGGTATAATTTAAAATTGGTTATTTTCTTCAGCAAACGCCTTTAAGACATCCTAGAGAAATACGTATAAAAAAAGGTATTTGAAACTAGAGTTTTTTTTATATTGACCCATAACAACACCTTATCACAAATGTCAGAACAATGCTGACATAAAAGGAAGGTTAAGTCATGATGCCTTTGTATAATAAACACATAAGGCATGTAGCCATAAGTTTAGGTTTCATTTCAACTTTGGGGGAAACACACTGCTGGATCACCAAGTCTTGCGTAGTAAAACGTCAAGTCTCACAAGCATACTAGCTAGGCTAGCAATCAAAATATTGGGGGTGACATGTCTCTGTCTCACCCAAAACCTGTGTATGTATCTAGCTATTTAGGATCATACAAGTATTCTATAATTACAATGATCACAGTATTACCAAGGTACACCATACAAGGTGTATTGCATATGAAGGTCTGAAATATGAAATTTATAAAATACCTGAAACAAACAAAAAGCTCTTAAGACAGAAGATATATGTTTCCATTTTGCAAAGGGCCCTCCGGGACTCCTTCAAGGACACTAGTTTGGGAACCCCTGCCTACACCCTCCCTGCTCCATCTGATAGCGGGGTCGACTCGCTGCCGTGGCGCTGGACCGGAATGCTCCTCGCGGTGTCTCGCACGCCCTCCGGGAGTCTGGCGGACAGCGAGGTGGGTGGGGGGGTGTAAGGCAGAGGTGTCACTCACCCACTGCTGCTGCTGCCGGGGCAGGGTCACGGAGGTCAGCATGTCCGCCATGGCTCCCAGCACCTGATCCGTGCGTCCCTGGTTCTTCTGCAGAGCTTTCATCCTGCTTGCCGTCTCCTTGCCCTTCTCCTCCTTCTCTCTCCTTGCCTCCTTCCCTCTCTCCCTCCCTCCCTCCTTCCGCGGGCTGCTCTGGAATCTTCAGCCCCAGCAGGGGCTCCTGTGTGCCTGACACTCAGGAACTCTCATCCACATCAATAATTTACCCGTGCAGAGGAAACATGTTCCACGCTGTATCCCTTCTTCTCTCCCTGCTTCTAACCGTCTCCCCTCTGTGCACTCCCTCTCTACTCTCTTCTTCCACTTCTCCTCCCCTCACTGAATCACTCAACCTCTCTCTCTCCCTCTCTCTCTTTCTCTCCCTCAGTTTTCCGTGCTCCTGCCGTTCTCTGGTCGCAGGGCCTCGGTGTCTCTCACCTTTCCTCTGGTCACAGCGGATATTCCCCTGAGGTATTAACTTTTCTTCACCATCTCTCCCTCTTTCCCTCCTGTTCTCGTAACTCCCTCAGGCCTAGCCCCTTTCCAGTTCACCGTGTTCCCGACTTCTCTGGAACCATTCTGTCAAGTTTCCCTTGTGCTCCTTGTAGTTTTGTTGGATCAGTTGTTATTTTAAGACGAACAAGCCTGGCCTGCCTTCCAGATTTGACTGCCTGGTGTGCCCCCCTATGCTTCTCTCTCTCTCTCTCTCTCTCCCACTTTCCCTACTCCTCCTCCCTCCCCCTTCCAGTCCACCTCCCACATGCCTCTGCCACCCCCCCCCTCTCTGCCCTGCCCCTGTCCCAGCCTGTAACCGCATGGTCTGCGTAAAGTCAGATGACCAGAGTAGCCTTCAGCAAAACAGCTGCAAAGTGTAAAGAGCTGCAGAGAGGAGACAAGAGAAAGAGAGAGAGAGTGGGGAGAGAGGGAAAGAAAGAGTCACCAGCGTGTTTCTTGTATTGCTACTGTGCGCATTCCATTTGGATAACGTATTGCTTAATTGTGAATTGCTTTCACAATATGCATTCTAAAGTACATTATACCAATAAAGAATTTTATAGTGAAATTCACAGAGATAGAGAGAGACTGGGCAGGGCCTTAAATCTTGGGAGGTCTCAGGTTCTGTGTAAAAACCATTAAGTGGGGGGGGGGCTGAAGCCCGTTCTCAATCAGGTGTGCACATGGCCATCTGGTGTCCCACCAGTGCGACTCCCACATGAATCTGAGCTGGGTCGTTGCAGTGCCCAAGGGGGGAAGTTATTTGTATTTAGGTATTGTCGGCCCTCATTGCCCTCAGGCCTTAATTGCTTAATTGAGTTGATCGCCTGGCCGCAGAGCCACCTCACCTGGTGCCCCAGCTGTGAACAAGTCTGACTGAAAGGTCAAAGGTTCAGTGTGAGTAGCCAGCGGGATTTCTGAGCCTGCCAACCCGCCAGCGCCCCAGCCATCTCGCGCATGTCATCTGTGTTTGTCCGGGGTCGCCCTGAGGAGGGAATGGAGATGCTGCACGGTCTGTCTATAGCAGTGGCGTGGGAGTGAAAATAT
>CM056378.1:86571998-86689498 GCA_029718625.1 Synaphobranchus kaupii | reverse complement strand
CAAATTCTTCTGAAAAATAAGAAAGCAAAAATTAAATATACTGTAGATAAGAATGAAGGCCTTGAATCACAAAATTTTAAGAGGCCCAACTACGTATTTATCTGCCAATAAGTTGCAGTTCATCTTCAATTGGATCCACCCCACTGAGGACTGCAACTGCTTTGATTGAAACTGAACAATTAGTCGACTCTACCATATAATGCCACAACTGCTTCAAAACCATCACCATTGCAACCATTCTGACAGCCTGTTAGAAAGCCCACAAAATCAACACTAGCATCTTGTAAATAAACCCCATTATGGAACAACCCTGACTTTCTGCACAGCCAAAAATCCCCCACTAAACTTTACCTCTGGGAAAATCAAAGGCATTAACTAACTTCAGCACATCATCCAAAACTCCACCTTCACATCATTTGATGATCTGATCCAGAAGTATGGCATTAGTTATGAATAATTTCTCCAATATCTGCAACTGAAATCTGTTACTACATCTTAAATCAACATAACACAAAACAATCTACAGCCCCCTACCATAACAGGAGAAATTCTTAAACTTACAACAAAATGACATTACATTACAGGCATTTAGCAGACTCTCTTATCCAGAGCGACTTACACAACTTCTTTTTTTATTTATTTTTAGCATTTTTACATACTATCCATTTTAACAGCTGGATATATACTGAAGCAATTCAGGTTAAGTACCTCGCTTAAGGGTACAACAGCAGTGTCCTACCTGGGAACTGAACCTACAACCTTTGGGTTACAAACCCCATTCCTTACCCATTACAGTCTCTAAACTATACAAACTATTCAATTACACAGACCCCACCATATACTTCCCAACAAAAAGAGGGGAAAAGATTCACAGACAGATTTATGTCTGGTTATTGTCTCCTCTTGCAATTATTATTATCTCAACAAAAAACATTTTCAACATACAACAATGTCAAGCTACTCACGCATAGCCTACAAAGCAATGTCTGTAAACTTGCTAAAACTAGGCCGTTAAAAGTATTGATATCAAAAGGAGGCACAACAAACAATATTGGCTATCGTAGCTCACACTAATTAAACTAGCTCTATGCCAAAGCAATGCTACCCAATCTTTCCTAAATTATTTCATGTAACTTGGCCCTGTGTTTTTTTACATTCTGTCATATTTTCACATGGTCACATTCTTATGTGTGAAAAAAATAACATATGCCCATTGTTTTTGTCACAAATAAATAAAAAGTTGGGACAGTATGTAAAATGCACATAAATGCAGAAAGCAGTGATTTGTAAATTCTCTTTTACATATATTTAATTGAAAACAGTACAAAGAAAAGATATTTCATGTTTTACCTTATCAACTTTATTGATTTTTGTAAATATACGTTAATTCCAAATTTGATGCCTGCAACACGTTCCAAAAAAGTTGGAACAGAGGCAAAAAAAAGACTGGGAAGTTCAAAAAACACCTGTTTGGAACATTCCACAGGTAAACAGGTGATGCTATCATGACTGGGTATAAAAGGATATCAAAAAACCCTTGATATCTTACTTTCAGGTACTCTTACAAGCGATAATATAACCTCTCTGAAGTTGAATGGATCTCTATGGGAATTGGGGGGTGGGACTAAATTAAACTGTAAATTACATGGGAATAGTATGGCACCCATGGTTGGCCAAATGGCTGTATGTCATCAAGGGTCTGTGGTATCAAACAAGCCTCAAACCATCACTCTGCTGCCAGATATGCAGTAGTCACTTGAAGGGTTGTTTCTCCTGACTTATTTTTCCATAGAGTTCAATAGGAAAATGACTCAGGGACACAGGACTTTATGCTGTATTTCTATATATAATTCAATATAAAATTACTGTAGTTTAAAATAGTCAGTTATAACAGCATCCAGCCTTTCTCACATTATCGAAGAAGAAGTCCTCATCGTAGCAAATCAAAACAGCTTCAAACATTTTCATAATACGGCTGTACACTGCCGCCCCCTACTGGTGTGATATAGCCCTCATAACCACGAGCCCACAGTCCTTCACAAGTCTGTACACTCTTGGGATTACTGCTTTTCTGATACTCGGCTGAATATGTAGCTTACTCCTTTGTGTAACTTTCTTGTATTCTTTCCCCTCTCCAAACTCCAAAAAGAACTAGTGTTGGTGCAATGCTGTCTAATTTTTGCTTTATCAGTTTTCTTTAAACTATGTAGTTTTAAATAGCTTTTCTGGTCCTAACCAAATAATTGTGATTATATAGAGTCATAATTCTTGCTTTTAGTTCATTGACACCCTTCTGCTTAATTCTAAGTGCATTTTTGTCCACTGAATGGGTAGTGACCAAACTGCTCTAACATTCTGTTTTAATGAATGCCATTCATAGCAAATCACAAATATTTTCCTGTTAACCAGTTTGTGTATCTTGATGAACGCTGTTAAAATAAACAACATTTAAACGTAACAGTGCTGCCACTTTCTATTTTCAATAATTTATTTTATAGAATGTGATGAGATTCTGCAGTTAAATTATTGAAATCTGTGACTGTTTAATCATGACTTAACTCCATGGTTCACACTGTTCTGGAAATAGATAGGGAGTCCAATGTGAGAATAAGCTTTTGCAGGGCTCAACACATAACCTATGTGACTATCCCACCTTAAGGAGGGGACTGGGCCAGGGTGATAATCTTAGGTCTGTATTTAGAGACCGTGGTCTCTGGTGCAGATTCATGATGGCTATTTTGGGGCTAATAGGATGATGGGGGTCAATGTGTCTCTAGACTGCTGATAAAATAAAGAAATGGTAGTTGGGGGGGAGGGGGGGTTAGGGTTATGATTCATTAGCATACAGTTATGATTCATTAACTCAGCACCAGATTACATAAAACTGTTACATGCTTTTGATTAAATGATCTCAGCAGTTAAAACAGGCTTTAAAAAACAATGAAACGTGTATGCCTACCTGTAAAAATATAAAATATTATAATTATTTTTGGCTTTTTTTTGTGTGTGTATATACAGTATATATGTGTGTGTGTAAGTGTGCATGTGTACTCTCTTCCATATGCACATACTCTAAGTGCCTGTGTGTGTGTGTGTGTGTGTGTGTGTGTGTGTGTGTGTGTGTGTGTGTGTGTGTGTGTGTGTGTGTGTGTGTGCGTGTGTGAATGTGTGTCTGTGTGTACCTGCACATTTGCACTATCCACATTCTACAAATAGTTGTGGTAAATTTGCTCACTAAAGAGCATATTAAAGTTCACCCATGCGCAGGACACCCCTCTAACCCTGAGTCTATTATATCTCCATGCTACTGAACTGTAATAATAGAGATGGGTTTTAATAAAAGATTAACTTCAAAGAGGGGAACTGATATCACAACCTCTTCTTTGCCCCTTAACATCTCTCTCTCTATCTCTCTCTCTATCTCTCTCTCTCTCTCTCTCTCTCTCTCTCTATCTCTCTCTCATTACACACAGTGCAGATTGGCTTTGAATTTAAAACCCCATTGTATTGCTTAATCCAGTTAAATGATCTACATGCACACGTCCACCTTCTATCAAGCACTCGGTTATAAAATGTATTATTCCCACACTGAACTAGCTCCTAAAATTGCACTTTTAATTGCCTGAAATAAACAAAAGTTTTGCCTCTAGGGACAAGTCTCACATATCTCTGCATATGCTTATTCCTGGGATCAGTCTCTAACGTACAATAAGGGTAGCAGTGCATCATAATTGTTCGGAAAATAACCTTGTAACTCAAGGTTGTGGGTTTTGATTCCTGTCTAAGGCATGTCCATTGCACCCTTGAGCAAGGTGCTTAACCTAAATTGCTTCAGTAAAATATCCAGCTGTATGAACTGGACTATATGTAAAAAAATAAATAATAATTTGTGTAAGATAAGTGCATCTGCTAAATGCTGAATTATAATGTGTACACATTATAATTTTCTGTAAGGACTTGGGACAACGTATCTGGTACCTGTTACCTTCTCATACACTGCATCTTTGGCTCTGTCCACAATGCTGGAACAAGGACGTACCGTGCATTCAGCACGTCCACCCTTCCCAAACTTTCACAGCGGGAAGAATTCAGGAAACCGACCCTCCCTAGAGTTAAACAGTAACTACAGTAACTACCCCCCCCCCCCCCCCCCCCCCCCCCCTCCCCCCCCCCCCCCATCTCCCCCCACCCCCCACCCCCCGTTGCCTTTGTTTTCTCAGACGTTTTTGTGTTTTTTCCTTGCATTGATCCTACTTTCATTTCAACATTTGCTGTTGCTCTTTTGAGAAAATTCTTGGGAATGTTGGCCATTTTAAAAATAAGGTACCAGTTTAATCTACTAATCTAATGTGCAAAGAGGCCTTTTTAAGGAACTGCCATAATTCTGTTGTTTATATTACCTCATATGCAAACTCGTAACATCAAATGTCGTAACATGCATTTTTATCATCGATAGCCACTGCTTTTTGGTGTGGGAAACTCGAAAACAGGAAAGAAAGCTCTGGGGATAAACACTGGCACAGGCGTTTGGCTGGCTGTGTGCTTGTTATGTCCAATGACACAATGTTTCCACTGTTTTATTATTCAAGCATATATCTGCTTATTATTTTAATATTAAATCAGTTTCGAGCTCCAATTGGATCCATATGTTACTCATAACTGCGTGGCTCACAACCGTTTGTTTTGTCATAGAATAAGGCCCGAGAGGGCCTTCGGTGCCTGCTTCCCTGCAGTGAACCTATCCTGACTTCACATCAACATGTGCGTTGAGTCACTCAGCTCCCTGTTCCCAACACGAGGTCCCATGTGCTTCGCACAGCCGAAGCTAACAAACATGTCAGCGGTCCCGCTGAGGCACAGCATCACCACGCACACAGCTGCGCCTACCAGAGCGTGTGCGCTAACACACGCAAGTTTGTTTGGACTCCCGTTTTCCCTTCTCGCACAAGCTTGTGTCTTCTCTCACAATTTAGACACTGGGCGTCACTAGCAGGAAGTTTAGTGGCTTCTATAAAAAGATTTCCTTAAAAAAAGAGGGGGTGTTAAAACAACAGTGTCTAAACACAGACATTGCTCTCTGCTGTCTCCTTGACCAAATCTAGCTATGAAATTCAGAGCAAACAACTTGAGTTACTGCCTGTGATTAAATCACACGCTTCTCTGTGTCTTTATGTAATTACAAAACGTTCTCACTGATGGAGTAGAGGGAGAAAGGGGAGTGGATGGTAGAGACAGAGAGAGAGAGGGGGGGGGGGGGGGGGGGGGGGGAGACAGAAGGAGAGAAAGAGAACTCAGGAGCCATATGGTGGTTTGAATGAAGTAGAAGCCATACGGTGGTTTGACTGAAGTGGAAGCCTACTTCTGTTCCTGCCTCTTAATCCTCTCCACAAATCTCCTGTAATGAGGATGAGTGAGGCCACGCTCCCTGACTTATGGGACTGGGTATGTGAAGATTTGGGGGCATTCTTTAGCAGCCGGACAGCGCAAGTACCCACAAAGCACAGGAGGAGACGAGCCTGAGAGAGAGAGAAAGAGAGCCCTGCAGCGTCAATCTTGTCCGATCTTTTCCCAGCGCTCAACGATAAGAAGGGCACACTGGAGTCACCGCGAGGAGGATGCTGTAAACGACCCGAGCCCAACGGAAAGAGGAAGTTTGCTCGCTCACCCACACACGCGCACGCGGGTGGAACGAGAAATCAAACTTTTTCTGGGGAGGAGCGCCAGACGAGAGAGCGGATCGGCTGGTTTTTCACCCTCGTAAGTGGAACGGTCATTGGAGATCACATCTCAGGCGCAGCAGTCCTCACAATTAACAAAAACAAGATGTTGGTGAGCCACAGTAATCAAGAGGCCGTCACAGGCATAGATATGCTGGTTTTACTTTGAGGGAATTAAAAAACGCATCGCTGGTACAGTGGAGCTGTTGGAGGGTTTAGGAGTTAAATTTCGAGGGGGGGGGGGGGGGGGGGGGGGGGTTGTTGTCACACTGGAGCGGAGGGTACACATTGATTGATGGGGTAGTGATAGGTAAAGGTGAGTTGTTTAGAGGTTTCCCCACTGTGCTAGAAGGCACTGGTGTAGTGCATAAGGTGCAGGGATGTTGGTAACTAGGAGGTGGAAGGTTTGGTTCCCAGGTAGGGGCAGAGCCAAAATTCTTAATCTTAATTGCTGCCGTTAATATCCAGCAGTGTAAAAATCCTGCAATGTAAGCTGGGCAAGGTGCCACGGAAAAATAGCACCTGCTAAGCTAATTAAGCTACTAAACACTGAGCTCAAACCCAGAGACGCTACTTACCGAGGGGTATTTGGGGAAGGATATTGTTGCGCAAATACTAAACAGTTTGAAAACGAAATGTCAAAGAGCTCTCTCTGTTTATAAAGAGTAACTCCTTTCTGATAGAGAGAATACGGAGGACACTAAAGGGGTGGAGACGAGCATGTGCTGAGGGGAAGGGCAAGGAAACACAGCAGGTCAATAAAGAGCAGGCCTACACTGCACAGGTACGTTAGCGCCGTCCACATGCCTTGCTCAGTGTGAGGACCCAGGGTAGCCCCAACCTCCAAATCCTTCCCCTCCAACAAGCTGCTCAGGCTCTGTCCGTTTCTGTCATTGCATAAAAAGGCAAAGCAGCTCAGTATGTGACTGGGTAAGACTGCTAAATATAGTGAGTCCTTGGAGCAAAATAGCAATTTTGTTTCTGCCTGATATCTCAGACTGCTATATTACTGAGGACAGTACAGGGACCGGTAACCGTTTGACCGGACAGAGAGAAAGGCATTCAGAGCAAGAACATTATGTATTGGGTTTATTTTTTTCCTTCAGCCATCCAGTCTGGCAAGTTTCTTAATTAGAATTTTTACTTCTGCACTTGATTGAGCAACTTTCTTCAGCTGCTTCACGTCAAGGGAAACACTGAAAATATGATGTATTCAAAAATGTGCATGTTATTTAAAGCGTGTTCACGGTGCCTTGTGTTATTCAGGAGGGCCATTGAGATGCATGCACAGTTGCACACACAATATTACTTCATGTTCTTCCAAACTTTTGAAAACACTAACTGCTGTTATTTCAGCAATAAGTGTACATTGTACACTTATTTCAGCAGTAATACACATGTATGTGTATGGCATATGTTAAGCTTCGTATGGAAACAGCCAATCAGCATAAAAATGATGCTAGTAATTCAATGTCAGTAGGTTTTGGAGACCTGCAGGCTGTTCTTCCATCGTCTCTGTGCCTGACTGTGCATGTGTGCCTGTGCTACAGATTTATGTGTTTGAACTGTATGTGCATGCGCGGGAGCTGATGAATGTCAGAGGAGAAAACATTTCCTCTCAGCTATATCAGGAAGCGGTGCGCCACGGTCCAGTCGGTTCTCCTTTTTTTAAGGGAAGGACAGCAAGATAGTCTGCATTCCTTTTGTTTTTTTTTTGCTTTACTCAGACAGGTAGAACCCAGAGAGGGCAACAGACAGAGAAGGGAAATGTAGGCAGAAGGTACCATGGCAGGGTTCGAACCCCTGCCCGCACATGGATTCACTCAAGACATGAGAGGCAGTCATCCTAAGCATTGCGCCACAAATCTCACCCAGACTGTTTACCTTCATTGTGAGGCTCTAACCGTTTGCCCATTTGAACATGGCTCTGATTCTTTTGGTTGGTTCTCGTTTGTTTGTTTGCGCTCCCTCGTGTGCCAAAAATGGAGTCTGTGAAGCCCGATGGCTTCTGAAGGTCCGCTTTTGCATTCCACAGCATTCCGTCTTTCCATCTCATGATTGGTTGGTGCCATGGGGAAGGCTTTTGCTGGACCAGAGGGGCAGGGTCCAGTGACTCATTCACTAGGGGTACCCCACACCCTACCAGGGATGACACAGCAGGTGCTTTTTCCCTCCATATGAGATCATGTGACTCATTTAGGCTGACCAGCACCAACTGCTTTTTATCTTTTTTGTTATTTTTGCTATTGCAGTATAACTTTATGAGGCTTTGTGCCCTGAGGCTTCTTGGGGTTCCCTATTATGTTTATCAGACGTTTACTTCTGTGACCTGAATTTCCGGCCTTGAAACCTGCAACCTCGCAACCGCAGCACTAACTCCTTAAAAAGATAAGGGAACTAATCATATATTGCCCTCATGACTGTAGCTCCTGCTAACTAGAACTCTACTCAGCTCCACTTTCTCTAAAGACATCCAGCTTTTAACAGCGTTCAATTGCTAGCATTTAACAGAATTAACAGCAGTTTTTAAAAAATAAAATGGATGGATCTTTCCCAGTCTTACAAGGCAATTTTTTTGTTCTCTGCAAATGTCCCTTTTCTCCATCTTTTAAAAAATAAATAAAACAATGAAGAACCTCAAACCTCTAACAAAAAGGATTACAGTAGTCTATATTGGGTGGCCGTATGGTTGCCAACTGATTCCCAGGTGGCTGATGTAACTTGAGTGGGTTTTCAGACCCACCGAGCTTAGCTAGCTTAGTAGCGCTGACAGCACGTTGCACATTATTGTTTTCTCAAGGTCAGGAAACGGTAGGCAGCTGTTGCTGACGGTGAGGCTGTTTACTGTCGAGGCAGCTTAACACCTTCCAGTCCAGTCCACCCAGGACACCGGTTTAGTACCATTCGACGCATTTAAAATATTTTCTATCTGAGGAAATTATAATTACATTTTGTACTGACACTAAGACGGCCACTCAGAAGGATTATCCCAGACACAGGTCAACATGAGGCAAGGTGTTGAAGACCAAGCTTGACACAGTACTGGACACATTCTAGACCAGGGTTTTCAAACTCAGTCCAGGGGACCCACTGCACATGCTGGTTTTCATTCCTTCTATAATTGAAACCTCCGAATGGTAATGAGTTGTTAATTGTTCTTAATTAGATGCCTAATGTCTTCTGAAGGATGACTTACCCTCTTAATGTCAAATTTGTCAGAAATAGTTGTGTGAGCCATGAATAATACACATTCCAAGACTCTTAATTAGTCAGAGCAACCAATGTTTTCATTTTCTCTAATGTGCTGTATGACAAATTATTACTTTAGAAAGATGTTAGTCTTGAATCAACTCAATTATAGATTGACAGGAGAAATTTCTGTTGTCACCTGCTAACTGAAACTAAACTTTGTGAAAATTGAAGAGTTCCATAAATAGCAGTGAGCAAAATCTGCATTGTGTAGGAATAAGTTGAGGCCTGGTTGAGGCACAACATTAAAAACGCTAAGATTTATTTGCGTGCAGGTTTTGTCTCTGCTATGTTCTTACTGTTCTTACTTGAAAACAATTCAGTGGCACCTATTGGGAACATTTTTACTCATTACAAATGTTTCCAAAATAATGTTGAATTCCTCCGCAAGGTCGTTGGTCTTTCCGGTTCACTTGTGGCTCCCCTTTTTCTGAGTAGCAGGGGCAGAAACAGAGTGGATCTGATCCTTCTACAGCAGGGGTTAAACCTTTTCTGATGCGTGGACCCCCACCCAGGATCAAAGGCAACCAGGGGACCCCCATCATAAGTTCAAAAGTTAAAAAAAAAAGTTTTAGGGGTGTTTCTGTGGCATAGCCTGTTGAGCACCATCCACATGCTAATTGCGAGCTGCGATGTCGGTGGTTCAAATCCAGCCGCACAACCTTTTAGCACAACCTGATCTCATGTGAATTCGGCAATATGTACCGATTGTTAGTGTCTCAAAAAACGGTACCTGTTTCCGAATTTTGCACAAGAGCCCCCATGAGCCTGTACTGGGAACTACTGACTAATGCTCAGTTGTAGAGTGTAAAGAGATTTCGTGAAAGATACATAGTGCGAGAGAAGCTTGTGATAGACAAATATAGTTGTGCAAATATAGATTCTTTAAATCTTAACAGTTCGGGCATGAGCCCAAGTTACGTGAACTCCTGTGAGGTTATGTTTAGGGGTTGTGGGTGTGAACTCCTGTGAGGTTATGTTTAGGGGTTGTGGGTGGGGTACGGGAATCATGAACTCACGCAGGGCGTGTCTTGCCAAGAAAAGCAGTGGGACGTGTGACGTCATATACTACTACCCTCACACGTGATGTTTTCGGCCTATCACAGCCTTTAGTCAGTAGTTCCCAGTACAGGCTCATGGGGGCGCTTGTGTAAAATTCGGAAACAGGTACCGTTTTTTGAGACATTAACAATCAGTACATATTGCCGAATTCCATGAGATCAGGCTCTTTTAGCATGACTCTCTCTACAGTGTGCGGACCAATAAAGCTGAAAAGCCCTAAAAAATGTATTTATATTTTAAATATTTTCCCAAATCATATTTAGTCATTGCACATCAAGTCTGGCCAGGGACCCCCTACAGTACCTTCAATTGCCATACTGAATTTCTTGACTGACAAAGACAGGAAACAACATATGCATATACAGTTGAGGACAAAATTATTGGCCCCCCCTGTAAAGATGAGCAAAAAGGGTTATAAAAAATTCACCGTTTGGTGAATTAGCTTAATCTCACACTGAAAAAACAAGAAGAATCCAACCTTTAATTGACGTTAATTTATTATGAGAAAAAAAAATCCCTCATCAAGAAATAATTATTTTTAACAAAACCACATTGGCCACAATTATTGGCCCCCCTGCATTTATATATAGAATAAAGTAATAATTTTTAATATTTGGTCACATATCCTTTGCATGCCATGACTTCCTGATGTCTGTGACCCAACAACATCAAAAGACTCTTGATATCTTATTTTCTGGTACTCTTACAAGCGATACTATAACATCTCTGCATTTGAATGGATCTCTATGGGAATTGGGGGGTGGGACTAGATTTAGCTGTAAATTATGCTGGAACAGTATGGAATACATGGTTGGTAAAATGGCTGTAAGTCAACAAGGGTCTGAGGTATCAAACAAGCCTTAAACAATCACTCTGCTGCCAGATATGCAGTAGATATGGATGGATCACTTTAAGGGTTGTTTCTCCTGACAAATTTTCCTATTGAACTCTATGGAAAAATAAGTCAGGAGAAGAAACCCTTCAAGTTATTCATCCATATCTACTGCATATCTGGCAACAGAGTGATGGTTTAAAGCTTGTTTGATACGTCAGACCCTTGATGACTTACAGCCATTTAGCCAACCATGTGTTCCATACTGTTCCAGCATAATTTACAGCTAAATCTAGTCCCACCCCCCAATTCCCATAGAGATCCATTCAAATGCAGAGATGTTATAGTATTGCTTGTAAGAGTACCAGAAAATAAGATATCAAGAGTCTTTTGATGTTGTTGGGTCACAGACATCAGGAAGTCATGGCATGCAAAGGATATGTGACCAAATATTAAAAATTATTACTTTATTCTATATATAAATGCAGGGGGGCCAATAATTGTGGCCAATGTGGTTTTGTTAAAAATAATTATTTCTTGATGAGGGATTGTTTTTTCTCATAATAAATTAACGTCAATTAAAGGTTGGATTCTTCTTGTTTTTTCAGTGTGAGATTAAGCTAATTCACCAAACGGTGAATTTTTTATAACCCTTTTTGCTCATCTTTACAGGGGGGGCCAATAATTTTGTCCTCAACTGTATGATTGATTTTGAAATTGGATAGATAATGACCACCAATAAGTCGCCAAGAGCAGGAATGCCAATATAGATATAAAAGGAGTGGACTTCATTATGTCATTGGCTGTAATTTGTCTAAACTTTAGGATCTTGGAAAGCGGGGCATTACACACAACAGGCTCCAGGTTTTTGGATTGTCTGCAGATTTCTTTCAGTTTTGGATATATTTTTTCCCATTATTTGCATTTTCCCATGTGAAAAATAATATGAATCATGCTTGAAATATACAGTTTTGTACTTTAGAATAGTTGAAGCAGAATTACAGTTTAAATAATTATACTTAAATGTGTGCTGCATTTTTTCACATGGGCTAAGAATATTGATATTCTTATCCAGTCAGAAGAATATTTCTAGATTTTTTGTGAGCTTATCATCTGCAAAATACTGTGAATGTAAAGCAATAAGGGAAGTGTAATGGGCATGACTCACTGAGTCTGTGGTAATCATGTGACAAAGGAGGATGTATGTCTTCAGTTGGTTCTATAAACAAAAGTGAACTTACTGCTGTGAAAAGGCTTAGGGACTCGATGCATTCGCACTATCGCAACATGCGAACAGTCTTTTTTTCAGGATGTGCGAGAACGGTGCCTCAGAACAGTGACCTGAACTTTGACCGTTGACCCCTCTTCTCCCTCAGGGGTCGTCGGGGATGCAGGGAGCGCCGGGTCCCCAGAGCCGTATGTGATCTAAGTGAGGGGAGGGGTGGTGGCGCGGAATGGCATGCGAGGAGGTGGAGGACCCCTACCTGGGGGAGGGGCCAGACGAGGACGAATCTGAACTGTTTTTTGGGGGGGGGTCCGAATCGGGGAGCTTACTCTCTGACGACTCAGTCTTCCCCGTCTACGAGCGCGAGGAGAGGTTGGGCAACGCCACCACGCTGTTCGAAGCCTGCGCCCAAAATGACATCCGGGCGTTGCGGCGGCTGCTGGAGAATGGCGTGACCCAGAAAGAGGTCATGGAGCTGGACATCAATGGCAGGGTGAGTGTCACATCTTTTTCTATTTCACCCCACTGCCCACTGCAGATTCCATGCCATGTTTATCCCAGGGTCTTCTTCTTCGTTTGGGTGGGATCTTTTGTCCCACATCCCCAGGCTCGGGGCCGAGGGGCTATCCTTTTACCACCCCGAGCCTAGGGGGGGGTTCACCCGGACTATATTTCAGGGCACACCTCCAGTAGCCACGTCACCGTGTCATCATCCAGAACCGACAGACCATGCATCCCATTGGGTGCCCGATAAATCGGGCAGTCCAGGATGACATGGTCTGCGGTTTGTTCCTCCGCGCCACACTCGCAGGCTGCGCAAGAAGCCAAGCCCCATCTGTGCATCGATGAGCGGAAGCGCCCAACGCCGGTCCGGAGGCGGTTAAGCCTCACCCATGCCAGTCTAGGCAGGTCCACCCCAATAGGGGGAAAACCGACGTCTGGGATGAAGTCACGGAGTCTAGAGGTGTTCTCCTCCCACTCCGTGCTCCAGATGTAATCCGCCCACCGTGCCGCACTGATGTTAAGATCACTGCATTGCTGCAGGAATTCCTGTGCGGCAGGCACAAATGGGTGTCTCGACTTAAGGCGCCGGGGAGGCTCAGCAATTACAGCGAGCCTTTCGTGGAGCAGATGGTTTGGCTCCATGGCCCGGCACGCGAGACGTGCTGTGGCTCCCGCGCGGCGAAGCCCAGCGGGCTGGATGCCTGCAAGAATGGGAAGATTGTCCACGGGAGTGGGACGCAGGCATCCTGTCACGATGCGCAAGGCTTCGTTGATGGGCGTATCGATGAGGCGGGTGTGGGCACTGCGACACCATACCGGTGCGCAGTACTCACTAGTCGAGTAAACAAGGGCCAGGGCTGCCGTACGCAATGTTCTTGCGTCGGCGCCCCAGCCTGACCCGACTAGTCGCCTCATCAATGCCACACGAGATGTTAACTTCTTGCGCAGTGACTCAAGGTGTCGGCGAAACGTGAGCGACCTGTCCAATGTCACGCCGAGGTAGATTGGCTCAGCGCAGCATGGCAGGGGTGTTCCGCCAATATATATTCGGAGCTCACGTTTAGCCTCCCTGTTGTTAAGATGGAAGGCCGCCGACACCGTCTTTGCCTCGCTGAGCTTCAACCTCCATTTCCAGAGGTATGCCACTAGTGTCTGCATGTCCTGGCTCAAAGTCCCCTCCAATGACTGCCAGTCTCCAGCGGAGTACACCAACGCGAGGTCATCCGCGTAGGCATACTTCCGCGAGACTGTATCAGGCAAGTCATAAGTGTAGATATTATAGAGGAGGGGGGCCAGGACAGATCCCTGGGGGACGCCGTTCTTGAGGCGTCGTAACCTGCTTTGCTGTCCGCTACCGGTGGTAAGGTTAAAGCTGCGATTTCGGACAAGCTCCAAGATCATACTGACCATGTGCCTGTCCGGCAGCAGGCGGAGCAGCTTGCAGGTGAGGCCGCGGTGCCATACGGTATCATAGGCAGCCGTCAGATCGACAAAAACGGCTCCGGCCTTCTTCTTGAACGAAAAGCTGTCCTCGATGTCTTGAGTCATCAAAGTGACTTGGTCTACGGTCGATCTCCCGCGTCGGAACCCGGCCTGCTCCTGAGGGAGCAGTGGGTCGACGATCGGTTCGACGCGGGCGTAGATAAGACGCTCGAGGATCTTGAAGGGGATGCAGAGCAAGGAGATGGGACGGTAGCTCTTAGGATCCCCTTCAGGCTTATTCGGCTTAGGGATCGCGACAACTAGGGCTCTTCTCCAGATTTTGGGGATCTTGAGTTGGCGCAAGCAGGAAGAGAGGAAAGCTCTTAACCAGGACTTCAGGGCAGGTGCGGCATGGAGTATAAGCTCCGGGCAGATGGAATCAGGGCCCGGAGCTTTTCCTGGCTTTAGGTGCTGGAGGGCGGCAGCGAACTCCTCCGGTGTGAATTCACCGGAGATGTTATCGCTGCTAGATGTTGGGGCCCTCCAGAGGTCAGACACTTCTTTTGCCACGAGTCGTGATGACTCGCGGTCTTTACCCTCGTATACCCCATTTTTCACAAATTGTGATGCGATTTTATTTGCAGAAATGGGGCAGTGACGAGGGGAGTGTCTTGACCTGCCAGTGAGGTTGTTCAGGATACTCCATGCCTTGCGGCTGGAGTGCGAGAAGTCGATGGAATTGACAGCCTCCTCCCAGCGCTCTTGTCTCCTCCGGCCGAGTCTTGACAACAGGGCTGTAGCAGCCCTGTTTGACTCGGTTCCGGCAGGAGCCTGAAGGAAAACGCGGTAGAGGTTCTCGCACTCCGCATCCCAGCACGGTTTGTAGCTATTGCGACGTCCGCGTGGGATGGATTTCTTGGCCGCTTTCACTAACATGCCACAGAAGTCCCGGTATGCCTCATCCACGTTGTTGGTATTAGGCGATGGGAGACGCCACGTGGATTTGTTAGTGAAGAGGCGGAAGCGTTTCCAATTGGCCTTACGGAAATTCCATCGCTTCACCGGCTCACTCAGGATAGAGTCCACGAGTTTAGGCACGGTTATCAGCGATGGTCGATGTTGGGACCGCGGGAACTTTCCGAGCACACGTCTGTCCGGGAGCTGGTTGTCTGCACCGACACTCGCAAATGCCACGTCAGGATTCGTCCCAGTGTTCCAGCGACCGGAGAGAAAGCTGGCTGCACCCTTTGGATCGTATAACAGGGTCAGGCAGTTGTTAGCTGCCCAAGCAGCCAGGTTCTCTCCGTTGGGTGTGTTGGTATTGTACCCCCAGTCTTCATGCTGACAGTTAAAGTCGCCAGCATAGAGACAGGGGTGGGGGAACACCGGGACAGACACCGGCGTGAATCGCGAGGGGGGAGGCTTGTAGACGTTTACAATTTTAAAACCGGCAACGTCCACGCACAACCGCTCAATCTCCGAGTCAGCCGGAGATTGATCGGCGAGAGTCCAGCTCAGCCTTTCATGGACAAACGTGGCAAGGCCGTGTTTCCTGCTTAGGATAGACCCAGCTAGTGTGAAATTTGGTAATACTAGCTTATCTGCTGAAAAGCAATGGGTCTCCTGGAGGAGGATGACGAGGGCCTTGGTGGTATAGGCCAGCTCCTCGATGACGCTGATCTTGTTGGAGGTGAGTCCTTCGGTGTTCAGCTGCAGTATTCTGGGTTGGAGGCCAGCGGAGTAATCACCACCGGCTCTCCTCCCCGACTGCAGCCGAGCACCAGCCCGGGTGAGGGCCCTAAATTGGCAAATTCTGTTTCGCTTATGACTGCGATTGGCAGTCATAAGTTACTGACGGGGGACACCACGAGAAGGTGTTTGCCATGTCCCCCAGGGTCAAATCCATCATATGTTGGCTATAGGGCCCAGCCTGTGCTTACGCCAAACACCATTGCTGCTGGCTGAGCCACTATGAACCATTGTGGAATTTTAATAACTTGGCTAATGGCTGCTAGTGACCATGTCAGCACCATGGCTGGGGGAGGGACATGGTGTAATGCGTCGCAGTCGCATGGCCAACTCCTCCATATGGCATTGTTTTCTGGAATTTTCCGTGGCAGAATGGCCTGATGCTGGCGGCTGACAAGGGCTTTGTGGAAATCGTCGCTGGGCTGCACCACTGCCCCTTCATTGACATCAATCACCAGGACAACGACGGCAACACCGCCCTCATGATCGCGGCACAAGCAGGTATACACCTCCACTACACTACCAATTAAATAGGGGAATAATTAACTTGCCAGGTTAACCCCTTGGCGCAGATGGCAAATTTCACCTATTTAGGGGGTGCTCTGTTATAAGGCTTTATAACTCCAGGTGTGAGCATCACATAAACTTGGTAAATGGGTTAAATGAAACAAGACAGGTGTACCATTTACAATACAAACCTAGATTTGTTTATTTTCATAATTTAAGTCAAAATAAAGTGCCACAAATGCAAAGAAACTTTGGAAAAAAAATTTTTTTTCAATTGTTTAAGTGAAATCGGTAATATATAGACATTTCCTGGATCATAAACTCCATGTCCACAAGTTTTGCAAAATCTGAGGATGATATGCAGAACTACTAAAGGTCTATGATGCAAAATATAGCAGTGTACCCTGTTGTCCATTAGTGTCTCCAAATATATCCAAATGGCTAAATTGTGCACTGCTCTAAATTAAAAAAAATAATGATATATTTAACTACAAATCAACAGTTTTGGCTCATAAAACTCACTTTTGCATAATTTTCAAGTGGGAATTACTATATTTTCATCAGTATAGGGGGGTAGATATCTATCGGTCCAAAACACCTATGCAAAACATGTCATAAAATGAATAAATTAGTGTTGTCCATTACAAAGCAGATACATTTGCTCCTTCTGATGGCTTAAGATTTTTTAAAAACCATTGATATCAGTGTTACATACACCTAAATGTGTTGCCTAATCATTCACTCTTGTACCTCAATAAAACGTCACTTGTCCCTGTACTCTACAGTATGTACACTTTTGTCCTGGGATTGCATTTTTCTGTATTTTTTTAATTTTCCTATTCATAATGACTCCAAGGAAATTTTTACCTTAATCTACCACATATCAGTGCACAGAAAATTGGAATGAGCATTTGTCATGTCCTAAGAGACAATTATATACGCCATAGCCTATATTATGTAGGATAATATGTAGGATAACATGAACATAAAATAGTATTCCACCATCTGCAAAATGCTGCCAAATGTTCTATCTTCAATGAACATCGGTAGCCTACATCAAAAATACATTTAACGATTGCACTACAGTATGTGAAATGCACTCAAAATGCGTAAATAACAATAGGGCTATCAAACATATTGGAAAGACAGTGCTCGAGTGGAAACACGAACGTACATATGTAGCCACCGAGACCAACGGTATTTTAGACCCAAAAATACTTACATATCGGAAAAGGGAAACTCCCCTACCTAAACCGTATTCTATAGAGCTTGCGTAATACCAGACAGTTAAAACGAAAACTGCCGTTACGCTGTGCTGTAGTAAATTGTAAAAAATAAAAAATAAAAACACCGAAAAAGATATGGCATATACCGTTGCTAAGGTTATAATGTACTCTACTGGATAAAAAAGCCGATAATTAAACCAGAATGGACTGTAATGAATGAGACAGGCTTACAGGGCATGAGGGTATTACGCGTGGACGTTTCAGATAGTGTAATAGCGGTATAAAGTGTTGTATATTTCTAAAACCGATTGTACCAGACAATAAATGACCACTGAATTTTGAAAGGAACATCTCGATGTGTAAAACCGATGGTAGGATTGTATATTTATTTCATATTTAGTAGCGTATATTGCTAGTAGAATACATGGTAGAATGAGACCGTACTTTCAGTTTATTTTGAATTTGAGTGAGCAGGGCTTTTCACGGCTTTTCTGGCATACGATCAGGCTATTGTTGGGTTTATCTCGTTGCTATGATGTTATTCTAATTTTATATGATGAATAAATATATTTATGAACTCAAACATAGACGCTATTGTCCACTATGTCACGCATGGGTAGGTATAGACTAGGTGGGGGGTTGCATGTTAAATGGACTTGCTATGGGTAAATAGTGACACATAGAAACTCAGTATTCAGCAGAAATCGTCACGAACCGTCTACCAATAAAGTTAAAACACAGAGTTTGTGATTTCCACTAATCTCTCTCATCAATACCACTGATCATTGGGCTATCCTTTCTCCTTCTCTCTCTCTCTCTCTCTCTCTTTCTCTAGGCTTCGTCACCATTCTGAACTACATCCTGAACTTTTATGCCAGGGTGGACACGGAGGTCCGGGACAGCCGTGGTTTCACAGCGCTCATAAAGGCCGCTATGCAGGGCCGCAACGACTGCGTCTCCTCTCTGGTCATGGCCGGTGAGTGCTAGGAGCCTTAAGCCAGCCATAGGTGGCCAGTGCAGTTTTGCCCTCCATTTGACTGATTAACTGATCCATCAATCCTCAGAATCCTTCATTAAAAAAGCATTCAATCCCCAGTTGGCTGAGGGGAGGGTATAAAATCATGTACTGCAATAAAAGGTCATAATTACTCACACCTGTAATAATAACTTTCAATAAAATCTTACAAAAAGTGATCTGCATTGACATGCTATTTGTCTCAATCTCAGGGAACTGTATTGTTACCTCCTGGGTATAAAACTGGGGTATAAAAATTAGTTACTTTTTTATGCCCCATATACATTTACATGTGTAAATTCTATGTGTCACCAAATCACCATGGAGAAAGGCAAAAAAGCTCACAATAATTTTACACTTTTTAGAAGTTTCATTTTGGTTGATTCCATCAAATAATTATTAATGTACAAACGTAGAATATCCTTGAGAATTAATATACTGTAGCTCAGTACTGCTATCATGGTCTTTTAAAAAAAATATTTATGAAGGGAGGGCACTGTATCTAGAAATAAAGCATCACTTTTCAGACCAGTCTTAAACAATCCAAGGCCATTTGATTCACATCCTGCCAGTCCCCTTCCCGCACTAATGAGTGTGAAAGGGCAGATGATTGATGCCCTTGAGTGTCATTCTGTAGATGTGTCATTGTTCTAATTCTTCATTGAGGATTATGTGAGGTCATGCACAAATGATGTTAATATCGCAAAGATAACAGTCTAAAAGAATCACAATCTCACAGGGACTTGTTAGACCTGTTAGCCATTCTGGGGCTGAATTACACGATCAGAGCACTGTGGAGTCCTGCTTTGGTGTCCGTCTGCAAAATGTGTAACCTTAACAGCTTCAATATCATCCTGAGACCCGGCATAAAAAAAGTTGCGTGGATGACAAAAAACATGCAGTGAAGATATTTACAAAAATATAGTATTATTTTTATTGAATGTCCCGTGTAGTTGTCATGTAACCGTATCAGGGAGCGTGAGCAGGGGCGTAGATACCGCCCTGTTTGTCATATCCCCTCACTATCGGTAGAACCTCCAGCTGGTCCTTCCACCTACTCCTCCTTTAACCAGGAGGAGCCCATGCAGGTGGATGGGTCATCCCTCCGCAAGCCAAGAGGGGCGAAGCCGCGGGAGAGCTGGTGCCGCTATTGTAGGCTCAAGGGACACACAAAAGATTAGTGCCCCTAATTGGGGGGGGGAACGAGGGGTCTCGCTAGGGGAACCGGGACCTCTAGCGAGACAAAATGGTCATCTTTCTCAGACTATTTTACCAGTCAAATTGTTCTGGATTAGGCATTTGGTCAACATCGACGCTTTCATTGATTCCGGGGCAGTTGAGTGTTTTAAAGACGTTAAATGGGCCAGGGAATTAAAAATTCCCATACACCTCCTCACTCGGCCCCCGACTGGTTACTGCTCTCAATGACCGCCCTTTGGGTTCCGGTACCGTTAAGGAGATCACAGGCTCCTTACTTATGTGTGCTTCCTTCCAGGGTCATTCTGAGAGGATACATTTTTTTTTAGTTGATTCTCCAGCTTACCCGCTCGTTTTGGGACATTCGTGGTTGGTTTTACATGACCCTCATGTTCGCTGGGGCAGTGCCAGGGGGCTTATTCGCCAGTGGGGTTCCCAGTGCAAGCCCCACTGCCGTGCTCCTATTAACCTCTATTCGGGCGGCGCCAAACTCAGCTCCGTTAGTGATCTGGGGGAGACGGGGCTCCCTTCTGATCAGGATACTTCGATACTTTGCGGGAGTTTGTCTCCACCTGTTCGGTTTGCGCCCGCAGCAAGGGCTCACGACTCGCTCCCTCTGGGCTTCTATGCCCTCTGCCGGTTCCCAGTCGTCCTTGGAGCCATGTCGCCCTGGACTTCATCACCAGGTTGCCCGCGTCCCAGGGTAACACGTAGTCATAGACAGGTTTTCCAAGGCTGTACACTTAATTTCTCTGCCTAAGCTGCCATCAGCTCCTGAGACCGCGCAGCTTATGGTGGACCATGTGTTCAGAGTGCATGGCCTCCCTCTGGACGTTGTTTCAGATTGCGGCCCCCAATTCGCCACTAGGTTCTGGTGCACCTTTTGTGGGTCGCTATTATTTCGTTTCTGTTTTACTTACCTCCGTTTAGTCCTCTCTCTAAATTGAGAGTCGGAGGTATTTTCTACCTGTACTCTGCCCGAGTTCCGAGCCTCACCCTATTTTGTGGGTCGTCTTTCTTTGGCTACGCTGGGAGTTTTGTTCCCTATTTCTTTGTGTTTTCCTTCCCTACTGCGGACACGGTCCCGCTTTATTGGTATTCCACTCCGTGGTTTACTTTTAGACTCCTTTCTGTCGTGTCTGGTCCTCCGAACCCGACTTCCCCATTATATAGGTTTGAGCATAGAAGGGCTGTCAAAAAATATTGAATATTCAGTTTGAATATTGTTTTTTGTTTTTGTTTTTTTTCTCCGAAGTTCAAACTTAAATTTGAGAATTTGAATCTTTAGGTCATGCATTTTGTAATCAACAATTATTGAAATATGCATTTGTGTAGTGCAGGCATTTCAGCCTTTTGAATGCGTTTTATGTTATATGTTTTTGATAAGAAATGACCACTGTTAATAATCGCAGCCGTCAGAATAGTTGGTCTATTCAACATTGTGCCCTATGCTGCCATTAGCCTATTCACCATTGTGCCCTGGGCCTATAAGGTCACTCGCTGTTACTTTATCTACATTGAAAATTATCATTTTGAAGTTTTGGAAAATGTTGATATGCACTTATGGGCTATTGTGCTATCTTGTATTGTGCTTAATAAATTTCGAGCCAAGGCAAATTACATGGCTGAGAAAACATGCTTTATTTGCTGGGTTGTTTTGTTGAAACTGTTGGTCAGTTTGTTAGTTGAGATAATTGTTTGAGATAAATGCAAGGTATTAATTAATTGTGCAATTGTACTAACAGCACTGAATACAGTGTAGACCTACTACGGCATAATGTGTAACCAAAAACATTATATTGTGAACAACATTGTCAATGTCCTATTGTGTTATACTACTACACCCTTGTGGATGACAACACTTAGGCCTATAACAGATTAGAGGGAGCGTCACTTCATATTATTATACGTATTGTGCCTGACAATATACTGTACATATTTATGCAAATGATATTTGAATATATTCAAATTCATGCCCATTTTAGAAGGTTAAATTCAAACTCAATTTCCTTCCAATATTGACAGTCCTACCTACAGTATAGTAGAATATATGGTTCTTGAGATTAAGACCAGAGACTACAGGGGACAAAAATGAATCGTGGTTTTATAAGGATATGTAGTTTATCCTGATGTGCTGATGCTGAGATAACACATTAAGAGAAAGATATAGAAGCAGTGCAAATCACCCTGGAAAGGGATGCCTGCCAAATCATTATGTATTTTAATGTCATCAGTAGGACTGACACAAGAGATTTATTTTATGTACCGATTTATCCATCACAGACAAACACAATGAAACACTGGCACAAACTGAATGTCTGATGCATTATAAATAACATATTATTAATTTATAATAGGCTAATTTTTGGCATCTGTCCCAAGGCGATGGATGTCTGTATGTTAAAACCAATCCATAATTTTAGCTACAAATATGAAAGCAAACAAAAAAGCATTTTTGTGTGCTTGGTAACTGATATATTATTGCACTTTCATTATTATTATTATCCACAATGTAATAAATATATCACAAATATGACAGCAATAATAATAATTGCACATACACAGTCATGTTTTATAAAATCACATTAAATAGGCTATATATTGCAGTGTTTCCCCTAGATTTTTTTTCAGGCCGGGCGGTGAAAGTGCGCCATTTTGCGTAGAGGCGGAAACTATAATTACACCCTCATAATATCGACGCTGCCATTGAAAATTTTAATTAGGCCTAACTGGAAACCGAAGCTGTTTTGGCAAGGGTTTTTCCAGATGCTATTTTGATCATTCCCGCATTCTGCGGTAAGGGAAATATTGCAGCTACATAAAAAAAAATTAAAAAAAGATTATATTAAAAAAAAATAATAATATACTTTTTTTTTTTTTTTTCATTAAAATTATTTATTTTCCCTCTTGTCCAAGCCGGGCGGCACATGAGTTTGGCCGGGCGGGCCGCCCGGCCAAGATAATGGTAGGGGAAACACTGTATTGTATTATGAAAATGTTTTCAGCGTGTTTCTTCCCCCCAATCTGAGGTGCATGACTATATCTCCTTGGCGTTGGTACATTACGGGCGGAAAACGCCGACTGCAGTCCTCAGGCAACAGCAGAAATACAGATTGTTTTCCAGCCTACTTACAACCACCCCACCCTTCGGGCTCTTAATAGTCAGTAGTAACGAACTGTGATTTTGACAGACAGGACAGTGACAAAAATTGCAGCGGTTTTATGCGACATACTTGAGGACGTGCTATTTTCTTATTTAGACCCTAATCTCCCGCTTCTCTGGGTGAGCTGTGGATTAGTCGTGTGTGGATTTAATGGTCCTATTTATGTCCCACTGGAAAATCTCCAAACATAGCCATCACTAGTCCAACCAAGAGAGGTCACAATCTAATCACAGGTCTTCCTTAATCAGGACTTGTAACATGGTACAGTCAGATTTCAAGAGCTGAGCCGAGATCACAGTTCATTTTCCAAACAGAAAACATTATTTTTTATTTAGGCTACAGTTTTCTCTAAATAACATGTAAAAGCTTAGGTCATGGTGGTGCTTCACTGAACCAACATAATTGACCTATAAATGAGTTCAATGATAACATAATATACGTATAAGAAAACATCATTATGAGCTTACTCGTGTTAGAAGGCATTTAAGTGGATGAACCCCTACTCTCATCGGGCCCTGTGAATCGTGTGTTCTGCCTCTTCTGTTAAGTACTGAAATTGAAAGGTGAAACGAATACAATGCTGGCACTTATTTCCCATTACATACTTACAGCCTACACACCTCCCTGGTTTCAAATGTGGGCTGTTCTGTTGTTGGCCACTAGGTGGCGAAAGAAGGCAAAATGTAATACTTGCCCTTTTTTCCTCAACTGAAAAACAAAATTTTCTTCCAGCTCGTCTGACGTAATCTTGCCTTTTCTCCTGCCCCACTCTATTTTCTCCCCTCCCTCCTCCTGCCTTTCTACATGCTCACGCATTCTCCTTCCTGTATCTCCCCTCACTCAGGAGCGGACCTGAATGCTGTGGACACGACACGGGGGAAGACCGCCAAGGAGTGGGCCCTGAAGACGGGCCGCTATGACACGCTCTACCGGTTCCGGCTGTTGCACCTGCGGCCGTGCGCCGAGCAGTTCTGCGACAGCTACATCCCTGAGTGGCCAGACCTACGGGGGCTGGTTGCCAAGGCCACGGCCCCCAAGACCCGCGGCAAGCGGCTGAGGGAACGCCTCTGCTCCACCCTCACCATCAACCTCCCGCACGACCCCCGGGAGAACGGCGTGTTCGACCACATGGTCCGCATCACCACCAGCATCCACTCCCCCCTGGTGGCCACAGGCTGCCGCCCGCTCTGCCCTACCAGCCCCCCTGAGGTGGGCAAGCGGCGCCTGGCGGTGCCCGAGCTGGCTCAGCGGAACCCGGGTGCGGACCTGGAGGAGTTGTCGGTGAGGCACAGCGACGGGTCCGTCAGCTCGGCCTCGCCCCTCCATGAACACCACCTCCTCTGTGTCACTGACATCCTGCTGCACGGACGCGGAGCAGCGGAACATCGTGCTGTCCATGGCCTCCAACAGCGTGCGCAGCTTCATCCCGCGCGGCATGGCCCGACACAACAGCGTCTTCCCCGCCGGCTGCATTCCGCAGATCAGGGTGACCAGGTCCAGCGAGCCCACACCCAAGAAGGAAAAGAAGGGGACGATGTCCAATATCCACCTGCAGCCTCCGCTGTGGAGGTACAAGCAGTTGAAGCAGGCTAGGAAGAGGGAGATGAAGAAAGCCGAGGAGATGGCCGAGGCAGCAGAGAAGTTAGAGAAAAAGAAGAAGATGAAGAAGAAGAAGAAGAAGAAGAAAAAGTAGGAAGAAACCCAACCCACCAAAAAAAGCCTCTAACAGGCCACTGAGGACTTCTACCCCTCTACCCCCCCACCCCCATGTGCATCTCTCCAACCCCTCACTTAGTGTCCATCCCCTGGGACATTACATTATGAGCAATAACCTACCACCCTTTTCTAGTCACCTGGGCCGAATTTGCAGCTGGATTGTCTTTAGACATTACGAGTGAATTCACTAAGGAACGCATTTTTCAACTTCTAATTTTTTTCCGAATTTATGTTGACATCAGCTAGGGAAACAGGAGACGTGGAAATCCTGATGTAAGCAGTTCACAGATGAAAATCTGCTCTGCTCTGAGCTACAGTCATGTTCCTTTCAAGCACAGTACCTCCCCTTTCTATATGTTTGTTGTCAAAGTACAGTGCCTGGCCAAAAAAAAAGTCGCACACTCTAATATTTCGTTGGACCGCCTTTAGCTTTGATTACGGCGCGCATTCGTCGTAGCATTGTTTCGACAACCTTATGCAACGTCACAACATTTATTTCCGTCCAGAGTTGCATTCATTTTTGGCCCAGATCTTGTATTGATGACGGGAGAGTCAAACCACTCCGTAAAGTCTTCTCCAGCACATCCCAAAGACTTTCAATGGGGTTAAGGTCAGGACTCTGGTGGCCAATTCATGCATGAAAATGATTCGTAATGCTCCCTGAAACACTCTTTCACAATTTGAGCCTGATGAATCTTGGCATTGTCGTCCTGGAATATGCCCATTGATGGGATAACCTGGTCATTCAGTACATTCAGGTACCCAGCTGACTTCATTTTATTGCTGGATAACATTGCTGAGCCTAGACCTGACCAATTGAAGCAACCCAAGATCATAACACTGCCTCCAGAGGCTTGTACAGTGGGCACTATACATGATGGGTGCAACGGCGTCTTTTTTTTTGGCCAGGCAGTGTAACAATGCAGTCAAACCAACATAAAAATAATAAACTCCATTCTATCTTGTTTTTTTTTTTTTTTTACCAGAATGGAATCCATTGTCAGATCTCAGGAATTTGGTTTGGATACAAGGCACAGAAAAAAGGAGGAGGGGGGGGCTGTCTGAGATAACGTGAAGAAAGAACCGGATCGCTGTATCTAATCAGCCAGAACATTAATGGGGTTTGCACACTCAAGGAACAAAAGCCATTTAAAGGGAAATACCCAGAGACCCTTATTGACAAGGGGAGGTTGAGAATCGAGTCACACGAGCAAACAAGACTTCTTCCCTCTGCTGTACCAAAACATCCAACCCTGAGGTCATCACTGGTGTACGATGGTGTGAATGCCTCACTGAAGAAATCAATCTACGTGACCCAGGTACTTCGACAGAATGGAGGTGCTCAAAACAGAGTGGGGGAAAAATGCTGGTTGTTTGTTTTTGGGGAGAGGGAAGATTATAATGCAAAATAAATTACATTTCCCCTAAGCTTTACTAATCTTTTGTGCATTTTCTCCATCCCGTAATAAAAACCCTCTGGTAGAATTCATGACTGTGCCACTAAACAATGCATTTCAAGGACTGCTAAAAACAAGACATAAGTGTTGGCCAAACTCAGGAATGAAAGGCAAAAATACAAGCCAAATGTCCTTATTGCTTTATAATTAGAGTGTAAGTTTCTGTGTTTTCTCACATCCTGTATCTAACGAAGAAGTACACTGTGTCAAGGGGTGGGGAGCATTGAATGAATTCATGTTCAAGGCTGCTAATACATTTTTACCAAATGCCCTCTTGACTTGCTTTGATATTATTCAACTGGCACCTAGGGCTGTATCTGAACAAATAATGAACCTTCCAATTGTAGTTTAGCACAGGTGGTCCCAGATTTTTTCAAAACAAGACCCCCTAAAATCATTCCTCTGAAGACCATTGTCCCAGTAAAAATGGTTAGTTTCCACAACATCCAATACAGGCTGCAGTGCAGGGGCTATTTAAGAAGCAAATGCATTAAATCATGCCTGTGATTACAAAACATGGAACTATGAACTAATTATTATTTAAAAGGAAAATATAATTTTTTCTGTTTTAATGTGGACCACCATGGGATTCTTTCATGGACCTCTGGGGATCCTTAAACCAAAATGTGGGAACCTCTAGTTTATCATATATACTGTATCTATCTGGAGCTTAAAATTAGTTCAGCACTTTCTAGAAAAAGTTTAAATATACATTTGATAAGGAGCCTTGTTGGTAAACTGTACAGCTGGAGATACCAATTACAAGTGATGGGTGAGTGAGGTGTCAAGAACCAAGTCATGGGCGGAGCTACAATCTTTTGACTTATTTGAACCAATTAAGACAATTTTCTCTCCATAGCAAAACATAATGACTGGTTCATAGCAGTGAGACCATGGTAGCTCCACCCATCATTTTTGGCTTCACAAAGCCTCACTCTCCTATCACTGCCAATCACTCACAAAGTTAGTGAATTAATGGCCAATAGGGCCAAATGGTACACCAAGCCAACATTTCCCCCAGGGTTTCCTCATAGAACTGACCTAGGTGCCTTTTAAGGTTGTGTAAATGTAGCATTGTGAAAAATGTTCAAGAGATTGATATGTATATTATTGTGCTATACCAATTAATGGTTGTATGTGTATTGCAAAATACAGAAGAAGCTGCATATCCAGTTCCGTATATGGTACGGGATGTGCTGATAAAACTTTGCTGGAGGTTTGCTGCGTTGTATTTCAATAAATATGCAAAAGCTATTTTTCTAACATCTTCCGGGCCCTGTACTAGCAGTTATAGACATTTATTTTCTTTCTTTTTTTAAGATTTAGGGATATAACAATAAATACAAAATTTATAGTGAAGTAAATTCTTTGTCAACTTATTTATTCAGCTTTTCTTCACTTGTCGCCTTTAAGACATCAGTCTTGTACAGTCGATTTTTTACATCTTTTTTTGGTCCCATAAATTACTATGAATGGGGGAGAAAATGATACCACAAAACGTGCTTCAAGTCGCCAGGCAACTGAACATGCAGATAGAACTACTGTAACCTTTCAAGAGCACAAGATATCCTGTTCAACACCAAGTTCCTTTTTCATTAGAGAGCATTTATAAATAAACAGCAGTCTCTTTGCATCTCAAAATCTGCTACAAAAGTCTGAGGTGTGTAGACAGACATGAAAGACTGAGGCCTGTATGAACAAACACTGTGAGACTTCAAGCATCAGTACATCTTCAGGCCATATTCAAGATCTATTATGGCATGAACTATAAAACAATCATTTGTAAAATTGTTTTTAGAAAGATATCTGAAAACCAGAAGTTGTGTAATGCAAGAAACTGAACAAAAAGGTACCTGTGATTTATGTGGCATTAAAATAGATATGCAAGATGTTTTGTTTCCCGTGAAAATGCACAACAAATTAAGTGTTCAGGAGGAGACTGGGGGGGTGGGAGACTCAGGAACACTGTCGCCAAAAAAGGAAGAAATGAGAGAGGGTAAGCGAGTGATTGAGGGAGGGAGAGAGAGAGGTGGAAAGACAATGAGTGAGGAAGGGAGAGAGGGGGAAAGAGAATGAGTGAGGAAGGGAGAGAGGAATGGAAGGAGAGAGGGAAAGAAGGGGGTAGAGTGGGAGGAAGAGTGAGCAGGAGAGAGAAAGAGAGCCTCCACAACTCATATATTAATGGAAAAGGAAGAAAACATGAGTCGGATCAAAGAACAGAGAGAAAAAAATGTTCTCTTCACTTAAGACTCTCCATCTGAGGGTTCCCAGCTGTGCACTGAGTCAAGGGCCAAAGAGATAGACCGAGAAGCATGAGAACCAGTCCGGGGGTGAGATTGGGAAACTTTTCACCCTAGACGAAGAGCTGCGGCTTTCTCATGCAGGGCTTCTCAAGACGACAGCGCAGGGCGCCACAGGGCTTTGCACAACCTTATGGTTTTAGGCTATATTTTTACAGTTTTATTTTTTCTTCTAAGGGCTTGTTATAGATGTAGAGTGTATGAGCACATGTGGTGCTTGGTTAGCAAAATTAACTTGCATTAGTGGTTTAGTTATGGTGAATCTGTACTCAGTGGTGTGGGAATGTTGTTAGAGCAGTCTGGCACTATTGCTCATAATAATTGGGTGAATGCACTTATTTTTCTCCAGTATTGTATGATGCTGTGGGGATACAGGACTGCACCTGTCTGTCCATGTTCTACTATAAGCCATGGTGAGAAACCACGAGAACGTAAGAGGGACATCTCAGTGTGTAAAATAGAAATAAAAAGCCCTGGTGTGTGTGTGTGTGGTCACACTGGTCAATGCCTAAAGCCTTGCATGTCCCCAGACTGTTGGCCGCCTTCCTGTTGGCCCAGCTCTACAAAGTGCCACCCGTCTGCTGGCAGGGGAATGCTTTGGGAATGTCCCTGGGACTCCAAATTACTGGGTCCTTTTCACAGGCTTGTGGGTTGTGTATGTGTTAATCTACAGTGCCCTCCTCAATTATTAGCACCCCTGGTAAACATAAGTAAAAGAGGTTATAAAAAATTTGTTGGGTGAATTAGCTTAATCTCACACTGAAATAATTTGAAAAATCCAACCTTTAATTGAAGTAAATTTATTCTGAGAAAAAAAATCCCTCATCAAGAAATAATTATTTTTAACAAAACCATGTGTGCCACAATTATTGGCACCCCTGCATTTAATACTTTGTACAACCTCCCTTTGCCAATAAAACAGCACTGAGTCTTCTCCCATACCATCTAATAAGGTTAGAGAATAGAGAGCAAGGAATCTGAGACCATTCCTCTTTACAGAATCTCTCCAGATCATCCAGAGTCCTAGGTCCTCTCTTGTGCACTCTCCTCTTCAGCTCAGCCCACAGGTTTTCAATGGGGTTTAGGTCAGGGGAATGAGAAGCTTGAATTTGTGTTCAGGTAACCATTTTTGTGTTGATTTGGACGTATGTTTTGGATCATTGTCCTGCTGGAAGATCCAACGACGACCCAGTTTTAGTTTCCTGGCAGAGGCAGCCAGATTCAGATTTAAAATGTCCTGGTATTTCATGGAGTTCATGATGCCATGTACCCTAACAAGGTTCCCAGGGCCTTTAGAGGAAGAACAGCCCCACAACATCATGGAACCTCCACCATACTTAACAGTGGGGATCAGGTTATTTTCAGTATAGCCATCCTTCTTTTTCCACCAAATCCACCTTGAGTGTTGGTTGCCAAAAAGCTCAATTTTCATTTCATTTGACCATAGAACATGGTTCCAGTCAAAGTTCCAGTAGTGTTTAGCAAACTCCAGGCGCTTACGTTTGTGGAGACTTGATGACCCCAAGATGCTACTTTCCTCTGTAATTCTCCAACAGTGATCCTTGGGGATTTTTTTTGCCTCTCTTACCATCCTCCTCACTGTGCGTGGGGGCAAAATAAACTTGGGTCCTCTTCCAGGTAAGTTTGTAACAGTTCCAGTTGCTTTGAACTTTTTAAGTATTGCCCTAATGGTAGATATGGGCATTTTCAGGTGAGTAGATATTTTTTTATAGCCATTCCCTGACTTATGAAGCTCAACACACTTTTCCCTCATTTGATTTGTGTGTTCTCTTATCTTTCCCATGTTGATGTATGAAGAAGGGAATATGGCCTCTGTGTCACCTCATATTTATACCCCAGTGAAACAAGAAGTTGTGGATTATTGCTTGAAAGTTCCTTAACACTGATCAACTTTAAAAAGTAAAATATAAATGGAAAAAATGCTTCAGTTACATCTTGTTCATAAGAATTTCTAGGGGTGCCAATAATTGTGGCACACGTGGTTTTGTTAAAAATAATTATTTCTTGATGAGGGATTTTTTTTCTCAGAATAAATTTACTTCAATTAAAGGTTGGATTTTTCTCATTTTTTCAGTGTGAGATTAAGCTAATTCAGCAAACTCAGTGAATTTTTTATAACCCTTTTTACTCATCTTTACCAGGGGTGCCAATAATTGTGGAGGGCACTGTATGTGTGTGTGTACTATACCCATTCTTGAGAATTGGGACAAATCATGTCCTATCAAAAGATCTTACAATTATTACTTAAAACAACACATTAAATCGTTTTTCTGGTAAATATTTACATTTAAGTGCTTATATATGAAATAAATATCATTCATTTAATTTTTTTAACTTCTATACCTGCCGAGGGCCAGGAAAAACCCTTGTCCCAGAGAAGAATTCACAATTTCAAACAGTTAAAAAATGTGTCAAAACCTAAAACTAACAATTCCTGTCAGATTTCTATAAAAATATAATTTTGTGAAAAGGATTAGCCATATCTTACGAACCCCTGTAGTTTCAGAGAAGGCAGCAAGGTTACTTGTCCTTTGATAAGTTTTATATTTTTGAAAATATTGCGATCAGCAGCGTCTCATACATAACTCCATCTCCATTCTAAATCGAAACCAAATAAGAATTATGGTTTAAAAATGTGCATTAAAGACAATTCTTAGCAACTCAGAAAAATAAAATGGCTACTCACAATGGCTATTTAGTGAAATGAGAAAATATAACATGTTGTCTACTCCATAAGATGCCAACTCTATTATTTTATCTGACGGAGTAGATGCCTATGCTAACGGCCAGGTCAATTTTCTTTATGAATCACGTTATTGAAATTTCAATTAATTTTCAATTAAGTTATTTAAATACCATGAAAACATGAATAAATAGTTTCTATCTAGCCGAAACATCTACTTTATTCATCAAAACTGGCTTCATGTAGTAATGGGAGTCCTGTGTGAATGATAAGAATAGCAAAAAAAAGTGCCATTCAAGAAAAAGAAAATCACTGGGAGATGTCCCCTTTACAGGGTTTAATAGCCAAGACTTTGGTCTATCTAAATATAGTAAGAATAATTGAGTAAAAATCAAAAACCAAAAAAACAAGGTTTTGTCCCAATTCTGAAGAACGGGTTATATAAATACACACACACACACACACACACACACACACACACACACACACACACACACACACACACACACACACACACACACACACACACACCAATCCACAAGGAACAAATTGACAGTGAGATAATGCCTTCACATAACACGGAAAACAGAAAAGAGTCAGGGCAGAAAGAGATAAAGGAACAGGATGGTGATGCAGTGTAATAACATTATCTATTTAGTTTTTTTTAAACTAGAATGGGTATAAATATCACGCACACTGGGCCACACAGTATTTACTCAGTGCACACAATGGAGAGCTTTCATGAGGTTACAGTACCCGTTTAAGTGTTGAGGAAAAAATGTAATGCACTATTCATAGACGCCAGGCTAAAGGGGAAGAAAGAGTCCGAGAGAAAATGAAGGCTCGGTCAGCAACAGGAAAACAGCGCGGAGAACACATTCCAAGTAGACCCCGTCAGACAATGAGGGGAGGGACAATATCATGCACTTAAAATATGTAATCTCACTTTGAAATCAGGAACAGTGCAAGTCAGTAGGCTACTCGCAGCCCGGAGACGCCGACGCGGATTGTTAGTTTTTATTTTTTGCCCTGCGGAAGGCGGCCGGTCCGGCTCCAGAAAGGCTAATTCGTGTTCTTTGGGTTATCAACGAAAGATTCAGTCTGCGATACATCACAAACTTATGACATTCCCATCAGCACTTCGGATGTGAACGGACGTTGTGTGTCAGACATAGGCTATTTGGGAGGTAACGTCAGTACTTTCTGTTTAAATGCTTTTTTTGCCTCAATGTTTTTTTCTGCTGATGCCAATGAAGGAAGCGACTTAACGTGTCACTGATTTTTTATAATTATTTTCAACATCAAGATAGCCTAGCCATGAACCGAGCCGCGTCCTAAAAACGGGAGGCTGGCTACTTAACTCCGCAAGGGAACGAAAGGAAAACGAAATACTGCCGTCCTCTGGAAATTATTAGATTTGCAGTTTTCATATATTGAAGCACACAATCGCGTCTGTGTTTTTTATTTTTGTTTAGTGGTTCCCGACTTCTGGAACGCATTAGGACTTTTAACATGGGACATGTGTGGCGTATTTCGGAGTTGGCTGGCGCTTTGGTGACTTCTTGAAGAAAGCGAGAGGAACGTAGCCTACCCTACAGCTTTCTGTTGAAGCCTGAGGAAATTGACCAAAATTGCAGGTAAACAATGTTATGCCTTTTTCAACAATGTCAAACTTTTGATACCGTAGCCTATCTGTGCTCGTAATGATATGCGCAGGCTAAGTAGATCCTATCAGTGTAACCACGTACTTTAAATAGGTTAATGGAAGTCTTGCAGTTTACCTTCGTAGGGATTTTTAGTCCCTCGGCACATTTTCAAATACATTTGGTCCGGTGGAACTTAAATTTCTTCTATAGTTGATTCCATTTCCAGTCATTTACAATTTAATTGTTGATGCGTGCGAAATCCCGACCTGGAGCCGACGTGTGCATGGAGAGTCCTCTCCTTAAACGTGAATAAGGGTTGAAATATGGATTAGGCTAATAGAATTTAATCAATACTAATAAAATTAATAAATCACTAAACAATACAACTAAAACGTTAATCTTGCAACATGTTTGCTTACTTTCACCCAGTACTATAGGCCTACTGCTAAGATATGTTATGCTGTTCTATGTTATAATATAGTGCCATATCATAACATTTACATTTTAGTAATTTGGCAGACGCTCTTATCCAGAGCGACGTACATTAGTGCATTTCCCAACTTGAAACAAGTGCGTTAAAACAACCCTAAAAGGTAAATACGATTTCAAACACCAGGCGCGGTCAGTATAATTTTTTTTTTGTTTTTTTGGGGGGGGGGGGGGGGCATACAATATCAATCATTGGCGTGTACAACAGTAAGCCAATAAGTAACCTTAAGTATTAAACTAGCAGCTTGAACCACTTAAACAAGGATTCAGAAAAACACAATCAAGGGAGGTCACAAGGAGGTAGGGAGGGGTGGAGAGAGGTGCAGCTTGAAGAGGTGAGTCTTCAATCTGCGCTTGAAGGTGGTCAGACTTTCTGTTGTTCTGACCTCCACGGGGAGCTCATTCCACCACCGTGGGGCCAGGACAGACAGACGTCGAGACCGGGTGCTAGTATGAAGTGGGGGGGGAGGGGGGTACCAGTCGTCCTGAGGAGGCAGAACGCAGGGATCTGGTAGGTGTGTAGGGTCTGATGAGCTTTTGGAGGTATGGAGGGGCTGATCCTCGGACTGCCTGGAAGGCGAGCACCAATGTTTTGAATTTGATGCGAGCCATCACAGGTAGCCAGTGGAGGTCAATGAGCAGGGGGGTGACATGGGAGTGTTGGGGGAGGTTGAAGACCAGGCGCGCTGCTGCGTTCTGGATAAGCTGAAGGGGTCTAATGGCCGATGCTGGCAGGCCAGCCAGGAGAGAGTTGCAGTAGTCCAGACGGGACAGCACCATCGCTTGGACCAGGAGCTGGGTTGAGTGGGTGGTGAGGAAGGGACGGATTCTCCTGATGTTGTACAGGAAGAACCTGCACGCCCTGGTTACCACTGCGATGTTCTCGGAGAGGGACAGCCTGTTGTCCATCACCACTCCGAGGTTCCTGGCACAGGGCGTTGGGGTCAGTGGAGTGTCCCCTAGGGAAATGGAGAGATTGAGAGGGGGAGAGGTTAGAGCAGGAATGTAGATGAGCTCAGTATTGCCTGGATTGAGCTTCAGATGGTGGTTGTCCATCCAGTTCTGGATGTCTCTCAGGCAAGCGGAGATGCGGGCTGACACCTGAGTGTCAGAGGGTGAGAAGGAGAGAAAGAGTTGAGTATCGTCAGCATAGCAGTGGTAAGAAAGACCATGAGCAGTGATAACAGGGCCAAGTGAATTGGTGTAGGTGGAGAAAAGGAGGGGACCAAGGACTGAGCCCTGGGGGACTCCTGTGGTAAGGGGCCGGGGTGCCGATACTTTACCAGCCCTTCGTCATAACTACTGCGCCACTCCACTACAGATAATAAACCATTTGCAAAATATAATAGCCAAACCCCAATTTGAACCCTAACCAAACCCTAAACCCTACATTATTGTATTCACAGCCTCCCTACCTCTCTGATATTGTAACTAATCGGTTACTGATATTCCCAGTGTCAGGACCAGAGCACAAAGGGCTGTATTATCAGGTTTATAACGTCTTCTTGCAGTTATATAATTTTTTTAATGGACTGCAAGGAGTATGGTGCCAACTGTGCATGTGTGCGTGTGTGTGTGTGTGTGTGTGTGTGTGTGTGTGTGTGTGTGTGTGTGTGTGTGTGTGTGTGTGTGTGTGTGTGTGTGTGTGTGTGTGTGCGTGTGTGTTTCAAAATAGCAGCAAGCGAGGTCATGAGTGTTGCAGTTCCACACCCTAACATGTTGATTTTACATTCCACTCATCATAACTGCCCTCATTAATGTAGAAAATGTTTAAGGATGTTTTGGGCTCTTGTTTCTTCACAATGTGAATTGTGGCAACATGAAAAAGGATGCTATGAGCAGCAGAGTCTACTAGCAACAATGACGTGCTCCCGTGCTCAAGCCCTGGAATAACTGGTGGTCTGAGAGCACTTGCATGCAGGTTTTTCAGTTTGTCAGTCTCTGACTCAGCAAGGATGGCCTGACTTTCAAATCAAACAGAGATCCATCAGGAAAAGCCTGGACATTGGAAGACTGGACAAAAAGGGATACTTTGTCTCATCCAAAGGTCTGAGGAAATGGTCTCAGCTTGTGGCTATTCTGAATGGTGCTTTTTGCAAGCGAGTCTCCTCGGCAGAACACCATAATGGAAAACTCTTTGGACTCCCATTATTTAAATACATAGCGCACATCCTGAAAAAGTTTCATCATCCCAGGCCTTCCCTGTGGAAACAACACCAATGTCCGTCACCAACTGGACTGAGATTCAAATGTGTTATGGGAAACAATACAACTGTCTCTAAAGGGAAGGGCAGACACAGAGAGAATAAAGAATAAATTGGCTTACCTTTTGCAGCACCAAAAAGCTAAAGCAATTAAAATAATTCAGAATCACACTAAATACCTCAATCCTCCCTCTAGATCTAGCAGTGTTAGCCTTGTGGCAAAACAACAATTGGATGATCCACTAGCAATGGTGTCATGGTCATGGCTAGAAATATTTCCATCCTGTAGTGTGTCCAAATTCGCTTCTGAAGAGGCCTAACAGCAAGACCAGTGTCATGGATGGCTTCACTGAATACTGAAACCATGAAGCAGTAGTGAAGTGAAACTTTAACATCAATTTTTAATGTTTATTTATTGAACAGAAAAGCGGCTGATTCTTGGAAGGGTGCTCTTATTCACAGACAAGTCTTTAAATATGAGTCATCTAAGTTTTATGCTGTATTTCTAGACTTCCGTGATACTTTTGGTACATTAGCCCTTGAAGTAACTTATGATCAGTGCTCTTAAAGGGATAGTTCGGAATTTTGGACATAATGTCTCAATTACGACTTACCCATGATGTAGTTGATTGATGGAAACCATTTTCAGCTAATTCCATGCTGTCCCTTCTTTTGGACATACACACATTGCTAATGCTAGCGCAACTCTAAGGTAACCGGTAGCATCCACTACCAAGTGCACTTAACCCTTGTGTGGTGTTCGTGTTTTTGTTACTCACCCAGTGTTCGCGGGTCTGGTGGACCCACAACATTATTTGGTTTTTAAAACAATAAAGCCATAACAATTTACATAAAAATACTTCACAGATATTGACTTTATCTCAATTACAAGCAATATAGACAGCATATATGGTTAATATTGACCATTTACCTTTATCAATAAAAGTGATATTTGTTTTTTGTGATAAAATGTGATTTTTGTGTTCTTTTACAAGTTTATCACAGAAAATGAGCCAAGGCCAATGAGTCTCAGGTTGAAAAAATTATGAATTGTATCATTTTTCTTTTAGTAAACATTGAATACGGGTCCCACAGACCCGAACACCACACAAGGGTTAAACACTCCACAGTGCACCCAAAGCAAATAAAATACGACGAGTCTATCGGGGTTATTTTGAGTGTTTATACCATCATTTTTGAAGTCAAATTATCGTTGAATCCTTTACTTTGTGCTGACCTATATTCTCTGTGGAAGTACGGCGGCGGAGCGAACGTGGCCATTGCAACTTGTTGTAGTCGACCAGTGCCGGCACTACATTTGTAGGTAACGTAAAGTATCGCTTTGCCGCCGGAGGCTACCCTTGGAGGGCAGTGAACTTTGTATTTGTGATCAATCAATGGTTTAATTGCCTATGCCAGTGTTTTCAACCTAATCTAATATATCCAAATCAAGTACAGGGTGATGCTGATGATGTTTAAATATCCTATAGACAAGAGTCTACAATTGAGAACATACTCCCATGGGCTAACAAAGTTTTGGAGCGGTCCAGTCTAGAGATGAAATATTCTCACTGCTCTGTTTTCTATGAAAGGCACAGTGGGGAGATCACTTTGAGGTCACGGTTTGACATGCTTCACTGGTAAATGACAGGTGAATGGAAGGAGCTGGTTGGTGAGATTGTTAAGGAATACAAGACTCAACTAAATAGATTCATCATGAATTTGGAAGCAGTTATGTAGCACTGGATGGAGGACAACATTTGTTGCCGGTGTTCATTTTTCATGGTAATACTTCAAAAACTGAACATACAAATAGTGAAGAAGTAGAGAAGCTTAAATACACAAACAAATCCTGACACTATCTTCCATATAAACCAAACGGAGGATGGAGTGTTCCAAACAGATTATCCCTTTTGCTGAACATGCTTAAAAATGAGGACCAGGCAGTGAGACAACTGGCTAGAGCTTTGCTGTTTTTGGATCCATATCGGTATATATATATACACTACTCACAAAAAGTTAGGGATATTTGGCTTTCGGGTGAAATTTATGGAAAATGTAAGTTCACGCTACAGTGATATTATACGTATCATGAAAGTAGGGCATTTAAGTATAAGCATGCAATGGTGATTTCCTCATCTCAAACAATTTATTGAAACAAAAGCCAACAACAGTGGTGGGTATACCACAACAAAAATGTCAATGTCTCAATAACTTGTCATGTGCCCTTGAGCATCAATTACAGCTTGAAAACGACGTCTCATGCTGTTCACAAGTCGACTTATTGTCTGCTGAGGCATGGCATCCCACTCTTCTTGAAGGGCGGCCCTCAGGTCATTGAGGTTCTGGGGTACAAAGTTACGAGCCTCTACACGGTGAGTCAGCTGATCCCATAGGTTTTCTATGGGATTCAGGTCTGGAGAAAGTGCAGGCCACTCCATTTGAGGTACCCCAGTCTCCAGCAGCCTTTCCCTAATGATGCGACCTCGATGAGCTGGAGCATTGTCGTCCATGAAGATGAAATTAGGCCTGTGTTGTTCATGCAGGGGCACAATGACTGGATTAATGATGTTATTCAGGTAGTATGGGCTTGTCACTGTACCATTCACAAAGTGTAGGGCAGTTCTGTATTGACTAGACACACCTGCCCACACTGTAACACCGCCACCACCAAAGGGTCGTCTGGTGACAACAGTGGCTGATGCATAGCGCTCTCCTTGACGTCTCCAACATCGTTGGCGGCCATCATTTCTGCTCAACGTGAATCGACTTTCATCAGAGAACAGCACTGAGGCCCACTGGTCCCTCGTCCAGCGTAAATGCTCCCTGGCCCATGCAAGACGATGACGCCTGTGCCTGGTGGTGTGGTCAGGTACCCTTGCAGGTCGTCTAGCACGCAGACCACGCTGATGTAAACGGTTTCGAATGGTCTGACGTGACACTTGGGTGCCTCTCACCTCCCTTAAATGTGCCTGGAGTTGAGTGGCATTCATCATCCGGTTCCGCAGGGCACTGTTCACAAAGAAGCGGTCATCAGTGTGGGATGTGGCCAAAGGACGTCCACTTCTATGCCTTTCTGTGACTCTTCCAGTCTCTCTGTATCTCTGTTGTAACCTGCTGATGACACTCTGTGACACTCTAAGCTCAGTGGCCACTTCCCTCTGAGAACATCCTGTTTGAAGCCTCGCAATGGCGAGGTACTGTTGATCAATTGTTAGGTGTCGTCTTGGTCTCATGATGTCAAAATGTGAACAGCATGATGAAGAGGACTGTTTACATACCAATTCTAATTGAACCAGGAAATTTATTAGTCGATTCATGGATCAAACACCTGTTGTGAATTTTGCCGTTCAGCTCCTTGTTAGAGAACAGCAAGTTGTGCAAAAAGTACTGAAACATTGAATAGTTGGACATGTGCATTCAAAAGTTTAGAGAAGGTCAAATTAATTTCACCTGTAAAGGTTATAGTGCATTTTAAGTTCATCCTGAAATTTCACCCGAAAGCCGAATATCCCTAACTTTTTGTGAGTAGTGTATATATATATATATATATATATATATATATATATATATATATATATATATATATATATATATATACCATATAAGGTCCTACTAACAAACTAGACTGAAAACAGCATTCAACCTGAAATTCAAGCTTTGGTAAAGAAAATAACCAGACCATCAAGACTGCAAGTGCCAGCTTATCATTTTTATTTTTTGGGAGTCTGGAGCATATACAGTTAAACAGCTGTTAGCAAACTATAGTGTTGGCAAGTCAGTTAGGAAATCTACTTTGTGCATGACACAAGTAATTTTTCCAACAATTGTTTACAGACAGATTATTTCACTTTTAATTCACTATATCACAATTCCAGTGGGTCAGAAGTTTACATACACAAGTTGACTGTGCCTTTAAACAGCTTGGAAAATTCCAGAAAATTATGTCATGGCTTTAGAAACTTCTGATAGGCTAATTGACATTATTTGAGTCAATTGGAGGTGTACCTGTGGATGTATTTTAAGACCTACCTTCACACTCAGTGCCTCTTTGCTTGACATCATGGGAAAATCAAAAGAAATCAGCCAAGACCTCAGAAAGAGAATTGTGGACCTCCACAAGTTTGGTTCATTCTTGGGAGCAATTTCCAAACGCCTGAAGGTACCACGTTCATCTGTACAAACAATAGTACGCAAGTATAAACACCACGGGACCACACAGCCGTCATACCGCTCAGGAAGGAGACGCGTTCTGTCTCTTAGAGATGAGCGTGCTTTGGTGTGAAACCTTTTTTTTTTTTTTGCATCTTTTCAATTGCTCCCTGCCAGCGATTTTCTACCAGAAGCAATCAGTTTGCAGTGAAGATATGATGTGTAATGTTGTATGAAGTGTGGGGAACATTTTCGGTGTGACTGCAACATGGAGTAGACACTCCCATCTCTGCAATTCTAGATGCTGACTACGGAGATACTTGATCCCATCCGAATAGGGCTTAAGACATCCCTGACATTTTGAAGATTTGGGGCTCTTTGTATGTGGTTTCAAATAAATAAATCATGTGCGTATATATGTGTATCTGAAAGTGGGTAGATTGAAGTGCTGTAAAAAAGTAGAAGAATTAAAAATGTTAATAAAAAATGAATCAAAGTTTTGTTTTGTAGCTGTATAAACAGACATGTCATAATGTTTCTTGTGCAGGTCTAAGCCAGGGTACCACAGCCTGATTTTGGATAACCGTATGAAGCTTCACTTATACCTGAGAGTGTGCTGTCAGGTATATCAGCCATATTTGAGTAGCTTTAACAGGTCCCTCATTTCTGAGGCTGTTTGGTCATGTAGGGAAAGAGAAAACCTGCTGGTCTATATAATTCTGAATTATTTGGTAGGACCAGGATTAGGAGGCATTAGGGAGTGCCTCAAATCTAAGATAATATCACCAAATGTCAGATCGCTGACACAGACATTCTGAAACATCTGGAAGTGACTCCTCAGATAAAAGGAGCCTAGGACTACAGGGAAGCCAAAGAAAAACATGACTACTGCCTTTAAGCATTTGCACAGAGGAGATAAGGCAGCGTGCAGGTTACGGCCAGAAAACAGATCTGTGGTGAAACAGGTCTGTCTTCCTCCAACGTGCGGGGTTCCTAGCAGAAGCCAAGCGGTACACCGGTTTCCCAGAACCGCTTGCTCACGATAAGAGCCTGTGCCAAACTGTAAGGGGTTTTGTTTTTGAATGAACAAGTGAGATTTTTTGGCAGAATACAATACTATTGCTCATTAGCTCTTGGAAAAAGTAAATCATGGCATCGCTCTGTGGTTTGATTATTCTCATTCTGAAGGAGGTAATTGCTTCTCATTCTGAAGGAGGTATCATACTTCAAAGGAGGTAATTGTTTCTTTTCCAGTGAACTGTTGGCGGTATTCAAATAAGACCATGCTACCTGCCTAAGGAGTTTGTGATATCAAAGACACTGGAATTTGTCATGGAAAATACACCCGCTTTGACTCACCTGAGCCTGTGGAAAAACCTTCTACCTACTGTTGCTTATCAACGTGTGTGACCTTTCTTGGGTAAAAGCCAGATCAATAAATACCCATTTTAAAACAGTCTCACTTGAGGTGTTGCTCACCTGCAGTTGGCTCAGCTGAAAGTGGGTTGTTCCTTCTAATTTCTGTGGTTTAGCAGTGTGGAAACAAGTACCACTTTTTCTGATTGAATAAAAAAATACAATTGTTCCAATAAAGCCCAAGAATTTAGCTTGCATGTGTGGGCTCCCTTTAAGTTTGTGTCAAGGAAGATTCCCACAGAGCTGTCCCTCTGGGCGGGTCAAACATCCACATCCAGGACTCTCCTGTTTTTTCTCTCCTGTACTTAATGCGTCTCCATAGCTGCAGCGCGGTTACGAGATATTGAGTGCAAACCAGGCCGTGATGTCTGGATATCGCCCATGGGCTTGGATATGACACATGACTATCCTTGGGTTCATGATTGGATCTCGGATCAGCAGGGCTCATAGCATATGAGTGGGGATTTGGGGAAGTGAGCATGACTGACGTGACATTTCCCTTTCTTTTTTTGTGTTGAACTGATTTGACCAGCATTCTAGAATCAAGACCTGCAAACAGAACTTATAGACTTGAACAGTTTAACCTCTCAATCTGCTGACTCGCCTATGACATTCTACTGCTGACTAAATATCAGTCATCAATCAGTCAGGCCAGAGTCCAGGAGAGACCATATGGACAAGCTTGTTATCTGTTTTTTGTTGTTGTTTTATGACCAAAGCAGAGACCATGTTGGTAGACCCAACTGAAAGCCAGTAAACATGACCAAAACCATTAAACGCACTACCATTTGCATTCTGTGGTTGGAATAAATATTGTTCTGCCCCATCTGGTATTTCTTTATGTACCATTTTCATTCGGAGGTGCTGTGAACATTGGGTTAAAAAAGGCCATTTTAAATAGTTTAGTATACTGTAACAGTATTCATGCACTTAGTACCATGTAGCTCAATAGTACCTCAGCTTTGTACCTCAATCAGCTTTGCACTAGATAACATTTTTTTATGTCACTTGTAGTTTTGTGCCTGTAGTTTTCCTGGCTATGCGTGTAATGCAAGTGAAACTTGTATAACAGTTTTCCACTGGCCTGATCATGATCATCCACTGGCCTGGTTTCTTTTGTCACTCAGCACTTAATTGATCAATTAAAGCCGTTGATTGCACAGTTAACTCATCTCAACTAGTTTCTTAGGTGCAAACTGGTTGGTGATTTTCAGATGAAAATGAAAACCTGCAGACCCTGGAGCAACGATTCTTTTCTCTGAAAGGGGTCTCACCTCCTGGAGAGCAGTGTCCCTGTGCGGGTGAAGTACAGGGTGGGCAGAGAGCGTTGAGCCGCAGTGCACTCTGGGACGGGTGACTCCTGCACGAACCACACTGGCATGCCATGACATACCACCCACAGCGTGGCAATGGGAGGGGCAGAAATCCGACTCCCGAGGCCCTGGGGGGGGGTAAGCAACAATGAGTCTCTTTTCCCAGGGGCCCGCTGGCTGTTTAGCAGGGTTGGGCTCGTACACAGAGAGCGGGAAACAGAGGGAGGAAGTGTGGCGGAGCACGCGGCGGCGGTACTCACGGCAGCCGGTTCCCGTCTGCACCTACGGAGCGGTTTGGGTTACCGGTTGGGGGTGGGGGTGCTGTCAGCTGTTTACACAGAAGGAGATCAACGTGAGATTGGCACAAAGAGTACAAGGGGAATCCATTGGGGGGGGGGTTTGGGGTGGGGAATTGTGATTTGAGCGTTACTGTTGTAGTGCCAACATAATACGGGCAACGGCGATAGCCTCCGGTGATTGGGTCATGAGTGCGTCTGAAAACAGTGCCTGAAGCTAGTTTGTCTATGTCCATGAAACAGTGATGTGACTTCAGAGGCCTTGAAACCTAGTGTCACATTGTAGGTATGTATATTACAGACTGGTCTAAAAGGTGTACTGTAATGTTATTAGTATGGTTACTTTTTCTTAACGGCACTGTGGATTATAACAGAAGTGTTAATTTAGGAGTTAATACGAGCCAGGGTATATCTTGGAGTCTCTGGTTATAATTTAAGTGGGTTTTGCAATGAGGTAATTATCATTCAGTCAGCTTTTTTTCTTGCTCTTTGTGAAAGACTGATTCTCACAGACAGAAATCTGAGAAGGAATCAAGCACAGAAAGGAGAAGTCCAAATAATGACGGTTTTCCTGTCCTGTAAGGAAACCATACGTGGCTGCCAGGACAAATACAGATCCAAGGCTTCTTCTATGGCATCTTTTGATTTGTTTTGTGTGTCAGATTTCTGTGTGATTGCAAACAGATCCTTCAAAATGAGAAACATCACAGCCGCTGATTGTCGAAGTATCGCCAAATGGCATAATCTCATCTGGAAACGGTTCCTGTACAATATATGGACTGCCATGAAAAACAGAAACCACATTTTGTTATCTTGGCTGCTCTTTGTTGACTGTCTTACTGTGCTGGAAGTAAACAATAATTTTAACAAGGTGCATTTAGTCCTTGATTTCCTGGGTGTGAGCGACTTGGGGGGAAAAAAAGTTGATAACTCATTTTGTGGGTCATTTGTTTTTTTTGTGATAGATTTTCATTCCTTAACTGCTGTCTCCTGGATATGGAAACTAGAATGCAATAATCCACGCAATGCATTACATTTTTATTCATTTTTCAAAATGTACATTTTCCATGCTGTTCAACTATGTGTGGGTTATCAGCATTCAGTGACCTCAGAGAAGGGAGTATGAAAATAGATTATTGTGTTATGTAATGGTTTTAGTAACCAAATCTGCTACAAAGGCAAACTACACAGACTCTTGTCCACCAATGTAGCCTAAACACACACACACACACACACACATACACACGCAACGACTGAGCACTCTCTCTCTCTCTCACACACACACACACACACACCACTGAGCACTCACATACACGCACTCACTCTCGCAGACTCACACACATTCATACACACACACACACACACACACACGCCCTGCCATCTTGGTTGCGTGACCCACGGCAGCGCAGACCTAAACAATGAGCAGACCCGAGTCCCAGGCTGGCTAGCCGGGCGCGGACCCTCAATAGCAGGAAGTAAAGCCATCAATATTTACTCTGTACAGTGAGCAGACAGGCCGCCCCCTCCTCTCCACAGGCCGAGTCCTACAGTGCTGCTTAAGCCCCCACCACCCACTCCTAAGTGGTGCAATTAGAAGGAAGGCAGACTGGCTGGATCCTCAATCTGTGTTGTTTTTATGTTCATAACTTCCTCTGTTTTCGGACCGGGTGCTGTTTTCTTAGCGGTGGCTTTTAGGTAAAGATGCAGTCAGTTGGCTGAACAAACATCTCCAGGGGGTGGGTCGGGTTGTGGGGGGTGGGGGGGTGGGGGGGTACTTGGTGCCCAAGAACGGAATTATTTGGGAGACTGCGTGGCTTTGGGCGGCTGACTTTCAACCCATATAGGAATCCCCTGCATGGCCGGAGGTTTGATTCCCTGCCACGGCACTGTGATCCCATCTTTATCTGTAACCTTCTCTGCTTTCCCTCTGTCTGAAAATAGATCTTTGACATGAGAATTCAAAGGTTTGTTTTAAATTAAGAAGTTATATATTTTACATTTTACAGTTTGCTTAATAAGAGATAACTCACAGCCTTAATCCTTAGCTTAAGTTCATCTGGAGGCAGCAACCAGATAGGGTGGTACAAGGTTGAGAAAAGCAGGACATTCTCAAACAGCTGCAGCAACCGCTTGGATCAGTTGCTTATCGCGATGAGCCGATTCCGGGCGCAGAAAAGCAAATGGGTTCCTATCAGAACTATTACACATATTGTGATGTTATTACCGGAATCAGTTTTGAAAAGCTGAAAAGACAGGAGTCGTTTTGAGCTGCCGCGGTGGTACAGCGGTAAAAGCGCCGACTTTGTAAACCAAGGATCGGGGGTTCGCACCCTGGTCCTGCCAGATCAGAGTATGGCCGGTGCCTTGAGGGAGCAGCAATAGGAACTCGGCGAGATTCGTCGCACAAAGTGGCCATGAGCTCAAGGAGTCGCACCCTGAAGAGGACGTAGCGCCCTCCTTCCTACTACCAGCTGACAGGGTTGTGTAGCGGCAAATTCTCAAGCGGTTGCTATATGGGGGGGGGATTGAATAACACAGGGTTCAATTGGCTACCAAAAGGGGAAAAATAAGAAAGGTATTTTCTCCACACCCCAGGTGTAAAACATAAGACTAAAAGAATAAAGCATAAAGCTGGAACAAACTCACACCGTTCTCTTTGTGCTGACTGACGTAGGCTAACTGCTGAGCTAAGAATTTTTCCGGAAACAAAGGAAAAGTTACCTAGTTTTGAAGAGTTAAATTAGACCTTAGTGCAAAGTCTGTGAATGCTCACCTTTGACGCACCAGCCACAACAGTGCCATCCAATAGTGCTTCACTGTACAGTGCCGTCCAATAGTGCTTCACTGTACAGTGCCATCCAATAGTGCTTCACTGTACAGTGCCGTCCAATAGTGCTTCACTGTACAGTGCCATCCAATAGTGCTTCACTGTACAGTGCCATCCAATAGTGCTTCACTGTACAGTGTTATCCAATAGTGCTTCACTGTACAGTGCCATCCAATAGTGCTTCACTGTAGCGTTGCCTGGGGAGGGAGGGTTTTGGTCAGCAAGGTGTTCCCCAGATTATCGCCCAACAGTGCCTCCTCTGGTCATTGGTCCCCTGCGGTCTGTCTACAACAGCAGCGCGTGAATGGTGCGTAGCTCAACCGGTGGAGGCTGCAGAGTGAAGAGAAGTTGCGGCACATGCTTCAGGGGGACGTGCGCATACCAATCTGCACTCCTCTATACCACCAGGGGACGCCGCATTCACAAATATGTAGGATAAATAGAAAGTAACAAACGCAAGCTGTGTAAATCACCAGAGATCAACCATCTGTTAAGATGGACAGATAGACAGACTGATATAAAGCCAGATGGAGATTGTGTCTGAAAAGGATATTATTTCTACAATTAGTACAGATGACAGACAAAAATGTGCACAGCTTCAATGAATACATATAAATGACAATAAATAAAAGGCAATTTACAGCAATTAGCTGTTGACAAACCCAGGGACGGGAACTTGCAAATTTACTTATTTACTGTTCAGCATTTTTTTGTGGCAGGGGGTCTGAAAATTGTGCTAGACATGCCTTGCAGATAATTTTCTAAGCTGCTAAAATGACACAAACAGTGTGATCTCCGTTCTCTCCTTGTCTAATAGAGATGGGGCGAGGCGCTCTGTTTAAAGTGCTGCTTACTGGGTGGAGTCTTTGGTCCTCTACGGCTCTCGCAGGTGAGTCAGCGTTTTGACAACGGATCATTTGTTTCCTACTGACTATACATTACATTCACTTGGCAGATGCTTTTATCCAAAGTGACGTACAATAAGTCCATACCGAAGGTCATTGAAGCAACTACAAAACAAATTAGACAAAGCACATCTCTCATAGCGTAGCATCTATCCATATAGAACATTGAATATAGTACACACAGTAAACTATGGGCAAGTCAGCTATACATTAACAGTCTGTTAGAACTGACTAGTATAATCCATAAATATGATAAATTAATTTGCTATGTATACTTGTTATGTCACTTGATATGTATACCAACACAAGTTTAACATTTGCAGCTTTGATCTGAAACATTTATGTGTATGTGCATGTGTGTTGCTGGTGCAGATATACAGGTGTGTGCGTTTGCTGCAGCAGATGTAGAGGTGTGTGTGTGTGTGTGTGTGTGTGTGTGTGTGTGTGTGTGTGTGTGTGTGTGTGTGTGTGTGTGTGTGTGTGTGTGTGTGTGTGTGTGTGTGTGTGAAAGTGTGCAAGAGAGTGTGTGTGTGGTTGGTGCAGAAGATGTAGAGGCGTGTGTGTGCACTGTGGTTGGTACATAACATGTAGAGCTGTTTGTGATTGGTACAGATATAGAGCTGTGTGTGTGTGTGCAGATGTTGAGATGTGTGTGTGTGTGTGTGTGTATGGTTGGTGCAGATGTAGAGATGTGTGTGTGTATGGTTGGTGCAGATGTAGAGATGTGTGTGTGTGTGTGTGTGTGGGTGTGTGTATGATTGGTACAGACGTAGAGATGAGTGCGTGTGTGTATGGTTGGTGCAGATGTAGAGATGTGTGTGTGTGTGTGTGTGTGTGTGTGTGTGTGTGTGTGTGTGTGTGTGCGCGTATGATTGGTACAGACGTAGAGATGTGTGTGTGTGTGTGTGTGTGTGCGTGCGTATGTATTTGTCTGCAGATGTAGAGATGTGTGTGTGTGTGTGTGTGTGTGTGTGTGTGTGTGTGTGTGTGTGTGTGTGTGTGTGTGTGTGTGTGTATGGTTGGTGCAGATGTAGAGATGTGTGTGTGTATGGTTGGTGCAGATGTAGAGATGTGTGTGTGTGTGTGGGTGTGTGTGTGGGTGTGCGTATGATTGGTACAGACGTAGAGATGAGTGCGTGTGTGTATGGTTGGTGCAGATGTAGAGAAGTGTGTGTGTGTGTGTGTGTGTGCGTGTGTGTGTGTGTGTGTGCGCGTATGATTGGTACAGACGTAGAGATGTGTGTGTGTGTGTGTGTGTGTGTGTGTGCGTATGGTTGGTACAGACGTAGAGATGAGTGTGTGTGTGTGTGTGTGTGTGTGTGTGTGTGCGCGTATGGTTGATGCAGATGTAGAGATGTGCGTGTGTGTCTGTGTGCAGATGTAGAGATGTGTGTGTGCGCGTATGGTTGGTGCAGATGTAGAGATGTGTGTGTGTGTGTGTGTGTGTGGGTGTGCGTATGATTGGTACAGACGTAGAGATGAGTGCGTGTGTGTATGGTTGGTGCAGATGTAGAGATGAGTGCGTGTGTGTATGGTTGGTGCAGATGTAGAGATGAGTGCGTGTGTGTATGGTTGGTGCAGATGTAGAGATGTGTGCGTGCGTGCGTGCGCGTGCGTGCGCGCTATCCCAGTCAGGATAGAACCCACTTTCAGAGTGCGGCAGGGGGAATATTCCAGGACAGAATGGCTGTCACATTTTTAGACAATGACACAGTTTTAAAATGCCTTAAAACCTGTAAATATTTCTCTTGTTTTATTACAGACCAAAAATCAGATGGTTCATCTTCAGGAGGTATATATTGTGTATGTTTGTGTACATGCATGCATGGGTGTGTCTTAATTTACTTTTCATTATATTACCATCCAGGGTGACCATATTCATGTTCTCTGTACCCATCTCCTCTGTACCCGTGTGTGTGTGTACCCGTGGTCTCTGTACCCGTGTGTGTGTGTGTGTGTACCCGTGGTATCTGTACCCGTGTGTGTGTGTGTGTGTGTACCCTTGGTCTCTGTACCCATGTGTGTGTACCCGTGGTCTCTGTACCTGTGTGTGTGTGTACCCGTGGTCTCTGTACCCGTTGTCTCTGTTGGTGCAGTATGCAGTATACAGTTGAAGTCAAAAGTTTACATACATCTTAGCCAAATCCATTTAAACTCAGTTTTTCACAATTCCTGACATTTAATCCTTAATTCCCTATCTTAGGTCAGTTAGGATCACAACTTTATTTCAAGAATGTGAAATGTCAGAATAATAGTAGAGAGAATGATTTATTTCAGCTTTTATTTCTTTCATCACATTCCCAGTGGGTCAGAAGTTTACATACACTCTGTTAGTATTTGGTAGCATTGCCTTTAAATTGTTTAACTTGGGTCAAACATTTTGGGTAGCCTTCGACAAGCTTCTCACAATAAGTTGCTGGAATTTTGGCCCATTCCTCCTGACAGAACTGGTGTAACTGAGTCAGGTTTGTAGGCCTCCTTGCTCACACACGTTTTTTCAGTTCTGCCCACAAATTTTTGATTGGCTTGAGGTCAGGACTTTGTGATGGCCACTCCAATACTTTGACTTTGTTGTCCTTGCCATTTTGCCACAACTTTGGAAGTATGCTTTGGGTCATTGTCCATTTGGAAGAGCCATTTGCGACCAAGCTTTAACTTCCTGGCTGATGTCTTGAGATGTTGCTCCAATATATCCACATAATTTTCCTTCCTCGTGATGCCATCTATTTTATGAAGTGCACCAGTCCCTCCTGCAGCAAAGCACCCCCACAACATGATGCTGCCACCCCCGTGCTTCACGGTTGGGATGGTGTTCTTCGGCTTGCAAGCCTCACCCTTTTTCCTCCGAACGATGGTCATTATGGCCAAACAGTTACATTTTTTGTTTCATCAGACCAGAGGACATTTCTCCAAAAAGTTAGATCTTTGTCCCCATGTGCAGTTGCAAACTGTAGTCTGGCTTTTTTTATGGCGGTTTTGGAGTAGTGGCCTCTTCCTTGCTGAGCAGCCTTTCAGGTTATGTCGATATAGGACTCGTTTACTGTGGATATACAGTAAATACCAGTGCGTTAAAAAAAGTGAATAAAGTGCAAATATTTTTTAATAGCTTTTAGTTCCATATTTCAAATGTAATGGAAACATTACACATTCAAGTCCAAATCAAAGCATTAACAAATTTTTATCAAGTCTGCGTTATTCATTTACAGGAAGCAAAGAAAAGGAATATTAATTTGTTCAAAAAAATAGCAATGTCAACATTTTTCTCTTCAAACTCAAACACTTACTGTATAAACTGAAGAAATTTTTCAAGATTTAACTTCACTTTAAATTACTGAACTAATATTTAGTTGCATAACCATTGTTTTTGATAACTGCTGCGCATCTGCGTTGCATCGAGTCAACCAACTTCTGGCACCTAGAAACAGGTATTTCAGCCCAGGATGAACAAACTACATTCCACAGTTCCTGTGAATTTTTGGGTTTTGCTTCAGAAACTGCATTTTTAATGTCACCCCCACAAGTTTTCAATGGGGTTGAGGTCGGGGGATTGAGCTGGCCACTCCATTACCTCAATCCTTTTTGTCTGGAACCAAGATGTTGCTCGCTTACTCGTGTGTTTGGGGTCGTTGTCTTGTTGAAACACCCATTTCAGGGGCATTTCCTCTTCGGCATCCGGCAACATAATCCCTTCAAGTATTTTGATGTATTCAAACTGATCCATGATCCCTGATATACGATAAATAGGCCCAACACCGTAGTATGAAAAACATCCCCATACCATGATTTTTGCGCCACCATGCTTCACTGTTTTCACAGTGTACTGTGGCTTGAATTCAGTACCCGGGGGTCGTCTGACGTACTGTCGACTAGTCTGACGTACTGTCGACGACCACTAGACCCGAAAAGAACAATTTTACTCTCATCAGTCCACAGAATGTTACGCCATTTCTCTTTGGGCCAATCGATGTGTTCCTTGGCAAATTTTAACCGATTCTGCACATGCCGTTTTTTCAACAATGGTGCTTTACGGGGGCTTCTTGCTGATAGCTTAGCTTCGATCAAACGTCTTCTGACTGTAACAGCACTTACAGGTAATTTTAGATCATCTTTGATCTTTCTGGAGGTGATGATTGGCTGAATCTTTGCCATTCTGACTATTCTTCGATCCGTTTTAACAGTAGTTGCTCATTTTCTTCCACATGTTTTGGGTTTTTGTTGCCATTTTAAAGCATTTGAGATCAGCTGAGCATCCTATAATTTGCTGCACTTCTTTATACGTTTTCCCCTCTCCAATCAACTTTTTAATCAAATTACGTTGTTCCTCCGAACAATGTTTTGAACGGCCCATTTTACTTAGCAATTCAGAAGGAAATATATTTTATAACAATGTGTGAAACATTTGCTTCCCTTCTTCCTTAATAAAGGACAATTAATGACACCTGTTTTTTCACAGAATGAATGAATTCTCTAATTAAACTCCACACTGCTATTATTTTGAACACGCCCCTTTCAATGAATGAGTCAATTACTCAGAACAAGCAGCATGCATGTCATGACAGTTGGGTCTGTTGTTTTTCTATTGTACTACTACATCTACAAGTAAATTATTTGCCATGCAGAAATATCACTACTACTAATAACAGTGGTTCATCAGGTTACTGATGTTGTACTGCTATTTTTTTAACACAACTGTAGATACTTTTGTACCTGTTCTTTCCAGCATCTTCACAAGGTCCTTTGCTGTTGTTCTGGGATTAATTTGCACTTTTCACACCAAAGCACATTCATCTCTAGGAGACAGAACGTGTCTCCTTCCTGAGCAGTATGACGGCTGCGTGGTCCCATGGTGTTTATACTTACGTACTATTGTTTGTACAGACGAATGTGGTATCTTCAGGCGTTTGGAAATTGCTCACAAGGATGAACCAGACTTGTGGAGGTCCACAATTTTCTTTCTGAAGTCTTGGCAGATTTCTTTTGATTTTCCCATGATGTCAAGCAAAGAGGCACTGAGTTTGAAGGTAGGCCTTATAATACACCCACAGGTACACCTCCAATTGACTCAAATAATGTCAATTAGCCTATCAGAAGTTTCTAACGCCATGACATAATTTTCTAGAATTTTCCAAGCTGTTTAAGGGCACAGTCAACTTAGTGTATGTAAACTTCTGACCCACTGGAATTGTGATATAGTGAATTAAAAGTGAAATAATCTGTCTGTAAACAGTTGTTGGAAAAATTACAAAGTGGATGTCCTAACTGACTTGCCAACACTATAGTTTGCTAACATGAAATCTGTGGAGTGGTTAAAAATTAGTTTTAATGACTTCAACCTAAGTGTATGTAAACTTCCGACTTCAACTGTAGTTGTTGCAGCTGTAGAGATGTGTGTGTGTGTGTGTGTGTGTGCGCGCGTATAGTTGGTGCAGATGTAGAGATGTGTGTGCACGTATAGTTGGTGCAGATGTAGAGATGAGTGTGTGTGTGTGTGTGTGTGTGTGTGTTCGGTGCAAATGTAGAGATGTGTGTGTGTGTGTGTGTGTGTGTGTGTGTTTGGTGCAGATGTAGAGATGTGTGTGTGTGTGTGTGTGTGTGTGTGTGTGTGTGTGTGTTTGGTGCAGATGTAGAGATGTGTGTGTGTGTGTGTGTGTGTGTGTGTTTGGTGCAGATGTAGAAATGTGTGTGTATGTGTGTTTGGTACAGATGTAGAGATGTGTGTGTGTGTGTGTGTGTGTGTTTGGGGCAGATGTAGAGATGTGTGTGTGTGTGTGTGTGTGTGTGTTTGGTACAGATGTAGAGATGTGTTCCTCTGGCTGTGGAACAATGGGTCTCAGAGGAAGCAGCTCTTCCTGCTCAGCCCAGAATCAGGGCTCCTGGTGACCTGCAGAACAGCACTGCGCTCTCTCTAAACACACGCATGCCAGTGCACCCTCCCCTCCCTCCAAATAGAGAGCTGATATACCCCCCCCCCCCCCCCCCCCCCCCCTCAAGGCCAGTCAGGATAGAACCCACTTTCAGAGTGCGGCAGGGGGAATATTCCAGGACAGAATGGCTGTCACATTTTTAGACAATGACACAGTTTTAAAATGCCTTAAAACCTGTAAATATTTCTCTTGTTTTATTGCAGACCAAAAATCAGATGGTTCATCTTCAGGAGGTATATATTGTGTATGTTTGTGTGCATGCATACATGGGTGTGTCTGTATAATCTTTTGATTACTTAATTTACTTTTCATTATATTAACATCCAGGGTGACCATATTTATGTTCTTTGTCCATCTTCTTTGTGCCCGTGTGTGTGTGCGTGTGCGTGTGCGTGTGCGTGTGCGTGTGTGTGCCAGCAGTTAGGCCCAGCAGGGGCATGGTGTTATGCAAGTGTCAGTACTCGCACTCCTGCAGGAACAGCACCTGCTGGGGTGACGTGTGCTACTTCGCCAAGGTCAACGATCACCGGGAGTGGGGCTGCTATATGAAGGATCACAGCGAGCAGTGCTACGTCTCCGGAATCAAGATTATCTTCACCAAGTGCTGCTCCGAATACCCCCTCTGCAACGCCGACATCCTGGTGCCCACCGACCCAGGTCTGACGCAAGAACGCCGCATGAAATCCAAAACCCAAGAAGGCAAAAATAAACACTTATTTTTTTCAGTGCAGTGTTTCATATTGGCCTTCAAAGGAGCGATAAAATGTGCACTATTGGGGCACAATTCTGTGCTGGTCTATGCCACTGTGCACTATTGTGCAGTATTGTAATTGCGTTGGCAATGGATTTTGTGTACACAATCCACAGCGGTGCCACTGAATTTCCTTTGATGTATGATACTCAGAGAAACCTCTGAAGCCCTCTTTGTCTTGACTTTCCCCGCTGTCTATCATACATAATGTACGACTGATTGATCACTTACAAATTTTGTGCTCTTCTGCTTGAACATCAACCGATGTTCAAAACGGAACAGAAATGAACAAAACGGCAACTAATTACTTTTAGTTGTAAGAAAATGTGTGAATAATTTGTGAAGGCATTTGTGTTCAGTTTGCCAAACTGTGCCTATGAGATTCCATTGGAGTATAAAATGATTTAGACATTCTGCAAATGAGTTTGGGAATTTGAGCACACCTGTGGTGCACTAGATAGCTTTGCCACCAGTTTTTTAAAAGTGAGTTAGAAATCCCAAAAAGCTACAGCCAGGCTTAAAGAAAGGGCTCTGCCAGTGCTCGTCCGCAAATATTTCTCCATATTGCCTCCAATGAGGACAGAATCCTGGTCAGTGCTGCCACCATGTGGCCAGTGCTAGCACTGCATGTAAGCAATATTTCTATAAGGTTTTCTTCCTCATCACCACAGAAAACCAGTATTCCTGAAGTATTCACAATCTTTAGCCAAAGCTGACCAGTCACCATCTTTAAAAATATCACTATTCTCAATGTTGTTTAATAAAAAAGTGGGAGATGTAAGATTACTTATTATTATTATTTTTGCTTATTGCTTTTCTGATGTCCAGTGTGACTGTCCTGTCTAGAAGAGCCTTCTGGTGCATTTACACATCTGCAGAAAATCAGCGGAAATTACTACTACCCTGATTCAAGTTACTGGGACATGGCGAGGGGGGGGGGGGGGGTTACTGGACACTCTCCTTTGGTGATGAGTAGCCACTGACCGTTATCTTTTGGAAAGAGAATAAAAAATAGAACACTTCTCAGTTTTTTTGCATTGGCATTGAAATGCAGGCCTGCAGCCAGCTAATTAGCACATGATGGAGGATTATTTCACTTTCACTCCAAAGCACAACCCCACTGTGAAAATTTGCTTATTCATGACTCACATTTTTGAAGACACAGACTATCCCATGTGTGGATCAAGGTGGACAAGCGGCAAGCTTTCAAAAGAACGGTTCTGATCTCTTGCCCTGTTCCCGTTCTCTCTCCTTCTGGTCCAGTAGCTGAGCCAAACAGGGTGGAGGAGAGTATGGTCCTGCTGGTGGGCGTGCCGCTGCTGGTCCTGCTGGTTCTGTCAGCAGTAGCGTGCGGACTAGTCTGGTGGAGGCGATCACGGCGCCAGTTTGCCCGTACCGCACTCACAGAGGACGTCGCCCCGCTCAAGCTTTCCGGAGGAGCAGACCCCACTTACGGGGTAGGTGTTGCCACACTGGGGGATCGCCCTGGTGATGGAGCCCTCTGAAAAATGTCTACTGTGCATTGTGGGACAACCTGTTTGCTATACAAATGAGATTGACTGGTAATTGTTCCTTGGTCAGTATGTTGCAGAGGATGGTTTAAGCATTTTTAGATAAGGGTGGAGAAAATGGGTAATTCTGCTAAAGATCTCTACTCTGTTTCTGGGGTCAGCGAGGGTGATGATAGTGCAGTTTTGTCCTGCAAAGCTCCTCTCCTGAGGCTCTGGAGGAGTCTCCTACCCCCCCACCCCCCTCTCTGAGGAGTCCCCCCCCCCCCCCCCCCACCTGGCTCTCTCTCCGCAGTGGAAGCAGTTTAGCAAAGGAATGTCCAGTAAGCACTGAGAAATCCATTGAGTGTTTTTTCAGCAGTCACACTCAGACCGATGTGAGTCTGCAAAGGGCAAAAGGAAACAAAGGAAAGGAAAGGGGATTTGGGAGGGAGTTGCTTCTGCATGTGAGGGCATTGGCTGTTAGCGTGCCCTGTGTGAGTCTGATGTCGGTTCATGTTGGTGAATGGTGGTGTCAGTATGTGGCAGTGACTGATGACATCCTTACCTGAGTGTGCCTGGTAATGTCAGCATGTGAGCACATTGGCTATGTCAGTATGTGGTTGTGTCTGGTAATGTCAGCATGTGAGCACGTTGGCTATGTCAGTATGTGGCTATGTCTGGTAATGTCAGTGTGTTGGTTTGTCACATGACATTATCTGAGCATTTCATTGGATTTCAGCTCATTTCCTGAATTGATATGAAATTGACCCCATCCTCAGTGTCTGGTAATGTATGCGAGCACAGTTGGTTACGTCAGTACCTGTGTGTGTGTCTGGTGACATCATTTTCAGGGTATGTTTAGTAATATCAGTATGTGAGCAGGCGGAGTGACATCAGTATGTGGGTATATGCCCCTTATAAATTTCATGAGCTCTGTGCCATCTGCAGGACATCTTTGATGAATTCTGCACGTCGGGCAGTGGGACGGGCCTGCCTTACCTGGTGCAGAGGACCATGGCCCGACAGATCAGCTTGGCGGAGTGCGTTGGTGAGAAGCACACACTCGCAGCATGGCAGTGCTTCCCATACTCTAACCCACAGCCTCCCACAGAAACATCTGCCTTTCTGTTTAAAATTTACCTGGACAACATTCTTCCTTGTCTTTGACTGCAAATGCTGTAGACTGAAGGTGTCACACAAAAGTAGTTTGGGAAAATTAATTAGGTGATTAACTGAATTTGCCACACTGTGTCCATACAGAAACACAAACTAAGACTGTGTTTATTTGTGAGCTTAGGATAAATGTTGTAAGTATCCAGGCCTGAGTTTCAGACATGACGAAACCGGGTCGGCTGGGGTTCAAGCACAAAAGTGGATCCGCCAAGTTTTCAGAGTATTCAAAGCTTTTTTTGCCATCATGATACTGTGTCTGTTTCTCTCTGCCTTTGTGTCTGTCTGCCTATGTGGTTAATGTTCCGTCTGTGATGAGGTGCACCTGTCTGTCCTCCCAGGAAAGGGGCGTTACGGCGAGGTTTGGCGGGGCACCTGGATGGGGGAGAGTGTGGCGGTGAAGATATTCTCATCCCGCGACGAGCAGTCTTGGTTCCGCGAGACTGAGATCTACAACACGGTGCAGCTGCGCCACGAAAGCATCCTGGGTGAGACTTCCCATCCACAGGGGCGCAGTGACTAAGGGGCTGCCTGTGGGAAGCTCCAAAGAATGTCTTTCCAAGAGTAATCAGTAAACTATGAATGACTTGAACTCAGACTCCTTAAGTCTCACACACTGGAACTGTGCCTCATGCTCTTGCACTGAGATCACGCTTTTGAATATGTATTTGTTTCTTTTCTCATTATTTCTTTTTCTCTATGTGATGCTGTGTGTGATATCAAACTACTGCATAGTAGTATTGGCTAAAGAAAGTATTGGTTCAAGGTACTGAGGACAATAATATATTGAATACAACCTAAGAGGTGATTAAGAGGGACAGAAACTCAATTTTGCCTGTTGCACACCCACCCAATGCCAAATCTCTCTTAATCTTCCTTTAACACCAAATCTACACTTCCCTCTTCTCTCCAAAACCAGGGCTGCGGTCTAATCCGTTAAATATTCTGCCCTCCTGCACTTCCCCTCACCACTTCCACTTGGGGGAACCACTTTGGAAACCAAAAGTTGGGTGCTGCAGTGCGGTCCAATCCGTTAGAAATGCAAGTGAAGTACGTTAAACTAGTCCCTCGACCCTCGATTTGGCTCGAGGGAACGAGTCCGCAAGACTGCAGACTTCGGGCAGTGAAATTGCCTAGAATGCTTTACTGTAACCCCAAGCCTCCTGTTTCGGAGGTTTAAATTGAATGCCTTTACATACAGTGAGAACCATAATTCATTGGACAGTGACATATTTTTTGTTATTTTGGTTTTATATTCTAGCACTTTGAGTTTGAAAGGATACAATGACAATGAGGTTGAAGTGCAGACTGTCAGCTTTAATTTTATGGTATTTTCATCCATAACGGATGAACCGTTTAGAAATTATAGAACCTTTTGTACATAGTCCCCCCCCACCCACGCCCGAAATGGCTGTAAGTCACCAAGGGTCTGAGGTATCAAAAGAGCCTCAAACCATCACTCTGCTGCCAGATATGCAGTAGATATGGATGTAGCACTTTAAGGGTTGTGTCTCCTGATAAATTTTCCTATTGAAAAAATAAGTCAGGAAAAGAAAACAAGTTATCCATCCATATCTGGGGGGGACTATGTGGTGAGTGGAAGTGCAGGAGGGCAGAACATTTAACGGATTGGACCGCAGCCCAGGTCTTAACTGCAAGTGTAATTTCAAATGACTAGTGTCTTGTTAACATGCTGTTACTGCATTATTTATTGGTTCTTAACAGGTTGGTAACACACTGCTGACATGTTATTAGTGTGCGTCTAATGTTGCTGCCATGTTGCTAATGTGTCGTGTGTGGCCGATATTCCTCCCCGTCATCACAGGTTTCATTGCGTCCGACATGACATCCAAGAACTCGAGCACGCAGCTTTGGCTGGTTACGCATTTCCACGAGCTAGGCTCCCTGTACGACTTCCTGCAGTACAGCACCTTGGACCCTGAGGGCTGCCTCCGGATGTGCCTGTCGGTGGGCTGTGGCCTGGTGCACCTGCACACCGAGATCCTCAGCACACAGGGCAAACCTGCCATCGCCCACCGTGACCTGAAGAGCCGCAACATCCTGGTGAAGAGGAACGGGCAGTGCTGCATTGCGGACCTTGGTACGCCAGGCTGGGTGGTCAGGGATGAGTATGGCACTGGGTACAAATTTGAGGAGGTGGGGCATTCTGGTGTAAGAGTTAAGGGGGTGAACAGAGCTACATTTGGTAAACATTCGGTAGTACATCGGGGAGAATGAGGAGAGATGGAAGAGAAAGGGGGAATTGATGATTTAGCGAAGTGGGGGGGACCATAGTTGGGAATGGGAAACTCCAGGATAAAGCACCATCACACCTGTGTCATGCACACCCCCATTCTACTTCAGTGCACAACCTCTGACATCTGACCTCTGCCCCCCCACATACACACAGGCCTGGCTGTCATGCACTCAATGACCAGCGACTACCTGGACATGGGGAACAACCCGCGGGTGGGAACCAAGCGCTACATGGCGCCTGAGGTTCTGGACGAGAGCATACGGATGGATGTGTTTGAGTCCTACAAGCAAACGGACATCTGGGCCCTGGGGCTGGTAATGTGGGAGATAACGCGCAGGACGGTGGTTAATGGTGAGCGCCACGGCTTGGTCCGACCAGACTGGGAGAGCTCAGACTGTCCAGCAGACTGAAACCCTCCCTCCCTACGACTAATTACTCGCTGCCCTTCGGGTCCACTGGCCATAGTGGTCGCTGGCATGGTCACGAATTTTAGCAGAAAGTGCCACCTGGAATCTTTTATGAAGAGAGACACACTGTGAGATAGACTGTGGGGGAGGGTCTGTTGGACTTCTGTCATCAGCCAGACCTCCTTCACCCTCACACTCTTTCTCACACTCTCCTATTCTCATTTAGTTTCTCCCTCTGTGTATCATTCTCTCGCTCCCTTTCCTCTGTCTTTACTTAAAAATTGAAATATTCTTTAGATGCGATAAGTGGAATTGTGCTGCTGAACTAGTAAATGCAGAGACGATAACAACAACCTCCCCAAATAAAATCCCTTTTTTTTTTACCCATGATTTATTTTAGTCTCCCTCTGCGATTCTCTCTCTTTCCTCCGTCTCCTCTCCCAATCTCCTGTTCTCTCTCCCGGCGCTCTTTCTCTTTCTGTGTCCTATCCCGCTCCCTGATTAGCAGTGCAGTAATTATAAACAGTCTTATCTGGTGTCAGCACTCAGGCTCACACATCCCAGATGGTGGTACGAGCTCACACGCTCCAGACGAGCCTCGCGGAGCTCCAGGGACACGGTCGTATCTGCAGCTCCCTCTGTCCAACTCCCGGTACATCTGTTCCGCTCCCCCGCCTATCTTAAACTTTTGCCTCTAGTGTTTCAGCGCTTCAGTGTTTGCAAAACTGTCACAGACTCTATCCCAGATACGCTTGACAGGGCTTTTATTATGGATCCATATTAATGTAGCCCCTTCAGTTTGGGGTGCTGATCATATGCTTGAATATTTGTATCTTATTCTGGTGTCGATCTAAGCTTGTCATAAGTATTGTGTTTTTAATTGCCCTGAATGAGAACGTGTGTGAAATGACTTTGGTGTTCTCGTGATACAAGCTGAAATTAGTTATTTTCCCTCTCTGTCTCCCCACCTCTCTTCTGCTCTGTTTCTTTTTCCTACCTTTTTATCTGGAGCTCTGACAGTTTTTCTCGTTTTCTTGGCAGACCAGTGTTTTTAGAACTGGCCCAGCCCTCCTTTCACCAGAGAGCTCTCATTTTATTTATTTATTTATTTACCCGACAGAGATAATGTAACATTTTCAACATGGATGTAAGTGTATCCGGTAGAATGTATGAGAGTTTGCTCAAAGGCTAATCTGCAGAGCCTGAGCAATGCTACGGTAATGTGGGCAGCTGTATTCTGTAAACCTGGGATACAGTTAACACACCCTTTTGCTGATTTGAAGGTGGAAACAAAACGCCGCAGACCCTGAGGCCCTCCAGGCCCAGTATGGATGTAGAACTGGGTTTAGAATCTGGGTTTGTGTAGATGGTATGGGTGCAGAACTGCAGACTCTGGGTTTGTGTAGATGGTACGAGTACAGAACTGTAGACTCTGGATTTGTGTAGATGGTACAATTGCAGAACTGCAGACTCTGGGTTTGTGTAGATGGTATAGGTGCAGAACTGTAGACTCTGGGTTTGTGTAGATGGTATGGGTGCAGAACTGTAGACTCTGGGTTTGTGTAGATGTATGGGTGCAGAACTGTAGACTCTGGGTTTGTGTAGATGGTATGGGTGCAGAACTGCAGACTCTGGGTTTGTGTAGATGGTACAAGTGCAGAACTGTAGACTCTGGGTTTGTGTAGATGATATGGGTGCAGAACTGCAGACTCTGGGTTTGTGTAGATGGTATAGGTGCAGAACTGTAGACTCTGGGTTTGTGTAGATGGTATGGGTGCAGAACTGCAGACTCTGGGTTTGTGTAGATGGTACGAGTGCAGAACTGTAGACTCTGGGTTTGTGTAGATGGTACAATTGCAGAACTGCAGACTCTGGGTTTGTGTAGATGGTATAGGTGCAGAACTGTAGACTCTGGGTTTGTGTAGATGGTATGGGTGCAGAACTGCTGACTCTGGGTTTGTGTAGATGGTATGGGTGCAGAACTGCAGACTCTGGGTTTGTGTAGATGGTATAGGTGCAGAACTGTAGACTCTGGGTTTGTGTAGATGGTATGGGTGCAGAACTGCTGACTCTGGGTTTGTGTAGATGGTATAGGTGCAGAACTGTAGACTCTGGGTTTGTGTAGATGGTATGGGTGCAGAACTGCAGACTCTGGGTTTGTGTAGATGGTATGGGTGCAGAACTGCAGACTCTGGGTTTGTGTAGATGGTATGGGTGCAGAACTGCAGACTCTGGGTTTGTGTAGATGGTATAGGTGCAGAACTGCAGACTCTGGGTTTGTGTAGATGGTATAGGTGCAGAACTGTAGACTCTGGGTTTGTGTAGATGGTATGGGTGCAGAACTGCAGACTCTGGGTTTGTGTAGATGGTATAGGTGCAGAACTGTAGACTCTGGGTTTGTGTAGATGGTATGGGTGCAGAACTGTAGACTCTGGGTTTGTGTAGATGGTATGGGTGCAGAACTGCAGACTCTGGGTTTGTGTAGATGGTATAGGTGAAGAACTGTAGACTCTGGGTTTGTGTAGATGGTATGGGTGCAGAACTGTAGACTCTGGGTTTGTGTAGATGGTATGGGTGCAGAACTGTAGACTCTGGGTTTGTGTAGATGATATGGGTGCAGAACTGCAGACTCTGGGTTTGTGTAGATGGTATAGGTGCAGAACTGCAGACTCTGGGTTTGTGTAGATGGTATGGGTGCAGAACTGTAGACTCTGGGTTTGTGTAGATGATATGGGTGCAGAACTGCAGACTCTGGGTTTGTGTAGATGGTACGAGTGCAGAACTGTAGACTCTGGGTTTGTGTAGATGGTACGAGTCTAGAACTGTAGACTGTGGGTTTGTGTAGATGGTATGGGTGCAGAACTGCAGACTCTGGGTTTGTGTAGATGGTACGAGTGCAGAACTGCAGACTCTGGGTTTGTGTAGATGATATGGGTGCAGAACTGTAGATTCTGGGTTTGTGTAGATGGTATAGGTGCAGAACTGCAGACTCTGGGTTTGTGTAGATGATATGGGTGCAGAACTGCAGACTCTGGGTTTGTGTAGATGGTATAGGTGCAGAACTGCAGACTCTGGGTTTGTGTAGATGGTATGGGTGCAGAACTGTAGACTCTGGGTTTGTGTAGATGGTATGGGTGCAGAACTGCAGACTCTGGGTTTGTGTAGATGGTACGAGTGCAGAACTGCAGACTCTGGGTTTGTGTAGATGGTATGGGTGCAGAACTGCAGACTCTGGGTTTGTGTAGATGGTACGAGTGCAGAACTGCAGACTCTGGGTTTGTGTAGATGGTACGAGTGCAGAACTGCAGACTCTGGGTTTGTGTAGATGGTATGGGTGCAGAACTGCAGACTCTGGGTTTGTGTAGATGGTACGAGTGCAGAACTGCAGACTCTGGGTTTGTGTAGATGGTATGGGTGCAGAACTGCAGACTCTGGGTTTGTGTAGATGATATGGGTGCAGAACTGCAGACTCTGGGTTTGTGTAGATGGTATAGGTGCAGAACTGCAGACTCTGGGTTTGTGTAGATGGTATAGGTGCAGAACTGCAGACTCTGGGTTTGTGTAGATGGTATGGGTGCAGAACTGTAGACTCTGGGTTTGTGTAGATGGTATAGGTGCAGAACTGCAGACTCTGGGTTTGTGTAGATGGTATAGGTGCAGAACTGCAGACTCTGGGTTTGTGTAGATGGTACGAGTGCAGAACTGCAGACTCTGGGTTTGTGTAGATGATATGGGTGCAGAACTGCAGACTCTGGGTTTGTGTAGATGGTACGAGTGCAGAACTGCAGACTCTGGGTTTGTGTAGATGGTACGAGTGCAGAACTGCAGACTCTGGGTTTGTGTAGATGGTATGGGTGCAGAACTATAGACTTTGGGTTTGTGTAGATGGTATAGGTGCAGAACTGCAGACTCTGGGTTTGTGTAGATGGTACGAGTGCAGAACTGCAGACTCTGGGTTTGTGTAGATGATATGGGTGCAGAACTGCAGACTCTGGGTTTGTGTAGATGGTACGAGTGCAGAACTGCAGACTCTGGGTTTGTGTAGATGATATGGGTGCAGAACTGCAGACTCTGGGTTTGTGTAGATGGTATAGGTGCAGAACCGTAGACTCTGGGTTTGTGTAGATGGTATAGGTGCAGAACTGCAGACTCTGGGTTTGTGTAGATGGTACGAGTGCAGAACTGCAGACTCTGGGTTTGTGTAGATGGTACGAGTGCAGAACTGCAGACTCTGGGTTTGTGTAGATGATATGGGTGCAGACCAGAAGACTCTCTGGGGTTCAGCGCTGTCCCGTTCTCTGCCGGAGAGATGTGTTGGGAGGTGGTTTTCTACTTACGTTTGTTGTGCTGTTTTCTTCAATGTGTTACCAGGGATTGTGGAGGAGTACCGTCCCCCCTTCTTTGACGTGGTGCCCTCAGACCCCAGCTTTGAGGAGATGAAGAAAGTGGTCTGCGTGGATCAGTACAGGCCCAGCCTACACAACCGACACCATTCGCACCCGGTGGGCAAGCTGAGAAAGAACCACATCCACGCGTACAAATGACCATAAACTGCCACTACACGCATACACACAGCCATTATCCACTACTACACACATACACACAGCCATTATCCACTACTACACACATACACACTGCCATAATCCACCACTACATGCATACACACAGCCATTATCCACCACTACATGCATACACACAGCCATTATCCACCACTACAACTTACAGACAGCCATTATCCACCACTACACGCATACACATACTCACACGTCCATAAATCACCATTATATACTCGTACACACACGGGCACACACACAGCTGGCCAATCAGAATCAGCCAAAATCCCTTCACATATGTAGACATATAGGCTATTAGACCATACAAGCATCAGATTTATTTTTGTGATAAGTACTGTAAGACACAATATTGTGGGCCATTAACTAGGCTATTGTAGCCAAAGGTTTGGGGGGAGACAGGGAGACATTTCATTGCCAATATTTAAATATGGATTGAAAATATGCTTCCTAGACTAGCTAGTAGGTGGACCATGACTATGTGGTCCAGCAGTGTGTCTCCAAAGTGAAATGAAACCTACGCCTCTGATTGCAGAATTTGCCCTGAACATTGCTATGTGTGCAAACGTTTATGGAAAATACAACGGCCTAATAATAATAATAATAATAATAATATCTTTATGGTTTTAAAGCTTAAAAATCTATGTGCAATTTAAATATACATTTTAAATATACAATTTAAATATACAATTTAAATATATGTCATAATGATTGATATACAGAAACGCTATAGCCTATAGTTGAGAGCTGTATTGAGAGCAAGCAACAGAAGGCTTGTATTAACGGCTGTCAATGACTCCATTGAAATAAAATATTTAACAAATATTAAGCGATGCAATGCTGAAACTATGACATTAACATTGCTGTATACTATCAAAACCAAAAGAAAAATATGTAAAATGGCTACATGTCAATATTATATCATGTGACAATGGTCATGTAGGGAGTTTATAGCAAAAAAAACCCGACCATATAAGCATATTTGAGGGTGTTCACTGGGTGGCGTTGACAAGCTTGTTCACATGCGCACAAATTCAGGATGATTTCTGATTTATAAACGGGTCATGCGTAGGTGTGTATGGACATTTTATTTGGGTGTATGGACATTTTATAAATCGTTTATATGAACATTTTAAGAAACTACCATATGCTCACATTTAGGATGAACTCCAAGATGATTTTATAAATAAGGCCCCATGGTCTTTGCCAGCTAATCATACAGTTGAAGTCGGAAGTTTACATACACTTAGGTTGAAGTCATTAAAACTAATTTTTAACCACTCCACAGATTTCATATTAGCAAACTATAGTGTTGGCAAGTCAATTGGGACATCTACTTTGTACATAACACAAGCAATTTTTCCAACAATTGTTTACAGACAGATTATTCCACTTTTAATTCACTATATCACAATTCCAGTGGGTCAGACGTTTACTTTACTCTTACAAGCGATACTATAACGTCTCTGCATTTGAATGGATCTCTATGGGAATTGGGTGGGACTAGATTTAGCTGTAAATTATGCTGATACAGTATGGAATACATGATTGGTAAAATGGCATCAAGTCACCAAGGGTCTGAGGTATCAAACAAGCCTCAAACCATCACTCTGCTCCCAGATATGCAGTAGATATGGATGGATCACTTTAAGGGTTGTTTCTACTGACAAATTTTCCTACTGAATTCTATGGAAGAATAAGTCAGGAGAAGAAACCCTTCATGTTATCCATCCATATCTACTGTATTTCTGGCAGCAGAGTGATGACTTAGAGCCATTTTGTCCCACCCACCAATTCCCATAGAGATCCATTCAAATGCAGAGGCGTTATAGTATCGCTTGTAAGAGTACCAGAAAATAAGATATCAAGAGTCTTTTGATGTTGTTGGGTCACAGACATCAGGACGTCCTGGCATGCAAAGGATATGCGACCAAATATAAAAAATTTAAAGGCACAGTCAACTTAGTGTATGTAAACTTCTGACCCACTGGAATTGTGATATAGTGAATTAAAAGTGAAATAATCTGTCTGTAAACAATTGTTGGAAAACTTACTTGTGTTATGCACAAAGTAGATGTCCTAACTGACTTGCCAACACTATAGTTTGCTAACATCTGTGGAGTGGTTAAAAATGGGTTTTAATGACTTCAACCTAAGTGCATGTAAACTTTTGACTTCAACTGTATCTTGGGAGCAGAAACTTCAATATGTCACAAAAATCACAAGCGTGCACACACACACAGACACACAGTAAAAATATTCACTATTCATTTAACTTTCCTAGTCAAACAGCAACACATACTCATCATCAACCATTCCACATAAAATCACAAAATCATACTAATATCTGCAGTTTCACTGCCCCACTGTATAACACATGTTGTGGTTTGGCATGTGAAATTCTTTCAGTGCCATTCTGTGTTCTTTCCAAGAATTCAACCCTTAGTATCACAGAAATGCTCCATTGACCTTAACCATGTGACCAGTGAACCAATGACCTTTTCTGCCCGTGTCCAGATCCTCTCCAGCATCGCCAAAATCATGAGGGAGTGCTGGTTCCACAATCCACCATCCCGCCTCACTGCCCTTCGCGTGAGCAAGACCCTCTCCAAACTGGACCATGACCACGACTACAGCCCCAATAAGCTGAAGCTGGACCTCTAGACCCACCAGGCTCACACCTGTACCTGCCACAGCCAGGTCTCGCACCGCCTGAGAGGGCCAACAGACCAAAATTGATCCCCCCTATCCCCATCGAACAACCAGCTTGGCCTTCAACTGACCCCTACAACACACTTCATAGTACCTGCAGCTGAAGGATATTTATATTTTACTGCTACACTCCTGGCATTCCCTGGCTTTTTGGGCGTGGCATTCATTCTAAAGGGCACAGCACTGTGGCAGATGCCCCTGGGGTTGCTAACAGGCAGAGGAGGTATGAGGACTCTCCTCTGAAACTTTCCACCTTACCCTGCCCAGCAAGTCTATGCCAACATGGAAGAAAGTCCGGCCCCACATCAGTCTGTGTTGCGGTGTCCAGTCCACTAACACACAACAGGTCATTGTTCTTCCCGCAATATGCCTCCCCTACTCCCATTCATTTAGTCTGGAAAGACGTTCTGTTTTGAGGATTTACGGCATGGTGAATATATATGTGCTGTGGGATATTTACCGTAGATCAACATTCGTTAAGGTCTCCGTTATGTAGAGCCAGGCACTTTTCACCGTCGATGTGAAGCAAGGAAGACTTAGGCAAGCGCAAGCATCCCATTCTCTGAGGTGTCTGCACAGAAACGGTCAGCAGCGCGAGGATCTACGCAGGTGCTAAACCATGAGCATCGGAACTTAATCCGGTTGGGCATTTGCCGTAATTCCATACGGATTCCACTGTTGCAGCCTGCCAAAGGGAGCCCTGGAATATTAACATCTTTCACTTCTGTTCACTGACTTGGTCTTACTAAAAACACTTTCTCCTTAATTCCCCTGTAATTATCCTCACACTCATTTCAGTTATATTGATATGGATGACAAAGTATTTCACACTGCCATTGCTATTTGCTGTTAAATTTAGCTCTAATTATAGCTCTAAGCTAATAAACTACCTTTATATCCAGGTCTTGGTAAGGGCATATACTTGTGAATTGTGTTGGTTTGTCCTGTCACATGTTCTTTGTATCGTGTTACTTGTGATATTGATTGATTTTAAACCTAATGTCTTAATTAAAATATAATATGCAATATTTTATTCACAAAGCGATATGTGCAGTATATTTAGAGAAAGGATAATTATTATAATTGGACTACAGGCTGAGAACATGCACAGAATGTTAAAGGCAAATAAAATAAACAATAAATACAAGTTTTTTTTTCCGCCGCTTATGTAATATGAGGTGTTGTTTGTTGTTACTTCATTTGTGATGTTTCTGGTGTTTCCGAGTTGTGCCTTTCATTCGCGAGCCGATCATTCTCAAAGGGAGTGGGATTTGATGTCGGCGGCAAATTAATTTGCAATATTATGGTTTGTCTGCCAGAGGGCGTCAAAGGATTGCTCTTGCCCTGTTGTATTAGTGTCTGCATAAACACAAAATGCAGCGTTCATTTCAGTGCACCCCGGCCCTGTCCCTTGTGCAGCATTGTTCTGTTTTTTTATAATTTTTTTTGAGTAACGCACTATTCAATTAACACTTAAGTTATTAAAAGAGCTTAAGAGCTTTTCTGCAGTTGGGAAATGAAATAAAAATCCCATGTAACTAAATCTCTCCGAACATCTATCCGCGCAAACCCCCACACACTGCAGAGCAGGGCTTTGCAACACAATGCAGGAGTTTAAATAACATTTAGCCTGTTGTCTGTGATCATATTTCATGTACACCTATATTTCCAATGCAAAGAGACAGATCATGGATATCATTTCCATGGGACCCCACCCTGCTCCTCTCTCCACTGATACAGACAGGCCCACATACACACACAATTTAATTCTAGTCTGTATCAGTAATGGGTATTTCGTTCTAACATGGGTCTGTGTGTTTGCAGTAATATCATGAATGTAGAGTATTCTGGGGGCAATTGTAACAGGGGGCAATTGCAACACCATAAAATTGCACCAATCTGAAACAAGCTCGAGCTGAGATTCTATCCAGCAAGCTAGCTAGTTTCATGTGTTCGGGGTTGGGGGCAATTGTAACAAAACATTGTGTTACAATTGACCCCTGTTACAATTGCCCCAGATTACTCTATTTGTGTCTGTATTGCCTATATCATTACTCGTGTGTCTATATATGTGTGTGTGTGTGTGTGTGGGAGGGAATGAGCCTTAGAGAGCTAATGCTTCCTTCAAAGCCCCAGTCTGTCTGGTCAGCCAGGCTGGACAGGGGGGCTGTTGTTAAAATGGCTGGGGAAGGCGAGGGGTGTGGGTGCGTTGGACTGGGATGCAGAAGGGTCGTAGCTCAGTTCCCGGCCAAAGTGTGAAGCCTCATTGATTGGCTTCCTCTTGTATGTCGCTCCTCTGTTCATTTATTTTTTCTTTTGTGTTTTTATTTTATTGGGCCAAACTGTATTTTATTGTCCTGGAAATGTACAGGCAAACGCAGTCTGTAATTCAAAAGCATACAGATAAACTTGTCAGTTTGATAGCAGCTAGATAAACCTTCCCATTTCAGTAACCTGCCCTTGCAGGGGGGGAGTTGTTGAACACAGACAGGCGGTCTTTGGGGAAAAATGTAAAGGGAGAGCCAGACAAAGAACCAGAGTCAGATATCGCAATCGGCCTGCTGAGAGCACCACATGAATGCAGTGTTCATTTATACAGAGCAAATCCGGAATGTATCTGTCATTGAGCAAAAATCTGAAATCCTCCAAAAAATCTGCACATCTGGCCATTATACATTGATGTAAGGACAATTTTTTCCCTGTTCAAGTCCAGGGGACATTAAAAAAGCGTGAGTAATGATGGGAAGAAGTGAAATAAAATGCCTTTTTTCATAGCCATGATTAAAATCACAAGTTCCCCTAGAGATTCTGCTTTCCTAACATAGCAAACATCCTGAGAGCTTGTGTCTGCTGACATATCACACGTGGGGTATTAGCATGCTCACTCCCACTAATAAAATCCGTATGGCCCCATTTCAAATAACCGCAATGAGCTTTGTCTTCAACTATGTCCTCAAACCCGTGCTTTTTCCCCCTTCCATATGTCTCGTTATTATATGCAGGGAAATAGAGCATGTTTACATATTCCATATACTTAATTCATATTTTTGGATGTTTATTAATTAGGTTAAAAACTTTGCTCAAGGAGTGCAATGGCATTGCCCCAATCTGTGAATTTAACCTGTAACCTTGTGACTACAGGTTATTACAAGTGCTACACTCCACAACTTCTGCTTCTGCACCATGGAAGCTGCTTGGAGATCTTTAAAGGGAATTCCTCAAAAAACATGTGTTGGAAAAAGGGCTTTTTTTTATTCATGTTTTTTCTTTACATTCCCCATCCCGGGGAATACATCAGTCTCTCAGAGACGGAGCCAAAAGACAGAAAATTGCAGCTGGAAAGAGATGAAGGGAGAGAGGCTGCACCGAAACATCAGCTGGTAGACAGCATTCCTCATCTGAGGAAGAGCTGCTGGTTCTAGGAGCTCAGACCGACCCCATCTGTCTGGTGCCTCGGCATAGCTCTGCCCTCTCGCCAGGGAAGCCCCCTGAAAAGAGCTTTTGATGCTGGTTTTGTTGCTGACATCAAGATCTCCATAACCAGCCAAGTCTTTTCAAGGTGAAAGCTGTGCACATACGTGTGTGTGTGTGTGTGTGTGTGTACATCTTTGTACTTGTGAGTCGTTTGTGAAGTTTCATTGATTTAAAACAGAGAACTTTAGTCATGCTTTGAGTGGCTGTGAGCTGTTGATCTGCCGAGCCCTGCTAACATAACGGTTATAGTCCTCACGAGTGTACACAAGCTATTCAATTATTTAAACCCAATGAAAACTATTTCATTCCTCTACAGGTGGGTAACTGAATGTCCAACTTCATCCAAACTCTTGAGAGGTGTAAATATTAATTTTCTTTCACCATTTAATTTAAACTCATGGGTAAGGTCTACTGTCCATGTTTATCGTAGATTTGGCAACGCCATTCTACATTTTCAGTGTGCGGCTGCCAGATGTGGTTTTCCCTGTCAGTATTGTGTAGCGCTAGATGGAATAATTTTATCATGATTAGTATCTTACATTTTACACAATGTTAGGCACTGTTTTGTTCAGGCGTCACCTCTGCAGGTATGTGTTTGAGAGGACAGTAGCCTGAATGGTATTCAGACAATTTTAGACTCAAGGGGCCTCATTCATTAAACTTTCCTAAATATGTGCATACATTTACGTACGAAACAATTTAGTACAAAAAATTTACGCCAGATTCATCAAACCGTGCAAAAAAGGCAGATTTATTTGTATTCCGTGCGTATGTTCATACATGGCGATTCATCGTAAATGACAACCGTGTTCACCTTATTTTGCGATTAACATAAATCCACGCCCATGAATTTCCTTATATGGAAGTTGTCACTTCCTTTTAAAGTTACATACGAAGCCAAAATGGCCCAGAAAAAGCAAAAAAAAAAAGAATTATTCCGACGTTGAAATTGAAGTTTTATTAGCAGGGGAAAAAAATAGTTTAGTAGGCTAATATTGTCCGTTCCAGTCTAATTAAGTAAATAGTAAAGTAGCCTACATGGTAAAGTAAAAAGACCAGGCAGGATATACAGTGAGCACCATAATTTATTGGACAGTGACACATTTTTTGTTATTTTAGTTCTGTACTCTAGCACTTTGAGTTTGAAAGGATACAATGACAATGCAGACTGTCAGCTTTAATTTGAGGGTATTTTCATCCATATCGGATGAACCATTTATAAATTATAGAACCTTTTGTACATAGTCTGACATTGTACACGTCTTCTTTTTTTAGTCCTCTCCCCATGTTAAAATGACATAGAAACAAATAGTCTACATCAGGGGTGTCAAACTCCAGTCCTGGAGGGCCGCAGTGTCTACAGGTATTTGTGGTTTCCTTTCAATCAGCACCCAGTTAAAGCATTGAGAACAAGGTGTGTGGACTTCTTAGCCAATTAGTGACTTAAATTAATCACTTGTGCTTAAACGCACCAAAAACCAGCAGACACTGCGGCCCTCCAGGACCGGATCTTGACACCCCTGGTCTACATTGACAGACCTACATGTACAATGTTATAATCTTCTAATGGTATGCCATAATTGTCAATATTATTCTCTAGACTCTATTATTACTATATTCAACTATTATTATAATATATTAGACTACATATAAATCTATCAATGTAGACCAGGGGTGTCCAATCTTATCCGGAAAGGGCCGGTGTGGGTGCAGGCTTTTGTTCTAGCCCAGCACTATGACACCTGATTCTACTTATCAAGGTCTTGATTGATGAGCACGATTAGTTAATTAGTTGAATCAGGTGTTGTAGTGCTGGGCTAAAACAAAAACCTGCACCCACACCGGCCCTTTCCGGATAAGATTGGACACCCCTGATGTAGACTGTAGACATGGTCCTCTGTATAGGCCAGGGGTAGGGAACCCTGGTCCTGGAGAGCCGCAGGGTCTGCTGGTTTTTCTTTTCACCATAAATACAGCAACTACTGAGACCAAAGAAACCAGGTGAGGTGAGTTAACTGTGTAATCAACTGCTTTAATGGATCAATTAAATGACGAGTAACAACTAAAACCAGCAGACCCTGTGGCTCTCCAGGACCAGTGTTCCCTACCCCTGGTATAGGCAAAGCTCTGGCAATGCTGTAACCTAGACTATATTTAATTAAGATTTTTAATGAATAAACAGTTAATGAAATGTATGTACTTTTGCAATGTTATTATTATTATTATTATTATTGTTATTATTAATTTATATTGGTTGAACAGAATTTCAAAAAAAATGTAAAAATAATCACACGTGGTTGTGTATTTTGGTCGTAAATCTGTGTGTTGAAAAAATAAAATGCAATCCAGAATCCACCCAGTAATCAAGGTAACAATGTTTTTTTTATTTTTATATATAGCCTAGCTCATATACAAGATAACATTTTAATGTTAGCTGTGCGTATTTGTCCTCGTATACTCCCCATTCCCCTCAAACCACCCCTTGGTTTCCAGTTTTTGTCCCATAGAAAAACAACGTCAACCCACAACAAAAGGATTGAACCAACGAGTCCTCCCCTTTAAGCCCAGCACGCTCCTTTAAACGCGTCAGTGTCTGTCTGTCTGCCTGGCTGGTGGTGTATGTGTGTTGTGTGGTTGTATTTCAGGTCTGACTCTCTTGTCAATATCACACTTTGAATGTATTAATGCAAAGCAATGGGAATCTTGCAGACATGGCCAAAAGACGAACCGCTTTAACGTTGCTGGTGCTGTTTGGGTTCCTGTGGGTCTGTGAAGGTAAGTGTACTGCGCCTGTTTATTTGCCGGCTATCTTTTGTTTCTCGTTGTTTATTTATTTGATGGTGGTGTGTGAGAGCGACCGGGGTTGGATTACGAGGCATTTCCTAGGTTCGCGCAACATGGCGCTGCATGGGATTTATCGGGCGTCGCGGTTGGAGTGATTAAATGTTGACTAGCTAACTAGCAAACCTGATGGTCCATGGCTGGTTTTTTATACTTGACACGGTCCTCTATATATAGGCTAATCTTTTGGAAGAATGTCGGTATTCCGTATCATTTGTGGGTTAGCTCGCTATCCGTGCAGCTTCACCAGTTAGCTATTAAGTTATTATCTAGCGAGCTAACGTTAGCTGTAAACACTGAGCGCCACATGATAAATTGAAAACATTGTAGGTTTGTTTGCTATGTGGTCAGCAGTATTTATTATTGAATCTAGCTAATTATGTTTCGCCAATCGCCGTAAACTAGGAAGGCTGATAATGGCCACGGCGTAGTAAAACTGAGACTATCTAGCCGGCTGCTGTTTTTAAGGTAGGTTAGTATGGTGGATAATTTGACTTAATTCTAGTGTAGCTAACCGGCGTGGTGAACAACAGCGCTAATACAATTTTAAATGGCTAAATCTGATCGCTGACGTCAGAATATCTCACTGATTTCTTTATTTCTTAATTTTAACTAGACTAGCAAACTATTTAACTTAGTTTACTTGCTATGAGTTTTTTTAAAACGATAACTAACGTTAGTCTAATTAACGCTGTCTGTAAATGATATAATCCAAATTCTTCAGAAGATTTAATCTGTTGTGATATCTGATGAGCTATCCGGTGTGAGAGCGTCGGTTGTATTTAGTTGCGAAGTAAGCATGTTCTCCATACGTTGTATTAATGCTGCGTGTAGTGGTTGGAGCAAGAAATTTTAGCCTTAGTGCCGGTATGAGACTTGTGAGTTCGAATCCCCGGTGGGGCATATTTCATATGGCCTGGTGCATGGTCGGTAGTCTGTATTAAATCACTGGGTAGGGGCAACTCATAAGCAGCCAGCCAAATAAATAATCCACTTAGCTAGCTAATTATTTGGGACATAGTTAACCCTCCATCTAATTTTAGTGATTCAGCACAACTGTTGTGGAGGACTGTTGACTTAGTGTTATAGCCTACATTTTATTTTCACGTGTTAAATTAATTTGGGGTAGGCATGACGGGACGAGGTGCCATTTAAGTTAGTGTGTGTACATGGGCCTTCAATTTCAATGCAGTGTACCAAGCAGACCTGCTGTAAGTCATCAAGGGTCTCAAACGAGCCTCAAACCATCACTGCTGCCAGAAATACAGTAAATATGGAAGGATCACTTTAAGGGTTTCTTCTCCTGGCTTAATTTTCCATAGAGTTCAATCTATGGAAAAATAAGTCAGGAGAAGAAACCCTTCAAGTTATCCATCCGTATCTACTGTATTTCTGGCAGCAGAGTGATGGTTCAAGGCTTGTTTGATACGTCAGACCCTTGATGACTTAGAGCCATTTAGCCAACCTTGTGTTCCATACTGTTCCAGTATAATTTACAGCTAAATCTAGTCCCACCCCCCAATTCCCATAGAGATCCATTCAAATGCAGAGACGTTATAGTATCGCTTGTAAGAGTACCAGAAAATAAGATATCAAGAGTCTTTTGATGTTGTTGGGTCACAGACATCAGGAAGTCATGGCATACAAAAAATATGCGACCAAATATTAAAAATGATTACTTTATTCTATATATAAATGCAGGGGTGCCAATAATTGTGGCACATGTGGTTTTGTTAAAAATAATTATTTCTTGATGAGGGATTTCTTTTTCTCATAATAAATTTACTTCAATTAAAGGTTGGATTTTTCTAATTTTGTTCAGTGTGAGATTAAGATAATTCACCAAACGGTGAATTTTTTTTTAACCCTTTTACTCATCTTTACCAGGGGTGCCAATAATAGTGGAGGGCACTGTATATCCTAGCACCTGCTAATGCCAGTGTTCCTAACACTAACTTTGACAGACGTGAGGAGTAAGTTTCGGTCTAGTGCACCAAATCAAAGTCCAACCTGGGGCAGTAATGCCAGTTGTGACTTTGGGATGTACATTCTCAACTTGCCTGTTTTTTTCCTTCAGTACAGCCAACACACAGCTACTACTATAACGGTTTACCATTTTTTTGGTTGCTCCAATGGAAATCTTTTGTTCACCCGTGCCCACCTAGAGCATAGCAGTAACTTTGAAAAACTGCCTCCTGCTGTATTGCAGTGTTACTTTTTTTTGTGATTTTTGTGGTTGCAGCATTCATGTATTAAAGGGTGTTAATCTCCTGTTTTAATCTCCTAGGACCAAAAAAACAAAACAAAAAAAACTAATTCCTAACTCGTGTTTGGTCTTTCAGGATCTTTTGGGTGCACTCTGCATTATATATTTCTACCAATACCATCTACTGACAAAATGGTAGTACTGTCCGGGGAGCCCGAGAACTACGGCTCATAGGGCTGGATTAATGACATTTTTCTTTGAAACTGCTCATAGGCTATAGCCTGTATGGTCTTTTATTGGAAAAAAAACAGTACTGCTGTGGCACAATATGATACAGGTTGACGTGGATGGTTTTGTCGGGTAGTGCTCATGTACAGGCTGGTGGATGCTAATGTTTAATAAGGCTCCTGTACTAGCCAAGTGTCACATTTGACAGCGGGGGTAGAGTGTTTGCTGGATGTGGCATGTCTGACCCACTACTGATAAGCAAGCAACTCAGCAACCAAAACCTGTTAAGGAGGAGGAAAGAATAGTGCATTTAACAAATTTATTTAACATTTCCACAGTAAACATCTAATTCATTAAATTCTTTTGAGACTCAAATCCATTATCCATTTATTGTGCAGAATTAACCCATCAAGAGCACTTAATGCAGTATTTCCTTTTTCCTGGAAATTAGTGAAATGCGCCGGTCTGTCTCTGGTTTTTAAACCTGCATAGAGATGTGTGCAAAACATCCCAATTTAATTGAATACTCAGCCGACGGGTAATGAAATGACTTTAGAATATTTGCTTGGACTGTGGTAATAGTCTATAACCTTAGTCTGACGCCACTCTCTTATGTGCGTGTGTGCGTGCGTGTGTTTGAATATCACAATTGATTATTGTGTCTTGGGTTCCTGAGTTGTGATATCAAATTTCATATTGTATTTTTGGCCTGAATATTGTTACACACACTTTTTTAAAGCCTCTTTTTATTAGTGTCATAGCTGTAAGCCCAACCCACTGTTTTAGCCCTAAGGATGCAGACTGGTATGAACTTCCTCTACACAGCCAGTCCTTTGCCTCCCTTCACACTGTTTTGCTGTTGATTGGCTTTATTGGTTTGTGTTGAGTATTTTAAAACATTATGGACTTTATAACGCATGGTCTTAATAATGTTTTTACTTACTGTGCCAGCATGTGCCAGTAGTCCTTTCTGATCTGTTTACTTAAATGGGTATATGAGCAATTTCTGAGTGTCGTCTAATTACACTGAATTTCAACTAAGATGTTTTACATTTTTCCTTTGTTTTGCCCTCAAAATATTACTGCCAATTAAAAGTACATAACATCTTGCTAATCAGTTCTCCATTTGAACAACCATACAGAAAAGATGTTGCAGCCCCAGAACAGCTATTGGTCGAGCCTTAATGTGCACCAAATCATTGTAAAATTTGAGCTGTGGAAATGGCAAGGAAAAGACTGTTGAAAATACTGTCAAGCAAGGGAAGTTTAAGGAAGTGAAATATTTACATATGTTAGACTCCGATTGAGAAATCTTATTGGGGGGGGGGGGGGGCGGGGTTGGTGAGGTGCATGTAAATAAGGAGAACAGGGCTTTGTGACCACCTGCCTGCAATCTTCCTGAACTGTCAGTCAGGAATGGATCTGCAGCAGATGAATTCAGCTTGTCCAGACAGTGGGTCAAAGGTCATGTCTGAGACTTTAGTGATGGAAATGAGAGGACAAAGGCCCTTCCTAAACGCCCAAGATGAGCCACACAGTTGCCCCAGTTCTGAGTGTGTTGCTTTCACAATGCATGAATCGGTCCATCTCCTGTGTGGATCACTCTCCTGTAGGTAAGTAGGTTTTCTTTTCTTGCACTGCCTGAACTCTAGCCATTGTGACTCAAATTCACTGGCTCTAGAAATATTTGAGAGGAAATGCACAAAGTTCTCCCACTTGCTAAATAAGTAAATATAAAAATGCCAGGGGTTTGGCTTACTGGCCAGGCTGGATTGTGGGAAGTGTGTGTGATTCTCAACATCATGACATTCCCATTTTTGCACATTGCAAAGAACTGGAACTGGAAAGAACTGATTATCATTTAGTCCACCCCCCCCCCCCTCCCCCCAAAAGAAAGAGAGAGAAGCCCACAAGGAACATTATGCCCCACCCGAAAAACCGGGAACTGACTTTTTCTTTTTGTCACTTCAATGTCTTTGAATCCTTTTTGTCTTTTTTCTCTCTCTGTTTGGACAAGATGTCTGTATGTGATGTCCTTTCTTTGTGGTGTCTTCATTATTGTGTGGTTTTAATGGGAAAATTTAAAAAGAAAGGGAAGGGAAAATAAAATTTCCCCCCGATAATGTGTGTTTTTAAAATAATGTGAATTGAAGTGATGTATGGCAAACTGTTTTTAAAAGAAAATGCTTTTATTGGAACTGAATTTTGCACATTGCAAGCATTCAAAATATCACATAACAAATCAAGGTTATTTTCCCCTCCTGGATAAATTCCCTTCTGCAAGGTCTATGTAAAATGATTTGGTCAATCAGTCTTTATTTTGTAGTGTCATTTACAAACCAGTTGGTATGCTGTGCTTCAGTTTATGTATTCAAAAGGGAATAATATATATATATATATATATATATATATATATACAGTGCCCTCCACTATTATTGGAACCCCTGGTAAAGATGAGTAAAAAGGGTTATAAAAAATTCACCGTTTGGTGAATTAGCTTAATCTCACACTGAAAAAATGAGAAAAATCCAACCTTTAATTGAAATAAATTTATTCGGAGTAAAAAAAATCCCTCAAGAAATAATTATTTTTAACAAAACCACGTGTGCCACAATTATTGGCACCCCTGCATTTATATATAGAATAAAGTAATCATTTTTAATATTTGGTCGCATATCCTTTGCATGCCATAACTTCCTGATGTCTGTGACCCAACAACATCAAAAGACTCTTGATATCTTATTTTCTGGTACTCTTACAAGCGATACTATAACGTCTCTGCATTTGAATGGATCTCTATGGGAATTGGGGGGTGGGACTAGATTTAGCTGTAAATTATGCTGGAACAGTATGGAATACATGGTTGGTAAAATGGCTGTAAATCATCAAGGGTCTGAGGTAACAAACGAGCCTCAAACCATCACTCTGCTGCCAGATATGCAGTAGATATGGATGGATCACTTTAAGGGTTGTTTCTCCTGACAAATTTTCCTATTGAACTCTATGGAAAAATAAGTCAGGAGAAGAAACCCTTCAAGTTGTCCATCCATATCTACTGTATTTCTGGCAGCAGAGTGATGGTTTAAGGCTTGTTCGATACGTCAGACGGACGCTTGATGACTTGCAGCCATTTAGAAAACCATGTGTTCCATATTGTTCCAGTGTAATTTATAGCTAAATCTAGTCCCACCCCCAATTTCCATAGAGCAGGGGTTCCCAAACCTGTCCAGGGGGACCCCTGTGTATGCTGGTTTTTGTTGCAACCACAGTTGCAATCCCAGAATTTTAACAAGCTGTTCATTTTTCTTAATTAGGTGCTTGTCATGTTTGGAGGAATTATTCACCCTCTTAAGCCACATTAACAAACTCCCCATGTTCACATTGTGCTTATTGTGCTATATTATTTAAAAAAGATAAGAAAATTAGATCAGATCCATTTAAAAACTGATTTGAATCAATAGGCTCCTAATTGGTGAAAGTGTGGACACATGGCCACTAAAACTAACCATTTGGTAGATAATGAATTATTCAAACACAAAGCAAATGATAACAAGCCAAACCTGCATTGTGTTAATAAGCTTAAAGAAAGAATTGAGTTAAACACGTGTTCAACAACCTAATTAGGAGCCTATTGATTGACTTCACTCTTTAATTTGAGTGAAAATACATTATTTTGTAACCTCTTTTTATGTAATTGTTGCAATATAGCACAATAAGCACAACCTGAAAACAACTGTTTCTTTTCGGATTCCTGTTTTCACCAGCCTGTGCAGCTGGTTTCCTGTAAGGTGGCAGGGTACCAGCACAGGTGTGTCCACCTGCCCAGGTGTACAGGAGCATGCCTTCATAGGTGCAGCAGGCCAGAGAGGGCTGGGCTTGGCTCAGGTATGCTGAGCTCAAGCTACCTGGGAATGCCGCCAATATAGGGAAAGCCCCCCCCCCCCCCTTTCTTTTTTTACAAGCCTAATAATTGCCCCACAGGACTTTTTGCCTGTGGGTAAACTTGAAGGAAAAGTCTTTACGCCCATCCTCATAAATCCAAAATTTGCCATTTCATTCCCACAGCTACCTTTGCATTGTGTGCAATTTTGCACATACTTATCAAGGGTTGTATTAGCTGTAAATGACAGCATACGAACAGTGCAGGCTATATGAGATTGTGATCTTTCAGCATGTGACTTTTGTGTACTTTTGACTTCTCACTTATCCTAATTCACATGCAATCCCTGGCTGCAGTTCCTAGTAAAGCCAATTTATTTATGAGCTATAGCGATGATTAGCCTGGTTTTCACAAGCAGCTTTGAAGGTCTGTCTGTCGGTCAGAAGGGACTGGGCTGCAAATCTTTCCAAAAAAAGTTGGTCTCAATAAGTGGAAGTGGCATCTAGCCACAACCCTAACTCTGACCACAACCTAAACTCCATCTCTAACTCTGACTGCAACCGAAATTCTTACACTGACAGTAGCCAAAACCACAACAACCCCAACCCTAACTTGGGCTGCAGCCAAAATCCAGACCACAGTCCCAAGACAAAACTGACCACAACCCAAACCTCCAACCATAACACCAAGTCTAACCCTGTGCAACACAGAGCCCCAATTAAAACTTGGACCCCAACCGCCCTTGACCCGCACCTAACTTAATCCAGATATCTGTAGGGCCCAGATAGCAGGGTGTTGCTTCATGGACGCAATAAGTTTTCCTTAATTTTAGAACAGACCCGCCCCAGGCATCTTCAGCCAACACTATTGAATTGGCTTGTGATCAGTTGCCTCTGATACATGGGTCACTGTCTTTTTAATTGCATAACCATTTTAGGCCTACCACTGACTAGCTAGCTGGTTGGCTAACAAACGGAATGAACAAAGCAAGGAGACACGTTCTGTTTCATTAGAGGACATGGATGTCAAAATGAAAGTTATGTAGCCCTAATCCACCAGTGATGGAACAAAAGAACAGGAAACAACATGTGGATGAAAAGTTGGGTGTGGTGGGAAGGGAAAAGCCACTTTAGTATGTATAGTGCTTTGCAGTACAATATGCGACTTCAGCCACTTTAGTATTTACAGTGCTTTACAGTACAATATGCGACTTCAGCCACTTTAGTATTGACAGTGCTTTGCAGTACAATATGAGACTTCAGCCACTTTAGTATTTACAGTGCTTTACAGTACAATATGAGACTTCAGCCACTTTAGTATTGACAGTGCTTTACGGTACAATATGAGACTTCAGCCACTTTAGTATTGACAGTGCTTTACAGTACAATGAGACTTCAGCCACTTTAGTATTTACAGTGCTTTACAGTACAATATGAGACTTCAGCCACTTTAGTATTGACAGTGCTTTACGGTACAATATGAGACTTCAGCCACTTTAGTATTTACAGTGCTTTACAGTACAATGAGACTTCAGCCACTTTAGTATTTACAGTGCTTTACAGTACAATATGAGAATTCAAATAGGAGTAGCGTCCACACTGCTTTAAATATCTTTGTATGGCATCTGCTATTCTTCAAATGTTTGTTTTACAGCTATGGTTAACGTGTTACCTAAAATATCCCCCTGGGGAGGTTATCTATAGTTCGGAGCAGGGGAGAAAGAAATAAATTGCAAAATAAATGCCTAGCCTGCATAGGCTGCACCGGTACAGTTCCGATACAGCTGGCCAAGGCTAATAAGAGGCGGTGGATTTAGGAAAACTAAAGTGGTCCCAGTCCTCTTGGACAGCCGGCTGCTAATCTAATTCAGCCACCAGAATGTGTGTGAAATGAGGGAAACAATGTGGCATTTGTAGACCGGAACAAAGTGCAGACGTCTCCCACAATGCACTGCTTTGCCATGGTGTAGTCTAGCCGAGCAGTTGGCGTTCCCATTTAATTCTCTCTCTCCTTTTGCTCATGCTCACTGTTTGACCCATAGCACAGTGAAAATTGTACCCTGGGTTTAATTTATTTATGAGATGTGCTACTACATCTCCCATCTCCCAGCATACCATGTCTGCACTGCTTGTTGTGTCTCTGAAGTAGTCAGGGTCCAGGAAGCGCTGAGATCAATTGGGTCTGACCAAGTTTCCCTGATGGGGGATGCTGGTTTCAAGAAGGAACTTTAAAAGAGAGAGAGGGATTTCCCTTGTCCAGGCTTGCTGCACAGTGGAGGTGTGTGGTAGATACCGGATAAACAATGTTAACCTCCTCTGCATGAACGCTGCCGTTTCAGCTATGGTCGCTTGTCCTAAATGGAGGGTGACTCCTACCGTTTTCCAGTAATCTTGATGTCCCCGCTCCCCACGCCATTTATACACTCCAGTCATGCGGTCTGGAAGAAAGTTTGTCCAGCTGGGTGCTGGTTTTGTAGGCTGGTGGCCTGGTGGCCTGGTGTGTGCTGTGGCCGTCCGAATTTGGCCACTGGCTTACCCAACTTACCCATGAGAAAATAACCTCCTAACAAGCTACACCTACACCACTGCTCTTTGGCAATGCACGCTGTGTTGTGAGCAAGGAACAGAATGGCTGTGTGATAGGGGTGCTTCTAGCCAGGCAGACTGCCGCAAGGCAGGGTGCGCCTGGCGCTTTCACCTCCCCCCTCGCTCAGACCTGTGCGCGTTGCCTCACGGAACAATACCAGCACTGTGCAGCCTTTTTTGTATTTTTGCCCGATACCCTGGCCGAACGCACTGCTGTACTGTTTCACTTACTCGTCTGCCTGGTCTGTGCTATGCATTCTGCAGCAGTTGCCCGAGCCACCTTGAATATTTCACCAGAACTACAGTACTGTGCAAATGTCTTAGGCACCCTAGATTTTTTTCTTAGATGTTTATTTTTTGTCTTCTGCATTAGTGTGTCAGTAGAAAAGAGCAAATTGTAGATTTCCAAACATTGATTTTCCAAAAACTTAATTGAACTTTCGTCAGAGAAAAGAAGAACAAGGAGTTCTGCAACAGATGGTATGGTCTCCACAGAGGCCTGTTCTCAACATCACCAAGGCTGTCTAGGATTACCTGGACAGACAGAAGCAAGCGAGACAGCCAAAGAACAGTGGCAAGTTCTCCAAAATGCTTGGAACAATATACCAGCTGATTTTCTTATAAAACTGAACAACAGTGTACCGAAGAGAGTTGATGCTGTTTTAAAGGGAAAGGGTGGTCACCAAATATTGATTTGATTCTGTTTTTTATTGTTTACTGTTCTTTGTAGTGAATTGTTTGATATTTAGAAACTTTTAATTTAATTATTTTTGAAAGGATATTCGCCTTAAGGATTTTCTTTACATGCGCCTAAGACTTTTGCACAGTACTGTATATCTCAGAGAGGCCCGTTGGTTCCCGCATAGGTAGCTGCATAACTACAGCAAAAGTAGCAAAAACAAACAATGTCGTCATATTCTTTTTGTCGCGTTTACACACTTGCTTTATGATAAATATTGAATGTGACATACAGAATGACTAAGTATGCATTTAAGCAACTGATTGCAAATGTTGTCCCATTTCATTCTACTGTGTTCCACCAACATTTTTAAGCCGAGGGCATATCTACCATGTTTTATCTGTGAAAATGCCTGTGTATGTTCTTTTATTACAGCTGGAAGATGTGCTATCCATTCTTTCTCCCTTCCAGCCCTTGTCCCGTCTTCCTCAGACATGGCCGGGCTTGTTTGTCTTACCTGTGCGCGATGTGCATGGATGTGAAAGCGGGTTCAGAACTGTGTTGTTTAAGTCATTGGAAAATCCCTCTTGGGTACAGGAGCAGGCCTTTTCAATGCCACCAATTTGTGAAAAATTTGTATCCTGGTGAGATGCTTTTTCATAGTGTTTTCAACAATGGGTTTTACTGAAATGATTGAACGTAAACACCAAATTAGGGTCAGGAAATTGAACAGCTACTGTATCTGATATAAAGCACCAATTTATGAGACCAGACACTGAAAATATACAATGAAATGCTCACATTTTAAAAGTTTGGATGATAAATAAATGTGTGGTAGCTAAATGGCTACATTGTGATCCCTGATTAAATTAATCTATTGCTAGTGTTACAGTGGGGAAAAATTTAAAGGGATCAGTTTTCGATACAACATTACAAATAAATGTGGTACCATCATACTTTACCCTTTATATAAAGGGAAATTCCAGCTTTGAATTCTCAGTGTAATGGACAATGTTTTTTAATGTTAAATCCCTTTAAGGTGATATTTGTTCGCCTTTATGTATGAGATATAGCGCAATAACTGTTAAAGCAAATATTAACTTGGCAGCAGCTATGTTCAGAAAAACAGTAAGTGGTGTATTCAATTCCATGTTTCTGTACATCAGTGCAACAAAGAGAACTGCACAAAATGTCCAACAGCCAATCGGCTTTGAACTGATCCAATGAGTCTTGCATGCTTTCAGTCACGTGGTGCGTTAAAATTGTGCAATGAAAAATAAAAAAGGGCAACCCAATTTTACTCCTGTTCAGTGGTCTGGAACTGTCAGAGCCTTGGGAAACAGCAGGCAAATGAAAAATTCAGTTCATGGAATAGGAAAAATATTGATTGCCAAACAGGAAATTGCATTACCAGTAGTGCCAGCAAATAAGTTAATATCATATAATGCCACATCAACACAAAGACCGTTTCGGCTCTTATTACATACAAAGTGTAGTGCCATGCTATGGCTGGGACAAACTGCTTAACTGGATAAACTGCAGGGTTCTGGTAATACAATAAAAAAATAAAAAATTTTAAAAAAAAGTTCTGTCGTGTAATGACTAATAATAATGATAAACTATTATTATGATAAAGACTACGAATGCATGTTTCATCTTTTGTCAAATTTGCTTCAGCAATTTAGAATGGATAATGGCGTGTATGTGGGCATGTGTGCCTGTGTATAGCCTCACTTTTCAGACCTTAAGGTACTTTGAGCTGGACCCTGCTTACGCTCTGTGGTCCAGCTAACTTATAGGGATATACTTTGCTAATTAACCAATGTTGAGTGACTTCTGGCACATCGTGATCTTGTGTAGGTGTGGCTCTAATTGGAGGTGGAAATCAAAGCCATCTCAACCATTAAACTGTAACATAACACTAGCTAAAAGATACTAGAACCATCTCACAAACTAACTTCCCTTTCCAGGCGCTCTGGCGTCTAGGAATCGAGACTAGCCTGTGTCTCAGGGGAGTGCTGTGATTGGACAGCTGAGGTCAAGGCCAGGGTCAAGGTGGGGTCAGCGGGTTCTCAGTGCTGCCAATGGGTTTACCGGAGGTGGGGGGAAGCTTCAGGCTGTAACTGCAAGGAGAGGAGGGCGGCTATGCCCCATTAAGGCCCCAGTCGCCAGGGATGCAAAGCCGCCTAATTGCAAGGGGAGACAGACTGGCCTTTGAGCGACCCATGCTGGGAAATCTGATTATATTAGAGGAAAAGTGGTGCCTCAATATTTACCCCTTGTTTATTGTCTATGTTGTTACTCTCCTGTCCTGATGTTGTTGTTGTTGTTGTTGTTGCTATTGTTTAAACTACGACTCTTGGTCTACTCTAGATTGAATGTCAAAGATTTTATGGGTAAATTATTGATGCCTGCTTGTCATAAGTCATTTAGCCAAAAGTCTTTGATAGGGTTGTAACAAACTTTATTTCTATAGCACCCTTCATGGATCTCAAAGTGCATTACTGGGGGGTGTGCAAAGTAGATTGATGCACGGAAGCCATTTTGCGGCAAGACATTCACCACGAATAAGCCAGGGGGAGAGGGACGGTTTCATATAAGCAGATATACTGGGGGATGATTAGACGGAGAGGCGGACAGAAATGGGTGTAGAAAGTACCTAACGCAAGTTTCTTAAGTATAGACGGAGCATGTGCACATATGTTGAGACATCTGACAATGTATTTGACCATGAGCTGCCCTATGGAATACATTGGTTGGGAATTAGCAGGATATGTGGGGTGATCTAACACACAGGCTGGTGTTTATGAAGTAGTGAGCGGTGCCATAGCGTACCAATTGGAGCGTCTGATACCGGTCTCAACACCAGGCTCCGATCTGGTTGTGACATCCCCCCGAGAGCAGTCATAACCTGAGGCTAAATTACAAGAACGGCACACTTTTCCGTCCACGCCAGCCAAACACTGTTTCTGCTATTTCTGTTAATATTACTTCTCACTGCAGTTAGAATTTTACTGGGGGGGATACAAGCATGACGGTGAAGTGAGTGAGCGATGTGTATGAAGAGTGAGAAATTGTGTTTTAGTATGAGAGAGAAATAAGGCATGAATTCCAGCATCTAAGTTTGGTGTGTGTGTGTGTGCTTGTGCATGCGTGTGTGCGTCAGTTAGGTTGTCGGGGGTGAGTGTTTGTGTCCTGTCCAGTGGCGTCTGCATGTCTCAATTAGCTCCCTGTCTGGCCAGTGTATGGATCTTGTTTCGTCCCACATCTTTGATAACGGCACTCAAACACACACCAAGTGCTCACTTCAGAAAGCTGCTCTAATATAGCTCCTCAAATCTGAATGGAGCCACTGCACCCATACAGGCCCGTCTGTTCCAGTCACTCTCTGCACACCCACCCCTGTCTCCAGGCCTCTCTCGCTCTCTGTCTATCCATCTCTGTCCTGCCTTCTCTTTCTGCAGTTCTACTCTGAAAATTGTCATGGAAAAGTAGGGAAAACAGGATGGTAGCAAAAAAAATTCCAGGATTAAATATTAACGTGTGGATGAGAGAGCTGATCATTTATATGATAATTAAAGCAAAGCATTGCGTTTGTTGCTTTTTTCATAGGGTTTTCATAGAGTGCTTGAAATGTCAATGTTAGTTTATTCTTTCCTGAACTTAAGAATGTTGTATCTATAGCCTTTATGTATAAAAAAAGCTAGCTGAAAGATGCAGAATAAAAGTTTTGCTTTTCCCTAAAAAAAAAAAAAAATATTGAGTTTATCATTATAAAAATAAAAAATAAAAATTTACAGGACGTAAAAGAGTGTGGTGTTTATCTCTGTCTAAGATTTTGGTTCCTGCCTCTAACAAAGCTTTGCACACCCACCCCTGTCTTCAGGCCTCCATCTCTGTTCCACCTTCACTTTCTGCAGTTCTACTCTGAAAATTGTAATTTGGCTTGGGCAGAGTTTGGTTCCTGCCTCTAACGAAGCTCCTGAGCCAGTAGTATTACCACGCTGGTACCACACCCATCTCTGTTAGACGTTAGACCCAAGAAACCCCGGTACCCGTCCCAAGTCTTTAATGACAAGAACCGGAGTGAGACGAGGGTCAACACTGGTTCAGCAGTTGATCGTTGTAAATAATTGCAATGCTTGAGAAGCGACGCTTTTCTTCTCAACTGGTAAGCTAAAAAGCAAGCAAACTATCAGATATTATATAACGTTAGCTATTTTCTTCCTTGTTAAGCTAGAGTTCGGACCGTAAAAGTTTACAGGCGAGAAAGTTGGCCTCCTTCCTCAGTTTTGAACAGCTACTAGTTGCTTCGAGCAACAGCCAGGGTTTCCAGATCTTGCAAGACTTTCCAGCTAAATGGCGACTGAAAACTAGCCGAAAATATATTTTTAACTGAAACCAATGTATTTTAAATAGAAATCACGGTTTTTTTCTGTTTTTTTTGCTTTTTAAAAGTTGACTGCACTTTGAAAGTAGTCCACTTTCAACTGGCTGTAAAACCACGAGCATGGCAACACTGGCACAGCAGTTAAAGGCATAGTGAACTTTGTTAGAACATAATGTTGTATAGCTACCTGGCCCCGATATGAGTCGTAATATTCAAGCTCAACTTCATGACTTGGTCCAGTGGTGAGCAACTGTCCAACGGAGAATGATGTTTTTTCTCTCTCCATTCACTCACATTGCCTGGTGAAACAGGTCTCAAAAGCACTTTTACTAAAAAACTTCCACGGAGAATTTAGGTGAGCACAAAGTAAAGGAATCAATGATAGTTTGACTTGAAAAATGATGGCATAATCACTGAAAATAACCCCGATAGACTGTCGTATTTTATTTGCTTTGGGTGCACCTTGGAGTGTTTAAGTGCGTTTGGTAGTGGATGCTAACTCGATACCTCAGAGTTGCGCTAGCATTAGCAATGTGTGTATGTCCAAAAGAAGGGACAGCATGGAATTATCTGAAAATGGTTTCCATAAATCAACTACATCATGGTTAAGTCGTAATTGAGACGACATGTCCAAAATTCCGAACTATCCCTTTAACTTCCATATTGTTGTGTATCCCTCAGTTGAATTGTAGCCATCATGCCATTCTGTTCTTTAATTGGTCAGTTTATGGTGTTCAGTCCCATTTCAATTTTGTGAGCTGTAGACTGAAAATATTAAATGTGCAGACTCATCAGAAAACGGAGTCACAAAGCTATTACGGAAAGCTGCACTAGATGGCCAATATGAGGGCTGGTCAAAGTCTGGGCAGTAAAACAGGGCTTGTATACCAAAGGTTGCAGCTTTAATTCCCAGGTGGAGCACTGCCACTGTACTTTCGAGGCAGGTAATCAACCAATATTGCTTGTGTAGGAGCTGCGGGCCTAATGTGGCTGCAGGGCGATGCACAGTACTGTTGAGCAGCACATGAAGTGTGTTCCTCCAAGTCAGCTGTCTGCATGAGCCCAACTTGGAAACTACTGTATGATAAGAAACGACAGCTTACACAATGTTCTTTGGAGGAGAGCACATGGTTGTCTGCACTCTCCCGAATCAAGGTTGTGATTAGCATTGCAATCTGAGCATGATTGGATATTCTAGACTTGGGTGGGGAAAAAAGGGGAAAAAGCACTTTTTTTTTTTGCTTGTACAAAATATCCAGCTTTATATAAATGTAAAATTAGTCAAATGTAAGCTGTGAAAATCACACTGGTTCTCTGACACAAGCTCATTTAGATCAGCCCTTAAATTCTGCAGTTGGTAGATCCAGAGGTTTTTATTTTTTCTGCATATAATCTAGACCTATTTGTGGTTTTGCACTTACCCACAGCCAACTCCTTAATGCCACCAGGACCAATTTAGGGCACTAAGTCTGCATACAACAGCAACAATGTTTTATTAATTTCTACTTTTAGCGGGCAGTGTGTGTTTCCTGTCTCAATAAAGAAAGAACAGGCATAAGAGAAACTGCATCCTGGTTGCAAAATTGCGTGGCCACATCGCTGCAATGCATTTTCCTCCCTCTTTCTGTTTTTCTCAGGTCTTTTTCCTTTTTAAGACCAGTCTAGACTGGGTTTAATGATGGATGGTCACAGCTGGTCACACAGTTAGCCCCTGCCCCTCCCCCTCAGGCCCCCTTGCAGCTGGGGCCATCCTAAATACAATAAGTACCCCACGCCACCTCCCCCTTCCCCCCTCCAGCCTCCTGTCGATTCCTCGGGGCACAGCGCTACTGAAGCTGCAGTCTGTCTCACAGACCAGTGGAAAGAAAGTCGCTGTCCAGAGTCCCCGGCCTCACATCTCCTTTTGAGCTCCAAGCCCAGGAGAGGTGCCGTTCGCGTTTGTGTTGGGAACAAAAGCAAAAGTTCTTTAGTCTGGGTGGGAATACTTTTCGCAGAGCTCTCCAGACGGTTGAAGGTTGCTTTGCTCATGTCAGCACTGAAGCCGCGTTTACTTCACCGGCTTGCTCAGTCGCTTACAACTCAGCTGGTTCCATTCAAGAGGTTTTAAAGAAGGCACACAGAAAAATAAGCCTTCTCTCTTCTTCAGTCTAGTTAAAGCAGTTACGCTTCATTAACCTGCTGCAAATCTTTTCGGTGAGGGTGTACTTAATTATTTCAGTGATGTAGAAATGGACCCTTGTTACTTGCAGCCAAGCTGTCTAAAATTCTGACTAGATTAAGATGTCTGCATTTCTCAGATCTTGGATTGCTTAAATTTGTTCTCCCGTGACTTAAGTTCAGAAAATTCCTTAAGGTTTGAATTGTTTTCACCCTATGCTAAAGGGGTAAAGGGTGGTGGGGAGTGGGGGACACAAGTGACTCTTGTACCTTAATGAAAGGCGATGCCAGATCAATCTTGTCATACATTAGATAAGAAATTTGGCTAATTTGAGGACACAAACAGACACACTCAAGCACGCAGATACAAACAAAGCCTCACTTCTGTCTGGGAATCAGATGTATATAGGATATTTCACAACCATTAAGAACTTCTTTGTTTAGGGAGAAAGGGCATAAAACATGAGGTTTACAGTTATATAAATGTATAAGTCAAGTTTTTAATTTGAGGAATAAAGCACCGTCTGACCTTTTTGCATAAGGTTTGTATCGCAATAGGGCAACTCGAGTGTAGCTGTTGTTTTGATATGCCCATTCCATGTGTATTATTGTAATATGCCGGTTTCATGTGTTCTGTATTTCCTGAGGAGTTTCTCCAAAAACAGAGACAGTGTATTTGTTTTTTTTGCTTGGTATCAGGCCCTAGTTACCCCTGTAGCCAGCAGGAATTTCCTCTGGCATGTATACTTGGACATGCTCCATTGGCTGTTTCTGGCATTTTATGATCTCACGCACTGACGAGAATTACCCAGCAATATGTTCCAGCTATTCTGCCGGTAAATAATCTGTTTTTCAACCCCTAAACTCAAGGGCAGGGGGGGTTGCAGTAGGTGTGAGAAAGTTTGGGTAATAGTCTGTCATTAGCCAGTCGAAGAGAGAAAGAGTGGAGATATCAAGGGTGAAGAAGAGGAGATGGTGTTACAGAGAGGGATGGAGGAGGGGAAATTGTGTGTGTGTGTGTGTGTGTGTGTCTGTGTGTCAGAGTTAGTTTTTGGGAGTGGAGATGAAAAGCAGACTTCAGTTGGGAGGGCTAAACTCTGCAGGAGATTGTTTGCCAGTCAAACGTGTGTGCAAACATTGGAAAAATTAACTTGTGAGTGTGTGTGTGTGTGTGTGGGGTGGGGGGGGGGGGGTTCAGAAATAAGCCTGTGTGGTTGCCACGTCCTTGAGAAGTGGCGCACCAAAGGGCCATTTCAACAGCACGTTGTCTACCACCCCCATTTAAACAAGCACTTATAAGTGGCAGCGCGCTGGTCTAACAAGGGTCAGACAAGCAGTAGACATTGTTCACTAGAAAAAATGTATGCGGTATTTCTAGTCCCCTGCGAGGATAACAATATATCCTATACAGTGCCCACCATAATTATTGGCACCCTCCATTAATATGACCAAAACATGTTTGATAATTAATTTGTTTATCTATGTTCATCCTATATGAAAAAATGGTATTACCCTTATTCTGTTACCATTGCAGATTTTTTAACATAAAATCACAAAATTCTGAAAATAAATATTGACACTGTATTTAGTACTGTACTGCACCCTCTTTTCAGTGTACCCCTCAGGTTTTAAATGGGGTTTAGGTCAGGGGACTGAAATGGTGATTGCAAAAGGTCAGTTAAGCTTTTTTTAAGGGAAGTATAAAGGACTCATCAGCTGGGGTCAATATTCATAAGGCTCTTAATGATTATAGGTAAGAGGCCGGAATTGGGTCCTTGAAATCAGGACAGTGCAGGAACCAATTCTAGCAGAAACAATGCACCACCATATTTCACAGTGGTGATAAGGTTCTTTTACAAAAAAACACCTCTGGGTGTTTGTGGACAAAAAGCTTGATTATTTTTCTTGTCTCATCTGGCCATAGAACCAGTGACACTTACTTTTGTGGACTGATGACAGTAGAGGCTTTCTTCTGGCAAGTATCCTCTGGAAGTTCTGTCTAATTGTATATTTGAAGACTTGGTGACCCAAGGATGCATCCAACTTCTGCAGTTCTCCAATTCTTATCCTTGGGGAATTCTTGAACCATGCTCCTTACCGTGCTTGGGGGCAGAATGCACCTGCATCCTCTTCCAGGCAGGTTCATCACAGCTCCAGTTGGTTTAAACAATTATTGCCCTGAGAGTGGAGATGGGTATTTTCTGGCATTAATATATTTTAGATTTTTATTTTTAAATCAACCTGATAAACTAGGTTACATTCTATCATAGCTTTTTTCTCATCTTTACCAATGGAGCCAACATTTCTGGACAGCACTATAGATTGTAACACTATTACCACCCATTTTATTTATCCAAACTGTACTCCCATTCCATGACTAAAAGCAGGGCGACTCGGACATTGATCAGGAAATTAAAACATGACCATTCAGAGGAACAATCTTTATTATGTGTAGCATCACACCGTCATGAAATAACAGTAGTGCTTGACCAAATTTATACAGTGAGTCGCCAATTGTAGATCAGTTTAGAGCAGAGTTTAAAAGTGCTTGGTGCATATTACTGCTAATGCAACCAGCACTGAAATGTCTGACTCAAGCATACAACAATTTGCATGATGTCTTAAATCCATGTTGTAGAGTCATACTGGTATATATCATATAGGATAAATTGCTATATTGCCCACCCTATCCATGTAAAATCATACTGATATAAACAACATATTGCTCACCCCTATTTGTGTAGATAGGTCCGTAGTCCTTTGTCTGAAAAATTCCCTCAGAAATGTAAATAGCCTAACTTTTTTTGGTAATTTGAATAGCAATTACTGGGCTATTCAAATTACTTATGCAAAAAATTACTTATACATTTCAGTTGGTTTACTTCAACTCCTTAAATGTTCAAGAAGGGCTGCATTTTGCATTCAGACACAACATCCCGTTTAAAATTTTTTTAATTTTTACTCAGTGCATTACATGTGCTGAAGTGGAACCATGCTTATGGTTTGATGTGGTTCAGACTATATCTATTTGTGTATTGGAATTGACAGAATGGAAACTCCACCCTGTTACATTACAACCAATCAATTTAATTTCAGTTGACTCCTGAATTGCAATGCATGACCAACTTTAATTCAGTCTCTTGACTTTCAATTAAAAAAAATTTCAACTTTTTTTGAATGCCCAGTCACACTTCTAAGTTCTCTCATTGTAACATCCTCTATCAATTCACAAAATGCAGGCACATTGTACTTCTTAACCACTGTAGGGCTGGGTGCAGGCTAGCTCATTATCAATGGAAAAAAGTACCCAAAAATTGTACTTGCACTACAGTAAAGATGCTTTTTAAAGTACTCTTATAAAACGTAAAAAGGTCTCCCACTGAAATACTACTTGAGTTAAAGTATATCTGACAATTAAATTCTGTACTTGATTATCAAAAGTAGGCTATTGGTGCTCACCCCACCCCTACCTTAAACAGTGCCCACATTTTGTTGCCTCATAGCTTGCAGTCATGCCACTTTACAGACACAAAAATATTTTTTTACTGTGCCCATAGCATTGGTGTCTATTGATGTTTCATACAAAATGTAAAACTGAAAACTAAGTGGAAATAATTTTGGGATTATGAATTTCAGTCATTATTTATATATTAAATGCCTACCTGTTCCCATTTTCCACATACCATCCATGTGATGTTGTGTTATTACGGTTCTAACGTTAATTATCCAGGTATCATCGACAAGCTGTGTTTGTTACTGAATCTATAGCCCTATTCGGACGGGATAAGTTTTACAGGGGGAGGTGGGGTAATGTAATAATTACCAGAGGAGCTCCGATATTTTAATCCCGTCTGAATCTGCCATGTCCGTAACTTTTACGGACTGCGCGCTCCCGCGCCAGTAAAGATTCCGGAGTCTTTTACCTACTGTTAAATGTCCGGTAAAAATTACCCCAGGTTAAAGCAATCCCGTGCGAATTGACATGTCCGGTAAAATTCTGTTATTTCCTGTGAGAAATGAGTTTTCCCCAGTCTTTTCTCCTGGTTTTTCACGTAAACACTCGAGGACGCCTTTGGCTTTGGTTGTGCTCTCTTCGGTCCAAGTGCAAGCCACAACTATTGGCCGACCTCTAAATTAATGTAACGTTACATTAAATAAGAAGAGAGCAACAACAAAAAAAACAGACTCAAGTAGGCTACAGTGGGGCAACGCTTGTGGCAGCTTTAGGTAAGCTATTGTAGCCTAGCTATAGCCTTACATACATGTTATGGCCCAACACTGTTTTTTTTTTCAAGCTAACGTTAATAAAGAGGTGTAATGCAGGATTCCTCAAGCTTTTTGTGGACATGTTTGCCATGCCAACATTGTCTCCACGTAGTTTTTTTTTTGGCGCCTGCATCTTTTCAATTGCTCCCTGACAGCGATTTTCTAGCAGAAGCAATCAGTTTGCAGTGAAGATACGACGTCGTGTGACTCGTGGGGAACATTTTCGTTGTGGACAACATGGAGTAGACACTCCCATCTCTGTAATTGTAGACGCTGATTACGGAGATACTTTATCCCGTCCGAATTGGCCATTAACATTACAGACGTCCTGTGCGGTAATAATTACTTTACAGACATTGTCCTGAAAACTTATCCCGCCCGAATAGGGCTTAAGACAATGGCTATATTGACCGTAGTAACCTACCACATTTTAAGTAGCCTAACCATGCAAGTTATAGTTTTAATGAAGTTTGGAATGTCTGATTGGAAGTCAGGACAATGAAAATAAAAAAACACGTAAGATACTAAACATAGATTATATTCTTAAGTGAACTATAATTGTGATCTGATTTTCAAATTGTGGTCTTGACTGGAGCTAAATAATGCTGAGTCGAATTTGTCAGCGCACAAACTAGGTGACGTTTGTAGCTATCGTGAACTAGCTAACTAGCCGTTGTAAATTATTTTATCAAGAATTCGAGCTATCTGACGTTATATTGTGGAATAAACACGGGTAACGTGTGTCATTTATCTAGTATGTGTGAAAATAAATTGCCTAGTAAATGTCAGATGGCTAAATTGTAACAGCTAACCGAAGCTGATTTAAACAGACGGCCGTTTTCATGAGGTAAACGTAGCTACAGCAACATTAACTTACCACAGCAGGTTTCTTCAAATGAAATTCGACATGGCTTTGAACACTGGATTGTCATAGACATAAGAGACACTTCATTAGCTAAACATCTCATTTGGCTTCAAGAAATAGGAACATTTGTTTAATATGGCTATGTGTTAGACTAGTAACTATCGTCACCAGAACCAGACTTTGCTAGTATGGTATGGTGCCATCTTCCGTCGCGCACTGTGCTCACGTAGCAGAGGCTGGTTGATGGGAATTGCTTTTGCGTTCTTATGGATTTTCACAGGAAAACAAATGAAATGCACAAAATGCAGTGGGCATACCAAATGTAACTACTCTATTGGGGTTAACTGTTTTTTTCTTATTGACCCCAATAGTAGTTATTTTCATAGGCAAATAAAAATGCTCAAAAGTACAAATTCTTTAAGAAAGTATTTCCGAGCAGTAACGTTAGCGAATTAATATATAGGCTACTGAATTATGCTGGAGTACTTCAAAAAATCATACAAAATCTATGTAGTGAAATAGGGCAACAATGCTGATTGATGGAATAATGTTTTAAAATATATATTTATGTAGGTTCCAAAAACAACACACAAAAATCTTAAATGGATGGTCAGTAAAAACGCCCACAAATATGACATTTACATACCCTACCACTAACAAAAGAAAATATAATTTGGTGGTACTGTAGCTAGATAACTGTTGAAATGCTGCCCCGAAGACAAACCTTCTCACTGCCCTAGGTGTAAAACCAACAGGAAAAATAGTTATTTGTTACAGCTGCATTGCAATTTGAAGATGTCAACTCTCTCTCCCCATGCGGAACGTTTTGTGGTGTTGAAAGATTTTTTTAAAAACATTTTTTACAGAGATGTTATTTGACAAGCAAAGGAAAAGTGCATGCCAGGACAGGCAGTTGGCAAAGGGTTTCATTTGAGAAGGTTTTACATTTTTCCGTCTGATGTTTTGCAGTTTCATTTGAATTACATTTACCTATTAAATCAAATACTACCTTGCCAAATTCATGTGCATATATGGTGTTTAATTTGTTTTTAAACCTGGAACTATGTTACATTTGCCCGTTGCAGACGCAGTGGTGCTGCCTTGCTGGTGCTGTTTCAACCTGTCTGCTTCATCTCCGCCCGATTGAGGGGGGCGGTGGTTGTTCATCTGCAGTGTAGTATCTGATTACATGCGATGCAGAGACCTCACACGCACACAGGGCTTGCTTACGTTCACCGTGGCCTTTATGCGTTTATCGTTTACTGTTTGCGCCCTCTGGTGCCGATCTTAAGTATCGCAATGACTTGATTCATGACAAAAGTATCATCCTCATTCTATGTTGGGTATCATCCTTATTAATACAATGGGACTTTCCTGCATTTCTCCCTTTCCCCACAGCTCTGAAGTGCAACTGCACAGAATGTGAAAAGACAGGCTATGTGTGTGAGACTGATGGAGGGGCCTGCATGGCCTCCACCTCCTACATCCGCGGCCAGGAGCGCCACATCCGCATCTGCATCACCCGGGATAAGTTGGTCCCCCCAGGCCAGCCTTTCTACTGCCTGAGCGCAGAGGGGTTTCTCAACACACACTGCTGCTACACTGACTACTGCAACAGCGTCAACCTCAAAGTCCCGATCGGTGAGAGCCACAGCTAAGGCCTTACTCTCCTGTACTCTTTATCCTACTCTTCCTTTCTCTCTCACGTATGCCTTTCCTTTCTCCTCCCCTCGTCCTTTCCTTTCTCCTCCCCTCTCCTCCATTTTCTTCTCTTCTCCCTGCCCTCATTTCTTCAAAATTTTCCCCTATTCATTTTGCTGATTTAATAAAGGAAAGTAAAATAACAAAGGCCCAAATAACACCCATTGCTATCCATTGTGTGGTATTAATCTTTATATGTGTGGAGTGGTTTTTGTTTGGGGGGTGAGGTGTCAGGAAGGCAGATTGTCTGGCTGTCTTCCACAATGTCTCAAAACTCACCATTCAAAATTCAACCTCAGTGTTTCTATTTAACTCAAATGTTTTGTTTCCATCTAAAAACAAACAAACCCTTGTCTCCCTTTATCTCACAGGTCTTGAGGCCCGCACCTTGATGGTAGCACTTATATGATAACTGTAACTGTACCTATCTCTAGTTCTTATGGTGTTTGCTTACCATGTGAAATGCACTTTTGTAAGTCGCTTTGGCTAAATGTGTCTGCTAAATGACTAAATTGTAAATTGTATTGCTCTTTCCTTCACACGCAAGGTTCCCTCACAAGACCCCCCCCCCCCCCCCACTATGCCACACACAGTGCTCTGCTTTCAGCCCACTGTCCACATCTCTGTGGTTCCTCTGCTGACACAGCTGGGAGGGGCTATAGTGGGCAGGACCTGTTCTAAGTGTTGTTTAGATGAGGATGGGGGGGAGGGGGCGTAGCCACCGGGAGGAAGTTTACCTTTGAGTACCCATCCTTGAAACATTCCCTTACACCAGTACAGGTAAGAACTCACAGGTGGTGCCGTGCACTCAGTTTCTCCATTATTTTTATTTTTCTTCCCCCATCCAGGAGTCCCGGGGAAGCCAGGCGAGCTGGGCTGGACAGGGGGCGGGGCCAGTTGGGGGCCAGTGGAGCTGGTGGCAGTGATTGCGGGGCCCGTGTTCCTGCTCTGCCTGGTCTTGATCGTGGGCTTGTTCCTGTTCCAGCACCACCAGCGCGCCTACAGCCACCGGCAGCGCCTGGAGGTGGAGGACCCCTCCTGTGACCACCTGTACCTGGCCAAGGACAAGACCCTTCAGGACCTCATTTTCGACCTGTCCACCTCTGGCTCTGGCTCCGGTACGCCACCCTCCCTGCAGGCCCAGGCCTTCATTCGTTGGGGCGCCAGACAGCTGGATTGGCTGTTCCAAGTCATGCAAGTTATGGGCAGCCATTCCATTTATTATATAACTCTCGGTGTAGAGGAGCAGGGGTTCTGTAACCCTCCAAAGGCTCAGGGGATTTGCCGGAACACAACTTCCCAAACCTCGGATACTACTTAATGAGCAAATACATTTTCTGTGATCTACCCCAACCTGAAGACGTGACCTATATAGTATAGTCACAATTGTGGAGGAAGCATGGTATATATTTAAAATATATTATAATATACAGTAACTCCATGGATACTAGCCAACAGCGCATTAAGTTTCCCTCTTTGTGTTTGGGAACCAGCGGTTCAAGGATTAAACCCCAAATTAAATGTAACTTAAAGGTTTGGCTAATAGGTTTTCAATTGCATGTTGCCCCCTTGCAGGCCTGCCGCTGTTTGTGCAGCGGACGGTGGCACGAACCATTGTCCTGCAGGAGATCATCGGGAAGGGCCGTTTCGGGGAGGTGTGGCGGGGGAAGTGGCGCGGAGGCGACGTGGCGGTGAAGATCTTCTCCTCCCGAGAAGAGCGGTCCTGGTTCCGCGAGGCTGAGATCTACCAGACCATAATGCTCCGCCACGAGAACATCCTGGGTTTCATCGCCGCTGACAACAAAGGTAAATTAACAAACAACAAATTTAATTGGATGTTGATAAGCACGAAGGGATCGGGACTAATTCTGTTCTGCTTTCACTATTCGGCGTGTTTCGACTGACTTAAAGTTTAAAAAAAAAAATCTAATCTCCCTCTCCCTCTCCCCCTCTCAGATAATGGTACCTGGACACAGCTCTGGTTGGTTTCAGACTACCATGAGCACGGCTCCCTCTTTGACTACCTGAACCGCTACTCCGTCACTATTGAGGGCATGATCAAGCTGGCGCTATCAGCCGCCAGCGGCCTGGCCCACCTGCACATGGAGATCCTGGGGACGCAAGGTGGGAAGACTAAGTCAAAGTCTTAAAAATATGGCAATCCCGTGGCAATTAACGCAGTGTAGGGGTTCTCCCAGTGTTCTGACTGAATGCCCGCCCAACTCTCCCAATCTGGCCACCTAATCCTCCACTATTTTAATTGGCTGCATAGTTCCCTCCGTTCCACGCCATAGGATGTGTGGTGAACATTCTAACAAAAAATAGGGTGGGCACAACACATGGGTGGTGGTTGAGGGGAGTGTGCCTGTAGATATAGTTCTATATGAGTGTGTCTCCTTCAGTGTTCAGCACTTTAGGATTGTGAAGGGATCATCACAGAGGCAAACCTAAATGAATGCAGCTGAACTTAAAGGCGAGACATCAATGGAACAAGCTCGCTCTCATTCTCTCTCTCTCTGTCTCTTTCTCTCTCTTCTCTCTGCTCTCTGCAGGTAAGCCAGGCATCGCTCACCGTGACCTCAAGTCAAAGAACATTCTGGTAAAGAAGAACGGAACATGTGCCATCGCTGACCTGGGGCTGGCCGTGCGCCACGAGTCTGTCACCGACACCATCGACATCGCCCCCAACCAGCGTGTTGGTACCAAGAGGTGTGCACGCATGCACTGTTTCCACACACACAGCCTCACACTCGCACTGCCCCCTCCGCCCCCCACAGCGCGCACACACACACACACGCACATACATACAAACAGACACACACGTGCATGGACCCCGCTACAGACACACTGCCCCACACATTCTGGCCCCATCACTGTGGAGGTCAGACAGGTGAGGGGTCCTCTCTGTGTTTCAGGTACATGGCCCCTGAGGTTCTGGATGAGACCATCAACATGATGCACTTTGACTCCTTCAAATGTGCAGACATCTACGCCCTGGGCCTGGTGTACTGGGAGATCGCACGCCGCTGCAATGCTGGGGGTGAGAGGGGGCGCCAGGAGGGTGGGAGGGCAGGTTGAAGAGGAGCGCACTGGCCTGTGAGGGTGGGCGTGGTTTTAATGCTACTGGGACGTGTGTATGCATTGTCGCATCATTCTGCGCAGCCATCTGTGTGTTTGGGGGGGGGGGGTGGGGGTGCGTAACGTCTTTCTGCACAGCTGTCTGTGTTGGGCTGGGCTTGCGTAACGTGTCTCTGCACAGCTGTCTGTGTTGGGCTGGGCCTGCGTAACGTCTTTCTGCACAGCTGTCTGTGTTGGGCTGGGCCTGCGTAACGTGTCTCTGCACAGCTGTCTGTGTTGGGCTGGGCCTGCGTAACGTCTTTCTGCACAGCTGTCTGTGTTGGGCTGGGCCTGCGTAACGTGTCTCTGCACAGCTGTCTGTGTTGGGCTGGGCCTGCGTAACGTCTTTCTGCACAGCTATCTGTGTTGGGCTGGGCCTGCGTAACGTGTCTCTGCACAGCTGTCTGTGTTGGGCTGGGCCTGTAACGTGCACCTCTCCCCAGGTGTTCATGAGGAATACCAGCTGCCCTACTATGACCTCGTGCCCTCTGACCCCTCCATCGAGGAGATGCGGAAGGTGGTGTGTGACCAGAGGCTGCGGCCCAACGTGCCCAACTGGTGGCAGAGCTACGAGGTAAGGGCAAGTCTCACATTCCCCAACCCACTCACACTTCATACACACCTCACAACACTACACATACTCCATACACTCTCCATCCCACACTGTATACATACACACTGCTCACCACACACACTCCACACTCCTCAGACCCCACACAGTCCACTTGAGAGGCACAATGGGCAATTCCACATTAGACTGTAAACAGAGGAAACTGTTATTTCGTGTTTTAAAAAATAATTTCATAAACGCTATCAGACGTTGACATACTGGTAATGCGTAGGTTTAAACTCAAGATGAGACTTTTAATGCTCCGTCCTTCCTGTATCCGTGTCATGGTCCCTTCCTCCTCCCCACTTTCCCTCTTTCTCACCTTCCCTTCCTCTGTCTCTTCTCCTGCTGCACTCTTTTCTATTCACTCCTCGTCCTGCAATCTTCTCTCGTCTTCCTTCTCCTCCTCCACTCGTCTCTCACATACCATGTATCCTCCTGCTCTGCGCTTCCCGCCAGGCCATGCGCGTGATGGGGAAGATCATGCGGGAGTGCTGGTACTGTAACGGCGCTGCGAGGCTGACCGCTCTGCGCATAAAGAAGACGCTGTCGCAGCTCAGCGTGCAGGAGGACATCAAGATCTGAGCAGACCGGCCCCACCCAACCCAGCCCACAGTGGCTCTGTAGGGGTTCCTTTTTATTTTTTTATTTTAATTGTACTTTTTTTCTGGAGACGCACAACTAAAGAAAACCACGGGGGCGGGAGAAAATCGAAGAAAAATAAAAAAACTTTTAAAAGGAAAAAAGTATAATAAACCTGCCAGTTTTAAAGCCACAGTCCAATTTGCGACAAGGCCTACCTCACCTTTTCAGCCAAAACTACTGAGTAAAATAACCCCATTCCCTCTGTCCCACCCAGTCCAGCCAATGTACAACTCCCCTCAAACAGCCTCCTACCCACACTCCTCTCTGTTCCCACTAAAGTGGGACACAGACTGCTAATACAACTCCATCTACTTACTACTACTATTATTACTAGTGCTACTACTACTATTACTATTATTACTACTACTACAAGTAATACTACTGCCCCTTTGTTGAGTTTTTAAAGGCAGGAATTATCTGTACAGTGCTTAATTTAAAAAGATTTGTACATCTTTTTTTTTTTTTTTCTTTAATGTACTCACATATGAGCCCTAAGATGAATTTCATTACACACTTTTTTTTTTTTGGTTGCCATCCCTCCTTTTATTTTGTAAGGGCGTAGGATGCTATCAGAAAGTGTGTTTTAAATGGACTTTCATTTACTGTAAGGTAATAATGTTGTTTTTATTATTTTATTACTTTATTTTCCCTACTTGCCCATGTTATTATTGCTGTTTTGGGGAAAAATGTGAAATATTGGCATTATTTCTGGAATTTCTGTTGCAAGGTCCCTTGTAAGGGTCCAGCAGTGCTCATAAGTACTGTTAGACTCACCCTCTCTGCTATGTTCCTAGGTGGTCCCACAGTATACCGGTAGACCTGCCAAACCTGCCAAACTGTAACTGCTCAGTCCCAAAAGACCAGGACCTGCGTGGTTCACACCAACTGTAACTTTCCGGCTTTAAATTAAGGAGATATACGAGCTTCATAAAGGATTTGATTGGTTTGTGCTGGGGGCGTCGTTTAATATCGATCGTGTCACCAGGTTGTGGAGCTCGCTATGTGAGACCCTGGGCCCCGCCACCTGTGACGAAGGTATCGACCGCCTGCTTTGCTATTGCACGATTGAGGTGGTCGAGCTGGTGCAACGTTCCTTAGCAGTGGCCGTAAGTAAAACAGCGTCTTAAATGGCGTGAAGAAAGAAGTCGTAGGCCTACAACAGGGAAAAAAACTCAGGCTCGAGGCACCGCTTAAGTTTTCTATCTTTGTTTCACGCAAAATGTAGGGTATAAGTTCGGTCCAATTGGATGAGCAAATAAACAACGTAGGCATGCATACTTGGCAATTAAAATGGGTAACCTAGTGTTTGCGTTTTGGGAGAAAAATATGATGTATTTTGCATATCAACGTTATTTGTCATCTCCATGGAACTACTGAGTCATACATTGTTTATTTTCCATGTTAACCTCTCTTCCCCTGAGCCAATTCGATATAAGGTACGACAATTTCCACTGATAAATCAAGTTTAACGGTAGGCGACTTATTCATTGATAGGTTTACTTGATTTATTTGGTGGATTATGGTGTAGGCCTATATCAGTATGAGTCCTTAAGTTATTAAAACCTGGGCTTCGTATACGTATACGTATTAGGCTCATGCTGAACTGTCACACTGAACATGATTTTTTGTGTGATAGATTTGTGTTCTAGGCTATTTCTGGTTTATGTCGGCATTTTCCTGCCTCTATATGCAAATTGTAAATAGGTTGTATAAATTACTGCATATTTCGTTTCCCAATGATCATTTTGATGACACACTTGTTCACTTATGTTTTTCTTTTTTTTTAAGTTTATGATTTCTCGAAACAAATGGATCAGCCTATATTTTAACTACATTTTAGGTTGATAGCGTGTGCACACGCAAAACCAATAACATGACCAATGATTGGCCATGGCATTTGTTTTGCACCAATCATTGGTTGTGTTATGTTATTCTAAAAGGTTTTGCACACGCTAAAGGTCTTAGTAAATCAGGCCCTAAGTGCGGTTCTTGGTTTATACTCACTCATATACTCACTCGTATCTAATCATGCCGATTAATTGCGAGCAGGGCCGCCTAGCTTGCCCATCCTTGTAAATATATAGCTGCGTTGACTTTTTCTTGTGCCGTTTTGTCTCCTTATAGGTATGTAAAGTTTAATACCACAGGCCAAGGGGCTATAGGAGCTCAAAACCCAAAATCTTCCTTACAAAAGCCCTAGTGTCAGTCCTGTGACCTTTATAACTGTTCATTTCCTAATCCAGTTTTCACTGGATAGTATACTGAGCGTTATTACAGTTTGTCTCTACTTGAACCCCGTCGACACTGGAGCATGCAGTACAAAATATGCGACTAACAACTCAAATAAAAACTGGATAGTATACCGAGTAGTGTCTGATTCCTGAAATGGATATTAAGTAGTGACTGTTAACCACTCCAATGATAAACCATCTTGATAACATCTATACATTTAGAAATGTCCCGTTGAGTTCCTGCTATGAAATTACGTAAGGTAGGATGGGAATGTGTTCAGTGATGTGTATTTAATAGCTATTGTTCAAATGAACTGTGTCATGTTGAAACATTTCAGTTGATGTACCTTTTTTAATATAAACTTGGCTTCAAAGCTGGATTTTAACAGAAACCTTCAGAGTCCAATGTTTTTGCGCTACTGCGACAAGGGTTTCAGAACTGATGGTCCTGATTGGGTGGATACTTACTTAAGGTTTTCTGATTGGTCTTTTGTCAGTTCTGTTTAACACGAGGGTACTGTGTGAACCAAGATGATTTGACTTAATCTGTACAATGTGTTGATTCTGCCAAAAAACATGACGCACAGTAAAATCACTTCTGCTGGTTTTTGGTCAGCCAACACAACATTTATATTAGTGCAATGGAGGAACCCCACCATCCACTAATAAAGGGCAGCATACTAAAATGATGGATATACCTGATGGTGCAATAACCAGTGTAAATTTAAAGGGGATTATTACAATGGAAAATGTGCTCATCGAAATTCTAGCCTGAAAGAACCGTGTTTTCACACAGGGTAACTGATGATTTTGTGGTTCCCTTTTGTATATTTTGGCCATGACGGATCTCATGGGAGGGTGGCTGCTGTTGTAAGTTTCACATTTTAAGTCAGAGGTCCAGTAGGACCTGTAGCACCTTGATTTCTTGCTGGTCCTGGTTCTGGTCCTTTCAAAACACCCTCGATTTCATATCTTGGTGAGATGAGTTTTAAGGGGGGCTTTATTTAGAACCTGAGGGTTCATAGCTGCCTGCGATATCCAGCCTGAAGAAGCCAGAGTCTCTGAGAATCCTCAGCGAATCCTTTGTATCTCAGAGCTCTGAGAATCCTCAGAATCCGTCTGTGCCGTCACTCCCCAGTTAAAGCATAGCCTACCTCAATGTCCACTTGTACAGCGCAGGAGAAATGCCTTGTTCTCTGATCATGAGGAGAGCGAGAGAGAGAGAGAAAAAAAACGAGGCAAAGGGCATAAGTGGAAGTGCAAATCTGAGCAACAAGTGCAGAACTGCAGTTGATCTACAGTATTTGGTTGGGTTGGCGAAGATCCACGCTTGTTCGTCTTTTGATCTTTTGCATAATAAGGGTTGCTTTTTAGTAACAGTGATGCCCTTAAAGGTTATAGTGAGGTAATTAAGCAAACTGGACGTTCAAATCCTTAACGTAGGCTGCTTTGCATCATCGCTTTGTGTTTGATCAAAAAGTCAAACTTGTCAGGGTTTTTTGCAAAATGAACACGCAGAAGCTTGGTCAACCACAGGAAATGTGGATGTGCACGCACAGGTTTAACATATGACTGGGGAGTCCGGAAAAACGGTGCTTTGCCATTGTATCTGTAGCACGAATCATCAGGGATCGAACGCCACCACAAGATGGCTACTGAAACGCCAGTGAACCAGTGGTCCGCAGGACAAGAAAGGAGAATGATTTTACCCCCCCCCCCCCCAACAGTTTTATTTTATATTCTCTTTGATCTTTGCTTGTATTTTTCCCTTTGGTTTCAGTGTGGGACTGTCAAGGGGAACAGTGTGTGTACATAATTTCCTGCAAGTGTTGCTGCTAACCTGGGGAGGGGTGTGTGTCAGACGGGCCAATTTGGGGAGGTGTGATGTGTTAATTGTGTTCTTATGAATAAGGGGAGGGCGGTCCTTTTAAAAGTAAAAAAAGGGGTCCGGCGAGATTTTATGAGTACCAAAAGTCCAGCGTAGTGGCACCGTTACGGTTGCTTTTTGAAAAGCCGGAAAATGTACTTCAATCAACAGCAGCCACATTCAGCCTTTAAACCTGCACCCCTGTCATCTAGAAACTAAAATCTGTGGATCTCCATGGCCTGTCTGTCCACACAGCTTCAAAAAATTTTAAAACCATGTTAAAAACAAATCTTTTCAGGACTAGTTTGCAAACATGTATATAGGTAATATATAGTAATAAATAGTTTTTTTTCTAATGCTCCTGTTTTTGACTCATTACTTTTGTACTTTTTGTTCAATTTGCTTGGATAAGTTACTCAGATACTGTATAGTATCATCTGTATGTACTTGCATATACACACCAACACACACATGCATGTATCTATAGTCTTAAATTGATGAATGACATTTGAGGCTTATCACAACACGAGGGCATTTATTCAAAACCACTGTATAGGTTAGGAATATGCTGTTTTTGCTTCCATACATCTTGGTGATATTACTAAAATGCAAGCGCAGCCAATTCAAACCCTTTCATTTTAAGTGCATATTCAGCAATCGTTGAAGGCAGCTGTGAGGAAGTGATGTTGATAGCAACTGATGTCAATTACACTCTTGTCAGTCGTTTTAACAAAGCAAGCCCTGCACTCCACTTGTGAACAAACTAACTGGTACACATCAGTTGGAAGGGGGGTTCATACTTGGTAAGAGTTTAGACAGAACATAAAGTATAATTAGGAGAACAGGCCATTAAGCCCATTTAGCTTGCCATTTACCTACAAACCAGTGTCCAGGAGTACTCTGAGGGGTTCTCTGCCTAGATTACCTGACCTGACCATCTGTTCCATGCAATGACTATAAATGAATAAATACTTCCTGGATACATTAGTGCATGTTAATCGCTTTCATAAAAATATCCCAAATTTTCATTGCTCACAATTTAGAAGATTCAGTTTATTTTGTAGGCCTGAACCATTGCTAAAATCCCAGAGGGTGCAGACCAGCATGCACCTCCTACAAAGTGTGCATTGCACACCGCTGCTTCATTTTCCCTCTGCAATCAACCAGCTCTGCTGCGCAGTCATTGCTTCAGAGGAGTGCACTTCCTGTACAGCTGGTGCTCAGCAACCTAGAGCAGGGGTGGTGGGCAGAGAAATACCATTGCAAATTGTGCATTTCCCAGCACCAGTAGTACTTTCAGCCACACCTGGCACTGGTCAGGATCAGATTCCAGAGCATTGATGGCGCATCGTCATACAGCAAATCTTTAGTCATGCCCGCAAAAAGTAAAAAACTGGACATCTACCCACTGCAGCTCTGTACCATTCATTGGGTATAAACTGTAATACTGTAATTCAGTGGTCCCCAAACCTGTTCCTGGAGATCTACAGTCTTGTAGGTTTTCATTCCAACCCAAACACAGAACAGCTCATTCAACACCTAGAGAAATCCCGTTGGGCTGCTAATTAGTAGAATCAGGTGTGCCAAATTAGGGTTGACATGAAAACCGAAAGTACGGTAGATATCCAGGAACAGGGTTGGGGACCACTGCTGTGTGCATCTGTAGTGATTGAAAGGTGATTTTTTGTGAACCCCAAAAACTGATGGAATTATTATATTGAACAGAAACCGATTTGTGCCTGCCTGGGTTTTAATGAGTCTTAGTCAATTCTTAATGGACTCCAAGTTAGACATTTCTTTTGACTCTGAAGACGATGTAGATGTCAAAACATCAGTCCTATAAAGGCATTTTGCTCTGAGCTCTGTGTGCTCCAGCCCTCCTTATTTCGGGTTAGTCCCAGTGAAGTGGTCCGGGTAAGGAATATTCTTCTAGTTTGCTGGTCCTGGTTGTCGAGCACCTAAGTAGTCCTCTTTTATATAACCGGCCTGTAGTACGTTTGGGATTACTCTTATATTAAACTGATACTTAATCTTTCATCTAGAAATAATAAAAGAAAACTAATCAACAGCGCACATCCAGAACCTGATTTATGTGAACGGTTTCTTTAAAAGCATTTTGGTTAACTTATGAAAGACAGCACCACCTACAGCGCAGTATTCACATTACTTTTGAGGCAAACTTAAGGAATATATATGAATGCAGACCGCTAATTTATTTATTGCCTCAAGACACCAAGTTTTTTTAATTAATTGAAATTGTCATTGCCTCATATCAGCCAATTATATATATAATCCTAGCTACGTCTAGCTGCAGGAGTGTGACAAGTGACACCTAGTGGTCAACTGGTGAATAACATCATGGGCGCTAACTTCCAGCACCCTAAGGGGAGTCTATGGAGCTGGTTAAAGCTCAGCTAATGATTCAGTCCAAGATCACTATCTAGGCATGTACCAACCCACTGATCTTCGCAAAGTGCCCGAGAGAGCCGGGACACTGGATTTTGCATTTGAAAACGGTCACGATTTACGACAAACTAAAATATAACACATTTTATCACTGAAAGCACTCAAGTTAGTTTCATTGTTTACCTTTTTTAAATTACACTAAATAATTTTGAATAATTTATTTCTATGACTGAATAGCCTTTTTATACTGAATAGACTGAATTTGGAGGGAGGGGATTTCAATGCAATGCCTCAGGAGGGGCGGAGCCCAAGCGCCCTGTATTAGCAGCCGCCACTGTCTGCAGGCACTGCGGTTCAGCCAGGCTTAGCTCCCATGTTCTTAATACACAAGTCTGCAATGTGGCTTTGGCTGCTGCCAGTTTACATGAAAACAAAGCAGATGAAACTCATCTTGATCCTGAGAGCAACCAGGGAACACAAGGCCAGATTTATCATCCAAAACCCAGCCAGTCAGAATAAGTTCCCAACCACCAGCGACTGCACAGCCCGTCCAACCAACATTCCCTCAAAATCAACATACTATCAAAAAGATGAATCGAGACAGAATGGCAGAGAAACAGTGTATATATTTAAAATGCATTTTTATTTTTCTTTACAAGAAATAAAGCAGACATAAATGGAGAAGGGAAGGGCAGGAAAGGGGGTATCGAAAGAGAAAGATACAACCTCTGGCATTGTCAAAAAAAATATATACAATTCAAAATTATATCCATACAAAACATGCCACATACAATAAAAATGAGTCATTTATTCATCTTCCCTAAAAGTAGCTCTGCTGTACAGATGGAACTCCTTTTTAAAAAGTAGATATAATGCTTTTTTTTAAAAATCCTTTTTTTCTTCTTAAATTAAAAGATATGCTGAGAACTTAAATTAGGAGATTCAAACTAAAGAAAAAAGGGTTTAATTCAGGAAAAAAATCCAGTGAGCTCCACTATGTTTTGTCATAGTCTTAAGCCTTGAGAAGAAACTAGGAAAACGAAACCACAACTTTTGATATATTGTGTGACAGTCAACCCTTTTTTGGTTAGTACTCAAACATTGATTAAGAGGACAATTAGTTCTCATAAGCAATGGGTGTAGCCGGAAATCAAATCATAACACAGAATGGACTGTCCTAAGTCATTTCACACAGACTATTCCAACACATACACACTTCTGTAAGTAAGAAACGAAGATCATAAAACAATTCTAAAAAGAGTAATAAATGCAAAGGGGAAGGGGGTTAAAGAGCTTCAAGATTTTTCCATTGAGTGTACCAATCCAAATGTGACCAATCAAAGGGCAGATGTGGTCATCAAGGAGCAGTAGCATAAATATTAACGCGTGAATAATAATATTACGTAGCTAAGTACACTAATGTCCCGCACCATCACGCGACACTTTTTTTTTGTTGCAAAAATGTGATTTTTTAATTTCATTAATTTTTTAAAACATTTTAAAAAACTTTTAATAATCAAGAAGACTTCTCCTTGGGAAACCCCTCTCACGTGTGTACATGTCAAGCCTCATTACCCGAGCCCTAGTCCCAGTCATGGACACATCCGAATAATGTAGCGGTCTTATCAAGCATTGCTTTACCATCTTTACAAGCTTATTGCAAAATCTGCTAATAGAAAAAAGGTAAATGCAACAAAAAAAAAAAAAAAACTCTGCTTCATATACATTACTTAAGTTTGTGGTTTTTATATATATTTATATATAATTTATTTTTGTCTAATAAAATGATATCCAGTGGTTTGTTTTTTTAATCTGTATTTCACTATAATTGATTAAAAAGGGGTTTGGAACAAGTGTTTTACACCCCGTTGTTTATATACAGTTTGTACACTTTTGCATCTTTCGTTTACTTTTTCTTCAAAACAAGTGAGGTCATACTTGTAGGTCAAGGTACGAGGGAAGGAAGTAGTATGGAGACAACAGCTCCCTTTTTCAACAACTTTTCCCCAATAAATTTAGAAGTAAACAAATGCCCTTTTCATTAATCAATTAAAAGAAAATCTTTCTCTGCCATTGCATCAAGCCTCTAAAAGATAGCACCTCCAACCTTTCCACCACACTACAGGGAGAAAAACACATTGGCTGCGGTCAGGCAGAGAAAGACACTACAGTAAGTATGCGATGACTCCGCACGCAGAAAGCCCCACGTTTTTTTTTTTTTTATACACGACGCTGAGAGGAATGCGGGCCATCGGGGGAGCACGTTTCTGGAGTCGCTAGAATTAAAAAGGGAGAGTCGTTGCAAATAAGGGGTGTGGGGGACTTACAAAGTGGAAAAATGCACCGAAACGCCACAGTAGTCTTGCATCCTCCGACCATTCCTTCGCCACAACGGCACAAATGCATAAAAGGATTGAATCGATCGTGCCCTCGGCCCTTTACCCAGCTGAGGGCCGATGGGATTTTTGCTGTGTTGACAAACCCGAAAAATATAAAATAAATCAAAATTAGAAAGTGTCTACATTTTACCCATGATCATCCTTGCTTTTTTTTCCGGGGGGGGGGGCACTCAAGTCGCGGAAAGTAACTTTTTTCCCAAGCCAAACCCCACCTCCACAGCCCCACAGCTAGTTAGAGAGTCTCCATTCTGTTGTGCGTTTAACGTGTAAAATATTAACATCTAATGTCATATATACAGACAGGAGGAAATAAAAAACAAGGATTTTGTCATATGAAACCATTTCCCACAATTCTCAGTTGAACAGACCTCGTGGCATGTATAACTAGGTTTCTGACAGACTCTTAAAAATGCATAATCATGTCCAAACTAGTCATATTTAATCTATATACATAGCAATAATATATATTGGGATAGTTTTTTACTTTTAAATCATCACCTTTAATCTAGATAGCACAGCAAACCTGCTGCTAAGTTTCCCTGCTTGTCCGAGAAAAAGCATTTGCCACAAAAAGACCCCCCCCCCCCCCCCCCACGTCCACAGTAGCAGTTCTACACAATCCCACAGACTCAAATGAGGTAGACTGAATCCAACTAACCCACCTTCAACAACATTTCAATTTAACCCCCCCCCTCCCGCCCCCCGTCGCCCCGGGGTCAACGTCAGCTTCACTTCAGACAATCTTACAGTGTCTTGGGTCTTCCCAGCGCCACCACCTTCCATGCACTTCCATTAGGTGCCACTTCAGGATTGTCTCGCCAAAATCCACATTGTCGATCTCTATTTCTCGATTTGTGGGAGAGATTGTTTCATTTAAGGGGGTGTACATGTGGGGGGCGGGGGTAGTAAATAATAGGTCCACCGTTAAAATTTAGGTACATAATGGCTTTTCTTCAGTGTTCTAAAGTGTACCCTGCTCCACAGGACTAAATGTCAATCCCATGTCATCTGGAGGAGATTCTGGCCAAAAATTCATCCTTCTGTTTTTAGTTTTTTTAAAGTCAGCAGGACAAAGGAAGTGAGGATAAAATTTTGGCAGAGGACTCTTTAAAAAAAATCCTTTCTCAGTAGTCCCAAAATCAAGAGATTGTCCCACAATTTGTAAAAAAAAAAAAAAAAAGATAAAATAAAATTTGCTTAACAACCTTGAGATCTCCCTCCTCCAAAAACTTTGGCTCCAGGTGCGAGAGAGGTCTCGTCTTTGACCCCGTCAATTATAGAAAGCCAGCCTCTCCTCCCTACCCTGAAACAGCCCACAGGATCGTAGGATCATAGGATTTGTTGGGCCGTAGCTTGGGAGTCACTGGTTTCTCTGGACCCAGAGGAGAAAAGAGGCTCATCCGGGATCCATCTCCTCTCTCAGTTCATCCACTTGCGGCAGTTCCAGGCTCCACAGTGGCAGGGGATCTTGTGCTGATCGTCCTCAAAGTCAAACTGATAGTCGTATGTCAGCTGGGGAAAAAAGACAAGGGGGGTAAAAAATACATAAAAATGACATACAACTCCCTACTAAAGTCACAGTACACATAACAGCTTATTTTTTATACTTTTGTGGCATTGCGCAAGCAGCTGGAGCATGCATACAACAGAAGTCATTTAAGCTGGTGAGATTGTAAATGGGGCCAGCTGTGCAATATAGCAGAGTATGTGATTACCTTGCAGTGTTGGGAGGTCTCGAGGCCGTTTTTAAAGGCCTCGGCCTCGGAAAGCAAGGACTTGGACTCGATGACTCGGGTCGAGGCTGCCAAATTTTTTCCATCATTTCCCTTGTTTTCTGTTTCAATTACTTTAGATTTTTGCCCTATTTTTGAAACTTACTTGAAAATTTATTGTATCATGTCCTGTAGGAACTAGGGGTGGGAATCCTCGGAATCGTTTGCCTTCCAGCTTATTAATTCTCTTATTGATTCCAGAATGTATTCTCGACTAAAAATATTAAATGTAAATGTAATTTTTTGAAAACTAATTTAAGCTACTATCATTTAAAAATCAATATAAAATGTGTTCGCGTAAGCTCTCCATTTTGTGATCCGTCTTCGGAAATTATCAACTATTCAACAGATTTGTGGAGTGTGTGGACTTCCCTCGGGAGCCTATAAGTAACTGCAAGCGTAAAACTACAGTGTTTTGATTGGTGGTAGACTAATCTGACAACGATTTCCTGCTTGGTCACGCACAGATGAGTAGATTTGGAAAGCGAATAACTAACCTAAATTAGCTAAATGATAATCTTCAATCTTCATCATCTTCAGCTAATAAGAGAAGCCAGCTTGCCTCAGGTAACCTTAAAGATCTCATCTTTCTTCCATGTAAATGTATCGGCTAAATGAGATAAAGGAGAATGGTGACAGTTGAAACGGTTCTGATAATGCAGAAACCAACGCAAACATTACGGTGCAGCTTTATGACACACGCCTAGGAGCGTAACTAACTCATAAGTAAAGTTTGCAATCTTCGTTAGAGAATGAAACTCCTAAATATCCCAATCACAGAGCAGCGGTTAAACAATATTTTAGCCATTTTTTTTGATATAACATTAAACTGATAATTTATCCTCTCTTCTCGCGTCCTGGCGTTTATTATTTTCCGTTGTCTCATTTTCTTTGATGTCTGATATTTTTAAGCACTCGTATTGATCAAGCCAAATTACATTTACAATGCCATCTCAATTTACAGAATTATACAATTCTGACTTTTATCGCTATGTTCGCGCTATGATGTGTATACGCCGTCGACCGATATAAATTATGTATGTGCAGCAACGTTGCACAGTGCATGCGTACACACTAGACACATGCATGCACATCACAGCAGCAGCGCTCTACACGCATACCATGTATCAGGAGTGCAAACTGGTGAGGGCCCAAAAAGGTGACATTTTTTTTGCCTGAAAATGCAGAAAATCCATGTGCGGCGCCCTTCCCATGATGCAGGTTACATTTTATATGAAGCATAGGCGTCATATCTGAGAAAGCCCTTTCTGGCCAGCCCCCCCCCCCCCAATGTTACATTGACACAAATGCATAAAAGCGCCAGTATTATAGCCCATGTACAAGGTTGTATAGGGTAATCAGTGGACGGGGGGAAACAATGTTGCTGCATTTAGGTACATTTAGCTACATTATTGGGACGATAGATTAGATGAACTACAATGTAGCAAAGCAGCGTTTCCTTTCATGAGGCACCCGCTGCTTATCGCAATTGTGTACACTGCGTAACAGTAGGCTGTATAGAGTTCGGAAAGCGCTTGGGTGGTTGCTATGGCAGCCATGTTGGGAATATGATATAGCATTAGGTAAGTATCGCCTATAGGCTATAACGTAGGCTATTAGAAAAGAAAGTGTAACGTTAGTTAACTTAAAAAACATGCAAAATTTAAAAAAACTGAAAAACTGAACATTATCTAGAAAAAAAAAAGCACGGTCAACACTATACAGGAATTTAGGAACTGTAAGTCCTTGGAAGCGCACGGACAGTTCACCAATGGCTGGGTCTAAGAGCTAGGCTACTGATCTACAAGTTGGCCAACTGTGACAACACAGTCGTTTCAGCGAAAGTAAGTTGCTTTTCTTTACTTTGCTCGCTGTCGTTAACGTTACTCAACTGTGGACGCATACCAACAAGGTGTCAACCCATATACTATAAGGTTATGATATGGGAAATCTAGTCTAATATGTTTATGTGTGACTATTGTAACTATTCAACTGTTTTAAATTGAGCACCTTGCTGAATTTGTATGTAGCCTACACAATCATTATTAGCCTATGTGAAAAGCTAAATAGCCTAAATTAATATATTAAACTTGAATCAGACAAATAACAGTGGTGGTTAGGGGTTTTAATATATAAAGATAATGTTCTATACGGTTTTTGGTGAATTTATACAGCTTTGCAAGCGTGAAAATAAGGGCAGCTCTCCCCAGAGGTTGACACCTATGCAACAAGTTGTTTCCAAGTTGTTTTCCAAAGAAACCCGCCTTTTTTAAGGGTAACGAGTAGAAGATTAGCGAATTATTTGACTCAGACACGGGTCCAGAGGGAGAGTATACTCCCAACATGGCGGCTGGTCTAGAATGCAACGCTTGTGACGTCAGCTTTCCGAGCTCTATAGAGTGGAAACATAGACGAGGGGCTTAGGTTCCAGAGGCAAAAACTCCATTCGTTTTTTTACATTGGCTGCGTACGAATCAGAGTATTCAGGGATTTTAAGTACACTACATTTAGAGAACATTTTGCCTACTTAATGTTCTCATCCAGTGTAATTAACTATCATACTCAACAGGGGCGGCGCCAGAGATTTTTCTTGCTGGTGCTACGGGGGGCTTAATTATTCAGTGGCGGTGCTCAGGAATTTGTAGTAAATACAAGTGTACACAAGGTTAGGTGCGGCATAGGAAAGTCAATTTCAAGCATTATACTACTAACACTGATTCTTGATTCACATGTACACATAATAGATACATCTATCTAATATATGCATGGACAATAGGCTACACATCAGAGCAATATAAACAAAACAATATAAACATAAGCAATGTAAACATAAACAAACCAACCAAGCTTTCCCCCAACACGTACAACATACCACCACCCAGCACGTAACAATGCAGCAAGCAGCATCGAAATGTGTGCTTTTCAACCGAAAAATAAATATATACAACACATTCAGTGTTTCCCCCAGGTTGTTTTGGTAGGCGGGGAGGTGCGATGGCATGACCGCGATTGTTAAAGGGGGGTGTTAACGTCACGAATTGCTCCACGAATTGCCGCGATTCAAAACACTAATTATCGGTATTTTAAATTTTCAGGCGGAAAGGGCCGGAACATCACCTTGCAAGAAACATGTGGTACCGCACCAAAGGCAAAACATTTGCATATGTAAACTAATTATATGGATAACTTGAAGGGTTTCTTCTCCTGACTTATTTTTCCATAGAGTTCAATAGGAAAATTTGTCAGGAGAAACAACCCTTCAAGTGATCCATCCATATCTACTGCATATCTGGCAGCAGAGTGATGGTTTGAGGCTCGTTTGATACCTCAGACCCTTGTTGACCTACAGCCATTTAGCCAACCATGGGTTCCATACTATTCCCGTGTAATTTACAGCTTAATCTAGCCCCCCCCCCCCCCCCCCAATTCCCATAGAGATCCATTCAAATGCAGAGGTTATAGTATTGCTTCTAAGAGTACCTGGAAATAAGATATCAGGAGTCTTTTGATATCCTTTTATACAGAATCATGATGGCATCACCTGTTTACCTGTGGAATACCTGTTTTTTTTCACAGAATGAATGAATTCTCTAATTAAACTCCACACTGCTATTATTTTGAACACGCCCCTTTCAATGAATGAGTCAATTACTCAGAACAAGCAGCGTGCATGTCATGACAGTTGGGTCTGTTGTTTTTCTATTACACTACTACATCTACAAGTAAATTATTTGCCATGCAGAAATATCACTACTAATAACAGTGGTTCATCAGGTTACTGATGTTGTACTGCTATTTTTTTGAACACCACTGTATGTATAAATAAATAAAATTGCACTGAACATTACATTATTTTGGCACAAATACTAATTTTCCCTGTCTGGAACTTATATACATACATGTATCTGGGACTTTAAAAAAAGCATTAAATACAATTTAAGTTGGGAAATATACATGGTAGAATTTTTAGCGCTGGACTCGGATAGTGTGGACTCGGATGGTGTGGACTCGACTACAACACTGTTACCTTGCATGTAATTATATGGAAATCGACTGCATGGAACATAATAGAAAACAGGCACTGCAGTATCCAGTATGTCAAACTCCACACACTGCCCCTGTCATGTCTGAGACTGAAAAATTCCCTTGACAACTCCGTAGTTCAATTTTAATGGAATGCCTAATATTGGCCAACAATAAAACTCTTAGTGAAACGGTCTCAGCAAATAAATTTGTACGGCAGAAATTTAATTCACTTCCTTCTTACATTTTCCACTGGGCCTCAGAACCAAGCCATCAGTGAAGGGACAGAAGTAGCATATACAGGCGGTAGACAAAATATCAGAAACACAGTTTTCCAGAAAATAATAAAACACCTGCCACAAGTTTGCTATGCAAAACCTAATCCCCTGTTCCTAACCTGATTATCTATGCTGTTTTGTAAATCTTGTGCCACGTGTACATTTTATATGATGACTTGTTTTTCTTTATAATTATGCCAATCAACCATAATTGCATGTTAGTCATATTTTTATGAAATGCCAATAAATCATAAATTACATGTCACTGTTATATCAGTAATAAGTGAGTACAGTTCAACAAATGTGTAAGAAGAAATCAGAAAACATTCTGGTCCCCAACAACTGGAGTTGATCTCCTCTATGTAGTACAGTGGAACATAATTAGTGAAAAACTTAACTAAAAAGGAATAATTAACAATTGGGCCATATCTGTCACTCATGTTACGTGCAAGTGTTGGATTCTAGACCAGTTTCAATGATCTTCTATTTTATTCAGCTGTTCACTTCACTTTGAGCAGAGGTGTTCACTCCCCACAGCTGTGCAGAGGTGCACATCTCCGGTTGTCATGGACCAAAAAGCTTTCAGTTTTTGTCCTACATTAGCTCTAAAGTGTTCTCACTTATTACTGACACAAAAGCAACATTGACAAATTAGTATTATTTGATAATAATATGATGAATGGCTAATTATGATTCATTATCAAGTTAATAAAAAAAATAAAACAACAAAACAGAAACTAAAATGTATACATGGCATGCCAGTCATAAAAGAGTGTAGAAAATATAGGTAAGAGAAATGAAAGCAAACGTATAGCAGCTGTTTTATAAAAAACAGTTTTTTTTCCCGTTTCTGGTGTTTCCTATATTTTGTCCACCCCCTGTATGTGCAATTGTGGGGTCACTGAAATGTAGGGGTGCACAGATACATTTGTTTAATTCCTTTTGAGTCAGAGGGATGCTCTTAGCTGTCCTGGGCCATCTGAAAACAGGAGGGGGAGGGGGGAGTGTTACAAACTCCTCTCTCTCCTAACCCTCACCTCCTCTCCTTTGGGGATCCTACGGCTGGAGATGATGATGATCTTGTCCTCCTTGTCAAAAGTCACCACCTCTGCCACACAGTTGGGGGCGCATGAGTGGTTTACATAGCTGCAGGGGGGTAAAAAGGACACATTCGGAGGGGGGTCACAGAGAATCCAGACTGGGTCAGACCAAATTCAGGGGGGGGTATGAAAAACAGATGAGGCAGGACTTACCGGGCCGGGCCCCCAGTCAGAGTGGCGTCGATCACATGCTCGTTGTTGATCCTGAACATGTAGATTCCGCGGTTCTGAAACCCCAACAAAGGTAAGCAGTTTTAAAAGAATAAAAAACACAATTCTATGTATAAAGCATTTTCATATCAAATCTACCGCTGGACTAAAAATATGGAATGCAAAACATATTATACATACACACACATAACACAACAACTTTTACAGACAAAAATGTATTTTTTTCTTTAACTTTTATTTTTTAATTTTTTAGTTTCTTTTAAAAAAAAATGTATTTGCCATACCATCTCCAATCCCACAGAAATTTGTAATGTCCAAATCATGAACTATGTACAACTATGTATATGCTCATATACGCCCCCTGCTGCCGGCTCGGGAGAGTAAAGTTATCTCGCGGTTCCCCTCAGAAACATACGGTGCCAGCCAGCAGCTTCTTTTTCACACCGCAGCCACAAGCCACGCACACTCAGAGTGGGGGGAGGAGACCCAGTCATACACGTGCCCACAGGCACCCAGACGACTAACAGGGGTTCCTAGAACTCCTACTCGCCCAGTGCATTGTGCGCGACGATTCTCACCGAGTCCCTCCCCCCACCCCAGGAGCAGCCGCTAATTGCCACTCCCTCAAGGCACCGGCCATACTCGGATGTCGGATCAGAACTGCACAGGCTGAAAGTCTGCGCTTTTTACCGCGACGGCCTGGAATAACACATTTCTGATGAATATTTAACTATGGAGCTGAAACACAATGGCTTTTTTTATTTTTATTTTTTATTTTTTAAACGTGACATTTTTTACTTTCATTTCTCTCCAAGAGTGAAACCGACCTGCTCTTCGTAGATCTTTTCACGGCGGTTGGCCACCTCGTTGCGGATGATGGTGCCGATGTACTCGATGACCATGGTGTGCTTCTCCAGGTCCTTGGCTGCGTAGAGGCCCAGGCCCTGGATGCGCGAGCGGGCCAGGTACACGTTGGTCTTCCACTCAGTCTTCAGCCGCCGGTACTGCGAGGACTTGGAATGCACAAACTGCTTGCTGTAGGGGGTGTTGATCTCTCCCGTGAAGGTGCTCTGGTAGGCCTTGGACATGCTAGTGCTGTTCAACGTATGGGGCCTGTCAGAAAGAGAGAGAGAGACAGAGCGGGAGGGAGGGAGGTTGAGGGTCAAACAAGGGAAGAGGGGAAGAAGCAGACAAAGAAAAGATGTGGGCAGGGAGAAATTTTTAAGAGAATGAAGGAATGAAAGGGCGGGTGAATATGACGCTTGAGTGTGCACTGTGTATATTGAGGGCTTTGTAGATATAGACTCCCGCACCTCTTGCAGTGGGTCAGAACCTTGGGCTCAGAGCGGGCGCAGCCAGTGGGGTTGATCATGAGCGGAAGCTCCATCAGGGGGTGACGACCGTAGCGGAAGACGTAGTTCTGGCAGTTCTCCACCCCGGGCAGCTGACAGAGAGCACAGAAATCATTGTCAAAGGCACTGTAAAAATGACCGTCTGAAACAGGAGATTCGATGGGACAAATTCAACACCTCGGTTGTGTTAATGTTCCTCTAAATTAGCATTTTAAATCGCTCAGATTGGGCTGATTCATTGCTTATAAACAAAATGACATCACTGCAAGTGACGACCTTAGAGACTCAAATCTTGCTGACCCTAATGTTCAGTAATGCAATCCAAGTTAGGTTAGCTAGCCTGCTAGCAAGGTAGCCATTTAGTTTATTTACTACGAAACCAGATAGACAAGTCAATCATTGAGTGGATGCTAGATAAATCAAAACAAATGTCAATTTTGGAAGGGATATCTACTGGAATTCATAGCAATAGCGGACTAAAAGGAGGACACCATAAAAGTGTCACTGTATTCTCTCACAATAATGGTCATGTTTTTTAGGGTGTCAATCTGTAAATATTCACAGATCTCTTCTAGATGTCTCTTCTCATTCACTAATCCACAGTAACAGAGGTATCAGTGCCTCTCCACACTCACTGCACAGCACCATGGCAAAAGAAACACAACTCCAAGGCTGCGTTCA
>CM056378.1:86387987-86571498 GCA_029718625.1 Synaphobranchus kaupii | reverse complement strand
AATCCGGCACTGCCCCTACATAGTGCACAGGCGTATAGGGAGCCATTCCAAATGCAGCCCAAGACAACCAAAGGGAAAGGAACTGCTGATGGCGACATCATCAGTTTGGTGACTGCATACAGCGCGGGGGGCGCGTTCAGGCAGGGGTGGCCGGACGTTAACGGACATACCGACTCTGATGCACAGTAACGGACATACCGACTCTTTGATGCGCAGTAACGGACATACCGACTCTGTGATGCGCAGTAACGGACATACCGACTCTTTGATGCGCAGTAACGGACATACCGACTCTTTGATGCGCAGTAACGGACATACCGACTCTGTGATGCGCAGGACGGCATGGAGTGTAAGCCCATACATCTCCTCCCCCTTCACGTGATCAGTGAACAGCTTCAACATGGCCGCCTCCTCGCGCAGCTTGGCCACCTGCTCCACCACCCTGTTCCAGATCCCTGCACAGCCCACACAGGAAGAGTGAGGGAGACCATTAAAAGAATATTCTACAAAATCACATATAGGAACACGATGAACAATAATTTGTGCGTTACATACTGGGCACTATGGGAGTGATCTACGGCCACAACTTAGCCAACAAGATTACACGAGAGAGAGAGAGCTCCTTAGAGCCAGGCACTGATTCAAGAGAAAAGGAGGACGGTTATCTCCGAGGGTGGGCGGCGCAGCGTACCGTCAGGGGCGGCGTCCCGGTAGTGCAGGTCCTCCTGGCCCTGCTCCAGCACGCGCACCTCGAAGAGCGGCCGTCCCTCGGCCTCGCTGATGCGGCAGCGGTAGCGGCAGCGGCGGTTGGGCACACGCGTGCTCCAGTAGATGCGCGTGGCCTCGTAGCCCACGGGGAAGATGGCGGTCGGCGAGTGGAAGGCGGCCATCTGCGAGGGCAGCAGCTGGCCCACGGCGTGGAAGATGAGCCCGCCCACGCGGAACATGTGCACGCGGTCACCCCGCTGCAGGATGCTGGCGATCTGCTTGACTTCGTCGCGCTCGATGTAGACGCGGCGGAAGACAGCGAAGCTGCTCAGCTCCTCCTCGCTGGGGCCCTTGAGCTTGTGCTGCGTGCACAGCATGGTCTTGTCCTTGAAGAACATGCAGCGGGCGCGGATGGCGCAGGCGAAGTGGTAGACGTTGGGGCAGCGCAGGCGGTTGCAGCTGTTGGTAGCGCCCGTCTTCTGGCAGCAGGCGCAGCGGGTGCGTAGGCCCCGGCGCAGCGCCACCTCCACATTGATGAGGGCGCCGCCCTGTGTCTCGTACACCTCGGTGGACCACAGGGCGCAGTTGAGGTGCACCCACAGGTCCACGTCGATGTTGAGCAGGCGGGCGGGGCCGTCGGTGGGGCCGTCGCCCTCCTCGTGGCAGAAGCAGCACTTGCGGCGGTCGCGCGGGAGCCGGTCGGGCCGCAGTGTGATGCGCAGGCGCTCCATGAGCTCGGACACCTCGCGGCCGCTTTCCCGCCGCGAGCCGCCCTTGCGGATGCTGATCACCAGCTGCAGACGCTTCCAGCGCAGGCCCTTCCACTTCTTTGGCTTGGGCCGCACCACGTCTCCGTCCTCTGACGGCGGCCGGCTACGCGGCTTGCAGGGCTTGGGCAGGGCCTCCGGGGGGCACGACCGGGGGCGGGGAGGCGGAGTCCGCGGTAGGGGTAGGGGGAGGAGGGGAGGAAGTGGCAGGCGGAGCAGGAGGAGCGGGGAGGGCGCACTCTTGCTCTGGTTCGGTTTTGATTTGGATGCCGGTGGGGCTGGAGGGGGCGGGGGAGGAGGGCTGATTTTGGGGCTGAGGTGGAGGCAAAGAGGGTGGAGGAGGCAGAGGAGGGGGCGGGTGGTGGGGGTGGAGGGGGTGGGGAAGGAGATTGGGGAGGGGATGCCTCCACGGGGTAGATGGGAAGCTGCCGAACGTCCAGGTCTGACACGTTGGTGATGTAACCGTGCTGGACCACGCTGTCCTCTGGGTCTGGACACTCCTGTAAGACATTCAAAAAGTCTTTTCATATCACTTTATCCTTGGACATTAATTAATAAAACTGTGCCGCTTTGTTCCTACACAGTCCTTCAGCCCAACGCTACACATAATGAATATCTATGTAAAACAACACAGTATGCAGCCCACCCTGGGAACATTATGGAAATAAATAAAATGCAGAAGTTAGGTGAATGTGGCTATAAGTGAAATAACTCTGGGATTTGTATTGAAATGCTAAGGAAGTCTTGGTTGTGTCTTTCAGTGACTGTGCTACAGGAGTTAACTACTCTGTGGGACTATTTGTGCTGCAAGGATTTCAAATTCTCTGCAAATCTGCCGAGAGATAGTTGAGCTCAAAATTATTCAAACCCCTTCACTTTTTGCACACTTTATTGTGTTGTAGATTTCATTTTAAATGGATAAAATTGCCATTTTTAATCATCGGTCTACACTCAGTAACCCATAATGACAAAGTGAAAACATGTTTTTAGAAGTTTTGGTAAATATTAAAAATCAAAAACTGAAATCTCTCATTCAAGTATTCATACCCTTTGCTTTAATGTATTTTAAAGTATCATATTTCATATTTGGTCGCATATCCTTTGCATGCTCTTACTTCCTGAAGTCTGTGACCCATCAACATCAAAAGACTCTCTGTATCTTATTTTCAGGTACTGTTACAAGTAGGAGTGGGAATCGAGAACCGGTTCCCGTTAGGAATCCTACGCCTCCGAGCTTATCAATTCTCTTATCGATTCCAGCATGTATTCCCGACAGCTACGCATAGCAAAACAACGTCACGTCATGCGCGCCGTCGTTTTTCATTCAGTCAGCTCATGATGGCAGGCAGAGTTTGGCGCCCCGTCTATAAATATAAAATGTAAACGTCATTTTTTTTAAACGAATACTACTGCTACTATCATTTAAAAATCAATAGAAAATGTGTTCGCGTAAGCTCCATTTTGTGATCCGTCTTTGGAAATGATCAACTATTCAGAACTATAACAGATTTGTGGAGTGTGTGGACTTCCCTTGGGAGTCTATAACCAACTACAAGTGTAAAACTACAGTGTTTTGATTGGCGGTAGACTAATCTGACAACGATTGCCTGCTTGGCGACGCACAGATGAGTAGCCTAGATTTGGAAAGCGAATAACTAACCTAAATTAGCTAAATGATCATCTTCAATCTTCGTCATATTCAGCTAATAAGAGAAGCCTCAGGTAACGTTAAAGATCTCATCTTTCTTCCATGTAAATGTATAGGCTAAATGAGATAGGGGAGAATGGTGACAGTTGAAGCTGTTCTGATAATACAGAAACCAACGCAAACGTTACGGTGCAGCTTTATGAAACACGCCTAGGAGCGTAACTAACTCATAAGTAAAGTTTGCGATCTTCGTTAGAGAATGAAACTACTAAATACTCCAATCACAGAGCAGCGGTTAAACAACAATATTTTAGCCATCTTTTTTGACATAACGTTAAACTGATCATGCATCCTCTCTTCTCGTGTCCTTTTTCATGACTTTCCGGTGTCTCTTATTTTCTTTGATATTTCTTTGATATTTTTAAGCACTCATATTGATCAAGCCAAATGACATTTATAATGCCATTTCAATTTACAGAATTATACAATTCAGACTTTTATTGGATGCTCTGCCACTTGTGCAGGCATAAATATAGCAGATAAATATTTTCCATGATATGACTAAGAAATATGAATGAAAAACGAATGCTTTATACTTTATAAATATTGTGTCATTGAATCCATTTTAGATGACCACCCAATAGTAATAGTTGGTCTTTTAATAGCCTGGGAGCAAATAATATTTAAGGAATCGATAAAGAATCGGATCGATAAGCGGAATCGATAATGGCATCGGTATCAATAAAATCTCACAATTCCCATCCCTAGTTACAAGCGATACTATAGCCTCTCTGCATTTGAATGGATCTCTATGGGAATTGGGGGGGTGAGACTAGATTCAGCAGTAAATTACACTGGTACAGCATGGAACACATGACTGGCGAAATGGCTGTAAGTTATCAAGGGTCTGAGCTATCGAACGAGCCCCAAACCATTACTCTGTTGCCAGATATGGAGTAGATGTGCATGGATCACTGCAAGGGTTATTTCTCCTGACTCATTTTCCTATAGAACTCTATGGGGAAAAAAGTCAGGAGAAGAAACCCTTAAAGTGATTCATCCACATCTCCTCCATATCTGGCCGTAGAGTGATGGTTTGGGGCTCGTTTGATACCTTAGACCAGGGGTTCCCAAACCGGTCCTGGGGGACCCCTGTGTATGCTGGTTTTTGTTGCAACCACAGTTGCAATCCCAGAATTTTAACAAGCTGTTAATTTTTCTTAATTAGGTGCTTTTCATGTTTGGAGGAATTATTCGCCCTCTTAAGACTCATTATCTCAGAAATAGCTATGCATGCCATGTAGAACAAACTCCCCATGTTCACGTTGTGCTTATTGTGCTATATTGCAACAATTACATAAAAAGAGGTTAAATAATGTATTTTCACTCAAATTAAAGAGTGAAGTGAATCAATAGGCTCCTAATTAGGTTGTTGAACACATGCGTTTAACTCAATTTTTTCTTTAAGCATATTAACACAATGCAGGTTTGGCTCGTTATCATTTGCTTTGTGTTTGAATTCTTTATTATCTACCAAATGGTTAGTTTTAGTGGCCATGTGTCCACACTTTCACCAATTAGGAGCCTATTGATTCAAATCAGTTTTTAAATGGATCTGTTAAATAATTTTCTTATCTTTTTTAAATAATATAGCACAATAAGCACAATGTGAACATGGGGTGTTTATTCTACATGGCATCCATAGCTATTTCTGATATAATGTGGCTTAAGAGGGTAAATAATTCCTCCAAACATGACAAGCACCTAATTAAGAAAAATTAACAGCTTGTTAAAATTCTGGGATTGCAACTGTGGTTGCAACGAAAACCAGCATACACAGGGGTCCCCCAGGACCGGTTTTGGAACCCCTGCCTTAGACCCTTGATGACTTACAGCCATTTCCCCTGTCATGTCTTCTATACTTTACCAGCATAATTTACAGTTGAATCTAGTCTCACGCCCAAATTCCCATAGAGATCCATTCAAATGCAGAGAGGTTATACTATCGCTTGTAACAGTACCTGAAAATAAGATATCGAGAGTATTTTGATGTTGATGAGTCACAGACTTCGGGAAGTAACAGCATGCAAAGGATATGCGACCAAATATGAAATAAATACATTAAAGCAAAGCGTTTGAATACTTATGCACGAGAGATTTCAGTTTTTGATTTTTAATACATTTGCAAAAATTTCAAAAAACATGTTTTCACTTTGTCATTATGGGTTATTGAGTGTAGATTGACGGGCAAAAATGGCAATTTTATCCATTTAAAATTAAATCTACAACACAATAAAGTGTGCATAAAGTGAAGGGGTTTGAATAATTTTGAGCTCAACTGTATATACAGTTGTGTTCAAATAAATAGCGGTGCGTTAAAAAAAGTGAATAAAGTGCAAAATTTTTTATTTCAAATGTAGTGGAAACATTACACATTCCAAATCAAAGTATTAACAAATTTTATCAAGTCTGCGTTATTCTTTTACAGGAAGCAAAGAAAAGGAATATTAATCTGTTCAAAAAAATAGCAGTGTCGACATTTTTCTCTTTAAACTCAAACACTTACTGTATAAACTGAAGAAATTTTTCAAGATTTAACTTCACTTTAAATTACTGAACTAACATTTAGTTGCATAACCATTGTTTTTGATAACTGCTGCGCATCTGCGTTGCATCGAGTCAACTAACTTCTGGCACCTAGAACCAGGTATTTCAGCCCAGGATGAACAAACAACATTCCACAGTTCCTGTGAATTTTTGGGTTTTGCTTCAGAAACTGCATTTTTAATGTCACCCCACAAGTTTTCAATGGGGTTGAGGTCGGGGGATTGAGCTGGCCACTCCATTACCTCAATCCTTTTTGTCTGGAACCAAGATGTTGCTCGCTTACTCGTGTGTTTGGGGTCGTTGTCGTGTTGAAACACCCATTTCAGGGGCATTTCCTCTTCGGCATACGGCAACATAATCTCTTCAAGTATTTTGATGTATTCAAACTGATCCATGATCCCTGGTATACGATAAATAGGCCCAACACCGTAGTATGAAAAATATCCCCATACCATGATTTTTGCGCCACCATGCTTCACTGTCTTCACAGTGTACTGTGGCTTGAATTCAGTACCCGGGGGTCGTCTAACGTACTGTCGACGACCGCTAGACCCGAAAAGAACAATTTTACTCAGTCCACAGAATGTCACGCCATTTCTCTTTGGGCCAATCGATGTGTTCCTTGGCAAATTTTAACCGATTCTGCACATGCCGTTTTTTCAACAATGGTGCTTTACGGGGGCTTCTTGCTGATAGCTTAGCTTCGATCAAACGTCTTCTGACTGTAACAGCACTTACAGGTAATTTTAGATCATCTTTGATCTTTCTGGAGGTGATGATTGGCTGAATCTTTGCCATTCTGACTATTCTCCGATCCGTTTTAACAGTAGTTGCTCGTTTTCTTCCGCGTGTTTTGGGTTTTTGTTGCCATTTTAAAGCATTTGAGATCATTTTAGCTGAGCATCCTATAATTTGCTGCACTTCTTTATACGTTTTCCCCTCTCCAATCAACTTTTTAATCAAATTACGTTGTTCCTCCAAACAATGTTTGGAACGGCCCATTTTACTTAGCATTTCAGAAGGAAATATATTTTATAACTGTGTGAAACATTTGCTTCCCTTCTTCCTTAATAAAGGACAATTAATGACACCTGTTTTTTTCACAGAATGAATTAATTCTCTAATTAAACTCCACACTGCTATTATTTTGAACACGCCCCTTTCAATGAATGAGTCAATTACAGAAGAAGCAGCGTGCATGTCATTACAGTTGGGTCTGTAGTTTTTCTATTACACTACTACATCTACAAGTAAATTATTTGCCATGCAGAAATATCACTACTACTAATAACAGTAGTTCATCAGGTTACTGATGTTGTACTGCTATTTTTTTGAACACAACTGTACATACACATCTGTCAAATAAAAAAGTATTTTTCAAGTCTTTACCAAGACAAATATTAATACTGCCACTAATAACTCCAGTGTTCTTGGTGTGCAGGTGCTGCCCACCTGCTTGATAAGAGACAGGATGTCCACCTGTTTCTTCAGGGTACAGCCGGGCAGGGACACGTCAAACTTCTTCAGCCAATCAGCAGAGTCCTGGTCCGAGCCATCTGCCGGGCCAGCCTTCACACACAGGGTGCCTAACAAGGTGAAGGAAGGGGGTGGGGGAGGGGGCAGGTTTAGTCACGTCCTCATAAACCATCCATCTGCTTTCTGGCTGCGTTGCAATAACGGTAACGTTTCCTGCTCAAAGAGAATACACGACAAGCGGCCGATATGGACTAAATTTCAGGCCTCGCCTAAAACATTATCTTTCTACCAACAAGACCTGATATGAGTTACCTGGGACAGGCAGGGCACCGTCAGCAGAGACTGGGGAGTTACCTGGGGCCGCCACGTCAGGGGCTTTCGCGGGCTCCGCACCCCCTGCTCTGCCGGGGCTCTGAGGGAACGCCACCTCGTAGGACCCGGGCATTCGAACCTGCAGCAGCTGGGCCACCGCCACCATCACAGTGTTGAGATTCTGCTCAGACAGAGAGATGGGGAACGGTTAGCAGGGTTGGGAGAAGGAGTCACAGGTGGAGGAGGGGTTAGTGTGGGAGTGGTCATGAGAAGGGGGAGGACTTAATGGGGCAGAGTGATGGTGAGAGGTCACTGTAAGGGGAGGAGTTATTGGGGAACAGTAAAGGGGAGCAGTCATGGCAAATGGAGGGGGGGGGTGATTATCTCAGCTGCTCGGGTAGACTCAGTACCTTGGCAGCAGCGGCCGATAAGGTGAAGGTGACAGACACCTCGCTGCTCTTGGCTTTGTCCCAGGGGCTGGACCTGGCCGCCGTTTTCCCAGCATGCTCCGGGAATGAACTCAGCCCTTCAAAAGGCTTACTCTCTGGAAAAACTGGTGAGTAAAAAGGAATTAAAAAAATTAATAGGCAAAACGAAAACTAAGTCAAACATTACCCTAAATTAAGCAGATACACACAATCAGTGCTCTAAAATTAGACTACATTGAGCACTTGAGGAAGAGACTCAAGAGCCATCAAAACAGGCCATTGTCAGGCCAAGAGACATCCAATCGAATTGAAGAGATTTTCAGCTATAAATATACGTAGTTGTTAATAGATATTTTGGGCAATTTTGTACAAGGCTACAGAGACAAAGGAAACTAAAACCATAGAGTACATGATGTGTAATCTGAGACTGCAACCACAGTTTTGGATTACACACCCTGTTCTGCGGGATATTTTCAGTCTTATTTTTATTATTATTATTTTATAGAGAACTCTCATTCCATCTCAATATCTTTTCATCCCCTTCTGGCAATTTGGCGAAACGACAGATTTCCAAAGAAGTGAACTGGATCACAGTTTACAAATGCAGTTCAGTAATGTTATTATTGAACTGGGCAGTTTAACATGAACGTTGGCTTTCGTGGCGTCGCGTCGCGAGGGTTAAAGAGGCGAACGGCGCGGCAGACGTACCAGGGATGGAGGAGCGGGGGATCATGGGAATGACAGGGGAGATGGCTCTCTCCTCCTCCTCCTGTTTCACCTCTCCCAGGAGTGGGAAGCGGGGCGCCTCTTCCCCCAGGACGCTCTCAGGGGAGGAGGCGGGAATGATGCTGTCTGGGGCTTCGCTGTCCTCATCACTCTCCATCCTGAAAAACACCATTCCGGGCTTTAACCACGCCCGGCCCGTCTCCCACCTCGGACCAAATTCCACCATCACAGAGGTTAGCTAGACCTACAACTATAGGGCAGTCAGGTCTAAATCAAGTCACTGTGTTCTCCCCACTGCCGATTCGGCAGAGTGTAGACATCCATTTTTTTCTGTTTATTACAAGCCTTCTGAGGACCTTTGATTTCCACCCTCAGCGAGGTGTACATGTGGTGCTGCATGTGACCACATCCTCAGCAAATAGCAGGCAGGTGTGAATGAGTTCTCCTCGCGGCAGGTATGAATGAGGCCTGGCCTCGTCGCCGCAGTTTACCTGATGTCCTCATTCTGGTTGTGTGGAGGGGTGGGGAGGGCAGCCAGCAGATCGACGCTCTTCACCTCTTCGGCCGAGGACTCTGTTAGCGTAAGACACATGGGGACCATAAAAACACACGCGGTCAGAACTCACACAGTCATACGAAATTTGGATGAGGGCACATGTATGCGCCCCACACACACACATACACACACACACCCTTACCCATAGGCTCCTCTGTAGACTCCCTCCCTCTCTCCTTCTGCCCTTCAGGAAGCTCCTCGACGGCCGTCAGCCCGTTCAGAAGCTTGTGCTGCACCGAGGGGGGAGGGGTGGGCGGTAGGGAAGAGGGCGGGGTCGGTGGGTTGCTCAGGTTGCTCTGTAGAACCACACAAAGCATGAGTGGATGTGTAAGCTTCATGACTTAGATAGTGAGGATTCCTGACGCCCACAGTGGGATGCACTGCCTGGGCTGTCAATCACTGACTGCTTTGAGTTTTGAACCAATCAAAAGAAACTTGTGCGCTCCACAGCAAAATGCTTACAGTGAGTCGGAAGGCAGAATCACACAGCTAATGTAATGGTATTCCCTGCAATCGGCCCACACGTACGCACCCTTATGCTAAACTTCTCTAGAAAAGTACCCGTGGTGTTGGTTACCTTGGTGAGTAGCTGGGAGTAGTAGTCGGGAATGTTGTCAAGCACAGCGTTCCCGAAGGAGCCTTTCAGCTGGGCCTTGCCGTTGGTCGAGCTGCTGCCGAACGGGGTGAAGAGGTCCAGGCTGGCGGTGATGGACGGCTCCATGAGGGGGAGGAGGGAGAGCTCCTGTGAGGGAAACCACCCCCAAATTCCAGAGTTACCGTGGAAACAAAAGCCAGAGCCACGATGTGTCACCATTTACACGCAAACTCGGGAGGGTGTCGTCTCAAACACGTTGGTCAATTCTCACCGATTTAGGGGATGTTCTATTTAAGGCTTTATAACTCCAGGTGCGAGCATCACAGAAACTTGGTAAATGGCTTAAATGAAGCAAGACAGTTGTACCATTTACAATACTAACTTAGTTTATTTTCATAATTTAGGTCAAAATAAAGTGCCACAAATACAAACTTTGGAAAAATGCAACAAAAAAAAATCTATAATATAATATATATATACAGTTGAAGTCGGAAGTTTACATACACTTAGGGTGAAGTCGTTAAAACTCATTTTTAACCACTCCACAGATTTCATGTTAGTATAGTGTTGGCAAGTCAGTTAGGACATCTACTTTGTGCATAACACAAGTAACACAGATTATTTCACTTTTAATTCACTATATCACAATTCCAGTGGGTCAGAAGTTTACATACACTAAGTTGACTGTGCCTTTAAATTTTTAATATTTGGTCGCATATCCTTTGTATGCCACAACTTCCTGATGTCTGTGACCCAACAACATCAAAAGACTCTTGATATCTTATTTTCTGGTACTCTTACAAGCGATACTATAACGTCTCTGCATTTCAATGGATCTCTATGGGAATTGGGGGGTGGGACTAGATTTAGCTGTAAATGTTGTTGGCTAAATGGCTCTAAGTCATCAAAGGTCTGACGTATCAAACAAGCCTTAAATCATCACTCTGCTACCAGAAATACAGTAGATATGGATGGATAACTTGAACTTTCTTCTCCTGACTTATTTTTCCATAGAGTTCAATAGGAAAATTTGTCAGGAGAAACTACCCTTAAAGTGATCCATCCATATCTACTGCATATCTGGCAGCAGAGTGATGGCTTGAGGCTCGTTTGATACCTCAGACCATTGATGACTTACAGCCATTTTACCAATCATGTATTCCATACTGTTCCAGGAGTGCGTATGTACATTCAAATATATAAACACAGAAAGCTTTTTTTGCCGGATCTTTCTTAGGTTGTGGGCAGAAGGTTTACAAAATGTGTTTTTAACTAAAGTAGTGGATAACATGCAGAATTACACCCTGCAATGTGTAGTATGGAATGTGTTTTTAACTAAATATCCAGGTGTTCGTAGGGGAAAACATGCAGAATTACACCCTGCAATGTGTAGTATGGAATGTGTTTTTAACTAAATATCCAGGTGTTCGTAGGGGATAACATGCAGAATTACGCCCTGCAATGTGTAGTATGTAATGTGTTTTTATTTGGAGGCGTTGGGTGTCTGTGGCTTCCCTCCTCTCTGCTCACCTGCTTCAGCTGTTTCATCAGGGCCTCTGTGCTCTTCCCCGTCTCATCCTTCTTGCTCTTCTTTCGGGAGTTGGGAACCCCACCCCCGACCTTGGGGGCACGCTTGGCCTTCACCACCGGAGGCTTCTTGGAGATGGACTGCAGGTCCTGCGGGAGAAGCAGCCAGGGTCAAAAATCTGCTGTCAGAGGGCATCTAAAACCGTGTGCATGTGTGTGTGTGTGTCCAACTTTAACATCAATTAAATAAAAAGGATAAAAATATCTTGGCTGACCCGTTGACAGACCCTGAAACCGAAGGAAGTAAAAGTGTTGCTTCTCACATTTACCCAACCAAGAAGACAGGAATGGACATAATAGGAAGTAGTGTGGCAGGTTTCAACTCCCCCAAAGGTGGCATTTCCCAGATAACCCACCGCAAAACTGCTGATACAGATTTTATTTTGGCACATGTTGCCAGAAGTGGTACATTACTGCACATAAATATCATTACTTCACTCATTTACAGTATAATTTGGTATTCGGTGCATCTTAGTGGGAACGGAATGGAAATTGTATGTTTCACTGGGTAGCGAACACAGCTCTGCACTGACGTAAGGTGGCGGCTGATGGTCATTTCTGTGAATGTTTCTCACCTCCATGTTGCGTGGGGTGCCCTGCAGTTTCTGCTCCAGCATGGCCAGCTTGCTGTTGATGTGCCCATTGATCTCGCTGTGGACGCCGTCCGAGGGCCTCTGAGCGGCCAGCTGCAGGTTTTTGGTGCGGAGGAGCTTCTGCAGCAGCTGCTGGCCCGTCTCGGAGCGGGGCCCGTGGGGGCCTCCAGCAGCGTTCGCCGGCGGGGCAGCGGGCTGGCTGCTGCCCTCACGCTTGACGACGCCGTGCCGCGCCTCATCCCCTCCCCCGGCGCCGCACTGCTCCTCCCGCGGCTCCTCCTTGATGTTCTGCAGGGTGATGCCGCAAGGCCCCTCCATTCTGGGCCCCGCCCCGCCACCCGCCGCTGGTGGCTGCGACGGCCCGTTGGCCTGGCCAAAGCCGCCTCTCTCTGGGGCCTGAGGTTCGGCCTTAAGACCCGGCTGACCCGTGGGCCCACCGCCTCCCGGGCTCCTGCTAGGACAGAGGGGGTCGGTTTTCGAGGGGGATGACGTTAAGGTGGAAAGGGTGGGCGTCCCCGGATCGGCCCGCAGGCAGGGGCCCGGACCAAACTCACGTTTCTGGACCGTTGGAGGGAAGAGGCCAGAGTCGGAGGAACCCGGTCGGGCCAGGCCGGCAGGGGACCCGACGGGGGTGTGGGAGGCCTGGAAGGGGCTGGAGCCTGCGGGTGTGGGTGGGGCCTGCGTCGGAGAGGGCTGGCGGACTCCACCGGGGTGCGCCAGGACGTGCCGCTGCTGCAAAGTCAGCTGGGTAAAGGCGGGATCGCCGGGGGAGTTCTGCCCAAACGGCTGACGAGGTGAGATGGGCCTGATTAGGCGGCCCTGGGGCGTGACGCGCACCTGTCCGGGAGCCAAACCTGGCTGAGCCCTGGCCATCTGCTGTTGCTGCAGCGCCTGCTGTTGCTGGGCGACTGCGAGCCCGTACTGGGGAGACACCCCCTGCTGGACGATCTGATGCTGCGGACCTGGCGACTGGACCATCATGCCTGGCTGCGGCTGCTGTGGAGACGGAACCATGCCTTGCTGCAGCTGAGGGGCCACGCCAGTGGGCTGCCCCATCACGCCCACGGCCCCGTGGTGGAGCTGCTGCCCCTCGGGGCCCTGCATCCGGGGCCCTTGGGGCCTAACCTGCCCTTGTCCTACAGACATCCTGAGCATCTGCCCTTGCTGCAGCTGCCTCTGGGCCAGCATGGCCTGAATGTGCTGGATCTGCTGGTTGGGCGGCAGGTGGCGAAGCTGGGGGTTCTGGGCGATGATGGCCTGCAGGTTGACCGGTGCCCGCACAAGCCCTGCGGGAGCGCCAGGCCTCTGCCCCATCTGCGCCCTCATCGCTCCGCCCATCTGTCCCAGCATGCCTTGCTTCTGCTGCTGGGCCAAGAGAGCCTGCTGCTGCTGTTGCTGGTTCGGGTGGACCATGGCGCCCGACTGAGCTTGAGCGGGGCCGGCCTGTCCCATCATGCTTTGCAGTTGGGCCATGCTGTCATGCTGTGGGCCTGCCATCACTCCCTGTTGCTGCTGCTGTTGTAGTTGTTGTTGCTGTGCTACGTAGCACACCTGTTGTCCTTCCTGCTTGACCGTGACCTTCTCCCCGCCCATGGAGTTCTGCCTCTGCAGGGGGAGCTGCTGGTTGCCCAGGTAACCGTGCTGCTGCTGAAGCTCTGATAGCTGCTGCTGTGGTTGGGGCTGCTGTTGCTGATTCATAAAAGCCTGCGCCTGCTGCATAGCTGCCCCCTGCTGGTCGCCGGTGGGGCCTGAGTGCTGCGCCGGCAGGGCCACGGCACCCCCTGGCTGCTGAGGCGGGGTCGTCGGGTTGAGCACCCCGCCCTCTTTGGGTCCCGTGTTGGGGACGTCCTGCGAGAAGCCGGGCACCCCCCCTTGCTGCTGAAGGCCTTCGGGGACCCCCGCGATCTGCATCCCATCCCGGGCGACCTCCGCGGGCTGGGATTCAGAGGGCACCATCTGAGGGCCGGTGGGCTGCAGGTGACTCACAGGGTCCCCCTGCTGCTGGCCGGGCAGGAAGCCTTGCGGTTGTTGCTGAAGCTGGGCCAGACTCTTGGCGGCGTTTTGCTGCTGCTGAGAGAGCAGCATGCGCTGAGCCAGGACATTCTGCTGCTGGGGTGTGAGTTGGGCTTGCGGGCCCCTGAGGACCTGCTGCTGGGCCCCAGCTGTACCCTGGGGGCCCCCCATAAGGACCTGCTGGCGCTGCTGCTGCAACATCTGTTGGTTTCCTATCATCCCTTGCTGGTTTCCCATCATGCCCTGGGCCTGGGCCATCGGCTGCCCTCCCATGAGGCTCTGCGGCGGCTGGGCCACGCCCTGGTTTCCCATCATGCCTTGCTGCATGGCTGCCTGCTGCTGCTGAGCTAAGAGTGGGTTACCCATCATGCCTTGCGGCGGCTGCCCAACCATGCTGCCGGGCTGCTGTCCCATCATACCCGGCTGCTGCGCCTGGTGTGCCAAGGGCTGGCTACCCATTATGCCCTGCTGCTGCATCTTCTGGACCATTTGGATCCTGTGCTGTAGCTGCATCTGCCGCTCCTGCAAGAGTCTGGCATCCGGCCCCTGGGGCCCTGAGCCCGGAGGGAAATACCCGCCAGAGGGCCCCGGGGCCACACTTCCCACAGCTCCGGGGTGCCCAGACTGGGCCCCGCCCATGAAAGGCTGGCCCTGGGGCATTCTGACTGGCATCCCCCCCTGTGGCATGCACTGCTGGCCCATCATGGGCGCCCCCTGCTGGCCCATCATCATCTGCCCGGGAAGCTTGGAGAGCAGGCGGGGTCCCTGGGCTGAGGGGCCGGGGGCTAGTATCCCAGAGCCCTGCTGGTGCTGTTGCTGTTTGCTGCGATACTCTGCCATCAGATTGGTGTGTTCCTTCTGCTGTTTGCGTACCTGAGACACAGAAAACCCCATTAGCCCTCATTTACCTTACATTTAAACACCAAGGCCATGCCTATTTAACCCCCCACAGTCCCCACGGCGTTATCAGAGAAACTCAGCATACTTGGTCCAGCTGTTTCTGTATCTTGCTCTGCTGCTCGGTGACCAGTTTGAGTTTCTCCACATCGACCTCGGCGAACTCACGGCCGGCCTTCTTGGCAGTGCGCTGCTTGGCGCAGAGCGCCTTGCGGGACTTGCGGTGTACGCCGATCTGCTCCTCCAGGAACTTCAGCTGCATCTGCAGCAGCTGCTGCGTGTGCAAGAGCCACTCCTCATACTGCTGCTGCTCCGCATCGTCTGGAGGGAAGGGATGGATGTGGGGATGAGGAATAAGTTAAGGAGAAAGGAGGAGAGGGGAGGACACAGGAATTAACGGCATTAATTTAATTCCTGAAATAAACGGCTAATTCCTGCAATTAAACTGAGTGGAAACAACATACCCCATGTTCTAGCTTAATTAGTACACAATTTGCGACAACTCTGCCGAATACAGTTTCTAAGTGCCACTATTGTTGCATAGCTAGACCATTTACAAGCAACCCCCCACCCAGTCTCACCTGCAACTACACCGTCCCAAGTGTGAAATAGTGGACAATAGCGTCTGTCTGAGTTCATAAAAAACATTTTTTCACCACAAAAAATTTGTTTTCCGTCATAGCAACAAGATAAACCCAACAATAACCCGATCATATACCAAAACAGCCATGAAAAGCCCCGCTCACTCAAATGCAAAATAAACAAGCGAAATTCTTGTGTTATTGCATGTCATTTTGCTATCAATATCTGCTACTAAATATACAAACCTACCATTGGTTTTACGCAGAGATGTCCCATTCAAAATTCAGTGGGCATTTATTGTCTTGGACAATCCGTTTCAGAAATTCACACCACTTTATAAGGCTATTACACTATCTGAAACGTCGACACGTGAAACCCGGCATGCAGTTCAAACCTGTCTCATGCATTCAAGCAGGGCTGCCCACGACCAAAGATTTGCTTAGTCGACCTGTAGTCATCAGTTCAAACCCATAGTCGACTAACTGTCGCACATTTATGATATTAATTGAATTATTTAAATATGTATTTTTGAGCATCAGAAAATGGTTTGACTTCTATCTGATCTACAGTAAGTTTACTAGACTATATTACAGAGAAATACAAAATCGTCATTTATGAGCATTTAAAATATCAATTATAGCTACAAGCACAGGCTGGGATTTGCTGGCCTGCGCTGCCTATTAACGGCATCGGTTTGCTTATGGCCCGCGCGGTAGGCTATTAACGGCAAAGACAAAGCGGTAAATTAATGTGTCGGAACAACAAGCAATGAGACATTTAACATTGTTATTTTTATTTCCACTCTTTATAAAAACACACAACTTAAAAATAGTAACTAAATAAAAAAGCAGCCTTTTGTCCGGTGATACGAAAGAGCAAAAACAATGTAGCTAATTTGATAGCACGGTTATCAAAACTAGATGGGGGAAAAAACTTTTTCTTTTATTTTCTTTTTAAAATTCAAATAAATAGGCTATAAATTATATAAACAAACGAATAAATAAAAAACACAGCAAACTGAAACAAGAGAAATATCAACAACAGGCCAAATGAAAGATTAATTATAATATATATTAACAACGTAAAAGTATGTTTTAGCCTACTTGTGACCAGCAAATCTCATCACATTAGGCCTACTCACTGCTGTTTTTCCTCCGATCGCAGTGCTCATATTATGCGTGAGGAACACAAGTTTGTTGATGTTGCTCGGGAGAAGTGAGCTCCGTGTTTTGCTGACAGTGAAGCCGGCCTTTGAGAAGATGCGCTGAATGATAGGCAAATTGTTGCTTGCAGAGTTTACATTTAACTTTTTGGGGTTTTTTTCATTAACAGGTGCATGTCCGGAATGAATAGTTCCACTCACATTTGTTCACACTGTGACAACTCAACCAATTAAAATTTTGGTCGACTAAGTTCTTTTGATCAACTAATGGTTTAGTCGACTATTTGGGGGCAGCCCAAATTCAAGTTCATTCTGGTTTCATTGACAACTCTGCTATCCAATATAGGACATTATAACCTTAGTAACAGTGTTTGTAATGTCTCATTGGATGCTTTGAACAATAAATTACAGCATTTCTAGTTTTAGTTTGGTTTTCCGCAAACAACTTAGAATGCACATTTGCTCGCTGAGGCGTAATTGTTGTTTTCCAGCTATTTTCACCAGTTTTTAATAATGGCCAACTTGTCAGCATGACTACAGAAAATCCTTGCCGTGCTTACATGGATTTTGGGAGCGGGTCAGAAGAAGATACCATAGTATTGATTCTATTGAAAAATATTTTACTCATTTTATGACAGGTTTTTGGACCCATAGATATCTATCCCCCTACACCAGGGGTGTCAAGATCCGGTCCTGGAGGGCCGCAGTGTCTGCTGGTTTTTGGTGCGTTTAAGCACAAGTGATTAATTTAAGTCACTATTGGCTAAGAAGTCCACACACCTTGTTCTCAATGCTTTAACTGGGTGCTGATTGAAAGGAAACCACAAATACCTGTAGACACTGCGGCCCTCCAGGACTGGAGTTTGACACCCCTGCCCTACACTGATTAAAAGATTGAAAATGAAAATGATGCAAAAGTTAATTTTATGAGCCAAAATGGTTGATTTGTAGTTACATGAAATTATTTTATGAATAACAGCAGTGCACAATCTAGCTATTTTGGATAGATTTGGAGACACTAAGGGACAACAGGTTACACTGCCTACATTTTGCATCATAGATCTTTAGTAGTTCTGCATATCACCCTCATATTTTTCACACTTGTGGACAAGGAGTCTTTCATCTAGGAAATGTACAGTTTTACTTGTTTTACACATGGAGCCCTCAGTATTTCATTGCAAACTAAAGAAAAACAAAAGTATTTTCCCAAAGATTTCTTAGCATTTTTTGGCACTTTATTTGGACCTAAATTATGAATATAAACTTAGTTTCTAGACATTTTCCAAGTTTCTGTGATGCTCACACCTGGAGTTATAAAGCCCTAAATAGAACACTCTCTAGGTGAGAATTGACCAAATTTGGCATCTGCGCGAATGGGTTAAAAGAGATCAAAAACACCAATTCCTCATGACTAATGTGTAGTTGGAATCCAGACCAGCCGTTTGGGTGAATGCTGGCTTTAAGGGGCGAAGTCTTCGCTGGTGTTAGACAACCTAAAATAATTGTAGAAACGAAGCTTACTGATGACGCCTGGCACAAACTGGGGCGGGTTGGGTCTGGTCTGTGTCGGGTCACTGTTCTCCCCCTCCTGAGAATGAAGCCGAGAGAAACCACATCATAAATCTCGTCACGTGACATTGACCCACTGTCTACCTATCCATTCACTTACACCATTACATATTATGCATATTATAAAACATGACCTACTTACAAAGCTAGCAATTGGAGCTATCATGAAGAAACTGAACAGCTCATTCGTACAGAAGCAGCATCTGGCCCAGAACTCAATGCCTGTAATTCCCCAATTCAGAATTGTGCATTTAAAGTATAGCAAATAGCTGAGAATAGTATAGGGAATAACTAACAGCAGGTTAGCTGCCTACAGTGAGGTCTATTAGGCAGAATAATACGCAGCTTTGCAAGGATCTGCTGTCACATACACTGAAATAAAGCTTTGTACTTTGCAAAATGAATGCAGCATTTTCTAATATTCAAAACTGTTAACTTATATTTTGGGGGTTGTTAACTTATATTTTGGGGTTGTCTGATAATAATGCCAATGACGGTAACGATGCTAAAAAGCCAATAGTACTAATGATGGCAAATAGTAATAGCGGTACTATTGGTAATAGTCCTAGTGCTAGTAATAACATTACTAACACTGCTAACAGTGTTGGCTAGCGGTACTATTGGTAATAGTGCTAGTGATAACATTACTAACACTGCTAACAGTGTTGGCTAGCGGTACTATTGGTAATAGTGCTAGTGATAACATTACTAACACTGCTAACAGTGTTGGCTAGCGGTACTATTGGTGCTAGTGATAGTGATAACATTACTAACACTGCTAACAGTGTTGGCTAGCGGTACTATTGGTAATAGTGCTAGTGATAACATTACTAACACTGCTAACAGTGTTGGCTAGCGGTACTATTGGTAATAGTGCTAGTGATGACATTACAAACACTGCTAACAGTGTTGGCTAGCGGTACTATTGGTAATAGTGCTAGTGATAACATTACTAACACTGCTAACAGTGTTGGCTAGCGGTACTATTGGTAATAGTGCTAGTGATGACATTACAAACACTGCTAACAGTGTTGGCTAGCGGTACTATTGGTAATAGTGCTAGTGATAACATTACTAACACTGCTAACAGTGTTGGCTAGCGGTACTATTGGTAATAGTGCTCGTGATAACATTAACACTGCTAACAGTGTTGGCTAGCGGTACTATTGGTAATAATGCTAGTGATAACATTACTAACACTGATAACAGTGTTGGCTAGCGGTACTATTGGTAATAGTGCTAGTGATAACATTACTAACACTGCTAACAGTGTTGGCTAGCGGTACTATTGGTAATAGTGCTAGTGATAACATTACTAACACTGCTAACAGTGTTGGCTAGCGGTACTATTGGTAATAGTGCTAGTGATAACATTACTAACACTGCTAACAGTGTTGGCTAGCGGAACTATTGGTAATAGTGCTCGTGATAACATTACTAACACTGCTAACAGTGTTGGCTAGAGGTACTATTGGTAATAGTGCTAGTGATAACATTACTAACACTGCTAACAGCGTTGGCTAGCGGTACTATTGGTAATAGTGCTAGTGATAACATTACTAACACTGCTAACAGTGTTGGCTAGCGGTACTATTGGTAATAGTGCTAGTGATAACATTACTAACACTGCTAACAGTGTTGGCTAGCGGTACTATTGGTAATAGTGCTAGTGATAACACTGCTAACAGTGTTGGCTAGCGGTACTATTGGTAATAGTGCTAGTGATAACACTGCTAACACTGCTAACAGTGTTGGCTAGCGGTACTATTGGTAATAGTGCTAGTGATAACATTACTAACACTGCTAACAGTGTTGGCTAGCGGTACTATTGGTAATAGTGCTACTAACAATGCTAACAGTGTTGGCTAGCGGTACTATTGGTAATAGTGCTAGTGATAACATTACTAACACTGCTAACAGTGTTGCCACTGTTAAAGAGTTAACAGTGTTAGAACATGCTGAAGATAGTTAACCCCAAATGATGCTTACCTTGCCAGGAGCTGTGAGGAGCTGGGCCTGAGGGTCACTGGCCCCTGGGCCGGGGGCAAGCCTCTGCGCCAGGAGGGACACCTGCTGCCTGTGGGGGTCAAGGGAAAGAGCACCGAAATCAGCTGCTGCAAAACTCTGCCAGCTGCTTGAATTCTCACCCCTTCCCTCTTCTGTGAAATAATAAGATCCAGTTACCCACTTCAAATAAATGGTGTTCACCTGCGTGGTTGTGGCATTCTTCAAAGTACGAGTGCTGAGAATCATTGGATATGGGAAAATGATTTAACAAGTAATCATGAAAAAAGTATGTGTGTGTGTGTGTGTGTGTGTGTGTGCGCGTCTGTGTGTGTATGAAGGGGGGGGGGGTTAGGTGACTAGGTTACTAAGCACAGATTTTTCCTGGATTACCAAAAAAAAAAAATCGAAATACCTGGATTTATGTATGTATACGCATGTATAATCGCCATGCACAGTTATAAGACTTAAGGTGCACTGTACTGTTGAGAATTGTGCATGTCCCGGAAACAAAGACCAGATGCGCGTGTTTTGGGTTTGAGGCAGTGCTGGATGTGCCTATACTGCAGGTAAAAAGACCTTTCTGGTTGTACTCCTGAGGACAGCATGCACCTCAGACAACATTGGTAGACCGACCCCACACCAGAGGGCTGCACAGCGCGCACCTGTTGATGCTGGGCGACACGCCGATGGGGCCCTGTGCCATCACCCTTTTGATGCCCTTTAGAGCCACCATTTTTGCCTTGGCAATGGGGTCCATTATGTCATCTGCCGCAAACTTGTCCAACTCTATATACAAAAAAATTATTTAATACAGGGACTCACAAAGAGGCACTTCAGGAGGGAAAAACACCATAAAAACCAAAGCAGGTTCCCACAATACTCCCAAATCACATTTCAAGGTAACTTCAAGGACAACTTCTATGAAAGCATATCCGCGCCAAAATTCAAATGAAAATGCAAATCGGCGAATCAACATCATTGCAAATCAGCATAATTTTTATTTAAATAGCCTCTGCCTACCACTCAGACAAAATTAGAGACATAAGGACTTATTTTATTGATAATGTTACTTATTTCATTTTAATGACATGGAATATAACAAAGAATGTTGGTTTATGACAGCCCTGTCTAAGGCAAACCGGTGAACGGAAATCTATTGCCTCTTATGGCAAGTCCTCCCTGCTGTTAAGTTAGTATCGGGCTGGCTATGGCTCGTCGTAATGTTTAGGCTACCTCGTTTCCTTTCTAGTTCTTATCATTTAGCCTATAATCCCCAAACACAGAGAACTAGGAATATCGACATCTAGCCTGCTAACCACCTGACGACTGAAATCACAAACAAATAAGACACCACTCTTTCTGGACTTCTTGGTTGGGTTTGGTTTGAACCATAAAGTTCAGTGGTTTGATCAGCCCGTGTAACACCCCTTTCTTCGAGGCCACGCCTTGATGAGCAGATTTGACATTTTTCATGTTCAGTTTGGAGTTTCAGTTTTGGCAGGGTATTTGTGTGACCACAAGGAAATGATAATGTAAACGGATGCAATGCCATGGCATTTGATTTATGTCACTCTTGTGCCGCAAAAGCATGAAAACGTTAAATGGCGAGTTGAATTATCATTTCCTTTTTGTCATGGATCATGCGATTACAATAAGAAACTGCTAATGCAAATGTGGTTTTTCATTTTTTAAATGTGAAATGGATTTGCATTAACATTTTCAAATTGTCAGATAAAGTGCGTACATTAACTTGAAAATGAAAACGCACAGTGGTCTTTTGCATTTTCATTTGAATTATGTCATGGTTTTTGCGCACATAGACTGAAAATGAAATGCAATTGCCGATTCGCATTTTCATTTGAATTTTGGCTCGGATATGCTTCCATAAACTTTGGCTTTACAGGCCTTGTAAATTAATCATAAACCTCAGTAAAATAACCTAAAATAGGTTCACGCTGCTTTGTACTAAAATGGATAGTAATGCCCTCACAAATTCACTATTTATTATAGGACAAGTAATCCTTAGCAAAGTAGGAAACTGACACCATTGAATTAGTTGCAGTTCTGACGGTACAGGGGAACGTGTACAGATAATGACAAGGACCATTTCATACAATGTGTTCTCTCCGACTGCAATCCAAGCACTTTCAAGCATGCTTGTGAAAAAAGCATAATCAGAAATCAAGGAGATTCGATGCATGTCAAGGGCCTTTGGGAAAATCTGGGCAAAGAGGTCGCCAATCCTGTTTAGAAGAACGGATCTCACAAAGGCTTCTTTACCTTTATCTGGGAAGAAGCTGTTAGGCAGCGGCTGCTGTTTCACCACTTGCTGCTGCTGCTGTTGCTGTTGAGGGTTCAAGACTGGCTGCCCCGGCCGCATCATCCCCTGCTGCTGAGCCATGCCCATCATAGGGGGAGGGGCCATGCCTACTCCCATAAGCCTTTGCTGCTGTTGCTGCTGAGGGGTCATCATGGGCGGCGGCTGGGGCATCATCCCGGGCTGTCCCATGATGCCCTGGGGAGGTGGGCGGTGGTGTTGGGGGAGCAGCATGGGGTTGGCGCCCTGAGTTTGGGGCTGGGGCTGGGCGGGAAGGCTGTGGAGGTGTGCGTTCATTGCCCCCTGGTGGAGAGAACTTAGCTGCTGTTGCTGCTGCTGCTGCTGCTGTTGTTGTTGTTGCTTCTGTAGCTCCTTCTTCTCATGCTCCAAAAGATCCTGGATCAGCAGGGGAAGCTCGCTGGCCTCCAGGGAGCTCTCCACCTTGTCCAGATCCACCGCGGGGGAATGCTGGCCTCCGCCGTCCGGTAGCCCCAGGGGGTCTTCGTCCAGGTCAGAGTGTGAGGCAGCCAGGGGAAAAGACAGGGGGTCGGCGCCTGGGAGGGAGTAGGAGAGCCCCCCTAAACGGACAGAGCTCAGAGAGGCGGTGGGGTTGGCCGCTTGGGCGGAGAGACCGCCAGCAGGCTTGGCCCCGCCGGCCACCGCTCCGCCCAGCAGCATGGAGACTGCCTCGCCCATCTCGTCCTTCACTGCAGCCTGTTGGGGCCTGGTCTCTGCCGCCCCCTGGAGGTGGGAGGCCGGGGTTTCGGCCAGGCTTCCAGCCTCCAGCTTCTGAGCAGGCCGCTCAGCGGGAGCGCCCTGCTGGGGGTTAGGGGGACAAACATTTGGGTGGGGGGCAGCGACTGAGGATGTGAGGAGGGTGTCCAGCTTGGGTTTGTCCTCCACTTTGATGTCAGGAACGCTGGCAGCGGAGGAGGGGGCGGGACCAGGCGCCTCGCTCTCGGCCTCCACCAGTCGCAGCTGGTCGTCCCCTTGGTCCAGCTCGGGATCGGCGTACGCCAGCAAGTCAAACTCGTCGCACTTGAGCAGGTCGTCCAGGTGCGGGTCGGTGGTCTCCAGGCTGTCCAGGTTCCCCAGGTCGTCGTCCCCCTTGTCGGGGTCTAGGTCCAGGGTGGCCAGGTCATCCTCGTCCTCCTCGCCCGCGTCCGCGCCTGCCCCACCCAGCCCTTTGGGGACGAAAGGATCCTCGAGGTCCGGCTCGGGCAGGTCGAGGCGGCAAGGTCGGGTGGTCAGGGTGTCCATGGTGGGGGCTTGTGACTCTGGGCCAGTCAGTGGAAGCTGGTGCTGGGAGCTGGGGTGCGGGAGAGCACCGGGGTCATTGGGGGTCGGGGCGGGTGCCTGGGGCTGCAGCTGGTTTTGGGGAGAAGGGGCAACACCTGGCTGGGACTGTTGTGGCAAGAGCCCTAGGGGCCCCTGTGGCACCCTCATTCTGGGGTCCCGTAACCCCTCGCCCTGAGAGGCCAGGGTGTGGGGGAGGGGTGGGGCTGGCGGAGGGGCCAAGGAGTGCTGGGAAAATGCAGCGGCCATTTCCTGCTGTGGCATATAGAGGCGTGGCCGAGGGGGGTGGGGGGCCCCGGGGCAGAAACTGGGGGCCCAGGGGCATCCTCTGGGCGTTGTGCCGGAGCTCAATGAACTGGGGTGGGGGTGCAGGTGCACAGGTCTGGGGCACGACCTCTCCGGGCCCCACCGCACGGGGGTTGGGCAACCCGGGCATCCCCTGGATGTTGAGGGGGTTGACGATGGGAGGGCCACCCAGGTGGTGCCTGGGGGTCCCCGTGTCCATGGCGGCGGGCTGCGGGAAACGGCGAAGGCCGGCAGCCTGACCCGCCCACTGTGTTTTGAAGGGGGGGCGTGGGTACATCCCTTGGGGGGCATTGGGGACCGGTTGCCTTTTCACAAAAAAAGAGAAAACAAACACACACACAAAAAATGTAAAGCGTGAACACAAAAAGTCTACCAAATTCAGGGTGCTCCGTGTGGAACAAGGAAATGGACCTGCTGCCTTTTCTTCCAGCCAAAATATCACCGTTCACAATATTTCACCTCTATTTATACATTCATGCCTAAAGAATTGGCATTTGATTTAACCCCTACTTTGCAAATGTATTTTGAGCACAAAATAATATTTCGTAATTTATTACATTGTCAGTACCAATTGCTATACATTGATTCGGGATGCATTTTTTGACACTTTGGTGTATTTCTGTGCATCCCTGGATGCACCATTTCCACCTGGACTTTCACACAAAAATATCTTCTCTCCCGAGATGAGCAAAAGAAATGAAGACAGAAGTGGGTATTCTGGACATGGCACAGCGTTGGACATTTCCTTGACTGTAGGTAAAAAGACCAGCGTAGTTGGCCTGAATGGCCCCAGAAATCGCCACAAATCGTCTACCAATAAAGCTAAAACAGAGTTTGTGATTTCCACTAATAGTTTGGCTGCAGTAGCAACGAATGTCCTGCCGGCGTCACCTTCTACGCAAAGGAGTTAAACAGAAGTACCTGAGCATATTGGGGTCCATCATGGCAGGCGTCCCTGGTGGGGGTGGGCAGCCCATCTTGTCATCCACCATGCCCATGGGGGGGACCAGCTTCCCCGCCAATGCGGCTGTGCCCCCAGCGGCAGCTCCCCTGTCCTGAGGACATGGAGAAGAAAGCAGTACTGAGAACAGGGTTCCCCAATTATAACCCCATTCCATTTCTCAGTAGAACATGGATCCAGGATGTTTTTAGGGTGCAACTGATCAAGATGATGGCCAAAACCTCTCAGTAATAATTTGACCTCTGAACAAAATTGTGTAACTTCAGTTTTTTATTTGAGGACGTTCAAGGATTTCAGGGGGGGGGGGGGGGGGGGCGAGGGTGGCATTCAACAGAGAGAATTTCACGTTTTGACACGTTTGAGAAGAAAAAAACACTATTGAGCCCCAAAATATAAATCCTATGGCATAACCATTGTGCAAGAGTGATGATTCTTTTTAACATCTCATTCATTATAAACAAGAGATAATAACCCAAGACTAAGGTTGCAAAGGGGCGGAAAACTTCTGGTAAAAATACACAACTGCAATTCTAGATCTTGCAGCATGCTTTGGTTAAAACAACGTAATTTAATGCAAATTCAGTTAAATTTCAACCCTGCACTGTTCATTCTTCCATAGAGTACTCAAGTGACTACGTCACACTGGTTTCGGAAGTGACTTCCCCATTCATTTAGATCATAGACGTAAAATGGAGTAAAATGAAGTAAAATGGCCGAATTAGCAAGATGGTATGCACTGCCAAAAATGTCCAGACGAGATGCCTGTGCGTTGCAATAATGGATATGTAAAAGTTAAAATGGACTACAAACCTGACTACAAATTATTTTTCATTACTTTAAAAAATAAAAATTGGAACATGAAATGTATGCTCTATATCCTTATACCACACAGGCTAATCCAGGAACGTTTCAGAGAAATTGCCGATAGTCTCCAAAGTCCACTATACCTGTCATAGGGAATTTACTTCCGAAACCAAACTCCGCCCACGCCTGATACTTGAATACTATTACATGCCCACTTGAATACTATTACATTTGCAGTGCATTCTTTTATCACATGCAAATAATTCCTAGCATCCTGCACACTACTGCAGGGCCCTCTGCATGCACTGTGCATTCTTCCATCACATCTGCAGTGCATTCTTCCATCACATGCAGAAATAATTCCCAGCATCCTGCACACTACAGCAAGGCTATTGAGGCCAAACTACTGCATTTGAGCCCAAGGACTACATCCATTTTGAATCCTTTTATACATTTATTTTATTCAACATTCATGTTGTTTGTTCAATGAAATAATCCATTAAAGTTCTACTCACAAATGTTTGCATGAATGTCTGCTTATGACAAAACAAAATGTGTATATTTATGTCTGCATATGACGAGGTAAATACAGCTAGTACAAATAACGGCAACATTTCCAGTTTATTCCCGTTAATTCCCATGGAAAGTTACCACCTTTGAATATTCCCGGAATTTTGCATCTCTACCCAAGACACAAACATCTAATTGATTATGCAGGTGAAGGACAGAAAAACAATGTGTAAAAAGAACATGGAACCTGTACACCGGAGATGCTGCTCCCTCAATCAAAGACTTATTACTCATCACACCAACATGATCAACAGGGCACTGACAGTTTGAGCCAAAACGTTTATACGTCTTTCATTTAGGGAGAAGTGCCAGCAGTGTACGGACACCATTTCCTTTTTCCAATACTTTATTCACTTTGATATTCATTATTAATTCCTATTACAGTGCTGTACCTGTGGATACGGAGGGGGTGCACGCTGGCTTTTATCTTGTTGGTAAGGTGCCATGTCTCCTCCAGGCCAGTTGGTGACAGCGCTGTTTGCAGCAGCAGCCTCTTTCTCCTGCCGTAACGAGTTCCTCTGCATTTGTTGCCGGATCAGCCGTTCCCTCAATCTCTGTCTCTACAAAACAGCAAGACATCAACAACACACTGAAGACCCTTGTGTCTGAAACTTGCCCTTACGTACTATAAAACCTAAGATGAAACATACTTGTCTGTGCTTCTCCAGCTCTGATTGGCTGAGGCCCATGAGTGCTGGGTCCTGAGCTGGTGGGAGTTCGGGTAACTCTTGCGTGCCGGGGACAAGGGGAGTGTGTGGCAACTCCTGCGGCCTTAGAGGGTCGGAGAGCCCCTGGGGGACTTGGGGTAGCTGTGCACGGGTGGGGAACCCATCGATGTTCATGGCCAGAGGCGGAGCCTGCTGGACTGGTTGGATCTGGGTTTGGGGAAGCTGCGGGGACTGGGCAACGGGAAACATTCCAATGCCCGTGCCAGGGCTGCGGCTGAACATGGGGGGTCCCTGAGGCTTTCCCGAGTGGGGATCCCCCAAGGCTGGAGAGGGGCCGGATATAGGGGGCTGCAGGCCCAGGTGGGTGGGGGCCCTATAGGTGGGGCTGCCATCGGGTGCAGCAGAGGCCGGGCGGGGGGGGCTTGTGCAGGGTGGCGAAGGGGTCCCGAGAATGGGGGCGGGACGGCGGGCGGGAGTAGGGGTCCGGGGGACTGGAAACGGGGCGTGGCCGGCGACTGCACGGAGAAGCCATCGTTGGAGAGGGCGCCAGGCGTGAGGGGGGACTGGGAGCTGCCCTGGGACTGAGGGCTGGATGGGACGCGCGAATAGGGGTCCTGCTGGGGGGGCCGCTGCTGGGGAAGAGGGGAACAGCCATCACGGGACTGGGGTCGGGGGGTCAGAGGCGGCTGGGTGTATGGGTCCGAGAAGGGGGCGGAGGGGGACTGTCTGTAGCTCTCCGAGGGGTGGTTGGGGGAGACGCCGGGCGGGTGGAACCCCATCCCGTTCCCGGAATCCCCCTGGTGGGCACGGGGCGTCATGGGTGCCTTGAACAGCCCGTCCCCCTGATCCAGCATGCCTGCAGGCGACCCTGTGCCAGGGTCCTGCCGGCCACCCGAAGGGGTTGAAGAGGAGCGGGGCGACGGGACGCCCACAAAATCCCCCCGGTACTGCCCCGCCGGGGAGGACGAGGCCGCGGAAGGGGAGGGGGCCGATCCGTAGTCCTGCCGCCCCATCGGCTGCTGGACACGGACGGGGTCACCGAAATGAGAGGCGTGGGGCGGGGAGAGGAGAGGGTAGTCGGCCAGCCCCCCTCCGCGGGCCCGGATTCCCTCAGGAGGACCCAGGGGCTCCTGGGGGTGCTGCTGTGGCCTAAAAAAGGGGTCCACCTGCTGGGCCCTGCGGGGCGTCCCAGGGGTCCCCGGCTGCATGTCCAGGGAGCCCAGGATGGGCATGCGACCCTGAGGGGCCCCCTGGTGGCCGGCCGGGGAATAGCCTGAGCCAGCCACATGCAGGGGGCTGGAGGATGGCTGGGAATAAGGGGTGGAGTGGTGGGGGAGACTGGGGGGGCAGCCTGGAGAAGGGGTCCTGCCGGGCGTCGGCTGAGCCCGGGGTCTTGAGGGGGCCCATCTGGGAAGAAGGCGGCGGGGGAGGAGGCAGAGTCAGGGGGCAGCGGGAAGGGGCTCTCCGCAGAGCTGGGCTGTGACGGGGTGGAGAGGGAGGTGGAGGAGGGAGGGGGGATCTGGAGGTGCAGGCTGGGACGCTCTGCCTTCACACGGGGCGACCCTTCCGTCTTAATGGGACGACACATCTGGCTCTCTGCCTGCTGCGGGGGGGGGGGGAGAAACGGAGCTGTGAGATCCCCTCTGCTATCTGAGTTAGGTACAAGCCACTATGTACTGTACATACAAAACCACACTCACGCACCCACACTCCCCATCTCTCTCGCTCTCTCTCTCTCTCTCTCTCACACACACACACACACACACACACACACACACACACACACACACACACACACACACACACACAGAGAAGACCGACAAACAGACACGCATGCACAAACATATACATCCATACAAACACAGTCGGACAAATGCACAAACATACAGTGCAGTCCGTAAGTATTTGGACAGTGACACAATTTTTGTCGTTTTGGCTCTGTACTCCAGCACACTGGATTTGAAATGGAACAGTGACTATGAGGTTAAAGTGCAGACTTTCAGCTTTAATTTGAGGGTTATTACATCCATATCAGGTGAACCGTGTAGCAATTGTAGCCATTTTTTATGCATAGTCCCCTGCCATTTTAGGGTACCAAAAGTAATTGGACAAATTAACAAAATTAAGTCATCATATTTAATATTTGGTCACATATCCTTTACATGCCATGATTTCCTGATGTTTGTGATCCAACAACATCAAAAGACTCTTGATATCTTATTTTCAGGTACTCTTACAAGGGATACTATAACCTCTCTGCATTTGAATGGATCTCTATGGGAATTGGGGGGTGGGACTAGATTAAGCTGTAAATTACATGGGAATACTGTGGAACACATGGTTGGCTAAATGGCTAGAAGTCATCAAGGGGTCCGAGGTATCAAACAAGCCTGAAATCATCACTCTGCGGGCAGATATGCAGTATATATGGATGGATCACTTTAAGGGTTGTTTCTCCTGACTTATTTTTTCATAGAGTTCAATAGGAAAATGTTCCATTTCAAATCCAATGTGCTGAAGTAGAGCCAAAACAACAAAAATTGTGTCACTGTCCAAATACTTAGACTGCACCATATACACCCTTACAAACACACAGGCGGACACATGCACGAAAAGACAGTTGGACAGACAGACACACGCACAGCCCGCTTTACCTTCTGTGCCTTGTTGATACGCTGAGCAGCTCTGTTGTCTTTGGCCTTTTGCTAATAAATCAAAAACAGAAGAAAAATATGAATTAAAACATTATGTGGTACAGTAAATTACTAAATTAGCCCTGTGTAATATTACCTACACCTCTAACACAGGTACTAAATTAACTCTGAGTAATATTAGATACACCTGTAACACATGCACAAAATTAACCCTGTGTAATATTACATACACCTGTAACAAAGGTCTGAAGCGAGTTCTCACCAGAAAGGGAACCTTGTCAGCTGCAGAGACCTTCCTCCAGATCTTCATGATCTGTTTGCAGCGGCTGGACCAGTCTGTCATAAAAAACAACAACACGTAAGTCAAACAGCACACTGACCAGGGTACTGCTAGAGGGGGTTAAACACACACTGAACAGGGTACTGCTAGAGGGGGTTAAACACACACTGAACAGGGTACTGCTAGAGGGGATTAAACACACACTGACCAGGGTACTGCTAGAGGGGGTTAAACACACACTGACCAGGGTACTGCTAGAGGGGGTTAAACACACACTGAACAGGGTACAGCTAGAGGGGATTAAACACACACTGACCAGGGTACTGCTAGAGGGGGTTAAACACACACTGAACAGGGTACAGCTAGAGGGGATTAAACACACACTGACCAGGGTACTGCTAGAGGGGGTTAAACACACACTGAACAGGGTACTGCTAGAGGGGGTTAAACCCACACTGACCAGGGTACAGCTAGAGGGGGTTAAACACACACTGACAAGGGTACTGCTAGAGGGGGTTAAACACACACTGACCAGGGTACTGCTAGAGAGGGTTAAACACACACTGAACAGGGTACTGCTAGAGGGGGTTAAACACACACTGACCAGGGTACTGCTAGAGGGGGTTAAACACACACTGACCAGGGTACTGCTAGAGGGGGTTAAACACACACTGACCAGGGTACTGCTAGAGGGGGTTAAACACACACTGAACAGGGTACTGCTAGAGGGGGTTAAACACACACTGAACAGGGTACTGCTAGAGGGGGTTAAACACACACTGACCAGGGTACAGCTAGAGGGGGCTAAACACACACTGACCAGGGTACTGCTAGAGGGGGTTAAACACACACTGACCAGGGTACAGCTAGAGGGGGCTAAACACACACTGACCAGGGTACAGCTAGAGGGGGCTAAACACACACTGACCAGGGTACAGCTAGAGGGGGCTAAACACACACTGACCAGGGTACAGCTAGAGGGGTTAAACCCACACTGACCAGGGTACTGTTAGAGGGGATTAAACACACACTGACCAGGGTACTGCTAGAGGGGGTTAAACACACACTGACCAGGGTACAGCTAGAGGGGGTTAAACACACACTGAACAGGGTACTGCTAGAGGGGGCTAAACACACACTGACCAGGGTACTGCTAGAGGGGGCTAAACACACACTGAACAGGGTACTGCTAGAGGGGATTAAACACACACTGACCAGGGTACAGCTAGAGGGGGTTAAACACACACTGAACAGGGTACAGCTAGAGGGGGTTAAACACACACTGAACAGGGTACTGCTAGAGGGGATTAAACACACACTGACCAGGGTACAGCTAGAGGGGGTTAAACACACACTGAACAGGGTACTGCTAGAGGGTGCTAAACACACACTGAACAGGGTACTGCTAGAGGGGGTTAAACACACACTGACCAGGGTACAGCTAGAGGGGGTTAAACACACACTGAACAGGGTACTGCTAGAGGGGGCTAAACACACACTGACCAGGGTACTGCTAGAGGGGGCTAAACACACACTGAACAGGGTACTGCTAGAGGGGATTAAACACACACTGAACAGGGTACTGCTAGAGGGGGTTAAACACACACTGAACAGGGTACTGCTAGAGGGGATTAAACACACACTGACCAGGGTACAGCTAGAGGGGGTTAAACACACACTGACCAGGGTACAGCTAGAGGGGGTTAAACACACACTGAACAGGGTACTGCTAGAGGGTGCTAAACACACACTGAACAGGGTACTGCTAGAGGGGATTAAACACACACTGAGCAGGGTACTGCTAGAGGGGGTTAAACACACACTGACCAGGGTACAGCTAGAGGGGGCTAAACACACACTGACCAGGGTACAGCTAGAGGGGGTTAAACACACACTGAACAGGGTACTGCTAGAGGGGGTTAAACACACACTGAACAGGGTACTGCTAGAGGGGATTAAACACACACTGACCAGGGTACTGCTAGAGGGGGCTAAACACACACTGAACAGGGTACTGCTAGAGGGGATTAAACACACACTGAGCAGGGTACTGCTAGAGGGGGCTAAACACACACTGAACAGGGTACTGCTAGAGGGGATTAAACACACACTGAGCAGGGTACTGCTAGAGGGGGTTAAACACACACTGACCAGGGTACAGCTAGAGGGGGCTAAACACACACTGACCAGGGGTACAGCTAGAGGGGGTTAAACACACACTGAACAGGGTACTGCTAGAGGGGGCTAAACACACACTGAACAGGGTACTGCTAGAGGGGATTAAACACACACTGAGCAGGGTACTGCTAGAGGGGGTTAAACACACACTGACCAGGGTACAGCTAGAGGGGGCTAAACACACACTGAACAGGGTACTGCTAGAGGGGGCTAAACACACACTGACCAGGGTACTGCTAGAGGGGGCTAAACACACACTGAACAGGGTACTGCTAGAGGGGATTAAACACACACTGAGCAGGGTACTGCTAGAGGGGGCTAAACACACACTGACCAGGGTACAGCTAGAGGGGGTTAAACACACACTGAACAGGGTACTGCTAGAGGGGGCTAAACACACACTGACCAGGGTACTGCTAGAGGGGGCTAAACACACACTGAACAGGGTACTGCTAGAGGGGATTAAACACACACTGAGCAGGGTACTGCTAGAGGGGGTTAAACACACACTGACCAGGGTACAGCTAGAGGGGGCTAAACACACAGTGACCAGGGTACAGCTAGAGGGGGTTAAACACACACTGAACAGGGTACTGCTAGAGGGGGTTAAACACACACTGAACAGGGTACTGCTAGAGGGGATTAAACACACACTGACCAGGGTACTGTTAGAGGGGATTAAACACACACTGACCAGGGTACAGCTAGAGGGGGTTAAACACACACTGACCAGGGTACTGCTAGAGGGGGTTAAACACACACTGAACAGGGTACAGCTAGAGGGGGTTAAACGCACACTGACCTGGGTACTGTTATAGGGGGTTAAACACACACTGACCAGGGTACAGCTAGAGGGGGCTAAACACACACTGACCAGGGTACTGCTAGAGGGGGTTAAACGCACACTGACCTGGGTACTGTTATAGGGGGTTAAACGCACACTGACCAGGGTACAGCTAGAGGGGATTAAACACACACTGACCAGGGTACTGCTAGAGGGGGTTAAACACACACTGACCAGGGTACTGCTAGAGGGGGTTAAACACACACTGAACAGGGTACAGCTAGAGGGGATTAAACACACACTGACCAGGGTACTGCTAGAGGGGATTAAACACACACTGACCAGGGTACTGCTAGAGGGGGTTAAACACACACTGAACAGGGTACAGCTAGAGGGGATTAAACACACACTGACCAGGGTACTGCTAGAGGGGGTTAAACACACACTGAACAGGGTACTGCTAGAGGGGGTTAAACCCACACTGACCAGGGTACAGCTAGAGGGGGTTAAACACACACTGACAAGGGTACTGCTAGAGGGGGTTAAACACACACTGACCAGGGTACTGCTAGAGAGGGTTAAACACACACTGAACAGGGTACTGCTAGAGGGGGTTAAACACACACTGACCAGGGTACTGCTAGAGGGGGTTAAACACACACTGACCAGGGTACTGCTAGAGGGGGTTAAACACACACTGAACAGGGTACTGCTAGAGGGGGTTAAACACACACTGAACAGGGTACTGCTAGAGGGGGTTAAACACACACTGACCAGGGTACTGCTAGAGGGGGTTAAACACACACTGAACAGGGTACTGCTAGAGGGGGTTAAACACACACTGAACAGGGTACTGCTAGAGGGGGTTAAACACACACTGACCAGGGTACAGCTAGAGGGGGTTAAACACACACTGAACAGGGTACTGCTAGAGGGGGCTAAACACACACTGACCAGGGTACTGCTAGAGGGGGCTAAACACACACTGAACAGGGTACTGCTAGAGGGGGTTAAACACACACTGAACAGGGTACTGCTAGAGGGGGTTAAACACACACTGACCAGGGTACTGCTAGAGGGGGTTAAACACACACTGAACAGGGTACTGCTAGAGGGGGTTAAACACACACTGAACAGGGTACTGCTAGAGGGGGTTAAACACACACTGACCAGGGTACAGCTAGAGGGGGTTAAACACACACTGAACAGGGTACTGCTAGAGGGGGCTAAACACACACTGACCAGGGTACTGCTAGAGGGGGCTAAACACACACTGAACAGGGTACTGCTAGAGGGGATTAAACAAACACTGACCAGGGTACAGCTAGAGGGGGTTAAACACACACTGACCAGGGTACAGCTAGAGGGGGTTAAACACACACTGAACAGGGTACTGCTAGAGGGGGTTAAACACACACTGAACAGGGTACTGCTAGAGGGGATTAAACACACACTGACCAGGGTACAGCTAGAGGGGGTTAAACACACACTGACCAGGGTACAGCTAGAGGGGGTTAAACACACACTGAACAGGGTACTGCTAGAGGGGGCTAAACACACGCTGAACAGGGTACTGCTAGAGGGGATTAAACACACACTGAGCAGGGTACTGCTAGAGGGGGTTAAACACACACTGACCAGGGTACAGCTAGAGGGGGCTAAACACACACTGACCAGGGTACAGCTAGAGGGGGTTAAACACACACTGAACAGGGTACTGCTAGAGGGGGTTAAACACACACTGAACAGGGTACTGCTAGAGGGGATTAAACACACACTGACCAGGGTACTGCTAGAGGGGGCTAAACACACACTGAACAGGGTACAGCTAGAGGGGATTAAACACACACTGAGCAGGGTACTGCTAGAGGGGGCTAAACACACACTGAACAGGGTACTGCTAGAGGGGATTAAACACACACTGAGCAGGGTACTGCTAGAGGGGGCTAAACACACACTGAACAGGGTACTGCTAGAGGGGATTAAACACACACTGAGCAGGGTACTGCTAGAGGGGGTTAAACACACACTGACCAGGGTACAGCTAGAGGGGGTTAAACACACACTGACCAGGGTACTGCTAGAGGGGGTTAAACACACACTGAACAGGGTACAGCTAGAGGGGATTAAACACACACTGACCAGGGTACTGTTAGAGGGGATTAAACACACACTGACCAGGGTACAGCTAGAGGGGGTTAAACACACACTGACCAGGGTACTGTTAGAGGGGATTAAACACACACTGACCAGGGTACTGCTAGAGAGGGCTAAACACACACTGACCAGGGTACAGCTAGAGGGGGTTAAACACACACTGAACAGGGTACAGCTAGAGGGGGTTAAACACACACTGAACAGGGTACTGCTAGAGGGGGCTAAACACACACTGAACAGGGTACTGCTAGAGGGGGTTAAACACACACTGAACAGGGTACTGCTAGAGGGGGTTAAACACACACTGACCAGGGTACTGCTAGAGGGGGTTAAACACACACTGACCTGGGTACTGTTAGAGGGGATTAAACACACACTGACCAGGGTACAGCTAGAGGGGGTTAAACACACACTGACCAGGGTACTGCTAGAGGGGGTTAAACACACACTGAACAGGGTACAGCTAGAGGGGGTTAAACGCACACTGACCTGGGTACTGTTATAGGGGGTTAAACACACACTGAGCAGGGTACAGCTAGAGGGGGTTAAACACACACTGACCAGGGTACTGCTAGAGGGGGTTAAACACACACTGAACAGGGTACAGCTAGAGGGGATTAAACACACACTGACCAGGGTACTGTTAGAGGGGATTAAACACACACTGACCAGGGTACAGCTAGAGGGGGTTAAACACACACTGACCAGGGTACTGTTAGAGGGGATTAAACACACACTGACCAGGGTACTGCTAGAGAGGGCTAAACACACACTGACCAGGGTACAGCTAGAGGGGGTTAAACACACACTGAACAGGGTACAGCTAGAGGGGGTTAAACACACACTGAACAGGGTACTGCTAGAGGGGGCTAAACACACACTGAACAGGGTACAGCTAGAGGGGGCTAAACACACACTGACCAGGGTACTGCTAGAGGGGATTAAACACACACTGAGCAGGGTACTGCTAGAGGGGGTTAAACACACACTGACCAGGGTACAGCTAGAGGGGGTTAAACACACACTGACCAGGGTACTGCTAGAGGGGGTTAAACACACACTGAACAGGGTACAGCTAGAGGGGATTAAACACACACTGACCAGGGTACTGTTAGAGGGGATTAAACACACACTGACCAGGGTACAGCTAGAGGGGGTTAAACACACACTGACCAGGGTACTGTTAGAGGGGATTAAACACACACTGACCAGGGTACTGCTAGAGAGGGCTAAACACACACTGACCAGGGTACAGCTAGAGGGGGTTAAACACACACTGAACAGGGTACAGCTAGAGGGGGTTAAACACACACTGAACAGGGTACTGCTAGAGGGGGCTAAACACACACTGAACAGGGTACTGCTAGAGGGGGTTAAACACACACTGAACAGGGTACTGCTAGAGGGGGTTAAACACACACTGACCAGGGTACTGCTAGAGGGGGTTAAACACACACTGACCAGGGTACTGTTAGAGGGGATTAAACACACACTGACCAGGGTACAGCTAGAGGGGGTTAAACACACACTGACCAGGGTACTGCTAGAGGGGGTTAAACACACACTGAACAGGGTACAGCTAGAGGGGGTTAAACGCACACTGACCTGGGTACTGTTATAGGGGGTTAAACACACACTGACCAGGGTACAGCTAGAGGGGGCTAAACACACACTGACCAGGGTACAGCTAGAGGGGGCTAAACACACACTGACCAGGGTACTGCTAGAGGGGGTTAAACGCACACTGACCTGGGTACTGTTATAGGGGGTTAAACACACACTGACCAGGGTACTGCTAGAGGGGGCTAAACACACACTGACCAGGGTACTGCTAGAGGGGGTCAAACACACACTGACCTGGGTAGTCCTGTTTGAGGCTGGGGAAGTTGATGTTGGCGTACAGGACGGGTGAGATGGTGGACATGTCCCGCAGCTCCTCGTCCTTCTCCCACCGCTGTAGGCTGCGCTGATTGTAGGATAGGCCGTCCCCCTCCGTCTCCGTAGGTGTGGGGGGTGTGGAAGGGGTGGCCGGAGTAGAGGGCGTCGCCCAGGGACTGTCCTCACTCTGGTCTGGGCTGAACAGCCCTGCCCGATCGCTACAAAAAACAAAGAGAAAGAAAAAAAACAAGCACATTAGCACGTGATAAGCTGCGACCATATGGCAAAGTATCTGTACGTGCAGGTATAGTGTATCGCAGAAATATCGGACAGACTAACCTAATTACCAACAGTGACAACCTCTAGCTGCTGGTCACAGCTAAAAATGACTCCAGTAAAAGCAGAAAGTCCCCCATCAAACACCAGTTGAGCAAAAGTACAAAAGTATCTGATTTAAAATGTAAGTACCAAAAATAAACAAACATAACCGGTTTAGCAATTTACAACCTTAACTTTTGCCCCATAACCCAGTAACGTTAGCAGCTAGCTAACGTAGCTGCTAACGTTACATGGGCGAATGGACAGGCTTGTTAACACTTAGTTAGCTAACGTTAGCTAATGTTAGTTTAGCTATAACTATCAGGCAACACAAAAACACAGGCCGTATTTAACGTTAACACTAGCTAGTTAAAAGTAACATGGAAACGCGTGCTAAATTTAACAGATAACATTAGCTATAACAGTCAGTTTACCAGGTAGCTAGCGTTAGCTAACTCAAAATGCCAACGTTATCATTTGATCAGTAACTTCAATTTAACAGATAATCCGCGCAATGTAACATTACGTAAAGACCAGTTCAGACCAAAGATTTGCAACGCAACAAAATCGTTTTAGAATGTTTCAGAGCAATTGCAGCAGTATGAACTACCCCGTCTCAGAACGTCACATGTCGGCGCTTGCCGTTGCAGGCGATTCACCTCATCTAATCGCAGGTGGCGAGTTTTAGAACACAACGTACATCAGTGTTAGGTCAGTTCGTTTTTTTTCTTCTAGCAAATCAGCACACATCCTTTCCCCAGAAGTGATGCTGTCTCTGTAATTCGTATTTTGTCTCTGAATCAACAATGACACCAGCTGTTCACAATCGCTACTTTCATATATTTCAGATTAATATCGCAACCAGGAAGTAACTACGCTAACTCAAAAACACTAACGTGCTGCACACGTCACTGGGTAACCCGGATCAAACCTACTACAAAGCAGCAGGAATAATTCGGACAGACAGACCGACCACAGAGTGACTAATACTAGCTGTGGGTCAGAGCTAAAAATAACCGGAAGCACCAATTCCACAGAAGCTCACAAACTCCGATGGCTTTCTTAAAACAGAACCAGATCTGTGGAGTGTTTATGTTCAGTATTTTAGTCCCCTGTGAATTATTTTGCTGGGCCGGTTGCACCAACAGGGTTTAACTAAGACAGTCTTAACTGCCAAAAAAGGTCGTAGCTAAGACCCATTTTCAGAGGGCTTTACGCCTGTTGACTAGGTAAGCCTAGTATGCAGCTAGTGGGGAACATTTGACAAGGCACGGTGGATATTGTTCTGGAGCATGCAGGTTCCATACCGGAGCGACGGAGTGCATCTGATTCGCAAAGTGCGTTTGTGTCAGAGTATGTGAGCGGGAGCGAGCGAGGAGAGAAAGCGGATGTAATTTAATTAGAGTGATGAGCACTATTAGGACGTTACCACTCCGCAAGCTCCAATTCGCTCCCGTTTATATATTGTGATAAAAATGGACATGGCATTTTTTCGTTTAGATACAACATTAGTTAAGTTCATAAAATATAAATTAAATCTAAATTATTTGTTTTGTTAGCCTATATGGAGAGTTGAAGTTTTTTTTAATGACCTGTTGACATTTTCTGTACACAGAGAATGCACACATTGACAGCATTCTCACAAGTTTTTTTATTTGCTCAAAAATATCTCAATAACAATATCCTCTGATCTACTTGGAGTTTGCTTGTCACCACTCCACTCCACTCCAGAATGTTTACTGAACCACAGCATCCAGACAGAACAAATCAATTCCAACAGTAGCTTATGACACCTGCAAATAGCCTACATACGTTGTCTTGTGTGGGTGGTTTAGATCTGATCGGTTGTTTGTAATAAACGATTATTTTGCTGCTGCCTTTTTACCGTAATTACTAAAAATGTATGCATGGCGACCCCTACTTTTAACCCTTTTGCGCGTACCATCATAAATATGTGATAATTCCAGAACTGGCCCAAAAGCGTACCATCACATATACAGATCCTTTCCAAAAAATTAGAATATCATGGAAAAGTTTTTTTTTTTTCCATAATTCCATTCAAAAAGTGAAACTTTCATAGATTATAGATTCATTACACACAAAGTGAAATATTTCTAGCCTTTATTTGTTTCATTTTTCATAATTTTGGCTTACAGCTCCAGAAAACCCCCAAAACAGTTTTTCAAGAAATTAGAATAGTGTCGAAAATCAGCATTTACTTCAGTTATTTCAGAGAATGAATGTTTTAGACTGAGTGTCACACTATCATCTAATTTACTCAAAACACCTGCAAAGTTTATCTCAGTTTGGTTCAGTATGAGGAAGACTGCAGACTTGACAATTGGCCAGAAGACCATCATTGACACCCTCCAGAAGATGGGTAAGCCACAAAAGGTCATCGCTAAGGAGGCTGGCTGTTCACAGAGTGCAGTGTCCAAGCATATCAATATAAAGTTTAGTGGAAGGGGAAAATGTGGCAGGAGAAGGTGCACAAGCAAAAGAGATGACCGTAGGCTTCAGCGGATTGTCAAGCAAAGACAATTCCAAAATTTGGCGGAGATGCAGAGGGAGTGGACTGAGGCTGGAGTCAGTGCTTCAAAAACCACCACGTACAGACGTATCCGGGACATGGGCTACAACTGTCGGATTCCTCGAGTCAAGCCACACCCACTCATTCTCTGAAATAACTGAAGTAAATGCTGATTTTCGACACACTATTCTAATTTCTTGAAATACTGTTTTGGGGGTTTTCTGGAGCTGTAAGCCAAAATTATGAAAAATGAAACAAATAAAGGCTAGAAATATTTCACTTTGTGTGTAATGAATCTATAATCTATGAAAGTTTCACTTTTTGAATGGAATTATGGAAAAAAAACAACTTTTCCATGATATTCAAATTTTTTGGAAAGGATCTGTATGTGATTAGAACGTATCATTAGAACGAAAGTATCAATACAGTGACATCATTGTTGATGCGTTTGGTGAGGATTGCCCTACTTTCGCTGGATTGCTTGGGGTGGACAACAGTGACTGCCAACAGCCTGCAGAGGGGGATCTTGCCACTAACCTTACTATAAGCGATGACACTAATTGAAAGTATGATAGACATCGAAAGTGCACAGATTCCCCATTACAAAATATCCTGAACGTAATGTTTAGTAACCTTTTTACTTGTTTAGTAACCTTTTTACTTATTTAGTAACGTTAACATTAATAAGCTATGAAAATAACTGGCTACAGACACGTGTATAGTATTAGCTACTAGACAATTTCTAAACAGTGAACAATTCTCGATTAAGTGCAAGTCATGTTAGTCTTCCAAAAAGTCGATGAAATCGCTATTTTTGTGACAGACTCAATCAAGACAGCTGAGCCCTTCCCCTAAAAGAAGAAGAGAGGACCTCCATCACAGATCCTGAGTCTCAAGGCAGAGACGACAAAACTGAAAACAGAACAGGAAAAGCTAGAGCTGGAGAAGCAGAAGTTTTGGAGAATGCGCTGCTTCAAAGACAAATTAACGTTACTCCACATATCTTTGAAGCGGGAGAGCGTTCCTTCACGACGCAGCCTTAATCAATTTTATAGCCAAAACAACAGCCTAGTAGTAGTAGTAGCCTAGTATAGTAGTTAGCGAACATTAAAATGGTAAAACAACAATAGTAGAACATGTAAAAGACAATAAAAGTTTATTGAAAAATAAAGATTTATTGAAAAAGATTGTTGCCTTTTTTTAAGCACAGCCAAACAGCTGATCAATGGGGCAGTTTGCACCTTATTAAGGCTAGCCTATAGCGTATTTATTATGCTGGTGCGAACAAGTCATCCCGTGACATCTTCAGGCACTGCAGCAGAAATCATGTTATCTTCTGGTAGGCCTACTGCTGGCAGATCTTGATTGTCATGTCCAGGGATGGGGATTTTCTTTTCAATGCAGATGTTGTGGAGGACAACACACGCTGCGATGATAGTGCAGGCCCTTTCTGGATGCATCCTTATTTCTCTGTGAAGGCAATGAAACCTAGAACATGCCAGTATTGCTGTCAGGTGAGGCTGCTCGCAGCTCTGACGAGACTATGTCGTGAACTAACCATATTCGTCTGGTCATTCGCTTGGCATACATCACCTGCGCTTGAGGACACCGAGGCATCGCTCCACAATGGACCTCGTTACGGTGTGGATGTTGTGGTATCGCCGCTCTTGTTCTGTTCTCGGAGCATGCGCGCGTCATGGGTGGATCCAAGCCACCTTGCCACCAAGTCGCAAATCTTGCAGCTGGCATCACAAGCGACCTGCACATTGATGGACTGAAACCCCTTTCTGTTGACAGGGGCATATTCGTATTCAGAGGGGGCCTGGATCCGGACATGGGTCCCGTCGATGCATCCCATGATGGCTGGTATCCCGGATAGCTGTCTGAAGCGCTGTTTGTTGACAGCTGCCTCCACTTCAGTGGGCAGATGGACATAATGTCTAACAGTGTCTGAGTGCGAGTGACACACGGCCGGCGGCCTGGCAAGCGGTGGATTTATGAACATTAATCATGTCACCTACTGTCACTTACCGTTTGCATAAAAACGCAGAGCCATCAGCGCTTGCAGAGCCGGTGACAGTGCTGCGTTGCGGTCAGTATGTCTCAGTTCCTGCTCTTCAATGAACTCAAATAGGTCTCTCCTACAAAGTCAAAACCTCTCTATAAACTCTGTGTCATTATAGACATCCAATGGATTGCTTTGATCCCTAATTATTCTTTCTCTTCTAAAGTCCTGCTCATCGATGATATGATAGATCAGACACCCCATTGTGATTAACTTGGTTATCTAAATCCGTTACCGTAGAAACATTATAAAATTAGACTTACGCCTGCTATTGGGTAAGCGTAAAATCTTACGTTCTTCGTGAAAATAGTGTTTATGACAAGTTGGTGCAACGGTCTTAAAGTTACGCTCAGAAGGTTACGGCTGACTTAGCTTAAGACCAGGTGTAAGGCCTGTTGGTGCAATCGGCCCCAGGTTACATTGGACAAATCAACAAGTAACATCTCCACTGTGACCAGAACCCTCAACTGCATAAAAGAAAAAGAATAAAACCTAAGAAGACCCCTTTGCCAGTCAGTGGTGAGGTGTAGTGGTTCAGGATCAATTATTTAAATTCAATGATTACAAATACAGTAATTCATTTAAATAAGTAAAAACAACATTTATTTGCTTATATCATACATATTTACACCACATTTACTGAAGCAGTTCAGGTTAAGGTCGCAGTCTGGAATACCGGGTGGGTCACTGCAGTAGTGCCCTCGAGAAAGGTACTGAGATCCGATTGTTTCAATAAAAAACCCAGATGTATAAACGGGCAGCGAGTAAAAAGGTGAGCGACGCAAATGGCCACAGATAAGGACCTATGCTAAGCAAATAAGAGATGCAAATGAGGACGTTAGAGGAGAGAGCCTTACCGCATGTCAAAGAAAGGAGACTGGGAGAGGCCAGGGAATGAGTCCATCACACCGGCTGAGAGGGAGCCACCTGCGACACCACAGATGCACACACAATAAAGTATAACTCCATTAAACAAAATGTTTGTGCACCCGCTTCTCTACACCATATACAGCACCCTAGGTATAGAAAATAAAAACTTACTTAAAAAGAGTATCATTACTGTTAATTATTTATTAATAATAAACTCTTCCCATCATCTGCCCCTTCCTTTAGCGCCACACCCATCTTTCCACACCCCAGCAGCCCCGCCCCCGACTCCACCCCACACCCACCGGGGAGGAAGCTCCTCTGGGGCAGGCCGCCACGGCTCTGCTCCCCCTTCCCCGGTTCCAGAAGCGGCTTCATGCTGGACTGCAGGGTCCCGTCCAGAGACGCGCCCTCCGCCACTCCTAGAACCTTCCGGAAGAACTCCGCCGAGTCCTGACTCTGCACACCTTGAGGAAGCCCTGGAAAACACAACAGGGGAAAAAAATAATAATAATAAGTAATGACAAGCGCGATACAATTATAAATTAAATAAATTATTAATATAAATACATGTCCTTCATTGGCTCGAGACGGTACAGAGGCGAGCGCACCTTCAGTCTTGTCCGAGTTTGAGCCCTGGGAATCAGAGGGGTTCTGTTCGCTGGAAAGGGACGGCTGGCCCATTGTTCCCGCATCGCCTGAGGAGAGTCCCAGAGTGATTTTAACAATCGCCTTTTAAATATCAAACCGTAACATCTGCCCTCGTTTCTACCCCCAAAGAAAAGGCACGACTATCAGGCCCTGCGGCGAGACCTACCTGTCACTGCACCTGTAGTGTTCAGTCGATCGCTAGATTCACTACCCTCCTGTTTCAGCTGCAGGCTGCCCACTGACTCACCCTCCTTGGCCTCAGCTGTGGGACCTTAGGCACAGTTACACACACAAACACACGTGAATCACAGGAGCAACGGGAAATTTCTCTCAAATTTTCCAAATTTCAGCCAATGTTTGGAACCCTAATTGGCTGCTTCACCTGTTTCTGGCACGTTGGGGCGAGGTCCTGGACCCTGCGTGGTGGGCACCGAGGGGTGCAGGGGTCGAGGCACGCCCTGGGCATGGCGCTGGACCGGGGGAACCAGGAGCGCCTTTTTGCTGAGGTCCAAAAGGGTCTTCCCAAAGAAAGCCTCCTGCACAGGGAGAGGGGGGTCAGCACTGTCTCCAAATCTGCTTTCAGAGGGCAACACTACTCCATTCCTGTCTCAGTAGTTTAGCAGTTTTTTTTCGACTCAGCGTGGACAAACCATCTCCAATAAAAACACACATTCGAGAGAACATTTGTTCCTACTTTGTGAGGACAGCAACTCCCAATGTCTTTATATGCTCACTTTATTGTTACAAAATGACACGTTTCAACATTGTCTTTTTCAAAGTACAGCAAGTTTGCATCGGCATATCGCTAAAGATAGACACGTTTGTTGCAAACACGGCTGCCTTTTTTGGTTTTAATTTATATCGCTCCATTCGGCACTCAAAAATCAGGCTCAAATCTCAGACACTGCTGTTTAGCCCAAAAGCAAATGTATTTTGACTTGCCTCCAGAACTCTCCAGCTGTGTAAACAGACAGTGACGCAACATGAGCACAGGAAGCCGTTTCAGGTAGGGCTTCTTCTAAGCAAATACCGCCATGGATGGTCTCATTTAATTGCTGGCGATTCGGTGTGGTAACTTCTGGGCCCCGTGCGGTCAGGCCGGCTCATTTGGATAGGTAAATGCCAGCCCGTGGAGCTCAGATGAGGCTGTACCTGCAAGTAGGCCGGAAACATGTCCTCCAGCTTGCTCTTCTTCCGGCCACGCCGCTTCTTGGCCTGCTCCCCCTCCGCCTCGGCTGCCTTCGACTCCGGGGGGCCTTCTAGCGGTGTGTCCGGGGCTGCGCCTGAACAAAAATACAAAATAAGTGTTTTTTGAGACTTTTCTCAAAATAGATAAGATTGCCTTGGTCGAATTCCAACTTTCTTATAAGACATTTGAAAACTCCTGCGATGAGCTAAATAGCCCTCGGGCCATGGAGGTCATTAATGGCAGTAAGGCACTAACCAAACTACTGGCGGCCATTTAACTTGCCTTCCTCGGTCTTCTCTGGAACCTGCCCCTCGGCCACGCCCTCTCCGGACAGTGACAGGCTCCGCCCCTTTTTCGTCCGGGTGTGGCATTTCCTCTGCCGCACCATGAATCCACCAATCCCTAAGGCATAGGAACAGAAGTCAGTAGCGACCAGCATTAAAAAAATTAATTGAGTCCCTAATTCTTGAGTCCCCAGTATTGAGAGCCCAATATTTCAAAGAAGCAAATGACACATACAATACCATGCAATTTTACTGTCAGACAATACAATTTACAATTGAAATTAAAGATTATATAAATTGGACAGTCTCTCTCTCTCTCTCTCTCTCTCTCTCTAATAAGCACAGAAACATGAAGCGCTGCAGGTAATCAGTCAGTGTAAATATTAGGTAAAGTGAGTTTTCCTCATGTGTAAAGCGTGGCCGTTCAGAGCGGACGGTGCAACAACCTGCACCTCTCTGACCTGGCCTGTACGGCTTCCTCTTCCTCTTCTTCCCGTCATCCGTCTCCTCCGCTCCCGCTTTCATTCCGTCGCCGTCGACCCCCCCCCTCCGCGGCCCCGTCCGGCACCAGATCCCTCTCGGGACCACCCTCCCTGTCAGGGCTCCCGGGAACCTCCAGTTTGGGCTCACAGTCCATTGCTTCCACTGCAAGTATAGAATGAATGAGTGAATTAAAGTTTTATGATGGACTGGTTCCATGATGTTACAAGTTGTTACTGTTACAGAAGTTGAACGTGCAGCCAGGGCGTTTCTTAGAAAGGACCGTTCTAGTCCCATGTGGAACCTGAACACACAGGCTCCTCCCAACATTGGACCCTCCCAAGTGCTGGCCCCTTCCCCTGCAGTGACCATCCCCTGAGGAGGCGGGGCTTCACCTTTGCCCTCCTCCCCCTCCAGGTCGCCCTCCTTGAGCTCCAGGCTGTCGATGGTGCCGAGGCGAGAGCGGCGGGGGCGACGTTTCTGCAGCGGCGATATGGAGATGCTGCGCAGGAGGGACATGCCCCTCTCCGTAAGCCACACCCCCTCCAGCCGGTAAAACTGTGGCTCTGAGAGAAAGGGAGAGAGAGAGAGGGATTCAACCAACATAATGGGGGGGGGGGGGAAAGGGGGGGATGGGAGAGGGATTCAGCAGGGACTGAGATGGAGAGTAAGAGAGAGACATATGAAAGGTATGCATACCTGGTTCCTTCACTTTCACCACTGCAGTAACAGGAGGCTCCACTATTACCACAGAAACACAGACACACGGGATTAATAGCACACAGGGAGAATCAACACTGTCATCACTTATACACACATAATGGTGCCATGTCTCCATATGTACTGAAGCCAACAGCACAAACCTTTAGCACAAAGTCAGATTGGACAAGTTCCTTAATTCACTATAGAATTGCACCACCGCTGGGTAATGTTGGTATGTAGTGGAAAAAAATGGTCAGTGCATCTTTACAGTGTATTATTTTAGCACTTTTTGCGAACCTTAAAAAGGTGTCCCAAATGGTGTACCCTGTGAAAAACAACTGAATAAGTCAATGAGTCATTTTTTTTTTTTCAAATATGCCCCAGAGGTTTCTGTAGACTTAAAATAAAATGTCCACAACATGTAATTCTACAAATCACCACTGGGGGCGGCAGTATGCAGTTTACCAATGCGTTTGGGGACGTAGGGTGAGCAGGCAGAGCAGGCGAAGCCCTCGTCAGACGCCTCCTCCACCTCGTCCTCCGTGTACAGGCTCTCACAGACCGCGTGCACCCACCTGCCAAATACACGCCCACATGTTTAGCCAGCCACGCCCATCTCCTCACATGACAATCACACAAGGTTAAATTGCGCTCCTTTAGTTGCTTAGCCGATATTCACATTCACAATGGGCGTCTGGGTTAAAAAATGGTGCGGTGAATAAATGTGTAACGAGTAAGTGTTGCAGACATCTGGCTATGCTAGGTAATATGTTTTCACTACACCAAAAGTAGATCAACGAAGGGCTGTTTCCTAAATTAAGCTCAATAAATGACTATTTCCCCAGTTTTTCTCTGGAGACTCCAGCTTAATGTGGGGAACTTTTTTCAGTAGAACTGTAGTGGCTAGCATGCCAGCGAGTGACGTTAGCCTCTCTCGAAGAACTGCTTTCAGGACTAGTAATGCCCCAGCCCCTCCATTTGTATTAAGTAGGAGTGCAACCTGTGACTGGCGTTGTCTGACGCCCGCCCATAAACTGTAAGCACCCGCCGTTGTAGTTCACAGTAAAGCAGGTACCGGGTACATGCGCAGTAGTTTGGGGTTATATCTCTGCTCTCATTAAAGGTAGAGAGTTGGCCGAGAGCTCATTTTAATCGGGAAGACAGCTACGACAAACCAAACATAATTTTTCAGTGGAATTCCCCATTAAATGCTCCCTTTTCTCCTAATTTTTTAGGAACGAATGAACCCTCCCTAATCCAGGGCGACACTACTGCCACCTTATGGAGGCACCGGCACGGTCGGGATTTGACCACGGAGCTCATCCATGTACAAGAACAAGAACAGTGCCTTAACCAGATGAGCCATCCAGCAGCCCCTTCCTAAATAAATCTAAACATTTATGATCATCTACAGTTGAATTACGAGTACAGATCTCCCCAGCTTGGTCCCAGGCTGAAGTTCTGCACCTGTTGTGATGGCGACCCCGACCCATTGAGGCTCCGCCCTGTAGGGGGCGGTACCCACCGGTCACAGTGCTGGCACTGCAGCAGTAGCTCCTCCTCCATGAAGCTCTGGCGGCAGACGGGGCAGGTGACCAGGCTGGCGCACGGCCCGCAGTGAGTGTAGTTATTCTGCCACTCGCAGTGGAAACCAGGGGAGCTGGAGCCACACTGCATACAGCACACACACCTGTGGAGAGAGAGAAAGAGGGTGAATCACATGCACCACATCGCTACTGTTGACTGTGCAGTGATGACTGAGCTTCAGCAAAAACGTAATATAAATAATTTCAGTTTTTGATGGCATCTGAAAACTAACTGGTTGGTACAAGATGCCATACATCTCCCCTCTTCGGTCTATACCGTATTCATCGTGTTACAAATTTGTTTATCAAGAACAATTAACCCAGACACACCAGGCGTTTTGAGTCACAGTTCAACAATTTAACAATTTCAACAGCTCCAATCTAACCAAACTGACTCAATGTCACCAAGGTCACCAAGAATACTCAACACTGGGCCTTAAAGGTCAAATTAAGGTGGAGCTCCAATATGCTACCAGTATCACACTTATATGAACCAATCTTTGTTTTTGTTGTGAAGACCAAAACCTTTTTGATACGTTCAAGCGAGTGATAGCCAACTGTAGCTCCGTCCATTTATAGTCACACAATATCAGCTATTCCCATAACTAGGAGAGACCCTATAGGCTCCTCCCACTTCCCGTGGAGAGGGCGGGTACGCACCACTTGCACTTCCAGCCGCCCTTGGGGACGGTGTTTAGGGGCGGGTCCAGGCAGTAGGTGTGATAGCTGACGTCACAGTCGTCGCAGAGGAGCAGGCGGGCGGGGTCAGAGGCCTTGCCACACACCTCGCACACGATGCACTCCAGACACCGCCAGCCCTTTCGCAGCATCATCTTAGTGATCTGCAGGGGGCAGCAGAGAGTGCTCTCGATGACTCACGATTCTGATAACCAATCAATAACCAATCCAGGCCCAATAATCCAGGTGAGAAAAGTCGTGTGTCATCGTCTGCTTTGAATGGTCAATTCAGGGCGGATAAACAACAGAAGCCAAGATACCAGGTGACACTTATGAGAAGGAAGAAGAAATTAGGAGGGGGGTGTAAATGACAGAGGGGGCCCAGTCTATGCTCACCTTGCTGTTGACGCAGTACGGGTGGTAGCACTGAGCGCACTGCGCACAGGCCAGCAGCTGCCCCTCCACACCCCGCCCAAAACTGCCGCACACCACGCACATGTCCTGCAGAGAGAGAGAGAGAGCAGCAGGGTCAGAGCAGCAGGGTCAGAGCACCGTCCCACAGGGTGAGGCTGAGGGCCATGCCCATCCTGGAAACCAATTCAAGGGTTTTGTTTTTTTTACTCTCTTTGAAGATCCTTTCATTAAAGATCACCCTTTAGGTTTCATCACAAGTGCTACAGAGTAGTACAGACCATCAAGAAATCAATAGAAAAACAGCCTCAATATCCCTGAAAATGGAAAAACGCTGTCCAAGGATCAGATCTTGCAAGCTCTGAGGTTTATATAAGACAAGTACTTTCCAAAATGACTGGCAAAATCTCTCAAAAAAATCTCAAAGTACCTGTCAGAATTAGGTTATTTTCAAGGGCTTTCAAATTTTTACTTTTTTTCAAATCTGACAACTTTAGAGGACTTTCGAGGTGTGCGGGAAACAGGTTTGAGACAACGGCAGCACCTGCAGCAGGACAAATTTATCGGTGTTGGAGAAGAGCACCACGGTGTTCTGCATGGTGTCGTCTTCCTCCTCGTCCTCCTCCTTGCTCTGTGCAGTGTCTGCCGTCATGCTGAGCTGTATGGAGTGGGGGGAGGAGAGAAAGATAACAACAGGCTTTACATATTTCCCAAATCATAAGAGCAGTCATGAGGCTGCCCCCTGACTACATGACATTGTGCATTCGCTGATATAGCTTTATAAGCCACTTCATTTCAAAAACTGGATCTGCAATGATCACAGAGTGAGGCTATCGACACTAAACAATGTAAAAGGAATTGGTTAGCAGATCAGTTCACTGATCAATGACTGTGTACACACATGCCTGCTTGTCTGTGTGTGTGTGTGTGTGTGTGTGCATTCACCAAAAAAGCATCAATGCATGACGCCATGGCTTTGAGGCGCGATCGGCCACGCCCCCTCCCACTGCCACCCCCACGGGGTCGTCGTTTCCCTGGGAAACTGCTGCTCCGCCCCTAAAAATTGCAGGAGAAAAAAATAAATGCTGAAGAAACAGACCAAATGCCAGCAATGTACAGAAATTTTAGACCCTCTGCTGGAATAACAACCACTTCAACTGTAACTCAGCTCTTTCTTCATTTGCACAGGGAAAATAACCCAATCAAACAGTCTGGATAAGAACACCCACTAAATAAAGCATGGTAAAATAATACTACAGGGTAGGCCTGCACTACAATACAGATATAATATTTTTATTCATATAGATAGAATTGCAGAATTTTTCTGGGGTACCTGTTTCATGCGCGAGCGGCCGGGGGAGCCCCTGCGCTTGATCTTATCCCCGTCGGGTTTCAGGGGGTCGAAAGGCAGCGAGTCGTCCGTCTCGGTGAGCAGTGAGTCGGATCGGGACCGTCCGGCGGGGACCAGGCTGAGCTCCATGGAGAGGGACTGGGCATCGGGCTCGGCGGGAGAGCCCAGGAAGCCACTGCTGCTGCCGTCCCCGTGGCTCAGGTTGGAGGCGTCGTCCAAGAGGAGGTCAGTTTTAGGCCCAGCCTCCTCCTGGGTCTCCGGCTCCGCCTTCACGTGCTCGGTCTGCGTGCCATCTTTGCCGGCTGCCTCCTCTGCGGGCTCCTCCTCTTCCTCCTCCTCCTCCTCCTCCTCCTCTTCAGATTGGCCTGGTCCCATCTCCATGTCGACAGCGGGCGGAGCCGGCACCAAAGGGGTGGGACTAGTCCTTGGCTCTGCCTCCGTTGGCTCCTTAGGTTCAGACTCTTCCCCCTCTGTGGAAAATGGCCCCTGTTCCAGGGCAACGGTAGGCGGGGTTAACGGGCTGCACGGAGGTGGAGTGGGAGCCTCGTCCACGTCTTCACTGCTGGTCTCGTCCCCCTCCTCTCTCAGTACTGCCTCTGCCTCTGCCTCTGCCTCTGCCTCTGCCTCTGCCTCTGCCTCTGCCTCTGCCTCTGCCTCTGCCTCTGCCTCTGCCTCTGCCTCTGCCTCTGCCTCTGCCACTCCGTGCTCGCCAGCGCCCCCCATATCCATTCCAGCGCACTGGGTTTCTTCCTTCATTTCAGGGGCAGGGCTGTGCTGGGGCTGCGTATCGGACCCGCCCTCGGCCTCTCTCTCATCAGCCAAGGGAGGGGCCTGCCAAGTTTTCGTTTGGGTGTGTCCTGGGACTCCGCCGCCTTCTGCTCAAGCAAAGGCACAAGAAAATAAATGAAACTTGATAGAGTTCCCTTTCCTTCACCCAAGTCACCTTCCACAGTCCCATTCCCCCATTAGGACCCTGTACAGGAGGCTACAGCACCAGTGCAGTCCTCCATCCACATAGACATATAAATATGGCCCTGAAAACAGATGCTGCTCCAGGACCAGTTTAATAAACTATAACAGTGAAAAATCATTTGCTGAACAATGACTGAAAAGAGCCATCTCCGGTACGATAATGATAATGACATTGAGGGGTAACCTATAAATAGTTAAAACTTTAATTTCATTTAATATTATTTTATCGGTTAAGCAGAAAACATTTCAGAGTTAAATCATTCAACAACACCACCTACTAATGAAAGTTTAATTCATGCAATACACCATATATAAAGGCAGACGGATGTGAATGTGATAAACAGGTCCATTCTACTCTATGAACACATAAACAGAAGTGTTTCCCCTACCATAGATATTAGTGGGCGCCCATCAATCGTAACCCCCCGCCAACAGTTTCTAGCAGGGATGCGCAAATCTCGGGGGGAAAAAAATTATCTAAACCTGCCGTATTTCAATTTAAACCAATGCTACCTAAATTATAGCAATAACGTGCCGCTAAAGTTGTAAAAGCAACTAGAGAGCGGACTTCAAACGCAAGTACTGTGATCTCTAGAAGAGCGCAAACAACGAAAAGGCGGGTATAGCCTACAGAGCGGACCAATATTTTGAGAGGACAGGCTACAACGGTAGGCTATGAAAGGCAAAATATTTAATTAATATATTTTCAGTAACAACAAGAAATGGCCAAAAAGCTTTCTTTTAATAAGAACAGTAACACTGATGGGCAGTATTTTCTTGCCTAATTTTGTCCTAACTTTTCAAAGTGAAAGCTCTCATATTGATGTTTACTGAGAATTAGAGGTGGTCCGACTCGAGCGGATAACGGTTTTCACTGTCAAGTGTTTATATCTTACATGATTTTGCATCGTTACAGACTGCTGTTGGAGTATGTTCGTTCATGGTCGTCAAGTTTACATTTGACTTTATTTTGAAATGTCCTCACATTGAGACGAAATGACACCGTTTCTCTTCCATTCTTCGGAAAGCATTTAGAGGAACATCAGTTAGATTTTTGCCACGCGCGCAAACAGACGCCAACGTTATTACTTTGAGAGTTGATCGGGGAACATTTTTCCCATGTCTATATCACTCATTTTTTTATTAAGCCAAGATATCACTTATATTTGAATTAGGCTAATGTATTACATGTTTAGTCATCTTAAAGCTAAACCTGAGAATTTTTATTATTCTGTAGCCTGAAATATATAATATTAATTAATGTAGGCTAATGCAGGCTCAATCATTTTTGTGTGCGACACACTTAAAGCAAGGTGTTGTTGTGTTTCATTGTATTATATAATGAACAATTATACTGTGCACCCCCCCCCCCCCCACAAGTCCACCCACTAATAAAAATTGCCATGTGACAAACTGGGCAAGGACCCCCTTTTACCTGCTGGAGGCGGTTCTTGGGGAACGCCAGTCCTTTCTGGAGATGTGATGTCAGTCATATCCTGGGGCACAGCGCCTTTGGTCTCTAGGGGCAAGGCGTCAGTTACCCCTGGGGGCGAGGTGGACACGGTCTCTGCGGGAGGGGGGGGCGTCGTCTCCGGAGGCGGGGCGTCCGTCGTCTCCAGGGGCGATAAGTCCGTCGTCTCCAGGGGCGATGCATCCATCATCTCCTGGGGCTGGGCGTCCATCGTCTCTGGGGGCAGAGGGTCTATTGCCTCAGGGGACGGACCATCGACCGCCTCCAGAGTCGAGGTTTCCGTCGTCTCGGGAGGCGGGGCTTCCGTCGTCTCCGGGGGCGGGGCTTCCATCATCTCCAGGGGCGGGACGTCTGCCATCTCCGGGGACGGGACGTCCATCGTCTCCAGAACCGAGGCTACTGTTGTCTCTGGGGGCGGGTCCTTCATGGCGTGGGGGGGTGGCACAGTGTTATCCTGTACTGTCACCATTTCCATGGCTTCTGCCTCCCCGTCGGCTCCACCCCCTGCACCAACACACACATTCACAACACAGCTGATTACAAACGCTCTCACCCTTTAGATAGCAGTGAAATAACTGCACATTTATGGCATCTTTAACAGAACATCCTTTTTCACCACCACAGTGGGATTCTTTCATATCACTACACATTTTGGTTTGTAACAGGTTTTGTATAAACAATTCACAACAAAACACCGTTCCTCCAAACCCACTGGATCTGCGGCCACGCCCATCTTACCCAACTCCATGGGCGTTTCCCCCTCTGGCTCCACCTCTTCTTCCTGTTCCGTCTGGGTGACAGTCTCGCTGGGCTCCACGGTGCCCTCTGCCTGTGGTGGTGCTTGGCAGAGGGAGCAGGTGTACTTGCCATCTTCGGATTCCAGTGCATAGGCGCATTCGCTGTGAACCAGCCTGGCAGGGACACAACCGGGAGGACACAAGGTCACTGACACAGGAAGGACTGTGATTATCATCAACACAAGGGTCACCCCAGCCAGTGAATTTACTCTTCATTACATTCCAGGGTCTTCAAGAAATCTCCTGACAGAGTTGCTGTAAACATCTGTCTACTGTGTCTAAATCTGTAGTACCCCGAGGTGCCTCATGGTGGTGCCAAAATAGCCTTTACAAAATAATTCCGCATAAAACAGATGGAGTAAAGAAATTTTTCTGAATGGGCAAATTTTGCACGTTCAAATCCGTAGTGGGGCACATCCATTCTCTAATTGTATTCACAGGTCTGTCATTGGTGGAGGATGGAGTTTGGAGGGAGCTCAGACTAGCACGCGGTCTCTTCCTAAACACACGTCCTCAGCCGCTGCTGCTTTTCGCAGGCACTGCATTGGAGGGTAACGCTTCATGCCGGCGCAGGCAGACTGCAGGCGCCCAGCTTTTGAACAGGAAGACAAGGTCAGTCATGCAATCCTGCTACAAATACGCAGGTAAAACTGAGCCCTCTTTAAAGGCTTCTGCAGGCCGAATTAACTCAAAGACCTTTTGATCGAAAGGTTGTCAAGGTGACCCACCTACAGCAGGTGTAGCAGGGGCAGAGGGAGGCCTCGGCGGAGGGGCCCTTGCTACAGACTGCACAGACGGAGCTACGCTGCTGTTGGCAGCTCTCGCAGATGGTGTAGTTCTCAAACCAATGTGCTGAGCCCTGGAGGGCGGAGCCACAGGCCCCACAATCACTGCACACACGACACCTCTGCAAAGAGAGAGTTTTGAGTTTGAGTTTTGAGAGAGAGAGAGGGAGAGGGAGGGAGAGGGAAGGGGAAGAGGAAGGAATTTTATGGTTGTTGTTACCTTTTATGCATTTGCTGGTTTGGTTAGAGGGGTCCATGTGTAGGCTGTGTGTGTGTGTGTGTGTGTGTGTGTGTGTGTGTGTGTGTGCGTATACATGTGAGGTATACGGAGCCGTCTCTCACCCTGCACTTCCAGGGCTCAGAGGGCAGGGAGTGCATGGCTGGCTGCAGGCAGAAGGTGTGGTAGCCCTTATCACAGGCGTCACACACCAGCATCATGGAATCCTCACCAGGCTGCCTGTGAACCAACATGGCAGAGCGCGGTTTACCCTGCGGTCCCCACAACGCTACAGGAATACAGGAATACAGGAATACAGGAATACAGGAATACACACACACACACACACACACACACACACACACACACACACACACACACACACACACACACACACACACACACACACACACACACACACACACACACACACACACACACACACACACACACACACACACACACACACACACACACAGCGCGGTTTACCCTGCGGTCCCCACAACGCTACAGGAATACTCATGCACACAGTAACATGGCACAGCACGGTTTACCCTGCGGTCCCCACAACGCCACAGGAATACTCACGCACACACGCCCAAAAATATTGGAACATTTAATATAATGTAGAATAAAGTAATAATTTTAAATATTTAGTTGCATATCCTTTGCATGCCATGACTTCCTGATGTCTGTGACCCAACAATATCAAAAGACACTTGATATCTTATTTTCTGGTACTCTTACAAGCGATACTATAACCTCTCTGCATTTGAATTGTTCTATATGGGAATTGGGGGGTGGGACTAGATTTAGTTGTAAATTACACTGGAACAGTATGGAACACATGGTTGGCTAAATGGCTCTAAGTCATCAAGGGTCTGACGTATCAACCAAGCCTTAAACCATCACTCTGCTGCCAGATAGGCAGTAGATATGGATGGATAACTTGAAGAGTTTCTTCTCCCGATTTATTTTTCCATAGAGTTCAATAGGAAATTTGTCAGGAGAAACAACCCTTAAAGTGATCCATCCATATCTACTGCATATCTGGCAGCAGAGTGATGGTTTGAGGCTCATTTGATACCTCAGACCCTTGATGACTTAGACTGGACTGGATTATAAAAACCCTGAGGTTCATGCAGACACGCCCTGACAAACCGCCACAGTAGAGGGCAGAGTCAGCCCACTATCTCAGTTAGTGGAGCACGTCGTTCCTCCTCACCTGCAGGTCAAGCAGACCTTGCATTCGGGGCACTGCCAGCCGGACCTCTGCAGAGGCGTGGCACTTATCTCCAGACATGCCGCGTGGTAGTGCTGCCCGCATCCCGTGCAGAACAGCAGGTCCGCTAGCTCGCCCACCGAATCGCACACAGCGCACTGCGCCTCCTCATTCACTAAAGGTAAGGGGGAGACAGGGCAGTCAGGCCTCGGCTCTGCAGCAAATCGGCCACCATTAGAGACCCCCCCCCCCCATTGTGATGTCACAGTACCAAGCTCCATGGCCTTCTCTATGTGCTCTGGACACAGGAGGGCCAGCTGCTTCATGGATTGGAACGAACCACTGGCAGCCGAACAGGGGAAGTGGTAGGACCGTGAGCACCCCTCTGCCTGGCACCTAATGGTTGCTCCCAGCCTTTTACAGTATTCACACCGCTGTGGTGGAGGGACACACAAGCACGTCAATCAAACTCATAGGGTTTCTCTATGCAGTGAGGCAGTCAAAGATTAAGTTCTAAATAAGGAAAACATCTCTGTCTCTCATCTATTCTTTAAAGACCACAGACACACAGTGAAGTTGATTAGCATTAACTGACAGCGCACTTGTGCTGAGATAACGTGAGGCTGACTTGCGGTTTGGGGCTGACCTGTTGTATCCCTGAGATGACAGCGTTATCCACGCCGCGCGGCTCCTGGTCATCGCCATGTTCGACGCCCTCCGACCAGACAGCACACCAGTGGTGGACCCAGCAATGCCCTGCTCAACAGCAAAGTTAAAACAATTTCACAGCACAGCGTTAGTGCCGCTACGCAGGCACAGCCAAACTACTCCCAGTATTCATTAGTGCCGCAGCACAACCTCACAGCAGGTCAGCACCACGACACACGTGCACACACAAGCACAAACACACACGAAACACAAGACACACTGGTCAGCATGATGTGTGATAAACACAACCAGTGCATTACAAACACAAACTGGGATACGCACAATCTTGCTATAGACGTTGTGTGTGGGACTCAAATCAGTTCACCAAAATTGAACTGACTGTTGGCAATTCTTTATGATTAAGAGTTCTGAGGATTTCAAAATTGGGACGAAAAGCACAAAACAAATATTGGGACTAAAAGAAAAATGGTAAAAATCTTAAGAAAGATGGTTAAAATCCTTCAAACCTAACTGCTCTAAAATGACCCACAGTGTACTCTGAGGTGGTTTCCCTACATCCCTCCGAGCGTACCTGTGTCGTCGAAGAGTGAGGCAGCGGAGGTGGAGTCGGGGAAGCCGATGGAGGACAGATCGTCGCTCCCAGGGGTCGGGGGCGGAGCGGAGGGGTGGTCCAGGGCGGGCCGGCAGGAAGACGGCCCAAATCGCCGGAGCTCCCGCTGGCCGTGCAGGCTGGGCTCTGTGCAGTTGCAGAGCGCACAAACCCGACCGCTCTCCCTGCACAGAAAGAGTGGAGGCACACGATTAACGCCATCTTCAGGCAGAGCCAGGTATTACATGCACAGAAAGAGTGGAGGCACACGATTAACGCCATCTTCAGGCAGAGCCAGGTATTACATGCACGCAATGAGTTCAGATGCACTAAACCGCCATCAAAGCAAAAGGCAAGCCTATAGTTTTTTCAAATGTACTTCAAGAGCAATTAGTAATACTTAGGTTTGGTAGATAATACCCACATACCCAATATTTTCAAGACAAAGCAGCAAAAGAAATCAAGATCATTAACTTGCAAAGCTCACACAATACAGGTCACACCCAGAACACCTGCATTCACTATAAAAATTGTAAAAAGATATTAAACACTTATCTATATACCAAAAATAAAATTTTCTCCAGTGATTAATAAACAAATTTTACACAAACAGAACAGTTAATTGAGGTTCCCCTACAGACCTATTCCAGAAACTCAATGACTAAGTCCTTTTTTAAGTCCATTCCCTTAAATTCAAGTTCATAGAAACTGTACAGTAGGCTCAAGTGTTGCAGACCAGTGGTTCTCAACCCTGGTCCTGGGGACCCCCTGTGTATGCTGGTTTTCGTTCCAACCACAATTGCAATACTTGAATTTTAACAAGCTGTTAATTTTTCTTAATTAGGTGTTTTTAATGTTTAGAGGGATTATTTACATTCTTAAGCCACATTATGTTAGTAATAGCTATGCATGCCATGAAGAATAAAAGTCCAATATTCACATTGTGCTGTATTGTAAACAATTAAAAGGAGGTAAAAAATGTTTTAACTGATCAAATTAAAGACTGAGGTGAAGCAATTGGCTCATAATTGGTGAAATTGTGGACACATGGCCACTAAAACTAACCATTTGGTAAATAATGAAGAATTCAAAGACAAAGCAAATGATAACGAACCAAACCTGCATTGTATTAACAAATTTAAGGAAAAAATTATGAAGGAAGTGGAACTTAAACTTGTGTTCAATTACCTAATTAGGAGCCTATTCACCTGAGTTCTTACCTCTTCTTTGTAATTGTTTGCAATATAACACAATAAGCATAACGAACATGGGATTTTTTTTTCTTTCAAAGCATGCATAGCTATTGTTAACATAACGTGGCTTAAGAGAGTAAAGAGTTTAAAGTGTTCTCCTATACAATAAAAACACCTAATTAAGAAAAAATAACAGCTTGTTAAAATTCTGGTATTGCAATTGTGGTTGGAACGAAAACCAGCATACACAGGGGGTCCCCAGGACCAGGGTTGAGAACCACTGTTGCAGACGATCAATAAAGCAGTATAAGAATGGCCTCAACAACCCAGAAAGTGAAGGCTGATTTTTTTTTTTTTGAAAAACAGTTCTTAACACAGTTCTTATACTGCCTACTTCAGGAGGACTTTTGGAGATCACCTTTATCACATAATTAGCATGGCATTGAGATTCTAACCAATCAGATGTGCAACTGTTTAGTGAGCTGCGAATCAGAATTGGACTCAAAGTGAATGCCAATTACAGAACCTACAGGTCGTGTCAAACCTTAATACCTCGATAGATTTTATTATCAAAAATCCTTGGTCTTATTTTTCCAAATCTGAGGACTTTTAACCACAGGCACAGGAACCGCAGTTTAACTCTTCAACAGCAGCCAGACCTCTTTCAGCAGAGCGACAGGAAGGAGCAGACATGGCCTCTCCAAGACAGCTTCTGCCTGGATCTTTCTGCCTGCTCCAACCCTCCCTTCCTCCCTCCAACAGTCCCTCGTCTCACAAGTTCTACACAACCCCCGCAAGTCCATTCCGTTTGATAGCTGACTCGGCTCCTTTTCCCTCCATGTGAATGTTCCTTTGCTACAGTAACCACCCGCGCCTGTTCAGAACCTTATCTGGGCAACCTTCACCTCCACACTGCCGTCGCCGCTTTGAGGCGACTTTCAAACGCGCGCAGAATATCCGAAGAGCTAGCGAACAAGCGGTTCCCCTGGGAAATGGCGGGAAGAGGAGTTACCCCGTTTTTTTGACGGGGGAGGGACTTACGCAGGGACGCTGGCCGTGTGCACGGGCGTGGTCACTGGGATTGCCTCCGCAGCGTGTGGAGTGTGTGGCCGCTTCGCGGAGGCGCCGTCATCAGCTGGCGGGAAACAGATGTGCGCGTGAACAAAACGGAAAACGTGTCCTTCACCTTCACAGACTTACCACTCGTTAGCAGGTTGCATGTGGTCTTCAGCGCCTCATTTGAAAGCATGTCAATGCATTTCGATTCATGAAGATCACATGCTCACAGTGGCTTTTGTTTAATGCCCAGCATTTGTTACTGAGGCCTCTGCTCAAAGAGCTTTAAGGCTGGACTGCACATAAGGGGCAGTCCTGGGCCCTGAGTGCCACTCACTTATAGTGAACAAACCCCCTTGGTCTCCGCCATCAGAATGGCAAATCGTTTCCTCTTCAGTTCACTGCAAGCATGGAAAAAAACACACTTAATGCATAGCGGTTTGAGCCATTCCAGGTTTTCCTAGAAGCAGAATTGTGTAGCCGTCAGCTGGTTGCTTCCACTTGTTGCGGAAACCTGCTTCTAGTAAGACCCGGTACGGCTCAAAGTGCTATGGATCGGGAGTGCCATTTTCATTTCTGCATTGGCTACGGTCAAGCAAATCTCTACCGTTCTCCCCAATTCTCTACATCTGCAGACTCCCATGTCCCCAAATATATTTAATATGCTCCAACAATGAACTGCTACCTGAATTAGATCACAACACAACACATCAACAGTTCTGCTTCTCACAAGCTCACCTTTGGCTTAATAATAATAATAATATTTTGATTATTGACAATAATTCATTCCTATGATGACCACTGTGATTTAGCAGATGTCCTGATTCCCAAATTAGCAAATGGCTCTGCACAACACAACATGAGCTGTGATATTTCCAATAGACAAAACCTCCGGTATGGTTTTAACATATGCCAAATAGCCCATTAAAAGAAGAAATGCCCGACACTGCCCTGACAATGGCTTTTTTGTACATAATCCACATACCAATACACGCTGAATGCAAGCTGTTCTTTTAAAGCTTAAGGTCTTTCCACTGCCCCTTACCTGCCGTTTCAGAATCATTCTCCTCGCAGTTTGATTTCTGCTCATCCATCCCTTCCTCCACTCGTGATCTCCCTCAAAGAGAGACCTGGAACACAAGAGAGGGACACTGAAGTGTGAGATTCTAAGCAAGCATAAGGACATTTCACAGTCCCCCAATTTAGTCGTTTACAAAGTGGTCACATAATGCCTATGCGATTATTCGGTGTCCTTTCATGTGACTAGTTCATACCACGGGCATTGACCGCTCAATCACCGAGTTTGACTTCAAATACTAAAGTCATTCTACCGACCAAATCTCAAGATCGTGCATTAATCTACAGGTAAAACTAGTAGTGGGTTCCATTCATTCAGGACAACGCCAACGGTGTGCACAGGACGATAACGTTATAAGCTTTTTAACTCAATGTGTCGTTTTACAATTTCGCTAATATTTACTAAATATAGGCGATAGAACAGACTTTCTGCGTTTGGATATACTACACCAGCTAGCATCAAGCTAACTAAATAGCCATCTCGATACAGTTCGTTTTAGCTAGCTACATCACCTCAGCCAAAATGTAGTTACCTGCTAGTCATGTAGTCATCTGGGCATGTGAGCAAGACAACGGTTTTACTATTCGTATATTGTTTTTAACCTTCATAGCTAGCTAGCTAAATACGCAAATGTATCAACTAATAAGCATAAACCCTAACCAACTGCAGTCAATAATTCATCGTATAATTCACCTTTTATATAATAACCAGACCCGTCTTCGCCGATCTGTGATAAAATATACCTAAATATGGCTGCATAGCTAATTCCTAAAACTCGTTAAGAGAGATGGGATAGATAGCTAGCTTGTGAATGCTCGCCAACTCTTTGAAAATTGCTAAATAGTCACTGAGCGTTTATGGATATTCCGATTAAATATTACCTAGTAATCAATACATCATTTCAAGCAGGGGGACAAATTCCTAAGAATGCTTACATAATAACATCGACTATAAATATTGTTTTCTGTAAATAAAACTACCCCCAAGCCAGATACACAAAGAAAATACAGCTTCCGTGTGCTTGACTTCCTGTACGCCGTGCTGCAACCCAGACATTTCAGGCAATGGTTCCGATGCAGATGACGCAAAACGAAAAATATCGTAAACACTAAAATATAAAATTCTCAACCCGAATGTGACAGGGTGGCTTACATCTTTGGTCTGTACATCTAATGAATATATTTCATACATATTAAAGAAAACCTCAAACAATGAAACCACAAGTGAAAGCAAACATACCCTGTTGTTGTTTTAAACATTGACAGCAATAATAGTCGGGTTTTCTTCTAAAGAACAAACACGTGGCAATTGAACGATACGCTTTTTACAGAACCGAAATCAACTACTGAAACAAAACGAGGTAAATAAAAGCTATCCCATTATTTGCTTGTTAACACACCACGCCTATATTTTACGATGGTGACACTATTCATAAAGCTGATACAGTAAGGCACGAAAACATTGGTGGGGCCAGTTGGTGTTTGATTTTTCAAAGCAATTTAAAAAGCCTTTTTAAAGCACACTGCATTAAAAAATTCATTTTCCAAGTCGCCTATATTTGATTGACTGTATTGACATTAAAACTTCGTGGTTACAGGTCAACGTCGTAAACAAGGTAGCAGCGCTTCCACTACATTCTCGGGTTTGCCACAAGTCTTATCGAGACTTTCAGTCCTGATCAAGGAAACGCGGTAGGATATTAATCAGCAAATGCCCACCGCATACATACACATCCCACAGCCTTAACTGTCTCCGTGTCTTTGCTGTAATGTCCCACTTCCTCTCGTTGCGAGAGGCCGTTTTACCAGGGGAAGTGCATTTCAAGCCCCTCTGGCGCTAAATCAACTGAACCCCTAACGAGACTTTTGGCATGGCGGTTGGCATTATTACACCCCTCACACACCCACGCGCGTCCAATAGTCTCAATTGTGAATTTTATATAACCACCGCTCTTGATTTTTCCGTGGAGTTCGATACCCTTCCAACTTGAAAAAATGCAACAGAGTTTACCAATAGCTAATTTCTATAAGTTTAGGTGACTCTTTCGTGGTTGACCTTGTGAACAAATGGTTAGCTACCCAACTCGTACACAAATACAGCCTAACGTACGCCAATGCCTATTGCTCACACGTGGCACGTTCTGACCCAAACAATTTACTCCATAGAACATTTATAGATTTATGGTCATCTCCCTTTTATGTTTTATCTATTTGAAGTTGAAACTTCTCATTTTGGTTATTTTATCGTAATTACGCCCCACACCGCTACCTTACGTTAACCTTCAATAGACTGACATAATCTGTGAAGGTGATGTCCTCGTATGCCCTAGACTAGTAGTACTGGGCTCCTGGCATTGCTCAGTCTTACAAGTTGCGGTGGTCCATCGCTTATTTGTAACGACTGCTGCACATTCTGTATTCCAATAACACTTGTCTTAAATCTACTTTAGAAAAATATTACACAAGCAAGTAGCTATCTAACGTTAGGGACTTTTTCAGGGATCCGTATATATTGCTATCCTACGATGTAAGGCAGTGGTCTAAGTCTAGCTTAACACTGTTGGATCTGGCTTTATTTCTGACATGTTCTGGAACAGTTGTCTTTGCCTTCACAACTAAAATAAGCCAGCAGTTTATGTTGTATTTTGTATAAGAACGACTGATCCGCCACACCCACAGTCGAGTGAATAAACTTTAACGCGAAATGAACCCCGCCACGAATAGTGCGGCTTCGGTTAAACCTATTTTTATACAGTACAGTCTATGGGTGAAACGCGGCCATGCTTTCCATGAAAGCTTGTGGCGTCCTTGATCGGGCCCACGTCTACATATGGCAAGGAAATACGATTAATACTATCGATAACACAAATTTAATATTCACAACGTTTCATGTTTCATTTCAATTAACTTTTTTTTGACAATGAACCCCCCAAAAAACCAACTATAAATAGCGAGCAATATTTGGCAGATTGCTTATGTTTTCCCAAACTAAGTTAGCCAACCAATTTGACGAAATAACTTACTACATAATCGGTCACTAACATTAGCAGTATAAATAAAATGTCGAAGACAGATAAATAAAGTTAAACAAATTACGTCGACCGATTAATGGCAATTTATCTAACATTAGATTACAAATAGCAGTCAGAACACCACACACTAGCTAACGTTACTCCGCCTTGGCTTTAGCTAACGTCAGCTAGCCTAGTAGCTAACTCCAGCAAGCTAGCGATAGTTGGCAACCAACTATCAGGGGCACCAGAATTAACGTTAACGTTACTCATGTAGTCAAAGGCTACGATCTGAATATACAAACTCGGTAACTAGCTTGTAAGGCTTCCAATTAACTAAGTTAAGTTACTTTTGGTGCAAATGTATGGACATCTAGAATTAGCCGACTAACGTAGTTTAATAGAGGTTTATTTGTGCATCTATGAACACCAGCTGTGCTAGAAGTCAGTTTCACAGGATGGGGGCAACACAGGAGATTTAGTTCAGCAACTGGGTAGTTACAGCTTAAAATGTAAATGGTGTAATATTTTAACGCTAGCAACGTACTGTAACGTTACCTTGCAGCCCATCAAGGTGAGATCAAACGTGTAGCTAAGTTAGCTACTTAGCTAACTAACGTTACAGCTAGCTAATAAACTTGGACAACATTAGCCAATTCCATCTGTAGAATGAACCTAATGTTGTTTTCATTTGGATATAACTTAAGCGTGTCACGTAACGTTAGCGTAGTTAGAAAATTAAGTCATTGCTAGTCATGGCTAGCTAGTTTACCAACTTGGCTAGCTAAAAAAAAAAAAAAAAAACTGGGGGAGGGGATCTTTATGGTCGAGGTTATGGTCAGTGAGTTCATGCATCAGCTAGAAAACTTAGCTAAGCTACATAATGTTAGCTAACTTATGAAGCAACGGCTCAAATTTGCGAATTATTGAAACGCACCAGTCGGGATTCAACGCTATACGCCAGCTAGCAGATACCGAGCTAGCCAAGCTAAAACAGTTCAAAACGCCCATTGGCATTGACGCTAAGTATCTTGTCGGACATCTGAAGTTTGCAAGCCAACTAGCCTGCTGCAACGTTATAATACAACACTGAAGAGGTTTAAAAGTTGGTCACAGCTTCATAGATAGCTTGCTAGGTAGTTGGCTTCCACTAGCTAAATTGTAACGTTAAGCCAATTTAGCTAGCTAACGTTACTAATGGTTGGCTGGGTAGGTAACGTTAACGTTAGCTAAGCCATCTACCCGGCCATGACAAACTGTACTATGCCCATAAATGAACCAATTCATGGCAATGTAGTAAGTTCGGTACTTTGCCAATTCTAACTCTTTGTACCTAACGCGTTACCTTTAGCACACATTCCTGTTAAGTTATTTTGAACCAGGTTAGCTAACGTTAGCTTCCTAGCTACCCGGAATATACACGCACTTAAAATTCTATACTAGCAAGCTCATATTTTATACTCAAATGCATTACTCGTTGATATTATCCAGTACGAATAGCAACGACCCAAGTTAAACTGTCGCAGATACAATTTTATGTTTAACTCACCTCTCAGAGTGCGATCCAAATGTCTTCGTACATCAGAGCAATCCTCCAGAAACAAATTGCTTGTAACGTTACGACTTTCATTTGTGTAGTTACAGCTTGCTAGCGAGCCAGCTAAAATATGTATGATGAGCAGGTAAGTGCTTGGTGGGTGGCTAGCTAGCTAAGCATTTAGCTACCATGTTATTAATAAGTATAATGTCCCAGACGTAAATCCTTTACATGGAACGACAACCCAAACACGACTTGGAGTGCCGCAATCTCTGATCGCGATGTCCCAGATAACGTTAGGTTCCTAGCTGCAGCTATGTCCGGCAGGTTTTCAAGAGCAGTTGTGGTTTACACTAACGTTACACAAACGTTGTGTCCGATACTTTTTCGTCAGTCCAGATTAAAGTGTTTATCCGCGGTAGGTTCCAGAGATTATTACTGGCGACAGATTGTATGAAACAACATTCCGGGTCTTGATGTTACCAACTTTATTTCTGCTCCGATCACCCACTAGAAAATACTTCCATTCTGAACACATCCACGAGTGAGTGTTGCTCCTTCTAGTTAGCAAGCTTGCTAACGCGTTAGCAACGAAACCCCTGGTGTGAGCTAGCGTTAGTTAGCTTTCCAGGTAGCGGTGCAAGTTTCTATTGCAAAAATATAATTACGTAAAGTTTTCGAACTAACACTGTCTGTGTAGTTTCCTACAAATGTAATTGGAACAAGAGAAGTGTGGGCATTGGAGCAATAGAGAGGGAGAAAGGGTAGGTAAGGGAAGCCATTTTCAACCACGGCGAAATTAACTCCCATGGGCGCCACTTTTTTTTATTCGAACACACGCTCACATCACAAGAAAAATAAATTCTCTAATCTGAACAGCAAACAACAAATGCAAACCGTATCTAAGTCATACGAATCCACTTCTCAAGCTCACAAATACGTCATGCCAATTTACTAATTCCGTTAGTTATTTTTTTCGTTCGGCAAAGTGTATTGAACGTTGTGAAACTGGAGGAAGGATACATACAGCAAGATGTTGAGCTAATGAGCCATGGTCTGGTCCCAGAGTTAATACCAAAGAACTACCAAAATCTCGCGCTGTAATTGGTCGCATAACAAAGATCTGTGATTTCATTGCTCCCCTCCAAGATTGAGGCGGGACTCTGGGCGTATACTTTGATTTGTCTACTCTTCGCTCGCCCTATTCTAGTGAGGACTTTTAGTGGCAATTTTGAGTGACCTGTGGATGGTTTAGCGTCTGGTTGTGCAAGGCAAATTAGCCCATGATATAGCCTCGCTAAAACGCTGTCAATGAGGACGGTATAAGCCGAGAAGCCATCACGACTGTACACCCCCCAAAGCTGAAAGCCAAGAGCCCCCACAACCATTGAAAAATTCTCACAGATTTACAGGTCCCGGTGGTCTAAGTGTCAGAGGAGGTTTTTATTATTTCAGATTGTGGTTTTCAGGATCATTAGGTATCTAGATGAAACCACGAAGACAAATGTACTGCAAAGGTTAATGAAAACATTTAATGAACCTCTGAAATGTCAGAATAATAGTAGAGAGAATGATTTATTTCATCACATTCCCAGGTCGGAAGTTTACATACACTCTGTTAGTATTTGGTAGCATTGCCTTTAAATTGTTTGACTTGGGTCAAACGTTTTGGGTAGCCTTCCACAAGCTTCTCACAATAAGTTACTGGAATTTTGGCCCATTCCTCATGACAGAACTGGTGTAACTGAGTCAGGTTTGTAGGCCTCCTTGCTCGCACACAACTTTTTCAGTTCTGCCCACAAATTTTCGATTAGATTGAGGTCAGGACTTGTGATGGCCACTCCAATACCTTGACTTTGTCGTCCTTAAGCCATTTTGCCACAACTTTGGAATTATGCTTTGGGTCATTGTCCATTTGGAAGAGCCATTTGCGACCAAGCTTTAACTTCCTGGCTGATGTCTTGAGATGTTGCTTCAATATATCCACATAATTTTCCTTCCTCATGATGCCATCTATTTTATGAAGTGCACCAGTCCCTCCTGCAGCAAAGCACCCCCACAACATGATGCCACCCCGTGCTTCACGGTTGGGATGGTGTTCTTCGGCTTGCAAGCCTCACCCTTTTTCCTCCAAACATAACGATGGTCATTATGGCCAAACAGTTAAATTTTTGTTTCATCAGACCAGAGGACATTTCTCCAAAAAGTAAGACCTTTGTCCCCATGTGCAGTTGCAAACTGTAGTCTGGCTTTTTTATGGCGGTTTCGGAGTAGTGGCTTCTTCCTTGCTGAGCAGCCTTTCAGGTTATGTCGATATAGGACTCGTTTTACTTACTCGTTATACTTTTGTACCTGTTCCCTCCAGCATCTTCACAATGTCCTTTGCTGTTGTTCTGGGATTGATTTGCACTTTTCGCACAAAAGCACGTTCATCTCTAGGAAACAGAATGCTTTTGAGTGACTTCAACCTAAGTGTATGTAAACTTCCGACTTCAACTTGTAAGTCTGGTTTAACATTCTGAGCCAGGTAGTTAAAGATTGAAGTAATTTGTGATTAAATTGGCCAGTTTAATGATCTAACATGGAATATGCCAGAGGTGCAGAGGTGACTGAACGGAGGGGTCTGACAGGTGTCCTTTTAGCTGCCTGATATGCTAGCATAGAGGTGGCCAACCCAGGTCCTGGAGAGCCGCAGGGTCTGCTGGTTTTTGTTGTTACTTAATTGATCAATTAATGCAGTCGATTGCACATTAAGTCTTGCGAGATCTGGTAACCCTGCGCCCCACCCTTGCGCTGCCATGTTACGTGTTGTTTTTGTTGTATTTGAAGGAAAACGTCAGAGAAGCTGCACCTCAATTGTTTAAAAAGAAGCTTCATGTCATATTTGTGCCACCAAAATGTTTGTGTATTCTTGAAAAGTGTGCTCTTGAATGTACTCAGCGAAACCCCGGAAGTGTGTCATCGGGGTGTTTCAAGTATACTGAAATTTGAAAAATTTTCATCTACTCAACGACTTTCTTATCCTACTCACCAAGCCTACTCATTAGTGTGAAAGAGTGCTGATTCGGACACGGCCTTAGTTTTCCCAGGAGGTCTCCAAGTACTATCCAAGTACTAACCAAGCTCACGTCTGCTTAGCTTCAGCCATTCAGCAGGAGCAGATTGCATGGTGGTGTGGCGGCTACCTCTGGGACATACATATATAATTCACCTCCTATTCACTTCTATGACGTGTTCTTTGGGTTGAATGAGGTTTATAAATAAAGAACGCAGCTGCGTTGCAGCTAGCTCGACCAGGAAAGAAGTCTCAGTTTGGTAATTTCCCGCACTCCTTCATTAGTGACCCCAACGGGGCCTTTACATGACGATGTACCTTAGAGCGTTGGCATACAATGCAGGTGTTGGTCCAGTTGCGGATGTCCTTCTTGAGGCCGTGCCAAACAAACCTAGCCGACACCATCTTCTGTGACGACTTCTTGCCCGGATGGGAAAGACCATGAATGGCATCAAAAACCCGTCGTCTCCACTCGCCGGGCACAACCGGCCGTGGTTGCATCGTGGAAACATCACAAAGTAGGGTGTTGCCGGCGTCGTCGAAAGCGATGTCCTGCAGCTGAAGCCCTGTGCCAGCACTCCTACAGGCCTGTCCACCTTGGAATCGACTACGCCCGCATGGCAGTCGATCAAGCCTCGGACCCAGGTGTACAGGCCTGTAGGAGTGCTGGCACAGGGTACATCGTCATGTAAAGGCCCCGTTGGCGCCTTTCTCGGTTCCTGAGAGGCGTTTTGACCACGTGCACGTGGACCTGGTGGGGCCCCTGCCACCCTCCCATGGTTTCGCCTACCTCCTCACAATGATTAACAGGACCACGCGGTGGCCGGAGGCCGTTCCGTTGGCATCAACAACATCTGCCGATGTGGCTCGGGCATTTATTGCCACTTGGGTCGCCCGGTTCGGTGTACCGTCTGATGTCTCCTCAGACAGAGCTCCCCAGTTCACGTCAGAGCTTTGGAATGCGATCGCCCAGGGCCTGGGAGTGAAGCTCCACCGTACCACCACTTATCACCCCCAGGCTAATGGCTTGTGCGAGCGGTTTCACCGCTCAATGAAGGCCGCCCTCCGGGCCAGCCTCCAGGATGACAGTTGGGTCGACAGACTTCCTTGGGTCATGCTGGGGCTTAGGACTGCCCCTAAGGAGGACCTACAGTGCTCATCTGCTGAGCTGGTTTATGTCAACCTCTGCGAGTGCCGGGTGATTTCATTCCTAATGCCACAAGCCCTTGGTCCGCATCACAACAGCGAACCGCCCTCCTGGACAGCGCCAGGGCGTTTGCACCAGTGCCAACATCACAGCACGGTCTTCTGCAGTCCCATGTCCCTTCCGACTTGAAGGCGGCGGAGTATGTTTTCATCCGCCACGACGCGCATCGGGGGCCGCTTTACCCTCCCTATGATGGCCCGTTTCGCGTCTTGGAGGCCAGGGACAAGACTTTCTTAGTGGACGTCGGTGGTAAGCCGGACTACGTTTCCCTGGACCGCCTCAAACCAGCCCATCTGGATCTGGACCAGCCCGTTAAGTTAGCTCAGCCCCCACGGCGGGGTCGCCCTCCGTCTGTTGCGCCACCAGGCTCGACCAGGAAAGAAGTCTCAGTTTGGTAATTTCCCGCACTCCTTCAGTGGTATGGCTGCTGGCTCAACATGGACATTAAGGCATGCATATTGCATTCTTGGTGCTGCAGCTAATTGTCCTTTAATTGTATGCTCAGTACAAGGCAGTAGCTGCCTGTAATGTGGTTCACGTATCTGCAACAAGGAATAGGAAAGGCAATATCTAATGATAATGGACTGCATTTATATAGCACACATGGTCTAATGATCTCAAAACACTTTATAGTGAAGGGCAGGACCTTCAAAGAATGCCAATGAGTTGAACTTACCTGGGTGATGTACAGCAGCTATTTTACCATTATACTCACCACACGTCAATCTAGGTTGGAATGGAGGGGTTATTAAAACAATTCAACTGAATGTTGATTAAATGGCCAGATTGGGAATAACATCACAGAACTGGGGAAACACCCCTACTCATTGTGATAAATGCCACAGGATCCTTAATGACCACCGCAAGTTAGGACCATGGTTTCACCTCTCATCCAAAAGACGACAAATTAAACACTGGTATTAAGGTATAGCATAGAACAAGCCCATTTACAACAACTATTATAAATGATGTAGAGGGTTGGTATTAAGTACCACCACCCTTTCCAACACCCTTTGCTATTCTAAATTTGTCTTTATATTTGTATGTACTTTTTCCCTGGTTGGGATGGGGTGGTAGGAAGGGAGAATGGATTGGGAGGTATTTCTGGATGTGGGAGGTCAGAGGGGAAATATTATGGTTTTTGTGTGGGTAGGTGTTTGGTTATGTTAAAAAAAGCTTAAAATCTGTAAAAATTTAGTTCAAACAAATGGACAGGAAAAAAACATTAAAGTTCCAGACCACACCAGTAAAAAATAAAAAATAAACAAGTAAATAGATTATTAATACAGACAACATAGAAATTACAGCTCCGGATTCCCAGCAGAAGTTATAGAGAAGAAGTTGTGCCATTACTGCTGATCCCACCCAGTCGTTACTGACAAAAACAGTTTATAATGAAGAAAAACCCATCAAAAAAATATTTTTTCTATATTTATGTTTCCCCTCTGTGTTACAATGTACATATTACCTTGTGATAACATTGCAGGTATTCTGTTTATAAAACATTGATATTGCATTTCTTAGTGTATTGTTTTGGTCAATCTAGATACACAAAAGAACACACTAAAACAAATACATAATATAAAAATCCTCAACCAGAATCTAATTTATTTCAAAGTCATTTTAGTGGGCTATCACCAATGACCTATAATATAACAATGACATTAATGGTCGACAAAATTAAATGATGATAGAAAGAATGGAAAACAATACAATAGGCCTTCAGTTACTCTCTTGGGCACCTAGAGAATAATTCAGTTAGATCAAAATAGTTGGTATTCTCCCTGCACCGTAGGACGGTGACCTGTGAAATGTGCGACCGAGTCACTAATGAATATTCATACATTTGTATGAATAATTTAAAAGCTCTCACGCACATACGAATATACAAAGCTGAACTCGATGCCTGACGTAATGACGCTGATGAATTGCAGGAACGATTCATGATATTAATAGGCCTATTGTCTGTGTTATCCATTCATGCCAACAATACATAGCCTACTCATTTTTATTTGTACATTGCCAACTAATAGAAAAAAAATGTTGATTGTCGTACATATTAAATATCATAAATATATAACGTGTCCAAATTACTACACTTCAGCTATGGTCGACTGTCTAAAGCCAGTGCCTGTTTAGTCAAGGCATTCTGTTACGAGTGCCAGCATAAACACTGAGATAAAACAGATGATAATATTTTTGGACATTCATTTCATGGCCTTTTCGTGTTACAAAGTCGTCGAATCCAAAATTAATACGAAACAGAACACTGAACATGCCATATTTCCTGCTACATAACGATACAACTTACATTATGGTACCACAGTACCTGCATTATCTCCACGAGGAACACGAGAAAAATATCCCAACTTCCGCCTGATTATAATGGTGACCAATTAAAAACGAGCGATTTCATTGAGAGGACCAATTAAAACTGTCATTTTAAGTGGTTCTATGTCCATACCTTAGGACTAAATTAGATTTGTCGTTAATACACTGTCCAGCGTAAACGAGGATGTATCACTCCGCGTATTTTAACCCTTTCTATTGAATCAGACCCTGTCCCGCTCACCTATTCGGAGGAAACGGGGTCACAGCATCATTTTGGGGACGTCGACGAAGGAGGCACTTTATGACAGAGTTAATCGAATATCACGTTCGATTAAACATCTGCTGTGTTTAAAATGAAATGTAGGCTATACATAAGATTGACCAAAGTAAATCCCAGTATGGTAGGCTATAGGCTAATGGAAACGCACTAGTTATTCGGAGTAGGCTACAAAAAACCTTCTCTGTGTCAGATTCTGTCATAAATGATGCAAGCTACAACTAAAATGTACAATTAATATCACTCTTTGATATCAACTGTGAACGTGCAATTAATGATTAAACGCTTATTAATGATTAATTTAAATTAACAAATATATTTAAAAGATGAAGGCGCGTTAGAGACAGAGGTAAGGCTCGTTTACAGCGTCCCCAAAACAAAGATGCTCAGACGCATTGTGTAGCGTGATTCAATCAAAACTGACCGAACGATTGAAATAGCATATACAAAAATGAAAGGCAATTAAAGTCAAAACATGAAGAAGTTCTTAAAATAAAGACATAGCCTGTATACTACAATAAACTAACAGGGTAAAATGTATTTCCAGCATTTAATTTAATATACAAATACTGGCCTCTTATGAAAGAACCTCAGACTCTTTTCAAACATATGCTACCATTTTTTATGTCCAGCTTTGGTAAGGATAAATAATTAGTTCACACTTAACACATCAATAAAACTATACAAGTATAAAAATGAAAATGATTAATTTATTAACCTAACAGCATACAAATTGTTACCATCGGGGGACAAATCCTACTTATACAGTCAGATCAGATTGATGATTACTTAGTGTTGTTTTCTTAAAAGACAGTAGGTTATACACATGTAATTATTTGACTTTACAGTATTACATTACACCGCATGTTGTTCAGAGAACTGGGCCTATGACCCAGATGGTTATAAGGCCAATTCTCAGGTGGCTTATGCACATCTCTGGATGTACCCTTGATCTAGGTGCTTAACCTGAACTGCTTCAATTAATGCCCAGCTGTGAAAAGCACGTAAGATTTATGACCTTTCCTGGACAAAGCAGTCTGCAGAGAGATTAAGAAATGGGATGTGATGGATTGGGTTGAAATAGAATGTTGGAGAACGGAATTAAATAGCATGGAATGTTATAGAATTAAATCTCTTGTGCTTGAGTCATGCAGGTTAAAGTCCATCCTGATTGGCCAAGTCTGTTAATTTTTTTAATTCAAACTTCAACTTACTAGGCTGTAGGCCCTTTATCCTTGTTCTAGCAGCACGTCTGATATGCCATACAGTATATTTATCTTAACACAACAGCCTTGTAAGTCACTCTGGATAAGAGCATCTGCCATAATGATGAGGATGACGATGAAGATGATTATTATTACAATAACAAATTCTCTCTTTATGTCGGACGTTCACTCTCAGTGTGAGAAGGCGCGAACATTATTGTTCAGTACTAATGATTAACCCATAGGAACAAGATTCTTATAAATATACATACATATGTATTTTTTTTTTCCATTATGTAATTGCTACTCATACCCTCAATGTTATAATCAATAAAATCTGACTTCAACTCAGTAACTCAGTAACAGGATGTGCACATCACCATCTGAAAATGGGCTAAATTCTTAGTTTTACACAATCCATAAAGACTATTTTGTCATACTTGAATGAGCTATAGGGTATTTTCTGTTATTGTTTCAAAAGGTTGGTTAAACAACATAGGGACTGCCAGTCATATCTGTACAAGTAGTTGTGTAATTGAAATGGTAAACAGGATGCCAGCCTGCATTTGTATATAGCACACCCAACACAAATGATTGATCCTTTGTAGCAGTGCAATGCCTACTAGCTAAGAAGCCCACCTCCTGTAACTAGACTGCATTGACTGCTCAGCTAAATGACTGCAACTGAAGTTTGACAATTATTTGAGAGGTAGATTGTGGAGGGGGTTCTGCAATATACATATTTTATTTAGTGTGCTTGCTATATGATCAGTCTGTCTCCCTCTGTATCTCCCTCTTTGTATGTATCCCTCCCTCTCTCCCTCCCCCCTCTCCATCCCTCTGTCTCCATTTCTCCCTCTTTCTCCCTCCCTCCCTCTATTTCTCCCTCTATCTCCCCTATCTATTTGTCCCACCCTCTCCCTTTTTCTCCCTCCCTCTCCCTGTATTTATCCCTTCCTCTCCCTCTGTACAATCTTCCTTTTCCCTTTGAATCCTATATTTTTTCTCCCTCCTGTATTTCCTCTATCAATCCCCTCTAGCCTATTTACCCTCTGTCTGACTTCTGTTTATCCTGAAGCTCTATCCTCTCTCTAACCTCTGTCCTCTCTCTCCTCTTTCTCTATATAAGTCATCTACCACTCCCTCTGTCCACTATCCATATCTCAGTGTGTGATATTAATATTTTAATTGGTTTTATTAGTAGTCTGCAATTGCAATGTCATTTTAACTGTCAGGAGATTGCTATAAGATCATTTTAAAAATGAACATTTCGCAGTATTGAAAAGAAATGACATTTGTTGTGATAACCACGCTAAAAGTCAAATCTGGTCATTCATAGATGCCCCCCCTTAAAATTGGTCTGGACACTCCACTGCTGATCAGGAGGATACAACATACAGACTCCCCTCCAGTACCTCCATTTAACAGGTCTCCAAAACCAAGGTTGGCCAGCGACAATTATTTATGACGGCCGCAACTGTCACATTCCGTTTCCATTCCAGGATTTAAAAGTAGTGCACGCGGTTTAGGGATTCGGTACATAGCGTAAAATATGTTGGGAATGGTAATGCGGACGATCAGAGGGCGACCGACAGGCTTGTCTACGAGGCTACTGATAAACTGGGCAAGTAACCCGCATTTATTATAGATATTTTTGTGCTATTTATTCGAGATTTTTTAGCGAACGATGGTAGAGTATATAGGCCATATCTAGATGAGCTAGCCTACTCACCAAACGAAAATGTTCCTGTTGCAACGACCGTCTGTGTTATGTGGCGTGACAATAACAAACGCCTCCTCCAAATCATGCCCCCAAATTTTTCTCGGACGAGAATCTTATTGGAAATGATGAACTAAACCATCGTGTCAATGCCTGTCAGAGTGCGCGAGCCGGATGGTTCACGCAGTCGTGTCTGACAGGACGGACTATTCTGACCATACGTGGGCCTTCCACTAGGGGGAAGTAGAAGCTAACCAGTCAAGTTATCGAGACATATCCTGTCATTTATCTTAAATTAAGTTTCTTTTTTTGATCCATCCATCTGGGTTTTGTATATAGAAAACCCTTGCCATCAACTGCCTGCCTTTGGTTTGATTCAGAATTTAGCAGTCATACATTCATAATATTTTTTACAAGAGATACACAAACCAATACTGAATGTATAGGAAAAGCACTGTGGTAGTAGCAGATTAGTGGTAGGCTCATAGTGTTAATGTCACAATTTTAAACATGCTTAAAAAACAAACAGTTCAGATGGGCCATACATTTCAGGGCTAGGCTTAAGCGCACATTTAGGCTGAAGAAGTTGGAGGAGGTTGAGAAAGGGCAAGATGAGGCAGTGAATGGAACAGTAATGGCTGAACCTGGTTTCTCATTAACCACTGGTTCAGCTGCATTTTCACAAAGAGTTTAACCCTCATAATGCTGTCTGCCTGCTCAGGCAGTGGCCTTACACAAAAGCACTAAAACTGGCCCAAATCTGCCACTGCTCATCGAGCACATCTTCAGGAACATGTGGATTGTGGATTGAAATTCCAAGCAAGACCCTGCATTGCAGCAATTTGGTTAAAAAGGAAGTGATTGGAATATATTTTTGCACGTTACTTTTGTTTGATATGACATAGTACACAGTACAAAGTATGCCTTCTTGTGCCAAAATATTGATGGCAGAGGTGAAGTTTGGATTGGTTAGTTCCCATGATACTTAACCCCCCCCACACACACACACACACACACACACACACTTCCCACCTGCACTAGCCATAGATGATCCACAGTCCACAACAGGGAAATGCATATTAAGCAGGTAGAAGCAGCAGGGTGGGTGTATGTGCCCCCCCCCCCTCCCCCACAGACACATACACTAAATAATACAGTATTAAAAACTGACATTTTATGATACAAATATTCTAGGGATGTTTTGTCCCTTTGTCCCTATACTCATGCAATCTAGCCCTGCTCTGCACTGGATTCAGAATCAGTGATCCGGCACCTGAAAAGTACACCATAGTTCCAATGTACAGCAAAGAAAATAATAGTGTAGAATAGGTACTAGTAATAGGTAATTTAAGGTAAAAAAAACATGCATTACTTTACTGAACATCCAGTTGTGTTAATAGGCAAATATATATATATCAGAAACCATGGCCCCCTCCCCCCCTTGAAAAAACAGGTGTTTGTGGTGTGTGGGAGTCTGCTGCACAAAGAAAAAAGATAAATGAATTGAAAATCTGTAAGGGACAGGATCGTTCACACTGATGTTCCAATTCTCTCTCTCACACACACACACAAGCACGCACTCGCAAACACGCAGAGCCTCCTTCATCCACAGCGTCCTTGAAGAGGCCTTGAGCGTGAAGCAAAATTTGAGAGAAGAATTCATAGAATCCACATTGCTATGGAGCAAAGAGCCACACTGCTACAGTTTCACAGATTCCATTTGAGCTGAATGGATGTGAACAACGTAATCGGAGGCAGTAACCAAACGTATCTTTTGCCACATAACTGCAGTTGTTCTATGATATGCTTGATATGATATGATTCAGCATGTTCTTACAGACTGTTCCACAATGGCCCAGTTGGACTGGCCAAAAGGGCTGGTTCACTTTTGGGCCGCTGGGCCGCGATCAAAATCGGCCCACCATCGCAACCAACCCCCCTACCACCAGTTTTCAATCGCAAAATACGCCCTCCCCCCTCTCCCCAATCACCATCGCAATCCCCCCCAGTCTCTGCCCCTGGTCCGTGGGCCGGTCAAGACGAAAAATGGCAGAACAGATTTTTGCTCCCAGTCCGACCCTGCAACAAATTACACATAATTTGCTGCTGATGTTATATGGATATTAGATACAGAGCAGTTACTAGGTGAAGCCCCACCCCACAAAAAAGTGATGGGAAAGGAGGCAGCATGTGTACTCTTACTTTTTCTAAAATAGAGCATTGTCACTTCCAATCAATGTTCTACCTTGTTTAGCTCTGTGACCTTTAAAACATTTAACAGTATCCTTGTAATAAATGGCACCACGTGCTGCCAAGCAGTACCTGAAACAGCACAAACTCCTTAAAGTCACCCAGTCAATACAAAAATCGACCAATCACAAATGAACACGACAGGAGTTTCTTTACAAAAACAATTAAATTATTATTATTGTTTTTTAATGACACTTTAAAAACACTGATATGATACATAACATGTGAGGCCATCATTAAACGGAATAATTAAAATAAATTGATACATTTAATATCTATATATTATGATTCCAAAGGTACAAAAATAAAGCATTTGTTGGTACTAGCCCATAATTTTCCTCATCTGTTTAGAACAATTTTTTTAAAAAGCAGATTTTAAATGTCATACCAATCCACTGTTTTAGTTATATTGTAAAATAAATACATGAATAAGGCACTGCTGTTTTGTGTTAATAATAATAATATTATTTGGTCAATAGTTAAAGTGAGAAATGGAAAGTCTTTTTTGAAATATGCAAACCAATTAATATCAGGTGTGAAGATTGTTACCTTCCAGCTTGTGTATTTATCTTTATATGGTATCTGTAAAATTTCACCATTAGTGTGATAATGTTTATTATGCAGGCACTGTTTGTGACTTCGGTTCAAGCTCATATGTGCAGTGTGTGTCTTTCGAAGGCTATGCAAATACGATGCGCATGTGCACACGGAAAAGATTCAGCAGAGAAAAAGGAAGAGAACTTTAAGTATGAACTTCCTTTATCCTGTGTTTAATGAGGGGGGGGGGGGGGGGGGGGGGGGGGGGTTAGCACGGTGAAGGAGAGAGTGAACATTGTTCACCGTTGGGCGGGGCTAAATCTCAGGGCTCTGGGAATGTTCTGGTCATGTTCATGAGCTCCAGTGGGTAACGGGTGCCAGAGGGCTTGGTCGGGTCTTTAAGAGTGAAAGCTCTCGGGGTCCAGAAGGAGGCGTCCAAGGGCGTGGAGCAGGCTGGCGTACCAGTGCACCGCCTGGCCTTCGCCAGCCCCGCCTCCACTCTGGCGCAGAGGAACTGTCCAACTGCGCAGGCTGTGGGGACCCCGGTGTGACCCTGAGCCAGCGGGAGTATGGTTCCCACAGTCTCCCCCTGGGGTGTGGTCAGTCCGATAGGGGGTGTGGTTTTTGCCATGCCAGCCTGGCTGTGGGAGGGGCATCAGCAGCCTGAGTGGGTAAAAGGCCTGGTGCGCCAGCCAATGGTCCTCCACTACAGCGTAGCTGGAGGCCAGAACTCCGTCCACGAAGAGGGTGCCGTGCTCTGTCAGGGGGGCGTACACCCCCCTCCCTTCCGTCCAGGCCACAGAGACGATCCGGGACGGCCGCAGCCCGCCGCCGTCCCCCCGCACCAGGACGTAGTGGCCCGGCCGAGCCCGGCTGGCGAACCGGGCCTGGTACCGGCTGTGGTCGAGCGTGCGGTTAGGCGCCAGGAAGACCAGATGGGAAGGCGTGACGGAGAGTCGCCCGCCGCCCTCGGTTTCCACGGTGAGGAACCGGACCCGGAGGCCAGGGTCCCGGTGCAAGAAGAGCAGCACCCGGCTGAGCACCACCTGACCCGACCCGGAGAGTGCCAGGACCTTCTCGCCAGGCTGCAGGGAGGACATGGACTTCTGCTCCCCGCCCACCGTGCTCACCCACGCCCACCCTGGGAAACAGCCCCCCTTCTCCACGGTAACCGAGTGATCTGTGAGGGAGCAGGAAAGAGATACACAAATGAATCAAATTCAAATTCACATGATAAAGTTAATATTTCACCACAATTTACAGCACTAATGAACAACTGAGCCCTCCAAATGTGTCAAAATAAAAGACACACACACATTATATACACAGACAGGATAAGCCAGCGTGACGCTTACCAGCCTTGACGGAGCAGTGCACGTGAGATTTTGACTCATAGTGCACCCAGTCGAATCCGGCCTCCACCGCCATCTGCGCCAGGAGCCCGTATTTGTTGGGGTCGCGGTCGGAGGTGGTGATGTCAACGGCACGGCCCTCATAGTGCAGGGAGTTTAGGGGGTGGTGGCCGTCCTCATCCCACGCCTCAGTCACCCGCAGCCGAACCCTGGGCCACTGGTTCATCACCGCGATGGCCAGTCTGTTAATGCAGTCCTTACAACGCTGAGAAAGAGAAAGGGGGAGGGGACATTGAAATGTGTCACACCCATTTTGTCCATTTAAAGGATAGGTGGACTTTTTTCAACCCAGGCCCTGTTGTTTCCCATCATTTATAATTGTGCAGAGCACAACCCGACTGATAGCTTCATTATCGAGAAATTTGCCTTTTTACCGCAGCTTCTCAGCGGGTTTAAACGCGTTCCAATGGGACAAGTAGTTATGAAAAAACTATGATAAATCTCCTTTCCCATTGGGAAAATCATAGTATGCTCACATGTCTCTTTGTGTATTTTCGTTCCATCTTCGTTTATTCAGAATATGTTTTGAATAACAGTAATATCACGTTTTATTTGGAACTACTTCTTGCACTTGTTGCAGTACATCCCAACCGTTCATAAACTTCCGCACTAAATTTCCAGCAGCCCAATAGAAGAAGACAAACAGAATTAATTGAATAAAACCTCATGTAAACCATAGTTTGCGACCATTTTTTCAATAGAATATATAAAGACATGTCTGAGTATAATGTACATTTCCCCTTTTCGAAAAGGGAAACTACTTGCCCCATTGGGCAAATTTAAGAAAAGTGAATTACCCGCACACTGTTGATGAATGCTCCCGATCAGTGTTTAATGGAGACACAGACACAACGTTTTGACCAGAAGGTCTTCATCAGGAAACGTTTTGTCTGTGTCTCCATTAAACACTGATCGAGAGCATTCATCAACAGTGTGCGGATAAATTAATTTTTCTTATGCTTCTACTCACTTACCCTGCACCTGTTTACAGGTTTTAGATGTGCGCACATTCTGTCCTCTTTTTTAAAAGGTAAATTTATCCATAATAAAGTGAGGTGAGGTTGTGCTATGCCCGATTATAAATGATGGGAGGCCCGGGTTGAAAAAAAGTGAACCTATTCTTTATTTATTTTTTTACTGATTATGAAACCCAGACTTTTCTCATCTTCTTCCAATATAGATGTCTATAAGCGTGTCTATAAGCCCACCTCACTGGTGCAGCTTCCTCTGTCAATTTGGGAGAGTGCAAGCAATTGCGTGGTGTTGAAACAAGGGCGAGCATGTGGTTTTTCCTGCGAGCCGGCGCCTATTTTCACTCTGCAGGCCCGCCAGCTGAGCCTGATCAACCAGAGGGGGGTGCTGGTGCAGTCCTGGGACAGGCCGCAGCCAATCACGCGCCGCCCATGCAATGCACATATTCTGCACACTTAACAAGGCTGATCAGCTAAACGCTGATCATCACCTCCAACAGGCAGACTCCGTTTTCACTCCAAACAGACAGACTACAAGCAAGCAATAAATTACATCTGCTACTTACTGTACACTCAGAGCCTGATTTACTAAGACCTTCAGCTTGTGCGAAACCAAAACCACGCAAAACCAATATCATGCAAAACCAATATCATGACCAGTGATTGGTCATGGTATTTGTTTTGCACCAATCACTGGTTGTGTTATTGGTTTTGCGTGTGCTAAAAAGTTTTACACACGCTAAAGAATCAAACCCTCAGTTCATTGCACTGCCACAAGAGAAATAGATTGGTCGAAAGGTGTTGCAGTGTGCAACGCTGAGTGAAGTGACTGCATTTTCTGTTTGTTTGGAATGCTGCTTCTGGTTCCTCTTGTGCCCAGCAGCATTCAACCATAAATACAGAGAATAATCTTTGTTTCACCAAATACAATATACAATACCTCCTTTCTGTTTGCTTTGTACACTTGTCAGGCAGCTTTCAGCCTACACCTCTCCACCAGCTTACAGCCTACACCTCTCCACCGGCCTACACCTCTCCACCAGCCTACACCTCTACACCAGCGTACAACCTACGCCTCTCCACCAGCATACAGCCTACACCTCTCCACCAGCATACAGCCTACACCTCTCCACCAGCATACAGCCTACACCTCTCCACCAGCATACAACCTATGCCTCTCCACCAGCATACAGTCTACACCTCTCCACCAGCATACAACCTACGCCTCTCCACCAGAATTCAGTCTACACCTCTCCACCAGAATTCAGTCTACACCTCTCCACCAGCATACAACCTACGCCGATCCACCAGCATACAGCCTACACCTCTCCACCAGCCTACATCTCTCCACCAGCATACAGCCTACACCTCTCCACCGACCTACACCTCTCCACCAGGCTACATCTCTACACCAGCGTACACCCTACACCTCTCCACCAGCATACAGCCTACACCTCTCCACCAGCCTACATCTCTACACCAGCATACAGCCTACACCTCTCCACCGACCTACACCTCTCCACCAGGCTACATCTCTACACCAGCGTACACCCTACACCTCTCCACCAGCATACAGCCTACACCTCTCCACCAGCATATAGCCTACACCTCTCCACAAGCATACAGTCTATACCTCTCCACAAGCATACAGCCTACACCTCTACACCAGCGTAGAGCCTACACCTCTCCACCGGCCTACATCTCTACACCCGCATACAGCCTACACCTCGCTCTTTCACACTAAATCATTTGTGTTATGGAAAAAAACGATTTACAATTAAATCTGTATTTCAATGTATCAATGTATCAATCGACCCGGTGATCTTATAACCAAGGTAGCAACCTTTGTGGTTATTATATCATCATTACAACCTTTTCCAGGGTAACTGTACATAGGTCACGTTTTACACACTGGACATTTAACACAACTGGTGTTACTAAAGCAATTCAGGTTAAGCATTTTGCTGAAAGGCACAACACTGTTGCCCCCAAAATGAACTCTCTGACCTTTCAGTTACAGGCGTCCAGTTCCTTTACCACTGCGACACACTGTCTAAAGTGCTGATGTGCAACAATCATCATAAACATTCATTTCTGGAACAAGGTCTGCTTGTTTTTCACTCTTAAGAGGATGTTTTCAGGCTTTTCACTGGCCTTTAGATGAAGGAAAAGGAGCATGGTCAATGCTTTACAAATGTTCTACAGTAGTGTAATGCATATAAATAGTATTCAAAATCTAATAAGATCGAATAAGACTCAACAGTTGTTTTTTCCTTTTATATTTTCAAGGTTGTGAACCTGAGTGACTTTCAGTTCATATTATCAAACAGAATTAGAATGAAATTGAAATTAAATAGAAGAATAGACAAATAGAACAATATGCAACAGTAGACAGGAGAACGTAGTGGAATCATTTCAAAAAGGGAATTCCCTGCATTCTCCAGCGTTAGTTTCGCTGGCTTAGTTCTTAGGCCTTTTCTTGTCTTTCGTGGCTTGTGGGTTTTCTGCACGGCATATTCAGATGTTTGTGCCACTCCCCCTCAGTGCAACTGGGGGACAGGTTCTGATTGGTTAGCAGCGTTAGCGGCCACATCCTGCTTCACCCCGCATCAGGACCGTGCACTTTCCAGCAGCCTGTTACTGGTTCACAAGCTTCGCCAAACTCCCGTTCATGCGACACTACGATGAAGTCCCTAATGTAGCGCCGCCATTCTCGCAAAGCTCTGCGTATCCTCTTTATAGTTATCGTGCCCGGGGTCATCAGCCAACCCAGAAAAAATAACGTCGCTAAATACCTTTCATTCTCTTCCATATGACCTGTAAGGTTTGGAGAGGGTACAAATGGACAGTAGGGGGGAGGGGGGGAGGGGCAACCTGTATCTAGATTGTATTCAGATTCAACCACATTGCATTTACACTTGGTAGTCAGATGCGTCTCCGGTTATCTGGATTGAAATCGGATTGCTATTTTGCACGTAAAATGCGAAACCCTGACAACCCTGTTTTGTTCTGCTTCTTGGAGAGCAGAGATGGTAGCCGCTTACAAAATTAGTAAAAAAGTTTGTATGCCATTTTTCAGTTTCTTAAAGTTTAGGGACACTGTACACATTCGGCAGACAATGTACAATGGACCACGGCTGATGGGATTGTTTAATACAACTTGTTGTGATTGTGAAGCAACGTGTGTTTCCGCGTTGGGGTATGGCTACATCACATGACGTTATACTTCGGGAAAAGGTTTGGTTGTCATATGCATGTTGAAGGGACGGATGCATTTACACTTGTATAACATCCTTCGCGAATATGTCTCAAACCAAGTGGTTCAGGCGATCGGATTTTAATCTGTTCCTAATGCGTCTTGGGTGCATTTACACCTGCATTTTTACTTGGATAATCCCTATCAGGATATAATCCGGATTATCAACACGCATGAAACCACCAGGTGTAAACAGGGCCTAAATCTCACAACCAGAGGCAGAGGGCTCGGGTATGTCATAATAAGCACACATATCAAGAGCTTCTGTAGTACTTGACAGCTGATAGGGGGAGAGATTGTTCAGCAATAAACCTAAATGCAGGAAAGGAAGGAACGGAGGGAGGGAAAGGGAGCGAAACAGAATGAGGAGAGTGAGAGAGAGAGAGAGAGAGAGAGAGAGAGAGAGAGGGAGGGAAAGGCAGGGATGTGTGTGAGAGAGAGAGGAAGGGAAAGAGAGGGAGGAGAGAGATAGGGGGAGGAGGGAAGGGCAGGGATGTGCGATAGAGAGAAAGACAGAGAGAGTGAGAGGGAAAGAGAGGGAAAAGGGAGAGAGGGAGAGGGGGCGAGAGAGAGAGAGAGAGAGAGAGAGAAATGGCTGGGGGAAAGGCCATCCCCGGGCGAAGTGAGAGGGCAGAGAGAAGGAATGTCCGGGCAGGCAGAGGGGAATGTGACAGCAGGAGTGAGAAAGAGAGAAGGAGGGAGCAAAAACAAACCCAGGGACATTTTCTCTCGCGCCGAAGTGCGCAGAGGCGTTCCATTGTCACAGCTACAATAGGGGGCTTTTCCGACGGTGCCATTACTTCAGCAAGCGGGAATTTCGGACAGGCGACCCCGCAGGAGCCTACAAAAGATCCACAAAGGACCCCTTTCAAATGCGCGCACAGAAACACGCACGCACACACACACACACACACCCCACCTCGGACCGGGCGCAAAAGAGGCGCTCACACCCGTACAGATGCGATACATATGTATCGCAAGCCTGCATTATCGGCACGGAAAGGACGTCCCGGAAAGTTGCACAACATCACGTGACAGGCTTGCTCGGCCGGTTGCCCAATCTTCTGGGAATAGCTCGTGTTGTCACCGTCAGCCCGGATCCTGGGCTCATAAATAACGGGAATCATAGGGCTTAGTCTCGAACCACTCTCACACCTCACACTGGTCAGTACCGCAGCCCACTCTCACACCTCACACCAGCCAGGGCTGGACCTGCTGCCAGTGTGTGCGTGGGGGGGGTTGCAGGTTTGCATCTCAGGTGAAGGGATGCGGCTGTGCCCCCTGAGGTCGGCACAAATCGCTTCAACCGGAATCGCGTGGATAGCGTGTGGGGGATCAGCTACGTCATATGTCATTCGCCCCCGGACAAGGGCGCTCGCTAAGCGAATAACTAATAATAACCCAGTTATTTCCAACAGAAAACATGCCTCCCTCTAATCCCGGGCGCATCACACGTCACCTTATGTGACCCTGGCTTTCGTCCCCCCAGCACACATAGTCAGAGGTGCGTCACTGGCCCAGGTGAGGAGACCGCAGACTCCCTTCTGCGACATTTGCCAGAAATCCCTTTCCATTCAGGTTTAATGCAAGCCGGTTCACTGGATGGGCTTTGCGATAAGGCATATTCATCAGGCAATCTGATGTCAATCTGAAGACATGCAGAGAATGTTACGACACTATGCATTAGGCTATTGTTATTATTCATTAGCCTCACAATATGTTTATTACAGTACTATTTTTTAAGTGCGTTACAATGGATTTTTACATATATATTCTTCTCGTGTTTACCTGACCTTATTGTATACGCTCTTTTGGTAAGTCACTCATGATAGAGGTTTTAAACTGAAGAGCACCCTCTTCAGCTGTCAGAGAAAAACAGAACAACAGAACATACATTGCTCGATATACAACACAATTCTCTGTATTTAACTAAATCTAACAGTCCAATAGAGGACACGTGCACTCTACTAGAGTTAAACATACTCTATCAGAGTTGATTTTACACTTGAACATTTTGAGATGGGTTTTCACACCTTTAAAAAGTAAAAACACCAAACATTTCCTCTGGGCTGGGGTAATGTATTGTGCATTGTGAAATTATATTTTAATTAACTTAGTGTCCTTTGATTGAGTAGTATATGTATATATATAAATAAAAATGTATTTATATATAAATATACTGCTGATATTGATTAAATAAAGCACCTGCAGTTATATGTAACTCTACCTGAGCCCCAGTATCATTCTGTTTTTCTGTCAAAATACTGATTACAGAGCTAATTTGTCAAAATCGACTAAGTGTGATTACAGATGGAAGTGGACAAATGACATAAATGTGAGTTTATGTGCTTACATTCCTCATATGAGAGTATAGTTAGGAACATGGTGATGTCTATCCTATTGTGATGCATATTGTTGTATTGTGACAGAGGTCCTATCCTGAGTAACGTACCAGTCTGTTTGAGTTTCACAATTCCATTCCGATGAACAGTAAAAATCCAAATACTAGGGATAACAAGTGAAGGCTGTGTAAATTGCTTTTACACCTCCATCATAAGGGGTCTCTTTGTTGCTCAAGACAGATAAGGTCCAGGTATGCACTCCTTTACCTATGGACGTTGGAGTCTGTTTGGCTCACCTGCCGAGTTCCACCCATTAACTACACAGACCAGGCAAGTGTAACTACAATACCGGAATCGTTTTATAGCCCTACTACAAAGACTTCGGTTAAAGATTAAAAGGGAGCGATCAAGGGGGAATTTCTCTCTCCTGAACAACAGCATTAAACTGCGTAGCGTGGACACAATGCTGCAGGCGACAAAAAATAGCCTATGCGGAGATTGTGCCTTGGATGAAATTATGCTATTTCCATTAAACGGAGAATCATTGTCGGGAAGCCTCTGAATTAAAATAAAAACTCACGAGAGAGTGAGGGGTTATCTCTTTGCATTGGAAAGGGGAGTAGGCTAACACTTCGCAGTTTAGTGCCACTAATCTGTTACTTGAGAAAATTGTAAATTCAGTGGGGCTTACGTGTGGCCTACTTCTATCGTTAATTAATAACATTTCAGTGGAATTAAACTGGGTTGAACCCAGTACGATATCACTGACACTTCCAACAAGAGGGAGTGGGGTAACCGAGGAGGTGATGCTTTCACAGGAAACCTGTCCTTGTGCAGTTAACGGAATGTCTTGAGACCCTGATAAGAAAAACAAACGTTGAGGAAGGCAAAACGTTGGTCTACAACTTTTAATATTTGATACAAAACAAACAAAAAATCAAGACATTTCGGCGAATGAATAACTCGTTCTTTCGGACCTCAACCCCAATGATAAAAAAAATCGTGAAATTGTGAACACAGAGAAACGTTCTGCAGGCCTCCTCAACAACAATTAGAGACCCTTTGCAGCATGTTTTCGTAAAAACGTGGGCAACTTTATAACTGCATAATTTAATTATAATGAATGCATAATGTCCACAATAATTAGGCCTACCACCTATATAAAATTAATTTGTTAATGTTAATGGATCATAATTTAAGGGACGTGCTGATCTATGTAATAGGCTAGCCTACATCGTAGCTGTGAATCACTGCTTGCAAGTTCCACTATCGTTACAATGGCAAATAGTGCTAATATATACACAACAAAAATTGTGGTGTAGTGGTCTCAAATAAACACCATAGGGTGTTAAATGTACACCAGCAGTGTTAGATTTACACTGGCATTTTTGCTGTGAATCGAAGGGGGGGAAAACATTATTTATATCAAAATATACTGCTTCTCTCTTACCTTTGTCATGAATCTATCGGCCTTTGTGTTCTCCTCGTCTTTGAATATGATGTCCGGGTTGTAGTTGCAAACGAGTTCGTTGAACCGTTCCGAGTTCCGCGTGATTTTGCCTTCTGCTCTGCCACTGGCCCCGAGATTGTTCTCCGAAAAGTTAGGGACGAAGTGCTTGTAAGGCATTGGGGTCAGCTTTCGCATCTTGGGTCGGATGCCAATGCCAGGTCCCGGCCCGCATGCACCAGCCAATAACCATGTCCATGTGCACACTGATAACAGACCGAGCCGTGCCAGGCTGAGCCAAGTCAGCAGCGGCATTAGCGCGAGCTTTGTGTGCCAAGGGACAAACCACCTGGTTAGCCCGCAGCACGAGCTCCGTCTGGGGCACCTGCGGCCATTTGAAGTAGAGCCACAAAAGCTCGCCACATCCAGTTCACGTCCCTCGTGTCAAAGTAACAAATATAAGTAGCTATATTTCTGTATTGTAACAGCACTCGTATTTTTAGGATTTAGTCGTAAATGCTGCGCAGAGTAGGCTACTTGTCATTTTCCACACAGCAAGGCAAGTGCTGTTTTGTCTAATTGTTAATTCAGTGGCTACATCGGATACTAGGCGCATTAATGGTTAATGAATAGGAGGTAGGCTAATTCATTGTGTGTAAATAAAAAAAACAACTGGTTTTACGTTTGTCACTCATATAACTTGTAAGTATCATAAGACTAAATGAGGTTTAGTCTATATTAGGCCTATTTACAGTATTAGGCTAAATTATATCGAAACACAGTCAAGAATGATAAAACCATTACCTGTCACTTTAGTTTAACTTATTCAACTTATAGGCTAATTTATCTTATACAATGAATCGAACAACAAACAATGTAAGGCACACATGATTACATTTCAGATGAAATCTCGCCATTTAAACACACTTTAATCTACCAATAATGTCAGAAATAAATTGATACTGGCAGAATTGTGAGTCGCACGGTTCTATAGGGATTGACAGGTGTTTCACAGACATCCAGCAATCGACCATGTCACGCTCTCTTACGGTTTGAACTAGTTTAATGCGCAGTCCTCGGGACCACCTAATGCTATTGTACTCCTCTGAGGAAATCCCTCTGCACGTTCCATCTAATAATAATGTCATCCCATTAGTTCGTTTATCCAGCTCACAGTTTTCATTGCAGTACTGAAGTTTCGCCCGCTTGCTGTCTCCTGTCGAGGTTCCGTGCGGTCCTGACCGTTTCGCTCCAGCCATTGGTCTTATTAGTGTCCGAACAAGATTGCCCTCCCTTCCTGCGCGCGCGCACAAACCAGACAGCGGCGCACACGCCTCTTTCATTTCTGTCCAGCAGTAGGGTGTATCCCGCGCGCACCCGACAAAAAGATGACTTGCATGACTAATAATCCGTTTTGGGTTTTTTTTTAATCTAGTGTAAGTCTTAAGTATATTATTAGCGCTTAATTTACATAACGGTAGCCTATTCACCGCCAAGGTGAAACGTCATCATTATAGAAGTAGACAACCCTTTGTGTAATATCACTTAAAAGTTTTATTCAATAGCCTAGTTTATACCCAGTATGTGCGTAATAAAGGACAGACAGATAAGTAAACTTTATTTATGGTTATTACGCTTTCTCAGGTTTTCCTGTACTTATGTCTAATGCACCAGGGCACTTTAGTTTTTCTTTTTTTGTGCTAGAGTTACATTTGCCGTCTATAATTAGCTCAGATTAAAGGTGAGGACCCCTGACACTGAGCCCACGTTCCCAGCCGCGGCTTCCTGCAGCAGAGACACTACAGTCCTGGCACGGACTCACTCTGACATTCGTAAGCTCTCCTCTCTTTGTTCGCCGCTGGACCAGAGGACAAACCGCTGACACTAAGCCCCTGACCTCCGTGCACTGAAGAACTCTTAAAGTTGGAAACACCCTGCACGAGCTCTATCAGCGTATTATTTTTAAACCTCCCCAAAGAACAATGGTGTGGATTTTTTTAAGTCAGAGAATGCCTAGAGAGATAACGATGACAAGATTCAGAGCTCAATATGAGAGTGAAGGGGGAAAGAAAAAAGAACAGAATAATATCAGAATGATTTCCTCCAAATAAAATCGTATTTCCAGGTTTCTGACAACTGGGACATTTACATCACCATAAATCAGTAATGAGAGGCCAAAGGACAAGATGTTATGCTGAGGCCATTAACTTCTGTAGTTTCCTGGAAAGACCCACACCCCAGACACACACACACACACACACACACACACACACACACGGATCAGTAGCCTACTTACACATTATTACACTGCAGTAGTATCAATGTGTGCCCATTTGTTTATCCTCTCAAATACATAGCGCAAGAGATCATGGTGTCTACCATACATGGGATCTGGTTTACCCAGCCTCCATCTTGTCCCCATAAAGAATCTGCACTACCATCCCAGATCAGGAACGCTGTTCTGAACTCATTCTGTGTTTTTTGAGCCTGGCCATTCATTGTGTACCTTTACCATTCAAGTCCCTGTCCATTCAAGGGGCCACTTATATTTTCATGTGTGTAACTGCTTACCAGGTCATGTAGTAGAAGCAAAGACTGTTTGGCGTTCATTACCAAACCTAACAGTGTTTGATGCACAGTAGACAGTTTGGCAAAATGACAACAAGCAAAGTTGGACTGAACGGCCTGTTCTGTTCATTAAGTTTTTTATGTGTCATATATTATATACACACTGATATATAATGGCGCCCATGTCCACACACTCAACCCTCAAACAGCGACAAGATTTAATTTATTCCCATTGGCAGATTCCCAAGCACATGTACTATCCATGCAGACAGAGGCACATATACACACCCACACACAATATTCTATATATATAGTTGGAATGGAACCTAGCTAAAAAAAGAAGCAAATAGCACTTTGTGTTACATGTTTAAAAAGGATGTTAATGGGACGCTAATTACTTTTTCTTCTCTTATTCATCAACATGCCTGATTTTAGTAGGTACTGTAAAATTACATGGGAGCATCAAGCATCAGTAGATACTCCTGTTCAGATTCTGGGTGAGGGGGTGGCATGTTACGCAACATAGAATCGACTCTGATCTCAAAGGGGTCCCGTAAAGAATCACAGAGTGTTTGAAGCAGAGGGGGCAAAGAGTTGCATATTCCTGTCTGCCTGAAAGACACAGAGGAGGGTCAGGGTAGGGCTCTCCCAACCAGTGGCAGAGATCACGGATAGCTCATTGAGAGAGAGGAAATAGAACACACAAGCGATGGAGATCACAGAAGAAACGCTTTCACTGGGACAATCGGGTGCCACTGATGAGCTTTTCCTCAGAGCACAAATTCAAAATATTTAATTAGGCCTTTAAAAAAAACAAGGGAAGGGGGAAAAAACTTCTGTTTGTTTGAAATTGATTTGATCCAATCATTATTAGTTTTTATTTATGTACCCCCACCCCCCCCCAACCTCCACATCCCTACCCCCTCCCACCCCTCCCCTCTCTCTTCAGGATGGGAGTACAGTACTGTGAATAGCAGCGTTTCCTGCTCAGCCTCACCGCAGAAAACGAGATCTTTCCTGTCCGGGTTACTCTGCCCCCTTCACGTCCCACAGCTCAGAGTTACCCATTCACCTGAGTTCATGGGTAGCCCCCGGCTGCCCCCCTTCCCCATGGATATTTTGCCAAAATCGGTTATAGGGACTTCTGGTAGGAGTGAACGCCTTCCCCATCCGTTTGTCAGAAGCAGGCAGGTATTGAAACACAAAGGTCCAATTAAAAACTATTTTACTGTGGAGAGCTTCCTTTTTTAACTTGTAAAATAAAGTGGCAACTTTTTTTTGGTTTTAGTATTGATTTTTATTTCTTGCTGGGTTTGCGGTGTAATATAGAAAAGGGTTTCATGCCAGGCCAGACAGGGCATTTAAGAGAGTGTCTGTTCACTTCCACAGACTTCATCTCCAGCAGCTGAGAAAACCAGCTTCCTGTAAGGGCGGTGGGGGTGGGGGGGCAAAGGAAGAAAGGGAAAGCTGACTACCCACCCCCACCCTCCTTTCTACTGTCTCTCACCCTCTTATCAATCCAGGAAGAAGAAGGGTGGTGGTCGCTGTGTGTGTGTGTGTGTGTGTTTGTGTGTGTGTGTGTGTGTGCGCACGTTTATTAAGTACATTCCATCTTGTGACTTCAGACTTTATTTGAGGCTTGACATAACGTCTCACAGAGCTACCCTTTTTCCCAAAATACTCCAGTCATGGCCTTTAACAATATGGTGGGAGTGAACCAATGAAATATGACCATGATCCTTCTCTTTAATGTACAGACAAAAGTCCCACATTCACAGGAAACTCCACATATGTACATTTGTATGCAGGGACTCTGTTCATTTGTTCTTGACATGTCTGTATTGATGCTGCAGAAGACCGGACAATGGCTGACCAGGGTGGGACTTCCTGTCCTGAAACAGCCAGATCAGAGGTCAAAGGTGAAAGCATCAGATAAGGTGCTGGCCCTCCCTCCAATGGGCCAAAATCTGCATCTTACTGAGGGTTTTGTAGCATGCGTGTGTCTGAAGGAATGTGTCCAGCAGGAGTGTGTGAATGACAGTGTGTTTTTAAGGAGTGTGGGAGCAATTGTGAATGGTAATGTGTGTGTGTGTGTGTGTGTGTGTGTGTGTGTGTGTGCGCGCGCAAGAGTATTGAACAGGAGTGTGGAGGTGAAAGTGTGCTTCAAGCACGAAAGTGATCGTGTGTTTGTGCTGGTGGCTCAAGCAGGAGTGTGTGCATTTCACATTCTTATTTTTAAATCCTCTCTGGACGTCTATGTCCCCTTACTGTCCATCAAATAATGAGTCATAATTCAGTCTGTGTAGAGTGTGTAACAGTTGGCATCATTAAACGTGTTTGTAGATTTGTGTGCGAGTGCACATCCGGGCGGAGTGTGTTGGGTGAGCGTGCCGTGAACGTGCATGCAGGGCGGGGCGCACGGGGGCAAACGAACAGTGTGGCCCATTATCAGCTGATTAAAAAGAAAAGTCTCGCCTTTTCCTGTGCACTCGCTTTTCTATTTGCCAGCACTTAGCGGCGGGAATAACAGCTCCTAATGCACTTTGGCACACGCTTCAAACACCAGAGTGTCAGGAAGGCTAATCTGTGTCTTTTTCCCCCCTTCATTCTTGTGTTTTGACAATAAAGATAGCCTATCTCATCCAGTAACACGCTGCCCGTCTCCAGCTCTGTCTCAAAACCCGCAGAAAGAATTCTATCACTAGTTAAACGGTCTGTGTTGCCCGACAGAATTTTCTATTTATTTTTTTAGAGCCTTTTGATTGCAGAGACATTTGCACAATGCATTTCTATGATGTCAAAGGACAGGGTTTTTAATCTCATATTTATGGTCTTCTGGACATAATTTCCAGTTATGTCAGTGTCCACACTGCTAGTTTAATGTACTGGGAGGATACCTTTCACATAGAATCACAATCAGTACCCTCAATTTTGAGCCCAATAAACAAAAATCAACAAGGTACAGAAGTATAGAATTAGCCATATCCTTATTTTCATCATAAAGTACTGTGCAAAAGTCTTAGGCACATGTAAAAACATTCTGTAGTGAAGATGCTTTCAAAAATAATGAAATGAAAAGTTTCTAAATATCAAAAAATGAACTATAAAGAGCAATAAATAGTAAAAAAAACTGAATCAATCAGTGTGACCACCCTTTAAAACTGCATTAATTCTAGGCACTGCTGTGGAGTTTTATAAGAAAATGAGCTGTTAGGCTGTTCCAAGTATCTTGGAAAACTTGCCACAGTTCTTCTGCAGACTTTGGTTGGAAAAACGTGTAACATGTGCGGTTCCTCACACACAGGGTGATTTGAGATTAAAGTTTGGGAATCCCTGGACTCAACCACTAAACTTAATAAACTGGTTTACCTTGGTGGCTGGGTGATCACCTGAGCTAATTATAAATACTAATTATATTTTCATTTTGATGGTAATTTTTCACCAAGAATGCAATAAATACAAAAATGCGACACTAATTATGTCCCCGCTATCACTGCTGTGAACAAAATGATTACATTCTTCTTGCACCTTTGGCAGCGATTACAGCTTCAAGGCGTCTTGGGAAAGAAGCTACGAGCTTGGCACACTTGTTTCTGGACATTTTTGCCCATTCTTCTTGGCATATCTTTGCAAGCTCCGTCAGGTTGGATGGGGAGCGTCGGTACACAGCCATTTTCAGCTCTTTCCACAGATGTTCAATTGGATTCAGGTCTGGGCTCTGGCTGGGCCACTCAAGGACATGCAGACTTTCTCCGAAGCCACTCCTTTGTTCTCTTGGCTGTGTGCTTCGGGTCGTTGTCATGTTGGAAGGTAAACCTTCGCCCCAGTCTCAGGTCCAGAGCGCTCTGGAGCAGGTTTTCTTCAAGGATCTCGGTGTACTTAGCTGCATTCATCTTTCCCTCTATCAGGACTAGTCGCCCCGTTCCCGCTGCTGAAAAACATCATGATGCTGCCACTGCCATGCTTCACTGTAGGGATGGTATTAGCCAGGTGATGAGCGGTGCCTGGTTTCCTCCAGATGTGACGCTTGGTATTCAGGCCAAAAAGTTCAATTTTGGTTTCATCAGACCAGAGAATCTTGATTCTCATGGTTTGAGAGTCCTCTAGGTGCCTTTTGGCAAACTCCAAGCGGGCTGTGATGTGCCTTTTACTAAGGAGGGGCTTCCGTCTGGCCACTATACCATAAAGGCCTGATTGGTGGAGTGCTGCCTGGATGGTTGATCTTTTGAAAAGTTCTCCCATCTCCACAAGGATACGCTGGAGCTCTGTCAGAGTGACCCTTGGGTTCCTGCTCACCTCCCTGGCCAAGGCCCGTCTTCCCCGATTGCTCAGTTTGGCCGGGCGGCCAGGTCTAGGAAGATTCTTGGTGGTTCCAAACTTCTTCCATTTACGAATGATGGTGGCCACTGTGCTCTTTGGGACCTGTAAAGCTGCAGAGATTTTTCTGTACCCTTCTCCAGATCTATGCCTTGACACAATGCTGTTTCTGAGGTCTGCAGATAATTCCTTTGACCCCATGGCTTGGAGTTTGCTCTGACATGCACTGTCAACTGTGGGACCTTATATAGGCAGTTGTTGGCAATCCCCAATCATGTCCAATCAATTGAATTTATCACAGGTGGACTCAAATTAAGTTGTAGAAACATCTCAAGCAGTATCAGTGGAAACAGAATGCACCTCAGCTCACTTTTGGGTGTCATATCAAGCACACTTGTGTACATGATATTTTACATTTTGATTTTTAATAAATTAGCACAAATGTCTAAAAACCTGTTTTCACTTTGTCATTATGGGCTATTTTGTGTAGAATTCTGAGACAAAAAATGAACTCAATCTATTCTAGAATATGTCTGTAACGTAATAAAACGTGGAGAAGGTGAAAGGGGTGTGCAGACTTTCCGGCTTGACTGTATATGGCACTTTAGTGATATGAGTCACATTGCTTAGCTAATTTTGAAATAAAAATTCGTTCTGATATCTTTGAGTGGATGTTCAGCTGTAGGCCTATATAAGCTAGCCTACCTTCCGTGCGCGAGGCTGTGAGCGCCAGCGCGCCCGTTGATTGGGGGGTGGGGGGACCGATCGCGATACTCAGCGGTTCGGGAAAACTCCCTGCCGGCAGAGGAAAGACCGCACGAAACAAGCCGCCACAGGAAAACAAAACAAGACTGGATAAGAAGAAATAAAAATGAATGCAATTAAAACCTCCAGCGAAACAAAAACAAGAACAAAAAAAGAAAAAACAATAACACAATCAAGAGGTTGAAATTAATCAAGACACAGAGGGGTTTTCTCCCCCAGACTTCAAAACGCTGCAGGAAATGAATAATATTCAGGGAGAGACGAGAAGACAGAGCGGACCGCGAGAAACCGACTGATTTTCAGTTTATCTGACAAGGACATCCGAGCGCGGGCGGGAAACGTGGGCTCGAGCGGGAGCGGCGTCCCTGTTGCAGCCCGCTGACAGACGAGGTAAAATAACCCGTCCCCCCCTCCTTGATTAAAGCAGAGCGACAAAGGGCGGAGGGCACACCGGTGAGGGATGCACGGACAGCACACACACGCACAAAGCTAAAACTAAACAGAGATAGTGACACGCACATGTGGGAATGCACTGGAACACTCACACGCTGATTGACATACGCCGATATGTATGCTGGCGCGCGCTCCCGTTTGCCCCTCAAACAGAGAAAGGATCCAAGGTATTCGCATATGCAGATTCCCGCGCACATACAGTATCCTAATGACTGGTGTTGGTACACACACGCACAGACACAAGGCCCAGAAACAAAAAGATCTGAGACTTGATTAAATATACATGATTAAATATACAGAACAAGAACAAAATGAAGACAAAGTTTATAGAAAACGCAACTGACAAAATACATTTATTGTCTTTTTTAAATCAATAAAAACAATAGTAAATTGTAGCAAATCCCCCACACTATGTTAAAAATAAATCCCACACATCCACATTTCATCGCCTCAGTTTTCTGTGGTTTTGGGGGGAAAAAAATTAATTAAAAACAAAAACATTTACAGAAATTTTTATGGCTCCAATGCTGAGGAAATTCACAGATAACTTTTTTTCCTCCTCTTCTTAAATCTGAGTCAGACGCTGCACCTGTCCTCCCCTTTCAAACTGCAGTTACTGGACTTCTCGAAAGAAACTGCGGCGAAAAAGTGATGACACGTCTATGTTAAATTTAAGGGCCAGCTTATGTCCGGTCACAGGTAAGAGTGATTAAGCACACACAGGGATTACATTTATGTTCCGTTTCCACCTCACCATGTCACTCATAGCAGCCTCACTGATTCAAGCAGCAACTCAGTCCAACGTGACTCTAGATTTGAGGTTGAATGGTGGGTGTAAACAATTGGTGAGGGGCAAATTTGTTTAAAATTTTTTTTTTAAACATCAATACACATATTTGGATGATTAAGAGATAACAGAATTCACTACAGAATTAAAATAACTGCTTGGTAAATTTGATAATAGTTAGACAGCACTACAGCACTGCAGCACAGCTCCAGCAGAAACACCTTTCAGCTTCATTTCTTTTCTCTGACAGAACTTTAAAAAAAAAAAACACAAAGAACTTAGTGATACTTATTCCCCCCAACCCCCACCCCCACCCCCACCCACACATATTTACCAGCTAGACATGGCTTTTCAGCAACCTGTTTTGAGGGCTTCCCAGGGCAAAAAGTGAAAAATTATCCCCTGAAGCTGAGTCTAGTTCAAGACTCCCGTTGCACACGTAGCCGAGGGGGTTGTGGGTTTTGGCCTATAACCCTGCCCCCCCCCCCCCCCCCCGTCCTTCAGTTGACAATCCTTCTGCACTGCCCCACCCCCCACCCCACCCCACCAGTGGTTCAAGTTTGTCAGTTCGGTTCGAAATTCCACCCCAGGAATTCCTGGCTACACCACTGCCGATTTCGGTTTTGCTGTAGATGTCCACATATTTCACTACAATGAGATGATGCAGCGAAAACACAGGCATACACAAACAAACAATGCAACAGGGCTAAATAAACAATGTAGAGAAACATACATCTAAAATATGATATGTCACAGTATACACGTGGTCACAGGGAACAGAAACAAGAAACACATGTGCACACACTATCGTTCAAAACCAAGCCTGACCATCCCATATTCTGTATTGCACTTTAGTTTATACACACACACACACACACACACTATGTAAACGCTTCACAGTATAGTTTTCGGTTGCTGGCCACAAGTAAATATTTGATCTGTACTGAGCAACCAGGATAGCCAACCCCTCTCCCAATTCAAGTTAATTATTCTGAAAATAAAATAAAATAAGCAAACCCTCCAACACCTCAGACACAGTTGTTTATAATATAAAAGGTTATGGGATATAGGTTATAGTTTTCCTTAACCCTGCTCTTTTCATCTCCGCTAAGGCCGGACAAAAATATTTCCCCCACCTCCTCGTCCCTTTATCCCAAAGCGTTAAGACACAGGTCATTTGGAAAAGGCCTCCTATCCTCATCGCTGTCAAACTGAATACGATCTCCCTCATTGCTCTTCAAGTCCTTCACACTCCTAATTAGGTTTCTGTTGCACCGCAGAGAAAAAGACACAACAAAAAAAGGAAATGGCATTTCACCAGAAGAGAAGGGTAAGAGGAGTGACTGAGGCAACAGAAATAGTTCAGTAAAAGGGGGAAGGCGTGGGGGGTAACGGGGGGGGGGGGGGGGGGGGGGGGGGGTCTGCACGGGTAGGAAATGCCCCGTGTTAAACTTCCTGCCAAAGCAAGAATAAACTCCATAGACTGGGCAGGAAGAGGAAATTATGTCACAGCTACGACGTCATGTTCACAAAAGGTTTGCAGGCCTAGGTTTGGACAGGTGTCAAATCCCATCTACTAAATATTGCCATTGTTAATGTCCCAGAAGGCACTGTTGTGGGTACAGGGTGAAAGGTCACGCAGCACTGCACTTCCTTTTCTGTGCTTAATTAAGCACTTAATGCCCTTTTGGCAAAGAACCCCCCCCCCCCACATTACAATTCAGAAAGTGACCTCCAGAAACACGGAAACAAACATTTGGTCCCAAAGGTAAATCTGTGTTGGCCAGACTTCAATTTTCCCTCCAATTCCTAGAGCTGATACTCTTCCAGCGTGCTTTGACCGCACGCCTCCTCCAATCGGCTGACGTCTTCCTTGCTTCTGTTCTCCTATTGGCTGTGCTGACCAGGCACAGTAGTGTCCTGTTGTCCAAAGAGGAGTCTTGCGTTGGTTTTTAAAGAAGGTTCTGCGTCTTTGGAGGTTGGAGGTGCAAGACACCAAAGGACGGGGTTATGTCACTGAATTTTGGTCAGGCCGCTGGCCAGGAGGAGCTTGAAGGGGATGGTGGAAAGGGGCATCTTCAGAGGGAACTTGTGAAGACCTAAACGGAGGGGAAAAGACGCTCATTAAGGAGGAGGAGGACAATGACTAATAAAACAAACAGGCCCAAACATTACAAAAATGCAGTGGTACACAGAGAACAAGGGAATTGGATTCATCTCAGTTTGCTAAAGAAAAATAAAGTGAAGGAACACATTCTTGGGTAGGGAGGGGAGGTGCACGGGGCAAAGGTCACGTTAGAAAGCGACTGTGTGCATGTGTGTGTGTATGCGTGCTCACAGCAGAGACGATATCTCACACCAGCGAGGGTCTGTGGGGCTGCATTGGCGCGCTCAGGGCTCGGGGTTTAGCTGCCATGTTTGGCTGTGATGTTTGTATTGGGCGGAGGGTGGAGGGTGTGTGTTTTTGGGAGGGTTCAATAGCTGGGCCTACAGTCCCCAAGGGCCCCCTGGCTCCCCCCCGACTCCCCCGCTGTCCCACAGCACCTTCCTGAGAGGATTGTGCTCTTTCTATCTGAGGAAAGACCAGCCCACAGGGAAACCGGGACAGAGCCGGGAACACCTATCGCCTGAACACACACACACTTGCGCGCACACACACAGGCTCGTTCACATATACATGCATACTCACACACAGACACACACACACACACTTTTACAGTCATACACACACATACAAACAGGTGTATACACAAAACATACACCCGTTCTCCTGAACCCTACTCATTCAAACTGGCCTGACAGATGTGGTTCAGACATTAACCTTTATTTGGATTGCGATTTCCAACATGGGAAATATTTTGTAATTGTCAAGGGAAATAAGCAAGCAACCATCGGTAAATCTCAGAAACATTTTTAAAGGAAAAATTCAACCAAAAACATAAAAAAGGCTTTTTTTTTTAAAACCAGATGATACAAACGTTCAGGCCATGATACGAGCAATACTGTATTTGAACAGATGCAAGATATTTAACTACTCCTGATGACACGGGTGAGAAGAACTGTGCCGTTTAATACGAAAGGTATGTATCACCATTCATGCTCTTGACCACTTGTCATTGTCTTTATGATGTCATAATCCATCATCTATACATGTGTGGGACTTGCCCTCTGTTAAGCAAGCAATGTGGTATGTCAAATACAATGTTCTTATCTTTTAAACTTTATCTTGAAAGTGCACACAGCTACTTCCAAGTTTCCCTTGCCTCAAGCTCCCGTAGTTCATTGGTCTTCTATGAGCTGTTGGTGAAATGCTTATTGTGAACTGTATTCCAATGGAAGACTGGTTTTGCGGGGCTAAACTGAATGTTAAAAAAGGTACTTTATATAACTTGCAACTTGCTAATTATTCAAGCTATATTTGCTTTGATTACTACCACACTACATGAATAACAACATGGATTGAACGAAGTTGGGGGAAATTTTCCCTTTAATGTAATAAGTCATGGAAATAAAATTTTATTTTACACACTGACACAAAACCTATCCTCATAATACAATTTCTGCCATCCAAACCACATGTTTCTGACTCTACTCAGTTGTAATTTTCCTTTTTTCACATCTTTACTTTAACAATTTTCCTTCTCTCCCAAGTTGGAATGCCCGATCGCAATAACAAGAGATGTCATTGGCTTCCAGCGAAAGCCAATCAGGCATAGCAACACAATCGAGCAGAGAGAGAAGCCAGGCTTGTTTTTAATATCCTGACTGCCAAATTATGGTTGAATTTTTCCCAGCTCACAGTTCACATTTTATTTCTCAGTTTGACATTTCGTACTTTCATGGGATCCATGACCTTGGTGAAAAGCTCATAGCCTGAGGGCTGATTCAGACCGGACACACACAGACCGTACAGACACTACAATGAAGGTGTTTGTTCTTGTTGGCAAGCCAGTGCAATGCATCTGTTCTTTTAGGGCCGGTCAATAAACACTTGAGTGCGCATGTTGGCGGAAGTGCTAATGCTGAATATGGAATATGAAATGTGCTGTGTGTGATGCTATTCATGCATTTCTTTTGATATGCAAATGGGGGCCTCAACGGCGCACACCCTGCCCCCAATTTAATGCACACATATACTCGTGCCCTCATCTAACCCTCACGTGTGCATTCACAAACACACACTAACACACACAATCCATCGGACAAGAACAAACACCCTCTTACAAAACACACCCAGACGTGAGGGTGTTTGCGCATTCACAAACACACACACAAACACACATAATCCATCGGACAAGAACAAACACCCTCTTATAAATGCACCCACAAACCCTGACATACGCACACACATGCACACGCAAACACACACAGCCACGCGCACCTTCACACAAACACACTTACATGCACAGACACACTTACACAAAGACGCAATTACACAAGCACACCACACAGACACACACTGAGACAAACACACAATCACAGTTACACAAAAACACCATCACACAGACACACACTCGCACACTCCTACAAACTCACCATCACACAGACACACAGTAACAGAAACACACCATCACACAAACACACTTCTACAAACCCCAATTCCAAAAAAAGTTGGGACAGTATGTAAAATGCACATAAAAGCAGAAAGCAGTGATTTGTAAATTCTCTTTTACATATATTTAATTGAAAACAGTACAAAGATAAGATATTTAATGTTTTGCCTTATCAACTTGATTGATTTTTGTAAATATACACATTCAGAATTTGACGCCTGCAAGACGTTCCAAAAAAGTTGGGACAGGGGCAAAAAAGACTGGGAAGTAAAAAAAAAAACACCTGTTTGGAACATTCCACAGGTAAACAGATGATGCTATCATGACTGGGTATAAAAGGATATCAAAAGACCCTTGACATCTTATTTTCAGGCACAGCGATACTATAACCTCTCAGCATTTCAATGGATCTCTACGGGGGGTGGGACTAGATGTAAATTGCACGGGAATAGTATAGAACCCATGGTTGGCTAAATGGCTGTAAGTCATCAATATGCAGTAGATATGATATGGACCACCTGAAGGGTTGTTTCTTCAGACATATTTTTCCATATTTCTTTCCTTATTTTTTGTAACGTGTTGCAGGCATCCAATTCGGAATTAGCGTACATTTACAAAAATCAATAAAGTTGATAAGGTAAAACATTAAATATATTTTATTTGTACCGTTTTCAATTAAATATATGTAAGAGAATTTACAAATCACTGCTTTCTGCTTTATGTGCATTTTACAGTTGAAGTCGGAAGTTTACATACACTTAGGCTGAAGTCATTAAAACTCATTTTTAACCACTCCACAGATTTCATGTTAGCAAACTATAGCGTTGGCAAGTCAGTTAGGACATCTACTTTGTGCATGACACATGTAATTTTTCCAACAATTGTTTAGACAGATTATTTCACTTTTAATTCACTATATCACAGTTCCAGTGGGTCAGAAATTTACATACACTAAGTTGACTGTGCCTTTAAACAGCTTAGAAAATTCAGAAAATGATGTCATGGCTTTAGAAACTTCTGATAGGCTAATTGACATTATTTCAGTCAATTAGAGGTGTACCTCTGGATGTATTTTAAGGCCTACCTTCAAACTCAGTGCCTCTTTGCTTGACATCATGGGAAAATCAAAAGAATCTGCCAAGACCTCAGAAAGAAAATTGTGGACCTCCACAAGTCTGGTTCATCCTTGGGAGCAATTTCCAAACGCCTGAAGGTACTCACGTTCGTCTGTACAAACAATAGTACGCAACTATAAACACCATGGGATCACGCCAGCCGTCATACCGCTCAGGAAGGAGACGCGTTCCGTCTCCTAGAGATGAATGTGCTTTGGTACGAAAAAGCGCAAATCAATCCCAGAACAACAGCAAAGGACCTTGTGAAGATGCTGGAGGGAACAGGTACAAAAGTATCTATATCCACAGTAAAACGAGTCCTATATCGACATAACCTGAAAGGCTGCTCAGCAAGGAAGAAGCCACTACTCCAAAACCGCCATAAAAAAGCCAGACTACAGTTTGCAACTGCACATGGGGACAAAGATCTTACTTTTTGGAGAAATGTTGTCTGGTCTGATGAAACAAAAATTTAACTGTTTGGCCATAATAACCATTGTTAAGTTTGGAGGAAAAAGGGTGAGGCTTGCAAGCCGAACCACCACCATCCCAACCGTGAAGCACGGGGGTGGCAGCATCATGTTGTGGGAGTGCTTTGCTGCAGGAGGGACTGGTGCACTTCATAAAGTAGATGGCATTATGAGGAAGGAAAATTATGTGGATATATTGAAGCATCATCTCAAGACATCAACCAGGAAGTTAAAGCTTGGTCGCAAATGGCTCTTCCAAATGGACAATGACCCAAAGCATACTTCCAAAGTTGTGGCAAAATGGCTTAAGGACAACAAAGTCAAGGTATTGGAGTGGCCATCACAAAGTCCTGACCTCAATCCAATTGAAAATTTGTGAGCACAACTGAAAAAGCGTGTGCGAGCAAGGAGGCCTACAAACCTGACTCAGTTACACCAGTTCTGTCAGGAGGAATGGGCCAAAATTCCAGCAACTTATTGTGAGAAGCTTGTGGAAGGCTACCTGAAGTTTGACCCAAGTTAAACAATTTAAGGCAATGCTACCAAATACTAACAGAGTGTATGTAAACTTCTGACCCACTGGGAATGTGATGAAAGAAATAAAAGCTGAAATAAATCATTCTCTCTACTATTATTCTGACATTTTACAATCTTAAAATAAAGTTGTGATCCTAACTGACATAAGACAGGGAATGTTTACTAGGATTAAATGTCAGGAATTGTGAAAAACTGAGTTTAAATGGATTTGGCTAAGTGTATGTAAACTTTCGACTTGGAATTGGGGTTTGTTCAAACACATCACCAGAAAGACACAAACTTATACAAGCATACCATCACAGACACACACTTGCAGTAACATACCATCACACAGACACACACTTACACAAACACGTCGTCACACAGACACACACCATCACACAGACACAAACAGCACACAGGCAGCAGACTGACCAAGGCACGCATCAGCTCTCTCTGCAGGGCCCAGGTGACGGTGTTGATAAGGCAGGCCGACGTCAGTCCCGCAAACACAATGTTGTACAGGAAGGACAATGTAGAAGTTCCCAAGCCAGTTGTATCGTCCAAAGTCTCCTAGCAGGTCAAACCGCGTGATACCTAAGCGAGAGACAAAAAATATTAATTTACATGAGAAATATATATTAACTTAAGTAACTTAGAAGATTTCTCTCCCAACTGTTTTGGTTGTCACTTTGCTCAGACCCATTGCTGCCAGGTCTGCTGTTCAAATGCCAAGTCGGACTGGTTTCTGGGTTATTTCATTATTCTTCAAAAATGACATTTAATCTTATTTTGGTTGGAACCATTGTCCTATGACGCATGCAACATGAGAACGAAAGGACTACTGGACAGAAATAAAAACTCATATGTATGGTTTAATATTGTGAATAAATGCTGTGAAATTAATCTATTCATATGTACAACCTCTGGAACCATAACACCGCTGTACAAACTGCTTTCTGGAGTTACTTGAAACATTTCAACCAGCCACTAAAGCTGGCAGGTCAAATGTCTGTGAATATCATCCTTAAAAACTGCCTGGAACAATCCATATTACACCATAAAACTGCAAAAATCCCATAATGTGAACAATCGCTTTAAAAATAAAGTTATGAGAAAAAAATAATAAATTACAGGTTTGGCAAGGTTTAGGAAATTTCTAAATCATTGTGTGGATTTTTTTTTTTTTTGAGGAAAGAGAACAGCCCACAGGAAACGATTCTGAGAACACATACACCCCCCCTTGACAACACCTATATTTGGGGTGGATTCAATAATGAATTATGCTCTTTTTCTCAGGCATTTGGTTTGTTTTGTAACAAATCCATGGCAACCCTGTTGAACAATGACACAGCCCTTATCTTTGGTCGGGCTATAATGTGCCTCAATATGCTCTCCTATGGCCATAAATGGTATTACAGCCTTACAGATTCCTATCCTGATGTGGACAGTGAGGTTTCATTATCCCAAAAACGGGGTGCAGCCATGGGTGCTGTTAATCTATGACTTCTCTGAACCAATCAAGAAACGTTGCTCTGCACAGTGAGATGCTATGATTGGTCCAACTCAGCGAGTCAGTGATAGCACATGAGGGCTCCATCCATTTTGGGGTTCATGAAGCCTCAGTCCACCTTCACAGTCCTTTTTGTTGCGAGCTTCCAGCCCAACACAGACTGACACACAGACGCTGCGGTATGCAATTCCGGGACCAGGACCAGCACCAGAACCTACCCAGAGTCCGGGAGAAGACGGGCAACGCCGAGCTCAGAACCAGCAGAGAGACGCAGTTTCCGATGATCTGGGGGCGGGGGCAGAGAGGGGCTCAAAGTTAGATGGCTGCACCTTCGTACAGACAAACACAGAGACAAAACGGAAACCTAGAGACTGCAGAGGATGTACCTGTGTCAGGGTGGTGTCCTGGGTTCGAGGCAAGAGACCTGTGAAGAAGCGGGAGCTGTAGAACCCTACCACAGAGGACACCATCAGATACCTGAACACAGAGGGTTAAGGGCCCAATACAGCACTTAGGACTCACACACACACGCGCATACAAACACACGCACGCACTACGCACGCACGCACGCACGCACGCACGCACGCAACGCACGCACGCACGCACAGCACGCACGCACACACACACACACACACGCATACACACACACGCATACACACACACGCATACACACACACGCATACACACACACACACACACACACACACACACATCAATATACATGCATACAAAGGTGAACACACACCCCCTCCGATTGTGTGAAAGGATACAGGATGATCACGACCTGCACAGCCGCTCCCAGAGAGCCGAACATGGAGAAGGAGGCGGCGCCCAGGTGGGGGTCCTACAGAGGGGGCAGAGGGACCAGGCGTCACAGAGACGCAGCGTCACAGAGGGACAGCGTCACAGAGGCGCAGCATGTAGGGAGCCGGGCTCATAACCACAAGGTTTCAGGCTCAATTCCCAGGTACAGGCTGGGTGGCTTTGTGTGAGACACGCTGTATAAGTATTACACAGGGTGTGGAGCGCTGTACTGCAAGTCCTGCTGGATTCGGACCAGATGCTAATATAGCGCCCTCACCTCCATTCCTCTGGGCATGGCCCTGTCATCGATGAGCAGCTCCAGCACGTGGAAACACACCATCAGCACTGACACCACCTGACCGAGGGGAGAGGGGACGCGAGTCAGACCCATAAGAAAGGTGTGTGTATGTGTTTACGTGTGTGTGTCCGTTCATGCATGGATATGCGTGTGAGTGTGCCTGAGTGTGTGTGCAACTCAGGTGAGAGCGTCCCAACAGGACTCCCTTACCGTTAGAGCCAGCAGCAGGAGCATGGCCAGCGGGTAACCAAGGTTACGCTGCCACGGCGACGCCCTCCTCCTCATCTCTAAGAGGAAGACAAGCAGAAAGAGACCGGTTTATGCCTCTGAGAAGTCTGGCCTGTTCACGCACTCGGTGCTGGAACGCCATCTAGTGTGTAGTGTCTGTAAAGGCAGCTCTTGCAGCTCTGTCTTACCCAAGGCAATGCGCTGGGCCTGCACACTGAGAAACTCGCCTCTTCACCACCTCCATGTTTAAGTTGATCCAGCAGGAAGCCTCACCTACAGAGAGAGAGACACAATCAGAAACCAGACTGGTGTTACCGTCCGCACATCAGTGTCCATGCTGTACACCTATAAACCCCCCTCCCTGCACGCACAACGCACACGCACACGCACACGCACACACACACACACACAGACACAGCACACTCACCGGTCAGTTTTCTGGAAAGAGAAGCCTCCTCAAACAAGGCACAGCTGACCGTCTCCTCTACATTCTCCAACAGCTGAGAGAGAGAGGAAATAAGAGAAACGGGGAGGAAAAATAAAAAAGAAGGGGTAAAGACAGAGGAATAGAAAAGGGGGGATTGGCAGGGAAATAAAGGAGGGAAACCAGAAAGAGAAGAGGAAGCGAGGAGAGTGAGGGAGACAGAGAGAAAGGGGTGACAGAAAGAGAGGTTACACAAAGCACAACCTCAACACTAGAGCTGCCAGGGCAGGACGTTTTCCCAGGAGGGCGGCTCACCCGAGGCTTGACCAGCAGGCTTCCCGTGATGCTGAACATGCGCGACAGTCCGAAGGGTGTGCACACTGTGGGGGGAAACACAAGAGATGCGTTACAGAGCGCTGGCAACAGACCACGCCCCCAAACACACCACACCCCCCAGAAACGACCAATCATGGGGGGACGGGAGATACTCACGCAGGAGCAGCAGCACCCCAAACAGGGAGATGCCGGAGTACAGGTAGGGCAGATAATACTCCCACATATCTGAGAGAGAGAGAGCAAGAAAGGGATCTGGCTTCATTAGCATTCTCTATTAGCACCTCCTGCTGACATCACAGTATCTTGATCAAGAACATATTGTTAAAATAACTTATAGTTAAGTAGTTACAGTAACTTCAGGTAAACAGGCACATTACTGGCTGGCATAATTTGACTAAACTCCCTTGAGACAGACAGAATCCAACTAAACTTGTCTGAGAGACAGAATTCTGACTAAACTCATGTGACAGCAGGCCTGAGCTCACCGTAGAGGCTCTCCTGGGCGGTGTCATGGTGGAGGAGGGCGGCAGGGCCACCCACACGATGCCGAGCACCAGCAGGGTGAGGAGCAGCAGCACCACCGCCGTCTCGTACAAGCGGCCAAATCAGGCCCTGAACACGGGCACACGACACAGGACACAGGTTACACGCCAGGAACATGGCGGATTACGCACTACGCACTGTACCTCTGAGCATCACAATAACCCGGAACGGCATGGAGACTCATTGCAAGACTTTAATGAACAAATTGGCTAACTAAAAACAGAATTGCATAGCAAAAAAGACAAAAAACATCTATTAGAAAGACAAAAAGCCCCACCATGTTTGGACTACATGTAGGACTAAAAAGGCTGAGGCTGTAACACACAGGCCGAACATGGACTCAATGCATTGCTATAATGTAGTGTAACTGCATTACATAAGTTACATTACTTAAGATTCTCTAATAGAAAGTACACTTGGTATTCTGTTCTAAATCGATCTATAAACTGAAGCAAAAACCAAATGTCCAGAGCTGCTTCCAACAACTGTTCAAATGAGCTTATGGTGAGTCTTGCAAAAACAGGACGATACCTTTTTGGACCCGACGAAGCCCTCGGACTCGGTGAAGAAGTACGCAAACGGCATGAGAAAGAAGAGGGAGAGGTTGGAGAAAAGGAAGACCAGGTTCCATAGCCCTGAGGAGAAACAGGTGATGTAAAAATAAAGGTAACAGACCAGTCCTACTGGGCTCTGTTAGGGAGGCTAAGACCTGCTACCCCACTGAGCACCACCTGATCCTATCAGCTGCCCTCATCACTCTGTGTGTGGACGCTGAAGTTCCTCGTTCAGCCACCAGAGGGCAGACACTAACCCTAGTTTCCAGCATCCCAGCGCTCTCCAGGTGCATTAGTTTAGGCTCATTTCCACAAAACAGCATATAGAAATCTAGTTGCTGTGCTCTATTATTCAGGTTATTTCCTTGAAAGAGGTGAATGTGGGTTAATCTACTCCCAAGCGTGGTCTGCGTTCATCACAAACTGCTTCATGCAATAGCAGACGCTTTAGGCTATTGACACCAGTCTGCCCACTCATGAGTACCGTTTGCATGCCAAAATGTGATAACTGAGTACAACTAGACACCCAATCACATCTTTAAAAGGTGTGTGACCTAGTACTGTATGAACGGGAGTGTGGTACGTTTACATGTGAGCATGCGTGCATGTATGTACGAGTACCAGTCAAACGTTTGGACACACCTATTCATAGAAGGTTTTTTTCCGTTATTTTTAGTGTTTTCCACATTTTGGAATAGTAAAGACATCAAAACTATGAGATAACACAAATTAAATTATGCAAAAACCAAAAAAGGGTATAAACAAATTTTAAAAAGTCTTATATTTTAGATTCTTCAAAGTAGCCACCCTTTGCCTTGATAACGGCTTTGCACATTCTTGCCATTCTCTCAAACAACTTCTGTGGTAAACAGGTATTCCACAGGTAAAAAGGTGATGCCATCATGACTGTATAAAAGGATATCAAAAGACTCCTGATATCTTATTTCCAGGTACTCCTTAGAAGCGATACTATAACCTCTGCATTTGAATGGATCTGTATGGGAATTGGGGGTGGGACTAGATTTAGCTTTAAATTACACTGGAACAGTGTGGAACACATGGTTGGCTAAATGGCTCTAAGTCATCAAGGGTCTGACGTATCAAACAAGCCTTAAACCATCACTCTGCTGCCAGATATGCAGTAGATATGGATGGATCACTTGAAGGGTTGTTTCTCCTGACAAATTTTCCTATTGAACTCTATGGAAAAATAAGTCAGGAGAAGAAACCCTTCAAGTTTTTATTTGTTTAACCCTTTTTTTGGTTTTTGCATAATTTAATTTGTGTTATCTCATAGTTGATGTCTTTACTATTCCAAAATGTGGAAAACAGTAAAAATAACAGAAAAAAAACCTTCTATGAGTAGGTGTGTCCAAACTTTTAACTGGTACTGTACATACTTGTAAGTTAGTGAAGGGGTGTGTGTGTGTGTGTGTGTGTGTGTATGTACGTGTGCCATTATGGGGTGGGGCCAGGGCCGGGGCCGTACCGTGGATGAGGGAACCATGAGCCACTGCATGTAGTAGCTGTGCGGGAAGGAGAGCAGCACCCTCATTGGGACAGGATGGAGAGGGGAGGAGTAGGACCGCCCCCATGGACACAGAGAGAGTGAAGGTACAAAGCCATAACCTGAGGGAGGAAATAAGAGACGAGGGAGAGGGGTGTCACTGATGGCTCGCCTCACATACCACCTGGCCTAGTCCCTCATTCAGCCAGCCTCTGGTGTCAACTGTCCATGTAACTGAGCTAAATATGCATTGGCCATTCTTTGCTTGTAGGTGTTACTAATACCATCTACTGCATGCTAACTGAGTGGGCACATCCTCTGGTGGCTTTCATTTCTCGACCTTTGCACATACATTATCTCAGTTTAGAGCATGGTTGTTCCAGGGCGTGTTGTCAGACCTGTTGGCAGAGATGCCAAGTGACACCATTCCAACTAGGGAAGAATAACACCAGCGTGGAGGTACAAAGAACGAACAGACACACAGACACACACACAGACACACAGGTCTCACTGACATTCACATGCTGGAAAGGAGAGATAAATCGTGGCAGAGTTATAGGTAAATTACTGTTTACTTACGCAATCCTGTTGACAGTAGCTTCCTCGCTGTCATCTAAAATGACAGAAAATATTGAAATGTTAGTCCTGTCCAGCCAATCACTGCCTTAATTACCAAGGGCAGGAACCTGAATATTAAAACAACAGCTTCATGGAATGTGCACAAGTAAGTTGTCCAACAACTCAAAATCTTACACAAATGACACCAACAAAAAAGGATTGGTTATTTCTCGATTAATAACAGGAAAATAAAAGCATGCAAATATTTACGGTTACATCACTGTGCAACACTCTTATCCAGGGTCAGTTACAAAAGGGCTTTCAATTACAGTCCAAGACAGCTTTGCAGGAAAAACACGCAAGACAAAAAAGTAGTGTCCACACAAATTTCAGAAAAGTAGTCTTGGTTAAGAGAAGAATTAGGGTTTATATCTGAGGGTAAGTGCTGGGTAGGAAGGTGCTTAGTTCATGTGTACTCTGTAGTCTGCGGTAGAAGATGGAGAGCGACTCTGCCACTATGGTGGTGGTGGGGAGGGCGTTCCCCCCACATTTTGCCTCTAGAGGCATCCACGAGTCGGTCATGAGTTGGAAAGACCGAGCTTTGACACTTGCGTGAAGACACAGTTGCTCAACTTGCTGAAGTGCAAAATCTTAGTCAGCTATTTATCCATGATATCCAAATGCATCATGTGACTTTATATTGTAGTTTAATATATTTGCAATTATTTCAGTCAAATCTAAGAAAAAAGGTAATGATTTAGGTGATCCTCTGTGGTTTTTACTTTTAGTTCATGTTTTTTTTTTTTTTGGATAATATTTCTGTTTCTATATGTTATATTGATTGGCCTGCACAGTTGAAGGATATTTTAGATATTTACCAAAGTTTCTTGTGACCTGCCAGCTTTACAATGACTGGGGACAATTACAAGAACATACTTTTTTTAGTAATTCCATTGCATCTTGTACAGTAGAAATCTTTTAGCAAGGGAATGATGCGGTTTCAGAATTTGGAAAGAGACACAAAGACCGACACAAACTCCAGAGCAGGGCACCAGATGTGGCCATAAGTGGTTAAAGAATAAAAGATCAAAAGATAATAAAAGTACACAATCCAGGGCTGCACAGGACACGGACAGACCGAAAGCCACTTTATCCAACCCCCTGTTACTAAACAGAAATAAACAAACTGTTGCACAATTCCATTAATCTCCAAAGCAGAAAGGTTCCTCTGGGTACAAAAAAAAAAAAAAACTTAAATCACAGACACTAAGAACAGGCAGCACTAATATAGTGCAGATTGTTAAAATTACATCCAAAAGCCAACAAAATGAGCATGATAAACTTAAGCCAAGCCACAACACGGGCAATAAGGTCACAAAAACTCATACCCCTCACGCAATACCTTCAGGAACAACGTTGCCTGGAGCTGCTGCAGCAGCCGCTTCTAATCATGGCTATTTATTCTCATGGTTACATAAGAGACCTTGCGTCTGTGCGCATCTCTTCCTTTTGTGTAGCTTTGTTGTGCTTGCTTAAAAAAAGCTTTTAGTCCCATCAGCAAACATGTTATGAGTTGAGGAAGGGCTCGTGTTTGAATCTGCGAGAGATCATTGTGGTTACGCGTAGGGTTGCAAAGGGGCGGAAAATTTCTGGTAAATTTCTGGAAATTTACCATGGGAAGTTAAGCTCGGGAATTTGGACATTTTTACCAATTTTTTTTTTGTTGCAAAAGTTAGCCTATAACATGGAACTTTAATTTAGTTGGAAAATACACATAAAATCCAATTCTAGCTTGAAGCATGCTTTGGTTAAAACAACCCAATTTAATGAGAATTCAGTTGAATTTCAACCCTGCACTGTGCATTCTTCCATAGAGTACTCAAGTGATTACAGCTGAAGTCGGAAGTTTACATACACTTAGGTTGAAGTCATTAAAACTCATTTTTAACCACTCCACAGATTTCATGTTCGCAAACTATAGTGTTGGAAAGTCAGTTAGGACATCTACTTTGTGCATGACACATGTAATTTTTCCAACAATTGTTTACAGACAGATTATTTCACTTTTAATTCACTAATCACAATTCCAGTGGGTCAGAAGTTTACATACACTAAGTTGACTGTGCCTTTACATTTTTAATATTTGGTCGCATATCCTTTGCATGCCATGACTTCCTGATGTCTGTGACCCAACAATATCAAAAGACACTTGATATCTTATTTTCTGGTACTCTTACAAGCGATACTATAACGTCTCTGCATTTGAATGGATCTCTATGGGAATTGGGGGGTGGGACTAGATTAAGATGTAAATAACACAGGAATAGTATGGAACACATGGTTGGGTAAATGGCTCTAAGTCATCAAGGGTATGAGGTATCAAACTAGCCTCAAACCATCACTATGCTACCAGATATGCAGTAGATATGGATGGATCACTTTAAGGGTTGTTTCTCCTGACCTATTTTCCTATTGAACTCTATGAAAAAATGAGTTAGGAGAAACAACCCTTAAAGTGATGCATCCATATATACTGCATATCTGGCAGCAGAGTGATGGTTTGAGGCTCGTTTGATACCTCAGGCCCTTGGTGACTCACAGCCATTTAACCAACCATGTATTCCATACTATTCCCATGTAATTTACAGCTTAATCTAGTCCCACCCCCCAATTCCCATAGAGATCCATTCAAACGCATAGTACTGCGTGTACCTGAAAATAAGATATCAAGAGTCTTTTGATGTTGTTGGGTCACAGACATCAGGAAGTTATGACATGCAAAGGATATGCAACCAAATATTAAATATGATAACTTTATTAAAGTTTATGTTAATTAGTCCAATTACTTTTGGTCCCCTAAAATGGGGGGCTATGTATAAAAATGGCTACAATTGCTACATTGTTCACCCGATATGGATGTAAAAACCCTGAAATTAAAGCTGAAAGTCTGCACTTTAACCTCATAGTCACTGTTCCATTTCAAATCCAATGTGCTGGAGTACAGAGCCAAAACAACAGAAATTGTGTCACTGTCCAAATACTTATGGACCCAACTGTATATAAACAATCCTATATTTGTGTACATAGTACATACAGTGCTAAGCATGTCTGAGGTTGCCTGGATACAGGCGGGTTTCCAAGCATTGAACTGTGATGCCAGGAGTATAAATATCTCCCTTGAGCACACCTCACTCAAAGCCGTCCCTCCCCCAAATAGACAATGTGTGTGTTTTTTCGAACGCAACAGGAATAAGGGAGGTCATTTTGGGGCCAAGGATGTTTTGGACAATGTGTAGTTCCCAATCTGTCAACTGACACAGCCACACACGCACAGTAAAGGAATATAATATTTTAAAAAATTATTACATTTTAGAAACTGACACAGCCACACACACACACACACACACACACACACAGTAAAGGAATATAATATAAAAAAAATTATTACATTTTAAAAACTGACAGAAATCAATATTGTATCAAATCCACATGGCTGGCTCTTAATAAGGTCAGGGAAAACAACAGGAATGAAACCTGCACGCATTTGAAATGAGCAGATGAGCACGATTGCAAAACCCATCAGGCAAGCTTCTAATGGACATAAAGCCCAGGGGGACTGATGGTGATTAAGGCAATAAAGGTTTGTTGCGTGGTGAGGCAGCATTTCTTCAGGACTCATTATGTCTAGGGGTGCAGTTGGACAGGTACAGTGACAATTACTCAATGCGCTGACATTTTAAACCCCCCCCCAAGAACGAGCCCAGGGTGAATTTTCAGCAAAAAAAGAAAATTGTTGTTACGCTAAGGTTCTGACTCACTGTGGTCATACACTGCATCAAGCCTCTCTCTCCAAAGCTCCTATGTTTGACAGCAGGGACCAGTCTTGTTGCCCTTCTCTGCTCTACGTTAGCTTCTGTAATATTCTTACAGTGTGGTGGGCATTGGACTGGACACAGTATTAGACGTTATCTGACAAAAGCCATTGTGTGACATCGGTTGAGAAATGACTCAATATTTTATTCTACTTACCAGACACAAACTCACAAACGCAAAACGTTTTTTTGAAGTGAGTGATGATGAAGTAGGAGAGAATGTAAAGGCAGATGAAGAGCAGGATGCAGATCTGTAGAATGAAAGAGAGAAATACACATTTTTACCAAACATAACTTCTGTTGTAACTGCACCAGTTTATCAATGGAAAACCAGCCAACTGTAGTAAAACATATCTATATAATCAACGGAAAACATCAGCACAAACTAATCCAGAAAAACACTCCAGGTCAGGGCTTTAAATGAGTCGCAGATAAAAGAAAAAACTTACAGTGAGTATCATGCATCTTGACAAAACAAAAACATTTAAAATACTAACAACAGGGGAAAAAACACATGGAACCTGCAGATATTTGGACAAACAGGAAAATTGAAGAAAAAAAAAAAAAAAGCAGGAATGCTGGAAGTTCACAAAATGGAACCAGCGCAACGAGTCAGCATGTTAATGTTGTTGTACACTTGCACCAACAACTATGGACACTTTGCGAAGGAATACATGTAATATATTTCCTGATTTGGAAATGTAGCCTAATTCAGGAAGAACGCAAAACGGTAATGTTTTCGGTCCATTGAATTCATTAGCTTAGCATAGCTTTAGGCCGGACTCAAACTAGCAATGTCGACGCCATGGGTTCCCAAAAATGACCACCCTATGGCTTTGGACACCCACCTCAAAAAACACATCTGACACCTTTGTCCAACACGCACAGTTTGCAACAGAACAGCTACTTCACACACGAGTACATGGGAAACAATCTAAACTGTGATGTCATTACATAATGTATCTATACAAATAAAGCTTAAATATTGAGTGATTACAATGGTTATACACTGCCTGGCCAAAAAAAAAGTCGCACTCTCTAATATTTCGTTGGACCGCCTTTAACTTTGATTACGGCACGCATTCGTCGTGGCATCGTTTCAACAACCTTATGCAACGTCACAACATTTATTTCCATCCAGAGTTGCATTCATTTTTGGCCGAGATATTGTATTGACGACAGGAGAGTCGAACCACTCCGTAAAGTCTTCTCCAGCACATCCCAAAGACTTTCAATGGGGTTAAGGTCAGGACTCTGGTGGCCAATTAATGTGTCAAAATGATTCCTCATGCTCCCTGAACCACTCAAACCACAATTTGAGCCCGATGAATCTTGGCATTGTCGTCCTGGATTATGCCCATTGATAGGATAACCTGGTCATTCAGTACATTCACCTACGCAGCTGACTTCATTTTATTGCTGCATAACGTTGCTGAGCCTAGACCTGACCAATTGAAGCAACCCCAGATCATAACACTGCCTCCAGAGGCTTGTACAGTGGGCACTATGCATGATGGGTGCAACGGCAACTTTTTTTTTGGCCAGGCAGTGTAATATTATCAGGAAAAGAATGTGTACACCAGAAATGGTTTATTTTACCTGAAAGCATAAAATTAAATATAGAAAGCATAAAGCTATTAAATATAGAACTATAAATATATATTCATATAAGTGATAAAAAAAATTTCAGATACAAGTAATTGTGTATGTCAAATTCAAATACTGCACAAATGTAGCCCAAACACACTTGGGCAACATATTTGACCAACTATCAGACAGAAAAAAAAACAGAGCACCCAGTACCAGCCAACGAGCAGGTTATCATAACTCTGACTGTGTTTATCTCTGCTGATTGCAGCTGCAAATCCAGTGCAGTTTTCTGCACCAAAGGACAAAAATGGGTGCAGGCGAGGGAGTGGGAGCAATGGGCACTAGATTGGAGAACACAGTCAGCCAGAGACAAAACCGATAAGAAGTACATCCTATTCTATGATAACATCTGCAGGAGTTTATGTACTATTAGCAGAGACCCTTTACAGTCTTTGCTATTAGCACACAGCAGACAAGCAGGGTGGGTCTGTAGGTTGGTCCAAGAATGGCAATTTTGGGGTAGAAATTACCAATTGGGGGAAAAAAAGGAAATAAACCCAGCAAGATGGCCACACGGCAGGCATGACATTTGAATGGAGGTATCAGGAAGAGAAGCAGCTTGTTTTTTTTTGTTTTTTTGTGTGCCAAATCAGTTAACTTCTTTGTGTAATAGCCAGCACTCACTTCTCCTTCAGAGGAGCGGAATCAGCTCTCATATCTGCAGCGCTGCAGAAGTCCAAAGTCGTTTCGTGCAATCAGTCTGTCGCCCATTATCACACTGTGGAGAATGAAGAGCCGAACTGCTGTCTGTGTGATATCGCCGTGGTGACATAACACAGGACACGACCCACAAACCAGGCGCAAAGTCTCTCTGCGGTCAGTTGAGTGTGACCCCCCCCCCCGCCCCCCGCCCCTCGCCGGTGGTGCTAACCCCAATGCACTGACCCAAACTACTTGACCTATGTACATGCGGGCAAGTCGCCGAGCAACCGCGATTGAGTTACTTGGATCCGTTGCAGTCTGCGCTGAACGCTGAAATTTAACATCACTAACGAGGGAGGGCTAATAACCGCAAACAACCAGGCTCCGAAAAGAAGCCAAAGGAGGCGGGTTTCCTAGCGAAAACCCAAGCGCTACACCCCAGCTGCAGGAGGAACCTGATCTGGGCAGGTGTCACCAGGACAATGGGGGTTCCCACAGTTCATAAGACGAAGTTCACAAATGACCAACTGTGACTTTTTATTTTAATTTATCATGTTCACAGCTAAATATTTCATAGAAGTTGTGAAACTGTTTCAAAACGTTCAAAGAGTGAGCTGTATAAAAGGGCGACAGATTCTGGCCGAGCGGCAATTTTCAGAAGGAGTTCCCGATACAAAAACAGTGTAGAGAATAACACGCATCCTCTCAGGCAAAGGGGGGGGGGGGGGGGGGGGGGGGGGTCGGATTTCACCTCCTGCTGTTAAAATAACTCCAGAGAACAATAGATCTGAGTGACCCAAGGAAGGCCGCCCTGATAGGATTCCCACTTCCTTCAAACCCAGGTAAACACGGAACTGTCAGCGTCCCAAAAACAAGTCTCACAATAAAGCCACACGTGGGAGTGTTTGAGCTGAATGCAGCATTTTTCTTTTGTGGTCAAACATGCGGGAAAAAAAAGAGCTCCATTTACTGCCTGCCATTTTGATCACAAGCATTCCATGACGCTCATGTCGGTTGGTCTTATCGTGAGCCAACTACATCCACGTTCTCATCTTGTCCACTGTTACTGCATAAAATTTAATTTTATTACTAAATTACGCTACTACCACTTAAAAAAAAAAACAAGAATAATTCTTCAAAGTAAGAGTGGGCGGAGTAACCTCTTCCCAGCCAATTTGCACAACGTTTTCATTTGAGTAATGAAACCAGATGGCAGTGGCACTAAGAAGAGGAAGAGGAAGAGGAAGAGGAAGAGGAAGAGGAAGAGGAAGAGGAAGCTGACCCCCTCCCCCTCAAAAAAAAAGAAATAAATAAGGAGCAACATGCCCTGGTTACCTGACCTGCTCTGAGCAGAAAGCAAGTTTGAAACGAAGCCAACCTTGACCCTACTCCAGCTTGGGCTTGTTTTCACATTCAGCTCAGTTTGGACAGGAAGTAGGCCCAGCTCTAGCTCTAATGAAATACACAGCAGCACATACTCACACGATCGGGGTGGTAAACAAGCACATGGCAAGGGTCTGCCGAGCCAATTTAGAAAGGCAGTCACAGGAGGACACGGACACTTAACACACGATCTTTAGCAGTCGTTAGCCAATAGCCAGTGGATGGTTTTCCCCTACATGCAGGTCTCATGTTCGTGTCTTCAGCCAACTAGCCCCGACGAGGCCGGGTTGCCTGGAAATAGGCCAGACATTAAAAATGGATTCCTTCCCTTGACCCGTTCATCGAAATTCAGGTCAGGGGTCATCCCAGATGATGCAAACCTGCTGAGACATTATCGCTGCGGGAGGCCACTTGCAGCCGCAGCTGTAATGCTTAGTTCCGTTTCTATATCGGTCTTGTTTATGTAAATTGATACTGCCGGCCAGCTGAGAAGCACCACGCACACATCTGCAGTAACTAGCTGGCCACATCAGCTGCAATGTGAAAAACAGCTCCTCACTTCTGCAGAATGCTACACTCCTGGGGTGTTGTTGAAAGAAATCATTCAGCGCGACCGAATGAACACAAAAATAAGAATGTGAGCACGTTTGATTGACGGGAGCCCCGTGCAGCCCATCTAGGGACACCAATTGTCAAGCACAGCTCAATTACTTTGCGCAGCCAACAGCCAAATGGGGAGTTTATATATCCCATGTATCAGCCAGAGCTGTTGTGAAACATGTCTGAGGCTTAAAAAAAACCCAAGAGTTCAAGGGGGTGGGACTAGGCTGATTGGCAGCTGAAGCACAGAGACTGGCGCAACCAACGTGCCAGCGAAGGTAATGTAACGACCGGGGTTTATAAGGGGTTTATAGGGGGTTCTTATGTCTGAGGGGGTGCAGAAGACCGGCCTGCTTACGTGCCAAATGATAAAGCCTCAATCTGTGCTGCCGCTGAAGCGATGCAAATTAACCGTCAGCGACATGACTGCAAGATGGGAAAATTCACTGGTCTGTGTGTGTGTGTGTGTGTGTTTCTTTCTATGTGGGGGCCCTCTAAGAGCCACCGACCATTATAGGCAGAATGTAACACTCTGGGGAGAATCAGAGAGTACAGAACAGTGAAGTCGACCATGAGTCAGGAATGTACAGAAGAAATAGTCCATGAACACTGCTGACAAAAGGGGCCCAAATGTTACGCAACACCACAGAATGTGCAGAGACATCACTCTTCAGTGTGCAGAGACATTTTTCAGAAGGGGAAAAAAACAACCAAAACGGAACACACTGGACCCTCAACACTACAAAAACGGTTTTTAGGCTCTACGACGTGTATGGGACAGGTCACAGGTGTGGGTTAATACGAAAGCAGAACTTGTCGAGAGGCAACAACTGAGCTACACTGGTCCCACAGTTGGGGCATGAGGTGGCTGGGCCAATCAGAACTGCCAGGCAGAGTCGTAATCTATCCTCAGGCAAGGGCTGAAAACCTACTTCTACAGATAGCTCCTAACCTCCATGGGTCTCAGTCCAGCCACATCCATAGCAGCCTTGGAAATCAATTTACAATTATAGATACAACTGCAGAACTTTATCAATTTTATTTAAGCGCCTACTGTTTTATTGTAATATTAATTCATAATATGCCCACTGTGTCAATTCAAGAGCTTGTGCACTTAAAGGGTAAGTTCGCTATTTTGGACCTTGGACCCTATTTGCGGTCCGTCTTCCATGAACCTGACCCATGAAGTCCATTTTTTCGCTGATCGGTCCAGTATTGAGTTCGGTACAGATTTCCTGTAGGCTCTCACTGGGCTACAATGGAAGTGAACGGGGGCAACCAGAAATGTTCGATAAATGTGCTTTCATGTACAATAAATGAGACGGGAAGCTCAGGGTGTATTGTTACCGGTCTCAGTATGCTCTCCTGTGAAATGTATCTCAATCCGAACATTTTTACGTGCTTGGCATGGCTTGGAAGTAAGCATTTCTCTGTTGCTTGTTTTCGCTGCTCCCGCGGAGTACTATGTGTCGGGGGTAGGGGAGCGGGAAGGTGTGCCGGCCGTTTACGAAACTATCTAGCTGAGCAGTCTGCGTTTGTTTACCTGCATCAACGTAGGCTACAATTTCCACAAAAAAACTTGGATGATTATAATGATTACGAAGACGAAGAATTAGATTTTGACTTTGACGTTACTGGCTACAGATTTGAGCCAGAATACACGGACACGGAACTACAAGAGATGGATGATAAGAGAGCAAGAGAAGAGAGAGGCTGAAGTTGCGCAGGTAATGTTATCCGAAGTCGCTGCCGAGGCTAGACCAAGAATTTCGGGGGACTTTTGGTGTTCTTGACTGCCAACAGATATGTGATAGATGAGAACTTTGGACAGGACACCATGCGTCAAGCATTTGTAAATAAAACATTATAGAATTGTAAAAAGTTATAGTTGATGAACGTTTCCGACAGTTTTGTTACAAGAAAACAACTTATGTCAAGCTCGGATTTTGTTAGTTGGTATTGAGTGCTGGGTCAGAGGACGCGCTCAAAAAAAATAAAAATGTTAGTAACGTTATAGCTAAATATAACTTACCTCCGCTCCGGTGCTTGATAGTGCTGCAGGTCCGACACAAGGAACAGCTGTGTTCTTTAGAAACCAGTGTTTTGCTTCTGATTTGCGGTTACAGAAATCAGTAGCGTTGAAATGCGCTCCACAAACTCGCGAGTCTGCCAAACGGAGTTGATTGACTGGAGTGTTTATGTCGATCCGTAAGACAACCAGCCAAAGTCTCAATCTTTCTGGGTCAGAGAACGGAAGCCTGTGAAAACTGGTATTTGAGCGTCCAGACATTTTATTCCCACAACCGGGGACTGCACATTCGCGCACCATTGCTGTGATGAATTATTACAAATGATGATTACAAAAACTGCGTTACAAATATTTCTGCTGTAGGCTACTAGCTAGCTAGTAAACTCCAACGGGAGGTCAGGATTTGTGATCAACTGCTTTTCAAGCGCCCCCCCCCCCCCCCTCTCTACAACGTAGCTAGACTGCGGAAGTTTACAGTGCGAGGTAGTGCGGTCGGAGAAATAGTTCTGTTTCAAATGGAACTGTTGTTTCAACGTTCGGTTTGCGTTTGCGATAGCCTACATTTCACAGGAGAGCATACTGAGACCGTAAGAATACACACTGAGCTATAAAAGCACATTTATCGTTGTTTTTCCATAACATTTCTGGTTGCCCCGTTCACTTCCATTGTAGCCCAGTGAGAGCCTACAGGAAATCTGTACCGAACTCAATACTGGACCGATCAGCGAAAAAATTGACTTCATGGGTCCGGTTCATGGAAGACGGACCGCAAATAGGGTCCAAGGTCCAAAATAGCGAACTTACCCTTTAATGCAGAAGCTTAAAATGTGTAATTCGCTTATGCAGTGGCAGAATTATATCGCCTTTGTACTTAAATGTCTACAGTGCTCTCTGTTCTGTAAATTATTATTTTTCTAAGCTCCAGTAATTTGGATTTGGGGTTATTAGTCAAATTAATATTGAAGCTGTATGCCTGATTTTTCTATTAATAAGTATATAATGGCCTTGTAAGACGTTTTAGGTAGTCGTCTGCAAAATGAATATGTATAAATGTAATGAAATGCAAGTGTTATGAGCCTTTCTGCCCTGGGGTTTGTGGAGTGAGCTCAGCCACATGGGTATTGGTGTGCTACACATGTGGGGCCAGTGTCTGGAGCACAGATAGGGTTTATGAAGATGAGCCACGCGCGCAGTCCAAGTGCTGACTGCTAAAAACCCGAGGACACAACAATCCGGCCGCGACACTGACACAATCAGCGCCAAGCGCCAGCTGAGAGTTCGGTATGCGGCCTACTAATCCGTTTATTTATCCCGTCCTTCTCTCATTCCACTGCTCTCCTGACGCAAGCAAAAAAAAAAAATCACGCTCTGGCTATTAGGTCTGATTACACACTGGAGTTAGGGTAGCTTAACTTAATTACCATGAAAGCCAGTAAGAAAAGGACCATTATATGCGAGGCGTGTGCCATTTAAATCAAATGATTAATGACAATGAGCTATTCCACAAGTTGTCCCATTTGGGTGGGAGGCAGAATTAAGGTTAAGAGGTTTGGCTCAGGACAAGAGTGGAAGCCTCTTTAGGTGGTTTTGCCCCAGAATAAAAAAGGAACTATTAGACTCTTGATTAAAACACTTGAAAAGGATCGATACCACTGCCTAAGGAGAAATGAGCAATATCCCTTATGTGCCAAGCTGTGTTTCGACATTAGCACAATTTTGTAAGTTCCAAGCATCACTGAAATTTGTGAAAAAATGTGCGTTTTGGCATTTGCGCAAGAATTTCATTGGGATTCTTTCATAGGACTCTCAATGAGAGAAGTTAAGAACAAATATTGACTGAATCTAGGCCTGTGTCTAATGTCACTTTAACACGACTGTCTGAGCAGTTTCTCAGATGCTTCTGCATTTAGGCTACTTATTTACTTATCTGTAATTGCACACTAAAAACAGGAGGACAGAACCACAAAGAACTATAGCCCCATAAAATATTTGGCGCCAGGCAGTCTGGATATAAACAGGTCATGGGGCAGAGCTAGCGAGCTCTTTGGTGAAGTTGCACCACACAGTGTCAGAGATGTTGCAATTAATTAAATGTTTCAGTGGGTTTACCGCTTCCCCAATTCCTTGATAAGTGTCACTAGCCATTAGCTCATCAATAGACTGTGTGCCCAAATTATCCAATAAGACCTCTTTGTTCTTCTCTTTGCTCTATTCGTCTCTTGCAAAATGTGTGTAGGCCAACTTCACATTAATCACAGAAAACACAGGCAGCTGTATACTTGACAACTGCATCGTTCCAACAGAAATTAACACCAACTATAGCCAACTGCACTTATTTTCCCATGACAACACAGTTTGTAAAACAAAGGATTCATTAATAATTTTCATATTTTTACCTGCCTAATTTTTACCAATCTATGTTGATTTATAGAACTTCTTCAATTCAAATTAAAGTGGCTAAAGACAGTGTAGAGACAGTACAGCAATGAAAAGCCAAGCAAGCCTGGTCACCCAAGCCAGACCATTATGGTTCCAGCACGGTTCTGATAAGCACAGGTAAGGGAATGACTCTGTATGCAGAAAACGAGGATGCCCAAGTCTTTGTGCAAAACCAACTTTTAAAAAAGGAGTTTATTAGTGCAAAGTGTACACACACATGCTCATGTCATCTCCAATACTACATTATCTATCTTGTCTTTATCTGTTGGGCCTCTCAGTGATAGCTCCTTACATAACTGCTCTAAGTAAACTCAATTTCACACCACGGTCACTAATCACAATCATTAGTCACACTGTAGTTGTGTGTTTCACATTTTTTAAGGGTCGTAGAGAAACCATAAAATGCTAAATGTTTAAGGTACAAAGTGTGAAATATTATCGGGCAAAATGCCTTTGGGAGAGGGTTGCACAAGACACCTTAACACTCCTTCAGAAATAGAAAACACGTTCTTGCAATACACAGTACTTCACCTTGTAATAGCCTACCTATTTCTCTGACCGTCTATGAGGGGAGGACGAGTTTGAGAACCAATGATGGACAATACAAAACTATTTTAAGCAGTAAAAAATCCCAATACAGGAATAACAATTTGACCAATCTATTTTCTCATACACGCCAAAACTTTCCAGTTAGAAACATAAACCTTGGGTTAAAACTTACATCAAATCTAACAACTGTCAAGAACTGATATCTAAATGGTACACTTGTATGTTACATGCAAGTTAGTTATTCACCTGTGCTTAATCCCTTGAGCGGCCAATACTGCAATCACTTCAATTAATGAATGAATGACAAGTATAAAATAAGGATATTACAATATGTTTGTTCTAGCACGATATCAATACAACACATTCAAGTACTTCAATATCCCATTCTTATATTATGATATTCTGTTCTAATTTGTTTCTTTTTTCGTAATGTAACCAGAGGAAAGTCGGCCTGGTATGGCAAAGGACATATCTGTGTAAGGGAGGCTGTGTATGTGTGTGCGAGTGAAGTTCAGCGCTTTGTGAGGTCAAAGGTCACTGCCAGTGCTGCGTTGTAACTTTTACAGGGCTAAAGTTCAGCAAGAGATGCATGCTGCCCTCCATGTCACTGGCGGTGACGGTGACGGTGACGGTGACACACACACACACACACACACCTGGAGCACCAGCACAAAGCCAACTGCAGCGCAGCAAGTGCAGCAAAATACAACCAATGAGAGTTGGCTACATGTGATTTTTATGTTTTAATGTCTCTCTTATTAGGGCTCGTTATGGATGTAATCTGTATGCATTCAGAATTTGTATTTTGTTTCTTGGTTAGCATAGTAAACTTCCACTAGTGCTTTAGTAATGTAGCATCTATACTCACTGGTCGGATGGGGATGTTGTTAGCCAGGTCTAACACTATTAAGATTGCCATTGCACATATAGCCTGTATGCACATATTAATCAGGCGATTGCACTCATGTTTCTCCAACACTAAGTTGCTCAGGAAAAGAGAGTCTGCAAAATTAATGCAACGTAAGATTGAAATGCATGTAAACTGTTTTCACACTGAAAAAGTCTTAGGGATATGGCCTTCTTTGTAAAACAGAATATTTATGTAATCAGTCACAATGATTTGCATTTTCATTGTACAGAAAATGTATAGCTAAAAAGAAAAAAAAGAGTTTTCAAGTAAAATAATACGCTACCTTTCAACCACCTTGTGTAGAATGTAAGCACACAAACCTCAAGTAAATGTCACAAACTTTGAATTTACCACATTCAAAATCAATCACACGACTTCAAGGCCCCATGAGAATATTATTATTTTATATTTATTTACTTACTTTATATTTTTTGCGAGTCTTGCCTGACTGTCATCGTGTCCCTCCCCTTTCCTCCAGAGGACCACAATGGAAATAAGCCTTTTGGGCTTTTTAATCCTCGACAACTTTAAATGTATGCAAGGACTGTATGAATGCAGATTGCTTGTATCTTTTATTATTGTCAAATAAATCTAATCTAATGTAACCCTAAAATGTATTATAATGCACATGCACCATGCAGTATGTAGCAATGACAAGAAGCACTGTTATCTGCATTGCTTTCATTGTTAAAATCTCATACAGAGACCCCCACCCCCCATGTCAAAAGGAGCAGCTGGTCAAATGAATGTCCAGACCTCAGGTGTGGGACAGTCCATCCCCCACCCCTTTCTTCAGGGTTAGCCTTCTGTGTCAAATTGAGCCATTTTCTAATGACCACTGACCAGCTGTTTTTCAAGGTTCCTTGGTTGTCCTCCGAGAAAACCCTCCGTTCTGACAGTTTAAAACATCCATGGAGCCCACAAAAACAAATTCATGTGTTCTGTCTAAATGTAAAGACTAACGTTACAAGCCCTGATATCTGAATGAGGACTAACAACAGCTCCAATCTTCACATTTAGCCGTAAGTGCAAAAAATATGCTGTGTTGAAGCTAACGTTATACGATATTCTGCAAGTCAGTAAGCTAGCACAGCTAAGTTAATACTTGATGAGACGTTGCCAATTCACCTAAATTCAGTAAAGTTAGTTGGCAAATAGTGTGACAAGAGTAATTTAGTCTTAGTTGGCTAGCCAGCTTACGTTACACAGATACACATTTACCCTGCCCCGTCGTATATTTAAGCTAATTTTTGGCAAATAGGTTAGTCCCATAGAACAGGAAGAACTTCTTGGTGCTTGGCTCAGAAGCCAACAGTAACGTGTACATTGTTCCTATTTAAACACCTCGCTAAGTTAGCTCACTAACTTACTTGCACCACATTAACAGACACGTTGGCTGATTATTATTAACGTCACTAAAGTCAGGCACTTACTATGATCTCCCGAACCCGGTTGTGGAAGATCTGCTCTCTAACCGACACGTCGTCCCCTTCCATCCTCTGCTAACCATTTCGTGCGGCTGAGCTATGCATCCGTTGCTACCTAAAGCCAAGGTTTAAAATAAATAACTCACAACCTAATTTTCTCCAGAGACATAATGCTGCCACTGCTCCCTTTGGATAGTCTCGGTGGATACTGCTAGTTTCATCCAGTCAGCAACCATTTGTTGTTTCTGTGGTTGCAATGCATCCACGGGATACACTGGGGAAAGACTACCGGCAGCGTGCAAACTTCGCTCGGGTTTGTACGGGACAAGGCTGGGGGGCGGAGCTAGCAAGTTGGGGGTGTAAGCCTGGCTGGTTGATTGATGTAATAAAATAGGTATCTGTGCCGATGGCGGAGATGACTAAAGGGCGCCGCCAAACCAGAATGGGAGGTTATAAAACCATTAGGAACGCCCACCAGTAAAGAACAAAAATTTAAATGCTCTGTTCTTGAAGCTGATTGGCTGGGGAAAACAAACTTGTTTTCACGAGAACCAATTCAGCTGAGCCGCAGGGTCCGCACCCGTCCTGCGCAGATTCCCTGATTCACACAGACTGTAGTAGGCCAACAGTTAATTCATTAACGTATGAATTAGGCTATATAGGTTATAGTTCACCGTTTAACTGTATCTAATATTAGATATTATAATACAGTTACTAGTGAGCAAAGTAATGTTTCGTAATGTGCTGGATTTTTGTTTCTGAAAACTAGCCTACTGTTTAAAAGTTATGAAGATCTAGTGTAGGCCTACGTTACATCAGTGCCAATCCCAGGTAAACTGAGGTAACGTTAACGTTAGTATTAAGTAACATAAATAAAACCAATCCAAAGTTAAGTTCCACTCCAAAATAAATGGTTGGTTGAAAGAAACTGTAGCTAACACTGAAGTATAGGCATGCCTTGTATATCGCCTAGCCTAACGTTATGCCTTGAAATTATGTATGCCATCATTGCATTTCAGTTTTCAGCAATCAGACTATTTAGACAATTGTGTGTTTAATGGTGTATGCGAAGTGCAATTAAGAGATAATTTTTTTTTCAAATTGAACAAATGTCAATATGGTTTTCAGAGTTTTCTCCCCGCAAGCTGGCTAATACAATATAATGTATTATTATTTATATTATAAATAACATATTTTCCTGTTTTTCGACGTAAGTCGTTCATAGGTTTGGTTTGCCCCTATATTTTTTCTGTCTTATCATCCCAAATAGCCAATGCATTTGGCCTAGATATGACCCGAGTGGCGGGCTTAAGAGTAGACTTGGGTCTGGCCCAAGTTTGGCTTCTGGGTCGGCATCAGCCTCAGTCTGGTCCAACTGCTGCGGCCCGATTTCACTGTGCCATTGATCAAGTGAGGGCTATGCTCTCTGCCCATTTTATAGTTATAATCCAAAGTCCACGTGGAGCTGACAGACCGAAACGGCGTAAAACGAGACATTTGTACAGTTGGTAAGCTTAAAAAGAACTATTATCTTGAGCTATAGATCTAAAATAAATAGGTCATACGCCAAGCTTCGCCGGGGCACTGTTATTAACCGTCTATATTCGTTTAAAAAGCGATTTCTCCAGTGAGTTCGGATGTTCTCCAGTGAGTTCGGATGTTCTCCTTTGCTCATTTTGTTTAAATCGCATTTAGGCGGTTGTAACTTGAATATTTCGGTCTCCAGACTTAATCGAATAATTAATCCGATTTTTGTTGGTGAGATGTTGATCTTGTTATGGTTCATTTCTAACATTGAGTGAGAAAAGGAAAACAGTTCTGAACGACATGTCTAACTGATTGAATTTCTTTTAACTTTCTGTTTAGATAATCAGGACAGGAGGCGAGCGTAGCTAATGAAATCATGAGATAGCCAGTTGATCGCTTCCCAGTTATATCTTTTGGTTAAGGGAGTCTAGAAGTCTTAGGGAACTCCCCAACAACAGCAGGCATTCATTTTGTAGCTAGTTTTAATGACATTTAATGACTGAAGATTTACCAACGACTGTAAACATTTATGAAATTCAATAAATACCTAATAATTATACAGACAATATGTTAATATAAAGTGCTTATTTCATATTATATTTTATACTGAATAAATGCATTTGTAATAGGCTAGCTCTTTAGTTAGGCAGATGATTGTTATTGGGTTAGCCTATGTAGGCTATTCCAAATAAAATAGGCTAAGTAATTATCTTTAAGATTTTTCAGATGGATTACTAAGGTAACTTCCATTAAGAAACATTGCATGCCTGCTACCAAGAGGCACAGTAAAATGTTCAGTGTTATATCAAGTGTACATTTGATCCTTCTTGGACTCATATAAACTGTTCAATATAATAGTGAGCATTTTACTGTGGAGCAAGGACTTGAATCACTGAGAATTTCCTGTCTGTCCTTCATTCCAATAGGGGGTTATCGTTGGGTTCCAAAGGTTCAGGATAAAGGAGGATCACAGGGCAGGATGAGAGTGGTACTGTAAAGCCAATGACCCAGGCATTCCTCCATGGCTAAGAAAGTGGTGACTACATATGCCCTTTGGGCATTCGGAGGTCCGCTGGGCCTGCATCACCTGTACCTGGGGAGGGACAGTCACGCCCTGCTGTGGCTCCTCACCCTGGGGGGATTTTGGGATGGGCTGGGCCCGGGAGCTCTTCCGCATCCCGTCATATGTCGGCGAGGCCAACCGCGAGGCTGCAAGACGGACTCCGCGGCACCACCAGGCCCGACCCCCGCCTATGAGCCTGGCCCGGTTCATTGGCCAGATCTGCGTGGGGATCTACTTCGGCACGGTGGCGCTGATTGGTCTGAACTCGCTCAGCTTCTTCTATGTGATGGTGCTGCCGCTGTGCGTGGGTGCCGGGGTCCACCTGGTTTCCATCGCAGGGCACGAAACCTCTGACCTGTGGAAGACGCTGACTGCCTGCCTCATCACCTCCCCCATCTTCTACGGAAGTGCCCTGTCACCCCTGCCTATCAGCCTGGCAGCAAGCGTCACTGCGGCCCAGAATCGGCAGTTCAAACAGTTCCATCCCACTGGTGCTCCACCGAAACCACTGGGTGAGACTGTCTGGCACTGTGTCTGTGAGACTTTGGGGGCAGGTTAGCAAGACCTTTAGCAGGTGTTTAATCTTAGAGTTTAGGGGGCTCTTAGGTGGTGTATCCAAACACTGCCCCATAGTCTGGAAACAACCTACTTATGCCAACTGGCCCACATAGACAGGTCTCAGGCCTGGAAAAACTGTCAAAGTATTCTATCAAATTTTTCTCAATGGATTTCTCATCGTTAGACCCCAATATTCAATATGGGTGCCAAAATCCAATATGGCCACCAAAATATCAACCAATAGAGGTTTAATTGCCGGTATATAAGAAAATAGTAATGGGTAGTGCATTATTGGCCACAGAGTTTGAAGGAGGGAGGGTTTCAGTCAGTAAGGTCCATTCATCATTGCACAATAGGCTCTTCTGGTCAATTGGGCAATGGGCACCTGCGATTTGCCTGGGCAAACAATGTAAGAGAAGTGAGGTCTTCTAGACCACAAAATTCAATATCTACATTTTATGCTTGTCTAAATGTGCCACTCAGTAGTACATTAATCCCAAATGACTTGCAGCATAGTGCATTACGTAGTTATTCGGCGTAGGCACAGGTGGGCCCGGGTGGGCCACGGCCACCTAAATAGCTTGCCCACCCATTTATCTTGAACCACATCCAATTGTTAATGTAGTGGAAATCTATGTTATCTACGTAACATTCCTTTACTTTTTTAATAATCGCCGTGTTAAAAAATATTTATGTTGCCAGCTATTGTTGCCAGCTATTGAAATAACGTAGGCCTACACTTGCTATCCAAACCTTTCACTGATCTTACCATTTTAAGTCATTTAAATCATACTATATTTCTTGCCAATAAGAAAGTTTCATGAATGCAATGGGGAGGTGAATGTGATGAAACTGGTTATCATGTCGCTGTCAGAGACTTTTCAAATTTGTTTAAAAAGGGCGCCAGAGGTTCATTACACGCCGTCACTTAGACTAGCTCGTTTTTGCAATTAAGATAGCTGCAAACTCACTAGTAAGTTTTCATCAGCTTAGCTAACATGGCTAAACAAATAGCCTCCCTTACAAAAATATAGGCCTTCTGGCAAATTTGCGTTGAACCTTGGACATTGTTATTGACATGCAAATTAGCTTTGTGGGAACCGCCATTCACTTCTGGCAAAGTTTTTAGTTTGTGGCAAATGCGCTACATATTAGATGCAAGTTTGCAGCAAACTATCCAGTTTTGTAAGGGCTATCAATCACTTTGTTTTAAAAAAAGCCACTCTTGGAGGAGATTTTGCAAGATATTTGAAAACAGCTTGGATCAGACCAGGGTGGAACTTTGTGAAACAAATGAAGCGGACCATGCGAGCAAGATCAGGGGAAGTAAAGTACATTAAAGCTAGGGATGCAGTGTAGCCTACTGTAAACTCTGCAGATACTTTCCGGAGGTGCATACAGAGTTTGTGTTCATTAGAGAAGGATTTAAATGTAAATATTTTAGCTAGGCATGTTGAAAATGCTAGAACAGCAAACGGCATCATGTAGCACAAGTGCCAAGTCAGTGCGCAGTCTTGTGGTGCTAAATCACCTGGTGATGCTATGAACATTGCATTGAGAGAGAGAAGCCGCCAGCAATGTCGTGATGTGCAGTTCGCGAACGAATCGGTATTTTTGAACGACTCTTTATGCTGAGTCGTCTGAGTCGACTCGACAATTCGAGGGAATCGTGCTTACCCACGGCTCTGGCTCTTGACTCTGCCTGCTTTCTACCACAGCCGGGAGCCGGTGTCACTAGTTAGAACCTAGGTTGAGCAGCAGTAGTGATGCGCCCAACAAAATAGGTCGCACGAATCTGTTTTATAATCATTTAAGAATACATTTTCATTTTGATCTAACAATATTGCACACATTTTTGTGAATTAGATAATCGCTCCAGCGCGTTCCAAAGTGATTATTACTACTGCTAACGGTTAAAAGATGTAGCCTAGCTACCAGTCGCCTCCGACCCAACTCTGATCAGCACGAAATTAACTCGACTCAGAGCCGTGAACCGCGGCATTGGCGGCAATATCCCACCGCAAACCAAAGTCCTTTCGAGTTTTAATAGAGAGCAAATGCTGTAACCTACACCATTAATAATCGGGTTTAGCCTACTCAGCGTGGATCAACCAGAAACATTGACAAAAGTATTCTATTATATCTAATGATAGTCCGATACGCCTACTTTTTATTACGAAAGTATTACATGTGGCTGTTTGCAACCGAATTGCAGTATAAAACAGAATTAATATGCGATTGTGTTCAGCAAATAGGCTAGCATACTTCTTAATTAAAGTGGTGGCATTTTTATTTAGAACTTGTGACCAACAACAACAGTGAACAGATAAATACAATTTTGGATAATAAAATAGGCTAAATAAATAGCCTAATGGTTCAAATAAACATACTTTATGGTGTCCAAATAAATCTTTACCAAATCTACTATTTAAAACTAATAAACGAAACGGGCTCCTGTACACACACGCATCAAGATCTGGCTTGTTTGTCGGATTTGGCATCTCTCCTACACAGCCATCCATCCACCAGTTTCAGTAGGCTACTGGATTCTAAAATAAATAAAATAAGATTTATATTTGCATAGACTAATAAAATAGCTATAGCCTATGCAAATATAACCATTCAATGTCTATTCTTACATATAATATCTAACGTTACAATCAATGACCGCCAGCGATATTTTACACTTCTGCTAGAATAAAAGTCGTAAATAAATGTAAACTGGATGCGATTGCAAACTAGCTTGAAATATAAGTGGGGAGTGAACAGAAAACATTGAGTATAAGCTATTAGAAAATGAGTATCAATCAGGTGATTTAGGTCTGAATAAAATATCAAAGCTGGTTTACGAACTTCGTTTGCTACCAGCTAGACCAGCTGTGTGAAACGGCTTCAAATTCCAGCTCGCGCCGCTGGGAGAAAAAGATACAGATCGGGTAGTTCGAAAGAATCAAACAAACGAAGGGTAGGCTACTGTATTAACCGGAATTACCAAAAACTTGCGACTCCGAATCCGAGTCTGACCCGACTCTTCAAACCGAACGGTACGGAAAGAGCCGAAAAAAGAGCCTAACTGCCCATCAGCATGTGAAAGTGGTATTAGATATCGTAATGATGTGGGCAAAGCAGGATATTCCACTTTGAGGGCACAGGGAAACGGAAGAGGCACTTTATAGAAATATTATCTTTGGACAATGATGACAACCATATTCAACACCAAACCCCGCCATCTACGTCTTTGTCACGTAGAAAACATCACACTCCAATTCAAACCCATCAATGGTCGGCCTAAGTTTGAATACTGTGTTTATATAGTTTTTTAAATAATTTTTTTGCCCACCATGGTATAGCCTAGTTGCGTTCAACCTCAGTTGGCTGTTGAAAGTTAGATCGCTATAATCTCGTAGGGGTGTGATTGCTAATCAGCATGAGGTTTTACGTTCATTTTCCTTGCCTCTCCACTGGAGGTTAAGTAATTGGATTATATGCTATACACAATCCCTGTTAGGCATTTCGCATTCTTAAATGGCATCTTGCAACTGTTGTCTGGTCATATTAGGAGGCAAATCACATATGTCCTGGTTTATACTATAGATTGTGTTGTATCGAAAAGACAGAGTTTGATTATTCTGTATGGGGACAACATTGTTGTTTGCATGGGAACAGGGGTGTTCCCATGCGAAGCATTGCATTATGGTTTGTTATAGGCTGTCTGTTGGAGTGCGTATTTGATTTTTTTTAAATGGCCCCAATTTTGCTCAGGCCCACCTGAAAATCAATTCCTTGCTAAGCCACTGATTTGACTGTATTTGAATCTAATTTAAATTGACAGTAACACAAACTAAGCTTAATTATAAAAATCAGTTCTACTATAAACCTATGCCATACTGAAAGGAAATTGTTCTTTCAGTTAGATCTAGCGCCACCCCCCCCCCCCCCCCCCCCCCCCCCCCCCCACTCACACACCCTTCCCACCCATCCTTTTTTCTGCAGGTGATTCCTGATGTCTGCACATCCCTCTCATTCTATTGGCATTTGTGTCTTCCTCCCTTTTCCCCAGGATCCCGTCTGTACCGCCTAGGCCTGGCCTGGCTGGCCTTCTCTGCCCCTCTGGGGTACTCCGTTTTCCACAACACCCACCGCCACCCTGTATTACCTGTCAGACTGCGTGGCGGCTGTGCTGGATGCACTGTGGTTCTTCCCCTGGCTGGGAGGGGCACTGGAGTACCTCCTCCTGCTGCCGTACAGGATCCTGTGCGCTCTTACCGGAGGAGGAGGAATAGCAGAGGAGTCCTGGAGGAAGGTACTGGAGATCCTACTCCGGGAGTACAACCAGAGAGAGAAGGAGGCACTGAAGGTGAGAAGGGTGTGTGTGTGCCTGTCGATTGTGTTTGTTTGTTTGTTTGTTTGTGTGTGTGTGTTGTGTCTGTGGACTGTTTTTGTTTGTGTGTGTGTGTGTGTGTGTGTGTGTGTGTGTGTGTGTGTGTGTGTGTGTGTGTGTGTGTGTGTGTGTGTGTGTGTGCATATGTGCATCTGTGGACTGTTTTTCTTTGTGTTTTTTGTGGATTGTTTTTATTGTGTATTCACAAGTCTGTTCCAGTGTCTGTGTATGACACATAACATTGCACATGATGTAATCAATTGTATATGATATGATGTAATATGTAATAACATGTACTGTGTAAGATATAGACCTATCAAATAATTTGTAATGTAATATATGCAAAAGAATATGTCATGATAATATTTTATTATTATAATCCCAAAGGACTATAGAATGGGAAAACCCAGTATGTGCCAGTATATTAACATCAGCAGCAATGTTGCGGAAAGCATTATAATGGAATTATTGTGAGATTTTGCACTTCTTCCTTGAGAGGGCAACTCTTTAAACTCTTACTATAACCCTGAGCATTGAGTTTATTTGATCATGGGGAAAGAATGCCCCCTACTGGGCAATCAACACACCATTTTTGGATGTCTCCAAATCAAGTGTGCCCCAGTTTAGCTTATGTAGCTAGTAGGTGATTTTGTGAATTTGTAAGGACTCTTACTTTTGGGAGGGCATATTTCTAAGTTTGTTCTGTGACTGTTAATCCATTTGTCTTGCATGTCCATTTGAGAGGGCGTGTGTCACCTTGGAAATATGTTGTGCTTCAGGTGCTTTTGGTCAGAGAGGAGGCCTCTCTGGAGGAGATAACACACAGCTACAGGGATCTGGTGAAGGTGTGGCACCCGGACCGCAACCACAACCGGGCCGAGGAGGCCCAGCAGATGTTCATTCAGATCCAGGAGGCTTACGAGACCCTGCTGCGACGTCACAAGGCCTACCACCGGAAGTAGCCAAATTTCCCCATCAACAGATCTGAGAGTAGACTCTTAAATGTAGCATGTGGGTTTTTGGCTGTTATTAAAGCATATTTAGTACAATTCTAAGGATTTAAGTTTTATAACCACATTTTTCCTTTAATTCCCAATTTGGAATGGACTGTCGGCCGTTGTAGGTCTAAGAACACAAGAATACATAATGACACAGGCTATTGAACCCTTAGAGTATATAATATCAGATCAAAAATGTCTCCGATGTAAAAAAAAAAAAGCCAAGTTACTCATGCATAGCCTACATAGCGCTGTCTATAAGTCCTTAATTCCAACTTGCAAAAACTAGGCCTGCCTTTAAAAGTATTGATATCAAAATGTGGCCAAGTTACAACTAACAATATTGCCTATTGTAGCTCACACTAAATAAACTAGCTCTATTCCAAAACAATGCTATCCAAACTTTCCTAAATTATTTAATGCAACTTGGCCCTGTGTTTTTTCATCTTTTCATGTGAAGAGATTGTGCCTCATGGAACAACATTTGATTTCAATGAATGTTTTTAACAGTTGATGAATAATTACACTCCAGAAAGGATATGGTTGTATTTTGTTGGCAAGTTTACTTTAGAAAATGTACAGGTTTTAAAATGTTAACTGCTGCTACAGAATTCTTTACAATTCACAAACAGACATTTATATCAAGAAACATCATGTACAATAGAGAAAGGGGTGATGAATAAATAAATGCAGATAAAAATGAGTAATATTTTAACCTAGAAAATAGCGTACATATAGCATTTTTACAAATGTATTCAAACGTGTTTGTGGGTCAGATGGTGGCAAATAAGTAATAGTACCAATTTTCTTAATATAATAGTATTTATGATATTTGCAAACAGAATTTTGTGAACACAAGGATATCTATGCTCTGTAGGACCACACAGGTTTTGATAGAAATCCAAATCAATAAATACATAATAATAATAATATATTTTATTCATTCTGTGCCTTTCATAGACCCAAAGCAGTGGATGCAGACAATTGTTCAAACATGCCCTATAGTGTAGTAATTTTTCTGTTTAATTTCTAAGTACAGCACATCTGAATCAGAGTATTTCCACTATAAATTATTTTCATTTTGCAGTTTGATGTGGCAAATACAGTTTCATTGACCACATTCTCTTGAGATAGTAAGATGAAGAAACACAGGGCCAAGTTGCATTAAATAATTTAGGAAAGTTTGGATAGCATTGCTTTGGAATAGAGCTAGTTTATTTAGTGTGAGCTACAATAGGCAATATTGTTTAGTTGTAACTTGGCCACATTTTGATATCAATACTTTTAAAGCAGTTTTTTGCAAGTTGGAATTAAGGACTTATAGACAGCGCTATGTAGGCTATGCGTGAGTAACTTGGCTTTTTTTTTTTTTTACGTCGTAGACGTTTTTGATCTGATATCACTTATTTTTATACTAATGATTAGGGGTGTAACGATTCTCCAAATCCACAGTTCGGTTCAGACCTCGGTTTTTTTTGTTTTGTTTGTGTAATGTGTAATATTTACAAAATATACAGCTCAGGGTTTTTCCTAAATAGTAAATTATTTGACGACCGCCAAAATTACAATAATTGACAAAACGGCAAATAAAATCATATCCGAATTAACAAGAAAATCATGTTCAGTATAGCTAGAAACAATAATATGTTTTAAAACGATGTACAAATAGGCCTACGCATTCGGCGTTTTCCATTGCTTACTGTAGGCTACCTGATGCACTTTCGGTATAGAAGACACCTCATTTTTTTCCTCCAAAGTCTCTCGTAGCTAGCTCATAAATATGTTAATGAAACCAAATATCTTACCTGTAGGCTATATGCAGGTAGGCTACCACTGTGTTGTGATTAACCCTGAAGAGTTTATCTTGTTACGTTTCGCCAAAGTCCCGTACAGTCGACATTTCCACATTGACCTATCGCATTTAGGGCTGAAATAGTCTACGTTGCTGTTGTCATGTAAAAACACAAATTGTGTTTTTGTACGTTTAAAAAAAAACGTACAAAAATGTAGCTACATTATTTCTGTTTTAGAGTGTTGTTTATTTATTTTTCTATTTGTGCGCTATCAAAATAGGCTAAATGGTGTAATATTCAAATATTCAAAAAGCTTCAAGGACCTTTGATTTCTAAAACCTAACTAAACCTAACACAACCCTACTGGTACTTTACAACCAAAGCCTGCATGGGCTCTTTGTACTCCAAAAAACTGTATTTACGGTAAAATTAATGCAAAAAATGTTGCTCCTCACGCACTGCGTGCGCCCGTATTGGTACTGTCAAAACCCATTTCACTGCCAGGAAAAACCCTGCAGCTTGCCCTAACTTTAAATAGAATAATAATTTTGTGATTTACGTGTGTTATAGTGTTAATTGTGAAATGAAAAATTTGTTTTCTTACATTAGTAGTAACGTAATGAGAGCTCAACAGGCTGCACCTGCAGTGGTGACAGCGGGTTGGGGGAGGGGGTGTATCGCGGTTCCGTCTTCCAGAACCGCGACACAAGACCGTGGACGTTTGTATTACGGTTTCAGAACCGTTACACCCCTACTAATGATGAATGATGCATGAAGATAAACATGGAGAGAGACATGCATTCCAAAGAAATGCATGCCATGCAGACATTCGCGTAACCATAACGCCCTCTATTGACAAGAATGAGAACAGTTATCCTATTACAGACAACACACAATTACATTAAAAGAGTTTGTAGATGAGCAGTATTTAATATGTAATGAAATAAAATGAACAGCACCACCTGAGCTATGGATCATGAAGAAGCATGTAAATTAATGAACCAAGTCTATATGCATGACATGCATGCACAATGGGCTAGACGCAAACTCATTCTAGCTGAAAGACATACAGCCTAAATAGCTAGTACAGCCTAAATAGTTTGCATCAGTAAAATATGGAAATACAGTTTTAAAATAGGGCTATTAGTATTCTATTGAAAATGAAATACATTTAACGTTAGGCTATTCAACACTGGATTGCCGGATGTGTAACTCCAACCTTCTATGTGTGGGCTACGAGCTAGCGAGCTACTGAGTTCATAAGCACAGCAGAATTCCTTCGCATTTTTTTTCCAGTAGTGTAGAACGTTACCTGCGGCTATAAGGCATGTTGATTCGCTTCGTAGTAGCCTAGCTTGTATCTGCTTCCTGACTAGAAGCAGACTGACGTTTCTCTGGCAACAGTAACGTTGGCTAACAAGCTTAATTGGACAATGCATATTTCCCAGGAATCTTAGCCAGAAAGAAAACAATAGATACTATTAAGAAAGTACATACCAGAGATTCTTCTTCTTCTTCTTCTTATTATTATTATTATAATTAAAAGTGTTTGCAGTAAGCTACATTATCTGCAGAGTAGCGTAGACTAGAGCCACATTTGGAGGCTATTGTTGTTTTTCTTTTTAAGTGACTAACCATGAATCAGATATGTTTGGGGAATTGGTGGTTTATAAATCCGATCTCTTGAAGGATTGCAGCTTAAAGGAGACTATCATCAATTCTTAATGTAGGCTATTATCGTAAATTCTTAATTTTCCTAGTAGTTAATTTTATGGTGACATGGGGCTCTATCTTACACCCGGCGCAAAGCAGCGCTAACCCAAACGCAAGTGTCTTTGCTATCTTACACCCGGCGCTAGGTTCATAATAACGCCTAGCGCTCACGTCCTTTAACTAGCATGTATTCTTGTGCCCGTTGCAAGTGAACTGGGCGTGTTAATTAATTTTAATTCCATTATCCGCATGTTCGCTTTACAGGAGCAGGTCTGTTTCCCCTGCTGTAAATCACACTTTTCACGGTCTTCCTGGGAAAGTGAATCGTTTTAAAGTATTACGCTAACAGGTTGGTCACATTTCCATAAGCAGGACATTATAAAACGGGAAAATATGCTGAACCTATGGGTTGCCAACCTGACAGATTTATTGTATTTAGTGTCATCATTAAGGCAAAATAACGTTATTTATGTTATTAATCAAAATTAGAATGCAGGTAGCCTAATGAACTTCGGATGAAGCTTGAACATGAGTTCATTGCATAATCAAACGAAATTCGTTAAACAAGCAGGCTAATTTGGTGTTTTCTAAGGTGAGACGGAAGCAATTGGTCGCTTATTCTCAGCTGTTGCAGGTGCTTTTAACAAAATTTAACCGCATATATTTTGTAAACAGCACTGTCAGGAATTACCGGTAACTCATAATGGTTAGCCCGAATAATATTGATCATAGGCTACTATTGATCCATATAGCCTATTCCTTGATCGCACTAAACACGCACAAGCATGTCTGTTTCGCCATCATAAGCAATCCGCCAAGTTGGAAAAGCAGGCTTTTAAAGGGAATGGGATATGACATTTTGATTGGTTTTATTGCATGTCACGCCCAAGACACACCTATAATTAATGAAGAGACTAGGTTCAGCCCAGTTGCACCTTGCGCCGTGCTTAGCGTCCAAAAAACACGCTGTTAAAATTGCAAAAGTGGACTTGGACATGCCCTAAATGGACTTAGCGCCATGCGCTTAGACCAAGCACCAAGATCGCCAAGATAGGGCCCATTGTGTTATGTGTGAAAACGATAAAGTGAACAGAGCTGAAGTAAAGAAATTAATGAATAAAGAAATGTTGGCCGAGGCAAGGGTACGTTGAGGTTCGGTTTCCACAGTCAGTCAGTCATGACCGCAAGAGCAGAGCTTAACACCCTCCCCAAACCAGACAAGAGCGAGCGTCCTGTTTGGGGAGGGTGTGATATAGTTGTAGAACGTTACCTGCGGGAAATGTTTTGGTACCGGACAGCTAGGTTTAGTTTAGTTTTCTGTAGTGCAATAAATGTAGGCTATAAGGCATGTTGATTCGCTTCGTAGTAGCCTAGCTTGTATCTGCTTCCTGACTAGAAGCATACTGACGTTTCTCTGGCAACAGTAATGTTGGCTAACAAGCTTAATTGGACAATGCATATTTCCCAGGAATCTTAGCCAGAAAGAAAACAATAGATACTACTAAGAAAGTACATACCAGAGATTATTCTTCTTCTTATTATTATTATTATAATTAAAAGTGTTTGCAGTAAGCTACATTATCTGCAGAGTAGCGTAGACTAGAGCCACATTCGGAGGCTATTGTTGTTTTTCTTTTTAAGTGACTAACCATGAATCAGATATGTTTGGGGAATTGGTGGTTTATAAGTCCGATCTCTTGAAGGATTGCAGCTTAAAGGAGGCTATCATCAATTCTTAATGTAGGCTATTATCGTAAATTCTTAATTTTCCTAGTAGTTAATTTTATGGTGACATGGGGCCCTATCTTACACCCGGCGCAAAGCAGCGCTAACCCAAACGCAAGTGTCTTTGCTGTCTTACACCCGGCGCTAGGTTCATAATAACGCCTAGCGCTCACGTCCTTTAACTAGCATGTATTCTTGTGCCCGTTGCAAGTGAACTGGGCGTGTTAATTAATTTTAATTCCATTATCCGCATGTTCGCTTTACAGGAGCAGGTCTGTTTCCCCTGCTGTAAATCACACTTTTCACGGTCTTCCTGGGAAAGTGAATCGTTTTAAAGTATTACGCTAACAGGTTGGTCACATTTCCATAAGCAGGACATTATAAAACAGGGGAAAATATGCTGAACCTATGGGTTGCCAACCTGACAGATCTATTGTATTTAGTGTCATCATTAAGGCAAAATAACGTTATTTATGTTATTAATCAAAATTAGAATGCAGGTAGCCTAATGAACTTCGGATGAAGCTTGAACATGAGTTAATTGCATAATCAAACGAAATTCGTTAAACAAGTAGGCTAATTTGGCGTTTTCTAAGGTGAGACGGAAGCAATTAGTCGCTTATTCTCAGCTGTTGCAGGTGCTTTTAACGAAATTTAACCGCATTTATTTTGTAAACAGCAGTCAGGAATTACTGGGAACTCATAATGGTTAGCCCGAATAATATTGATCATAGGCTACTATTGATCCATATAGCCTATTCCTTGATCGCACTAAACACGCACGAGCATGTCTGTTTCGCCATCATCAGCAATCTGCCAAGGTGGAAAAGCAGGCTTTTAAAGGGAATGGGATATGACATTTTGATTGGTTTTATTGCATGTCACGCCCAAGACACACCTATAATTAATGAAGAGACTAGGTTCAGCCCAGTTGCACCTTGCGCTGTGCTTAGCGCCCAAAAAACACGCCGTTAAAATTGCAAAAGTGGACTTGGACATGCCCTAAATGGACTTAGCGCCATGCGCTTAGACCAAGCGCCAAGATCGCCAAGATAGGGCCCATTGTGTTATGTGTGAAAACGATAAAGTGAACAGAGCTGAAGTAAAGAAATGAATGAATAAAGAAATGTTGGCCGAGGCAAGGTTACGTTGAGGTTCGGTTTCCACAGTCAGTCAGTCATGACCGCAAGAGCAGAGCTTAACACCCTCCACAAACCAGACAAGAGCAAGCGTCCTGTTTGGGGAGGGTGTGATATAGTACAAGTGAAATACAAGTGAAACATTGAACAGTTAATATTGGAAACCTCTTTTGCCTTTGCAATAAAAATATGTTAATGTGTTAATGTGAAAATAATAACAGTCTAATAAATGAAAAGTACTTTATTTTTGTGGAAAATAAACATGTGCCCTGCTGGGCTCTAACCCACAAGCCTCTGTGTGAGAGACGGCACGTCTATCCATTAGGCCACAGTAACTTCTTAGAAAGCATGAAGCCATTAGCTGTATTAACATTAAAAAACATTAGTATGAAGCATTTTTATTGGGCGATAAGCTTTATGAGCAGGTATACGGACCATACCCTCAAAGAATAATTCTCCCCATTGGATAACATCGCGACGGAGGCAGGCAATTTTGCAGGAAAAATTGGAAGAAGAAGAAGAAGCGGAAGAGGAAGGAGAAGGAGAAGGAGAAAAAACTGCAAAATAACCCAAGTTTGGGGCTTTATTGTGTGGATGTGTGAAGTTGTATCTGAATGCTGTGTGGTTACATGAGGTCAGAACATACAGAAGTTAATGTTTTTAAGGGCTGAGAGTCTATGGTCATTGTGGTTACTTCTGTAGGAAACCCTGAAAAGTGCCAAACTCTCGGTGCTGGTATAGGTATGGGGCATGCCCCACCAAGCCATAACTTGGCGGATGGCATACCTGCCATCGTACGTACAACAAGGATGGTGCAGAAAGTGATGTGAAGATGGCTACGTCAAAGCCTTACGAATATCTAATTGGTTGCCAACTAGCATGCAAAAATACAACGTAGGCCAGAATAAATAATAATAAAAAATACATCTTTGTCTGTGTGGTAAGAAAAACATATTTGACCACAGAAAAAAAAGCAATTTTTAAATAAATTTGAATGAGTTAACATCAATATATGAGTGGAAGTAATTTATTTTTGCTGTCAAAAATGAATGGAGCCCATAGGGGAAACTGGCTTTTTGAGTGCAATTATAGATATCAGCAGAGGGCAACATTATATCCGATGCTGAGGTTGAGGGCCGAAAGCTGGCCCCTTGATTGAACCCGTATAGGACTGATATTTACCTACAAACTAGTGAGTATCCAGCACTGCTTGAACACCCCTGAGCAACTCTGACTCTATGACACCCCAGTTTCATAGCTCCAGCATCCTCCAACAGCATGGGAGGGTGTGCGTGTGTCCTAGCATGATTGTATGCAGCCAGCCAGCCATTGCTTCTTTTATTGTATAAAATTCATCAGCAGAGCTACACGGTCAAACTGGAGGACTGCCACTTATGCAGCTGCCACAGACTGACAGCAGGCACCTGATTGCCCAGAGGAGTCTCTATCACGCAATAAGGCATACCTTGCTAACTGAATCCCATCCTATTGTGCTTAACTGTGTGCCACACCTGGCCACAGTCAATGCTGACACGTTCAAAATTTGATTCTAGAACATTGAAAGCATCACCACACTCAGGGCTAGTTCTTTGGCTGGATTCACCATCCAGGAGCCCCATCTCTCAGCATTTAAAAGACATTGCTGAAAGATGTATTACTTTTAATCTGTTTCAGTAGTGTGCTGTCTGATCAGAGGTCAAATGAAACAAAAAGGGGAAACAATTTTTTAAAATAACATAAATGACCACTTGACCACTGAAGATGAATAGAAATGGACATACCCAGTGCAGAATCAAATCCCTTCGCTTTTGAAACTGTCCCAAAGTTATTTTTTTATTTTTACCCCCATGAGATAGCTCTCTTTGACTGGCCAGGTGGAAGATATTTAGGATTTGGTTGGTTAGTCACACAGTCAGAAGAAGATCCATCCAGCCCAGATGTGAAGGCAGGTTTCTGCATTATTACCAATTCTTCCAAAGCCAAATATTTTCGTTTTAATATGTATTTTAACATAATGACGTTTTTCAGCTCAACACCTCAATAGAAAGAAAAGAGCTAATATAAAATATATATGGGCCATTCTACAGAAGTGCAAATTGAGGGTTTGAGAAAAGTGTAAATTTGTATTCTTTTTGCAAAATTATTTTATAATATACTGTATGTGTTACACTTTATCTGAGATACATAAATATACTAGATGTACAGTGCAATCACATGTAATTTTTTCAGAATAATGATGAATTTACTGACTGCTCCTAAATATGTCACAACCGAAACATGGTGTAAACCCTGCTTTTGAAATAAAATTACATACCCAATTGATAAGTTTAATTCACCCCTTTGAAAATGACATTTTTGAAAAACAATCTTGACTGCTGTTGAATTTGAATCAATTACCCTGAATTTTTAATTCAAATAAAACATTGGATTAATTAAATTTAGTGAAAACTCCGTCCAAATGTTCTCTATAAAATGGACAGATTTGATCACATGAATTTGATAGATTCTTATTTATGAGTTTATATATACCCTCACCAGCACCATATCTTGGATATTTGATTGATTATTCAAAATTTTAACAAAACAGCAGGTGTTTCGGTTGTGACCACATTGTTGCGGTTGTGACACCTCTTACTGAAACCTGAATTCCAGAGGTGGGACAGTACGTAAAATGCAAATAAAAGCAGAAAGCAGTGATTTGTAAATTCTCTTGTCTATATATTTAAATGAAAACAATATTTAAAAGAGTTTTACCTTAGCAACTTCATTGATTTTTGTAAATATACGCTAATTCCGAATTTGATGCCTGCAACACGTTCCAAAAAAGGGACGGGTATAAAAAAGACTGGGAAGTTTGTAGAATGTTCAAAAAACACCTGTTTGGAACATTCCACAGGTAAATAGGTGACAGGTCATGCTATCATGACTGGGTATAAAAGGAGCATCCACAAAGGCTCTGGCATTTACGAGCAAGGATGGGTTCGCCACTTTGTGAAAAACTGCATCAGCGAATAGTCCAACAGTTTAAGAACAACGTTTCTCAACACACGATTGCAAGGAATTTAGGGATTTCACCATCTACAGTCCATAATATTAGTAAAAGATTCAGAGAATCTGGAGAAAACGGGCAAGGCCGTAAACCAATATTGAATGCCCGTGACCTTCGATCCTTCAGACAGCACTACATTAAAAACGGCATGCTTTTGTAATGAATATAACCACATGGGCTCGGGAATACTTCAGAAAACCATTGTCAGTAAACACAATTTGTCGCTGCATCTACAAATGCAAGTTAAGACTCTACTACCCAAAGCGTAAGCCATATATCAACAACATCCAGAAACGCCGCCGACTTCTCTGGGCTCATCTGAGATGGAAAAGTAGAAACGTGTGCTGTGGTCTGACGAGTCCACCTTTCACATTGTTTTTGGAAATAATGGACGTTGTGTTCTCCCGACCAAAGAGGAAAAGGACCATCTCGATTGTTACCAACACAAGGTTCAAAAGCCAGCGTCTGTCATGGTATGGGGATGTGTTAGTGCCCATAGCATGGGTAACTTGCACATCTGTGAAAGCACCATTAACGCTGAAGGGTACATATGCATTTTGGAGCAATATTTGCTGCGATCTAGGCAATCACTTTTTCAGGGACATCCCTGCTTATTTCAGCAAGACAATGCCAAGCCATATTCTGCACATGTTACAACAGCATGGCTTCATCGTCAGAGAGTGTGGGTGCTAGACTGGCCCACCTGCAGTCCAGACCTGTCTCCCATTGAAAACGTGTGGCACATTATGAAGCCCAAAATATGACAATGGAGACCCCGGACTGGTGAGCAGCTGAAGTATCATATTAAGCAAGAATGGGAAACAATTCTGCTTTCAAAACTACAACAATTAGTGTTGTAGTTCCCAAAAGATTACTGAGTGTTGTTAAAAGGACAGGTGATGTAACACAAAGGTAAACATGCCCCTGTCCCAAATCTTTTGGAAGGTGTTGCAGGCATCAAATGTAGAATGAGCTGAATAAAGAATGAAATGTAGAATAAAGTTGATTAGTTAAAACATGAAATATCTTGTCTTTGTACTGTTTTCAATTGAATACAAAAAGGACTCGCAAATCCTTGCTTTCTTTTATAAGATTTAGCAAGCACATGGTTAGCAATCACTTCTCTGTGCAGATGCACCTTCCTTTTAATCAAATCTACAGTTATGAAATGAACTTTTTTTCTCTAATATGAAAACTTGGGTGTTGGGGTGTGATGTCTCTTAAAACCACAGACTAATTTTCATACTTTGAAGGACAATTATATCAAAACGCTAAAACCTAGCTACTCACCATGTGGCCTTGATTCATATGAAGGCTGTCTAATTTCTTGGTTAAAAAAAGGGGTGTGTGCCTATAAGCAGGTTCACTGCACAGACTCAAACAGTGTACGTTTCGGTTGTGACGTAAAAATTGGGGACAGCATTTTTTCGATAGGTTTTTTGAATTATAAAATTTATTACAAAATAGATTGCATTATTTGAACTTATATTTGATAAAAATTCACATGCTTTTTTTCAATGCACCAGCTTAAGGGTTGATAGTGGGGACAGCCATCTCCCAATAGGAATTTATACTCCAAAGAGTTTAAGTGTTGATTTTGGATAAATGTAACTATTATTACTGCAATTTATATCTTGGATTATATTAAAAACATAACATGATCTAATGAATTATATAGCATTGAGAGATTTTATTGGCCAATTTCTTACTTTTATCAGAGAGGGACAGCAATTTGCATGACTTTTGTAGAATGGCCCATATATATTATAATGAGCGCTGTTTACTCTGTTACGGGACAGAAGTATCTAACTGTGTCACTTCCTCATTGAAAGACTTTTGACTGAGGAATTGGCTTATACTGCTTGTCAACTTTAATACTTTTTTGGGTCGCAGATCTACTTGTCTGCTATTCGATATAACGACTCTTGACTGATAACGAAGCACAGTGCAACCAGCTGAGCTTTTCACCACTTCTATTCTACATCGATGTATTCGACACTCATTGGCGATCGGAGATTCAACAGTAGAATTATGGATTATTAGGGCCTGTATCCCGGTGTGGGACCGGAAGTTGTTTGGTGTTCCAGGTAAAAGCTCTCGGAGATGCTGCCCTCACCAGAGAAAACAAACTGATAGCCAGACATAAATCCGACGATCGGAGTCCATCGCCAGGTAAGGCAAAGGAAAATGCACAATGAAGCGTAGATGTTTAAGAGGAACGAGAGAGTTGTAAATCGGTATTAGGTAACAATAGGGCTAGCCAAGCTAACCTGCATCGGCCGGGCGGTGGGTGCCATAGCAACGGCGCAAAAGAAACATTATCCACAGCTTTTCGCAGACAATGCAATGAATGATATAGCTCGTTAGCTACTGCGGCAAGGGAGTGACAATATATGTCAATTGCAATACGATATGACTTGAATCGCTACTTGTGGTTTACAGTTCCATGTGTAAAATCCGCGAAACTGCCAGGGTGGTTTGCTGGCTAGGTTCTGTCTAGCTCGCGTGACAGATTCGGTGGTTCAGAGGCTCGAGACCAATTAGCCAGCTAGTCGTATTTATTTGTCAGTTTGTTACCTACTTCGCTAGTTAGCTGGTTAAATAGACAATAAGGGAATTATTTGTATGGACAATCCTATTTAAAAAATGGGATACGCTGTGTTTGTTGACAATAATTTTTAACTGTCTTGCCAAGTCAAGTTTCCTGTTCAAATAAGTTCAAAGTTGCTGGAGCCAGTCAGCTAACTGTTAGGTAGATTTGACATTTTCCCATCTTGACTAGCTAATTAGGTAACGTTAGCGTAACGTAACACGTAGCGTAACAGTTTATTACTTCATCATGGCTCGATCACATTCTAGCTGACCAGGTTAACAGTTAACGTTAGGCAATTGGATGAGGACATTTTCTGTCAAATAGCTTTCCTTCTGTGTTAGCTAAGTTAAGTCCCTCTTTGATTTAACTTGTCTGTTTCAGGTTACACGGTTAGAACTAAAATTAGTGTCTCAATTAGTAAAGGTATCGGCGAGGTGACGTTAAGAAATCTAACTTGTCGCTAGCAAGCCAATCAGTATTGCCATACTACAAATGCCGACCACGTTAGTGATCAGAATCTGAAGACAAGTGAGTAAAGGGAGGGAATTTTCCAGATAACTTACCTTTTTGGTAATTTTCCAAGGGAAATCACTCAAAATCACCGAGATTGTCACTCACTTTAACAATCTCATGCTTAAACAAAGCACAAAAAGTTGAAGAAAACAATAAACAAAGAAAATGTGCAGAACATGCCCAGGTCCTTTCTGGAGAGCAGGTTTCTGTGACATGTGGTACCATCACTGCCATTGCACAGCACCTTAATCTTATCAGGGGAAAGTTCTTGGAAGTTTGGCTAAATTTTTCTGCAAGGAAGGGCTGTGGGGTGCTGATGCCACCTGGGAGGCAGCCAAACACATGAATCAACCTGGTGGAAGGGGCTCTAAGTGTGAATCCATGTCTGCTGTTGCTTGATTCTCCATCAGAGGAGAACTGGCCCCCATTTGGTGGAACATACAGCAGAGTGTGCAACAAGCTGACAAACGAAAGAGTTGAAAAGCTGGTGGCTAAGACATACTTAGAATTTATGAAAAATATTGTTAACAGTATAAATTTCCAAAAATTACTCAAAAAGGGACATAACCCTGTATCCTTGCTAATCCCAGACACGTGGCATAGAGTTGCATGTATCACATGGCATAAAATGGATCATCAAATTACCTGTAGTCTTGGAGATATTGTATAGTTGTATTTAACAAAGAGGAGTGGTTTACCATTTTGGCTAAATGCAAATACAGCAACTCAGTTTGCCCCTGATTAAACCTTATTTTCCCCCTGATCTTAAACCATTAGACAGAGTCAATTCACAGTTCTCTACAATTTGGCAATCTACCGCAATCTCAATATTTAAAGGAGTGGGAATACAAAACAAATATAGTTATAACATCAATACTAAAAAAAAAAAAAAAAAAAAAAAAAGGATCTTAAAAGCATTTCTGAGAAAATTAAAAAACTACAGTGCTTTTACTATGATGAACTGAGTGTACTATATTGACCAAATGTAATGTTATTTTGTGCGGTTATTTGAATATTCTGCCAGTACACTGCCTTAGTGTACACAACAGTACAGCTGAATCTAGCGCTTCTGGCTACACTGTTACTGACTCAGATTGGTACCCATTTCTGTAGTAAGCTACTGCTGCACTTACACACTTCATTTTGTAAGTTGCTCTGAATAAGAGCATCTGCTGGATGAATGTACTGTTATTCAATTTAGTTATTGCATTACTTTTTATGTTCAGGTAAATATATTATTAGGGCCAGTAGCCTATATTTTGTTGGTGCAGGGATGTGCTGGCAATAGTAACTGCACTTGGGCTTAGGGTTGCCAACCGTCCCTTGAAATAAGGGACGATCCCTTATCAGTTCAATAAGGCTTATTGAACAGATAAGGGATCGTCCCTTATTTCAAGGGACGGTTGGCAACCCTACTTGGGCTATAAACATGTACTTTATCTAATCTCATGCCCCAATGCAAAGTTGCGTAGGATCCGTTTTGGGTTCAGATCTTTAGTTTTAGTTTTAAGAACCAGGAAATGCACATCCTAATAATGACCAGGAGGGGAGAGATCAATGGAATTTTAGTGTGGTGTGCGTGCGTGTGTGTTTGGGCATGTGTGAATTTGGAAATGTGTGTGGCTTTGTGAGATTTCCATGAGGGCGGGTGAGGTTTTTCTGGAAAATGCCTTTGTCTGTTGTTGTATCTGGGGGTTTTAAAGGTTAAGTTTCCACAAGTTTAAGTTTCCAGCAGACAGCAGCACACTTGGCTAACTCGCCGGATGCCATTTTGTCTAGGAGAAAGCACTGTCATAAACCTTAAATCAGCTCGGTAGGCATTAGGCTGATAGGTCTGCTTTCATCTCACTCATTCCATTTTATTCATTTGTTGTTGGTTTCACCCTCTCTCACTTTCTCACTCTTTCTGTGTCCCATTTCAGTTCAGTTAAGTTGGCTTTACTGATGTGACAATAATACATTCATGTTTCCAAAGCATATGCTTAAAAAAACAAATAACCAGTAATAACATTAATGAGAAAGTTGTATATCTATATAATGAAAAAGGCTTGTAAAGGTTTTTATTTTGTGTTTGTATTACTCTTGCTCTTTGTCTCCCGACCTTTCATTTATCTTTCTCCTTTCTGTCTGTTCTACTCTTCTCTCTCACCCCATCCCTCTCCTTTCTTGATTTTCACACTTTTTCCTCCCCAGTTTTCGATGCACCTCTATACTTGTTTCATCTCAGAATGAGGCCGTTTCTTGTCTTTTCGCCCCCTTGTATTTCCTGGGTGTGGGTTTAAGAGAGAGGAGGAGAGAGGGCAGCGGGGGTGTGCATTTGTGTGCTCTCACCCCTATAAGTGGCGCACGGCAGGTTCACATATGCACCAGCTCATAAGGCAGGGATTAGACAGAGGCGAAGACAAGGTCAGTTAAAAAAATAAAACTAACAGCAAACAAAAAAATAAAATAGACAAAAAACTGAGAGGCAGACAAACGAACACAAAGACAAAATCGAGGAACAATTTTAACAAAAGAAAGCAACAGAACAACTAAAAAGGGAGACAAAGGTTCACTGACTCACGAGAGAGCCGAGACAAAAGGGTTTAGATTTAAGGAGAACCAGTACCATCAGCCATGAACCGGGGTCATTTCAGCGATGTGAGTATCACCAAGCGCACTTTGATAGTGGGGTTGAGTTGTTAGACGTGAGAAGTTGATGCGTTTAATGACCTCACAGTATAACATAGGATGATTCTGAAGGTTAAAATACAGGTAACTCTTATGGAGCAAAAAAAAAAAAAAAAGCTTTGAGACAATAGAGAAAGGTATCACATGACCTCTGATTCCACATGACCTCTCTGATCCCTATGTCTGTCCATGCTTGTCTGTCCCTTAGTCAGCTGGTGTGAGAATGAATGCTGACAACTGCAATGGCCGTTCCTATGTGTCAGGTAAGAACAACACATCAACTAAAGTGTGTATGAGACTCACAGCATATTTTGATGTATTAACTGTGAGTGTTTGCTATGTGTGTCTAATTCCACATATTATGTTTCATTAACTGTGTGTGTGTGTGTGTGTGTGTGTGTGTGTGTGTGTGTGTGTGTGTGTGTGTGTGTGTGTGTGTGTGTGTGTGTGTGTGTGTGTGTTTGTAGGCAGTGGAGACTCGTCGATGGAGAGGGAGTTCTCAGGGGAATTGGGGGGGCCTACTATGAGCACTCCTAACAGTCAACACTCCTCCCCCAGCCGGTCCCTCAGTGGTCAGTATACACACACACATGCAAACTGTAATAGTTAATTACTGTACATTTACTGTTGCTTTAAGACATACAGATTAATCTGTTTACTCAAAACTGTGTCACGGTATTTAGAATTAGGCAGACTGATTCAGTCATAATCCTTGTATAATCACTGAAGTACAACATAAACTACATAAGGCATTCTCTGCTGAGCACCTGATGAGAAAATAAATAATATATTAGTAATGTATTGGCTGTCTGTGTGTCTCCCTCTGTCTCTTTATTTTTCTCTCTCTTTCTCTCTCTCTCTCTGCCTGTCCAGCAAACTCCATCAAGGTGGAGCTGTACAGCGACGATGACCCGGGCTCCGCGTCGCGACCGCAGGGGAGAGGGGGAGAGAGGGAGGAGAGGTGGAAGGAGGAGAGAGAGGAGAAGATGGAGGAGGGCCGGGAGCTGGGAGGCGGAGGAGGAGAGGGGGCTGGATACGACGAGAGGGCCAGTCCCAGGCCTTCCTCCCCGGGACCGATCCGCCTGCCCAGCGGGAAGCTGAAATGCGACGTGTGCGGGATGATCTGCATCGGACCCAACGTCCTGATGGTGCACAAGCGCAGCCACACAGGTAGGGAATTTGGCGGTGGGGAAGAGGGGCTGGTTTGGAGACTTCTGTAAGACTGCGTGTAGACTTACATTTATTTCGGCTTCGACTTAAATTATCATTCATTCAGGAATAAATTTGCCTTGTCTTCACAGCAACGAATCGGGCCATTGGTGGTTAGCAACTTAATGTGGAGAACTGAAATTGATCTGTCATCCCAGTAAAAGTGAATGAAAAATGAATATGCAGTGTTACACATGGTAATATAAAGAGGGTTCTCTTGTATTTGGAAGTTGCTTCTCTTGCATGTGTCAGTAAGTCTTGATAATGAGAGTGTCAGCTGCTAAATGAATGTAATGTAATTTTCTGGGTTAGTGGATATTTTGGCTTGAATTTGAATAGTGTAACAATCTCCTCCTTTTTGAGTTGTTAAAATAAGTTTTAAAGGGGAATTCTGGGATACCTCGTAGCTGGAAATGCACCTTTGTCCATCAGCGCTGTCTCTGCCATAGCAGTGCTGCGAGCCTGGATCTTGTTAATATAACTGCTTATTGGTTTGCATAGTGAACACACATCCATGGCAGTTTTACTTACTCACTGAGGAAATGTGGATATTTGTGCCGGATCTTCTGATGCCAAACTGTGGTCCCGCCAAAATACAGCTATTAAGGAAATATGGGTATAAACGCTTGGTTTCAGGTAGAAAATACCCTTGATTAACTAGATTGCAATTATTGTGTCAGCCATGCAAGTAACCCCCCCCATGGCTACTTGCATGGCTATGCCAGTCATTTCAATTCAATAGTGTTTGTTTTCCTCCGAGGGAGCTTTGGAACAGATCCTTCATTGTGTCACATCTTTCACAGATTTGACCATGCCAGATTTTCACTGAAGGAATGCAGTTTATACATCCTGTTCAAAAGCAGTTTACGGGTGTTTGAGCCTGCAACCTTTTTAATACGGTTCTCCCTCACTACCACTGCTGTCAATCATTAACTGAGATTTTGGATTGATTCCAGTACTGGCATGTAAAATATAAGAACTATAAGAACCTACATCCCATAGTAATTATTTTATGTGTGACATTTCACTCTCTACCTTTGTCTTGTTTAGTGTAGAGCTGAATTGTATGACAATATTTTCAGTCTATATCTCTGGCTGCAACGTGGAAAATTCCCTAAGATTTCCCTAAACATCTGGCCCATGATAAAGTTCCAGAACTTTCTCTGGAAAGTTTTCAAAAGTCTGGGGTGGCTTCCAAGCTTGTGAAAATATACGTCGGAAGTGTCAAACTCTTATACGGGAGATGTGATTGTTTTTACTCAAATTGTTAATTCATTTGTTAATTAATTCAATCCTTTATTTTAGCAGGGTTAATTTATTAAATCCTTTATTTTGTTCATTCACCTAGAGTGGCATACAAGGCCACCGTGGTTTAATTAACAAGCTCATTCAGTTGGAAGTGATTAGATTTTACATGTACATTTTAGGCATTTAGCTGACAGTCTTACACAGAGGGACTTACATTACATTATCCATAAGATGTATTCATTTGTACATTTATGTTTCCCAGAATGCAATGTGATTAATTCTTTCAGCAAAGTGTAACATCTTCATCTTTAATGTACACTTCATTTAATTTTACATGCTAAACTGAGTGTGACAGGGTGTGGATGAAGGAGAGGTGGAGTAAGAATGAACGTGGGTGAAAACCCCAGATGAATGTACTGTACTACAGGAAATTCTGCTTTTTTTGGCAAGGAAAAAACATAAAATGAAGGCATTGTAAATAAGCATGTGTTATGATGTGCGCGTGCGTGCGTGTGTGTGTGTGTGTGTGTGTGTGTGTTTGTGTGTGCCTGTGCGCGTTGGCAGGTGAACGGCCCTTCAAGTGTAACCAGTGCGGAGCCTCCTTCACTCAGAAGGGGAACCTGCTGCGCCACATTAAGCTGCACTCCGGGGAGAAGCCCTTCAAGTGCCCGTACTGCGCCTATGCCTGCCGCCGCCGGGACGCCTTGAGCGGACACCTCCGAACCCACTCCAGTGAGAGCGCGATTACTATGGGGGGGGGGTGATGGAGAATATACAGCTAGAAACAGCAGTAGGACTGTAACCAGGCTGACTCATTATACCCCTTTCCCACTGTAGAGCTGAACCAGATTTGGCTCATTATACCCCTTTCCCCACTGTAGAGCTGAACCAGACTGACTCATTATACCCCTTTCCCCACTGTAGAGCTGAACCAGACTGACTCATTATACCTCTTTCCCACTGTAGAGCTGAACCAGGCTGACTCATTATACCCCTTTCCCACTGTAGAGCTGAACCAGACTGACTCATTATACCTCTTTCCCACTGTAGAGCTGAACCAGGCTGACTCATTATACCCCTTTCCCACTGTAGAGCTGAACCAGGCTGACTCATTATACCCCTTTCCCCACTGTAGAGCTGAACCAGGCTGACTCATTATACCCCTTTCCCCACTGTAGAGCTGAACCAGGCTGACTCATTATACCCCTTTCCCACTGTAGAGCTGAACCAGGCTGACTCATTATACCCCTTTCCCACTGTAGAGCTGAACCAGACTGGCTCATTATACCCCTTTCCCACTGTAGAGCTGAACCAGACTGACTCATTTTACCCCTTTCTCACTGTAGAGCTGAACCAGGCTGGCTCATTATACCCCTTTCCCACTGTAGAGCTGAACCAGGCTGGCTCATTATACCCCTTTCCCCACTGTAGAGCTGAACCAGGCTGACTCATTATACCCCTTTCCCACTGTAGAGCTGAACCAGGCTGACTCATTATACCCCTTTCCCACTGTAGAGCTGAACCAGGCTGACTCATTATACCCCTTCCCCACTGTAGAGCTGAACCAGGCTGGCTCATTATACCCCTTTCCCACTGTAGAGCTGAACCAGGCTGACTCATTATACCCCTTTCCCACTGTAGAGCTGAACCAGGCTGACTCATTATACCCCTTTCCCACTGTAGAGCTGAACCAGGCTGACTCATTATACCCCTTTCTCACTGTAGAGCTGAACCAGGCTGGCTCATTATACCCCTTTCCCACTGTAGAGCTGAACCAGACTGGCTCATTATACCCCTTTCCCACTGTAGAGCTGAACCAGGCTGGCTCATTATACCCCTTTCCCACTGTAGAGCTGAACCAGGCTGACTCATTATACCCCTTTCTCACTGTAGAGCTGAACCAGGCTGGCTCATTATACCCCTTTCCCACTGTAGAGCTGAACCAGGCTGACTCATTATACCCCTTTCTCACTGTAGAGCTGAACCAGGCTGGCTCATTATACCCCTTTCCCACTGTAGAGCTGAACCAGACTGACTCATTATACCCCTTTCCCACTGTAGAGCTGAACCAGGCTGGCTCATTATACCCCTTTCCCACTGTAGAGCTGAACCAGGCTGGCTCATTATACCCCTTTCCCACTGTAGAGCTGAACCAGGCTGGCTCATTATACCCCAATCTCACTATTCAGCTCCAAGCTGAAATAAAGTATGTTCTGTGTGCAAACGGACAAGCAGCACACCGTTATTCAGAGAACGGTGAACCTTATAAACACCACACACCACAGACACAAACACCCCCAGCTCTCTCAAAGAGGCGACTGGTTTAATCTTCTGCTGTGAATAGGTGCTTTGTCCCTTCAGACACAAGTGAATTAGGATGACGTAGACAACAAACTAGGTGGTGGATCAGGATCACCAGGAATTCAGGGTTTGAGAAACATTCAATCAGACAATGTTTAGATCCATCCCGTGGGCTGAACGTACTGTCCCGTCAGCAGCTGGTTTAGCTTCAGTGTGTCTTCTTGTTTTCAGTTGGTCTTGGTGCTCTCCTGACAACCCTGCGTATTAAATATTAGATTTGATTGGCCGCAAATGGGGCCAGATAAGGCAGGAAATGGAGCGTTTTAAAGTTTGAGTGGGGTTGGAAGACCGCAGATGATCGGTCAGTATAGAGTCCCAACGGTAAGACATGGTTGTCCGAGGTCTTGAAAATGTGCTGAATGAGAAGTTGATTCTAAGCTCAAATCGCCCAGCTGGGTCTCTCACAGGTAGCAGAGTGCAGTTTCACCTGCCACAGTGCTGCACCACATATGAATGACATTTAAAGTTGATGAAAACAGGAAATCCTGTTGATGTTTTTAAAATAATGAAGATTTCACAGGCACCAGGTGTTACTGCCGATCATAGAGGAGAGGACCCGGAATTGGTCCCCGCGCCACAGGTATTCGCAAGAAAAGTAGCGTTTCTCAGAAAACGAGTTGCGGATTTTGGGGCGGAATGACGCCGGGGCGTCGGTTGCTCTGTTGGGCGGGGGGGGGGGGGGGGGCTTTCCTGGCCGTGGGTTAGAATTACGCAGGGAGGGCGCCGGCGAACGTCACAGGCGAGCTCCGAGCGGCCACTTCGGGGAATCGTGACGAGAGGGGAAATCTCGTTTCCGATGGAAATCGGAGAGAGGGAAAAAACAATATGACGGAGAGTCTACTGAACCAGGTCACCTCCGGAAATCCCGGAGTCAGGGCCTTTCTTTACTGTACCCTGCGTGTGTTTGACAGCTGACTTATTTATTTGTTTCATTGATGAGTGTCAGTTTATCTTGAATACGGTTTATTGAAACATAATGGGTTTTGTTAAATGGCCGTGAACTGATGATATTCACTCTGTGTGCGGTAAGAGAAAAGATGGTGTACTTTCTATTACATCTTTGGTGGTGCCTTTGCATGTATATGTGTGTATGTGTAGGAACTGGCATATTATATACACATATGTGTTTGTTTCACCCTTTTCCTCCCTTTCCTTCTCCTTCTCTCCCTCTCTCCCTCAGTGACGTCTCCCATTGTGGGAAAGCCCTATAAGTGCAGTAATTGCGGCCGCAACTACAAGCAGCAGAGCTCACTGGAGGAGCACAGAGAGCGCTGCCACAGCTACCTACAGAACCTGGAGTCCCAGAGCACCCACACACAGGGTAACGCACACGCACACATACGCACGCACGCACACACACACATACACACACACACACGCACACGCACGCGCACACACACACATACACACACCTCTTTGTTCATCCTTTTTATCATGTATCTCAAACTAAGAAACGGACACGGTTCTGGAGTTCCTTTTGAGACATCAGCATGTTCAGCGGTCTTAGTCACTGAAGCTCCTGCCAAATGTGCCCCAACAACCACACCCTCTTTTTAGCAAATAACATGGGCAACTGTGCCTGCCCATTAGCAGGCTGGGATGTTTATTTCATAATTAACTCAGGAACCACCTCTGTGTGGAAGCACCTGCTTTCAATGTATCCCTGGTTAGGTGGTATATACACAGAGTCACCCACCCAGGGTAACACATTCTGTCACACTGAGCCGTACTGAAACTGACTTCGTCCCGTACAGGAGAGGACCTGGAGCTGATGCAAGACCCTCTGATACAGCCCACCTACATCGACAGGCTGGCCAACAACATCACCAAACGCAAGAGGACCACACCCCAGAAGTTTGTGGGTGAGTACCAGCGTGTGCATAGCTGTGCTCATGATGACAATGCATTTTACAGAGCCAACAGAATTTCAGCTCTGTCGGTGGAGTAGAACCAGAGAGACCTGAGCGATGTGAAGCTGAGCGATATGAACCTCAGAGATGGACTGGTCTGCTGAATGGGTGTGAACCCACAAGATGCAACCCACAGATACAAAATGAGATTCGCCTATTTCCAGAATTGGGATACAGTAACTAAATAACAATTCTAATCATTAAATGGCTAATATTCTTAATATTGGTGTTTTCTGATGTAATTTTCAAGAAGGTTCTGAATCACCTCCATTAGCGATGTGTTCTCATCTCCACGGTTCTACGACAGAGGTCTCAGATTCGGTTCCTGGAGGGATAAAACGTGCTGCGGGCACTGCAGTCTTTGTGGAAAATGAGTTTGAGAGCCCTGTTGTACTGTACACTGTGTTTAAACATGCCCTTTCCCATGTGTTGAGTTGGTCACTAATCAGTGGTGTGTGTGTTTGTGTTCTGTGCAAAGGAGAAAAGCACATGCATCTCAACATGGCCGACACCCCTTATGAGCTGAACACCGCCCTTGACAAGGTGGGAGACACACTGGGCTCTCAGCACCAGGGGGTGGACTCCGCCTACTTTGCAGGAGTTGGAGGGGAGTACTTCAGTGGACAAGGTGGTGGCAGTGGGGGCCCAGAACCCCATCGGTCGCTCCGGTTACCCCACCCCCATGCGGTTACCTGCCTGTCTGAACTTACCCCCGTCATGAGCTCCATCTATGGCCAGCTGGGGTCCCTGGGACCGCGGGGAGACTGCACCGGGGGCGGGGCCAACATGGGAGGCGTGGCCTCAGGGTTAGGCGGTCGGGAGGCGGGAGAGGGCCACGAGGACTTGCCCGCCCTGGGCCGCAGCCGTGCCCCGTCTCCCAGCAACAGTTGCCAGGGCTCCACGGATAGCGAAAGCATAGTGGAGGAGCAGTGCGCTGTGGTTGTCGCCGTCGGCAACTCCAACCACCACCACCACCTGCCCCTTCCTCCTCCTCCTCCTCCTCCTCCTCCTCCTCCTCCCCCTCCTCCGCCGCAGCAGCTGCAGCAACGCAGTCGGGACAGGCACAGCCCGGCCCCCGCCAAAGAGAGGGACTGGGGGGAGCCGGAGAGGGACAAGGCGCCCCCAGCGGCAGCCCCCCCGGGGTCGCCGGGCTCCTGGGGGCCGTTGCGTTTGGTGGACGCCGAGGACCAGCCAGTGCGGTGCTACCGCTGTGAGCACTGCCGCATCCTCTTCCTGGACCACGTCATGTTCACCATACACATGGGCTGCCACGGCTTCCGCCAGCCCTTCGAGTGCAACATCTGCGGCCACCGCAGCCTGGACCGCTACGAGTTCTCCTCCCACATCGTGCGCGGGGAGCACACGGTGGGCTGAGGGTGTGGTGAAGAGGTGAAGGGTGGGGGTATACGCATAGACAAGTTTGTGTTTCTTTGAGATAAGGATGAGTCCTAGGTTATTAAAATAGGGTTAAGACAGACCGCGACTGTATATCCGCTTACTATTGCCGCCAAACCGGGAAGTAAACTTGCAGTGTGAGTAGAGCTAAGTGGAGCCGCTTAGTTCTGGTATATATTTGTCTCAGTCTGTCGTAACCCTGTTTTAAGAATCGAGAGACGATTGGGGTTTGGTCTGCACCAGAGTCAGGGAGGTAGATAGGCGTTGTGCTAAGTGTTGACTGTTACCTTTTGCAGTATCAACTGTTAAGAGGCTAACTGAGGGACAGGTACAACTTCACCTCCATGTTTTTTCCGGATGGAGGTGCACACCACCGCCCCCGCCCCCCCCCCACAAAAAACTATTTTGTTTTGGTAAAGCACAACTATTTCGCCTTAGAAGTGCCTTGCTCCTTTGTGGTTGACCTTTAACCTTTAAAGTTGTGGAAAAATTGTATAAATAGTGCTGCTGTTGGAGCCCCATTGTGCGGGGACTGGCTGGGAGGCTTCGGTCAGAGGTTAGGGCTTCTTTAGGCCTGGGGGGTCAGGGGTCAGGGTTGGGGGGTCATAACTATGCACTGGCCAGGCAGAAGCACAGATTAATCAGACAGTTGTTTCTGTGCTGTTGGCATCGAAAGCTCAGTTTCTCTACTGTTGAAGCTGAAACATTCCAAATTAATACATCTTACTGTATGCATAGTCATGATGAGGCACAGTCAAGGACCAAACCAGTGGCAATGGATGTTCTCTCCTTGGACATGCCCCATCATATTCAAGAACTGTAAAGAACATAGAAATTGAATTGACCATTTTGTTACTATAGAGAATCCCTAGTTGGAGAGGAGCGGACACATACCTTGCCTTAATAGGAGTTACAGAATATTGATTTCAGCCAGCGTTGCACATTTACCACATAAACATAAATGCAGTTCCTGCTCTTTGGGCATGAATAATAATTATTATTAGAATATGTTGTTTCTGCTGGTTGGTTCTTTCATCCAATCATGTCATTTTAATAATATTTTAGGCTTTCCAATGTTTTCCACAGGGTGAGTCTGGCAATGTTAATTTTGTGATTTTGTAACAGGTGTGTGTGTATCACTTTAACGATTACTTGGAGCGTGTAGTCCCTCATGGTCGTGGTCGGCATTGAAACTGGCAGTCGGCCTTGTTGGCCTTGGCTGTAATTCTCTCACTGCAGGTCAATGGGTAGCTTTAAAGCACTGGTGCAGATCAGATTAGACCCATCTCAACAGATTGGGGCATTTATTTATTAATTTTTTTGGGGGGGGGCGGGGGGGGATGACCTCTGTGGATTGCACTTTCTAATATTTCTCATCTATGTTGTTTTTTTGTTTTTTTTTGGGGGGGGGGGGGGGGTGTAAACTGATAAACGCTTTAGGGTACGGGTGTGATGATAGAGCTTTTTTTTTCTTTTTTTTGGAAGGGGTGCAGGCGAGACTCATTTTCTCCCTTTTGCACTGATTTATGACAAGTTGCTATTAAAAAATGAACTAAATTTAAAACAGCCGTTACAAGAGTACGAGGAGCAGCAGGTGGGTTTTGAAAGGTCAAAAAATAGAATACCCTGGTTTTGCTCTGTAAAGCTGTACATGGTTGTTACAGCAACAGAAGAGAGGAGAAGTGGGTGGGTGGCTGTTTTGTTACCTCTACGGTTGTTTTTGTGTTCAAACTGGTTTATTTACTTTCTGCACTTGAGTACTGCACTTCTGAGCACTGGCACTAAAGCCATGCCTTGGCTGTGTGACTGCGGTACTGGCCATTGCAACCTCCATCACCTCTCTTTTGCAAGAACCTAGCCCACAGTCTTTCGGTCCAAGTTGATTCACACATGGTGTAGAAACAATTACTTGCTGTGGACACGTGGGTAATGTAGTTCTTGGAAGTTCTACTGTTACAGTCTGTGCCTATATAAAGTCCCTATTTTCTAATGTACATTGTTATGGCTTTAAAATGTGATTTTATCAAAAAGGGGAAATGGCATGTTTCATATAGTGAAGGGCATTTTTGGCACATATGATGTTTGATGGAAAACGTTGCAGTAGCACTTTAATTGCAAAAGGAATCCTTTTAAAAATGTAAAACAATAGTCACATAAAGGAAGGAAAACATGAGCACTAAAAATTTATTAAATGAATATCAAAGATTTTTTTAAGGCTACTAGGCTAGTGTGCTACCAGCTGTGAAGTAAAATGATGGTAATGAAAGAGAAGATGGCTGTGTGTGTGTGTGTGTGTGTGTGTGTGTGTGTGTGTGTGTGTGTGTGTGTGTGTGTGTGTGTGTGTGTGTGTGTGTGTGTGTGTGTGTGTGTGTGTGTGTGTGTGTGTGTGTGTGTGTGTGTGTGTGTGTGTGTGTGTCAGTTGGCCTTGGTGAATGTAAACCACCTTTTCCTTGCTATACCAGTGCAGTAATTTACATAGTAGACAAGCTGTTGTTCCTTTTTAAAACAAAAGATGCATTTGGAACTTGGAAGGTCCTTTTAAAAATGTTTTTAGAAAATGTACGATTCATTTGTTTGATTAAATAAAGGAATGGTTGAGTGACCAAATATGGATCAGAGTTGAAGGGTGGGAGCACAGCTGAAAGAAAAACTCCCTATTATAAAAATTAATTATATATATATATACATACATATGCACAATTGCAATGTGTGTGTGTTGATAAGTATAGTTATATTAAATATAAATGCACTTGGCTGATATAACAAAGATGTATGTGTAAGAGATTAACCCAGCTGTATGTGCGTGTGCATGGCATGTGCGTGTGCATGTGGAAGACTTCAGGAGACTGAATTGGTTCACATGGATGGACAGTGGAGTGGGCTGGGGGTGCGGGGAAATTTGGCTTCGTTCTTGCAGCAGATAACCCCTGTTCGCTTACCCTCATCCTGTGTTCTGTACTTTTCTTTCTCTTTTCTTTTGGTTTGTGTGCTTTTTTGTTGTTGTATTTTCGATTTGGAGTTTATTCAAGTCCCAAGAAATGGTTTTATATGTACTGTGAGGCAAGACCCAACAAGCCGCGTTTGAATGGGAAAGAGGGGATTTTAGCATTTAGCATCACTGGGATTTATCACAAGTTCCACATATTTTATTATTCTGTGAGAGAGCAGAATTATGACCGAGAAAGAAGTCTTTACCTCAGATTTGTAATACGTATACAACTGCCTCAAGTTTTTGGAAAAGAGGCGTGGTTCCTGGAAGGTGTCATTTCCTTTTGTTCTTAAGGAAGAGTGTATCCCAGTTGTCTGTTCATAGTTTTTCATGTCTTATAAATTAAATAAAGTAATATTTGTTGTAAAAAAAATTTAAAAAAGACAAGATCTTTTTTTTTTTTTTTTGATTTGACAGGAGTATGGTGTAGGTTTTTGCACTTAATTATTGTGGTAAACCTCAGTTGTTTTAAAAATGTGTATCTGATCAGACCTAAACATTAAAAGATATACAAGAATGACATGCAGGTGCAGAAAATGGCCATATAGATAAGAACACATTTTGGCAGTACAAATAAATAATAAAGTGCTACATTTTAAGCTAACAAGACAGTAATTTAGTCTTATCATGATACATGCTTATTTGTATAATTTTTTTCTCATTGTTACCATGCCTTTAGTAACAAACTATAAACACATTCATCCAATTCAAACCTAACTTGAGACCCAAAATCGAATTACCACAAACTCAATCAAGTTTGTATGCAAGCACACCTTGCTCCTTCTATAGGAATACACAGATTTTAGTCAGATTTATACAATTTTATTTTCAATAGCCTCATAGATGGATTATTGATGAATAAATATAACTGAATTTCAGCCTAACTTTCGTAATGTTTAATTTAATGCCAATAATGAGCTCTGACCTAACACAACTGCATTCATTATTGTATGGTAGGCCAGGGGATCCAAAATCGGATCCCAAGTCCTAGGATGTCCCCAGCAAGATATTTCCCTTTTATTTACATTTAATAAAAATGACATATGTTAGCCTTCCAGGTAAAAACTAGCTTACAGTAAATGCTTGGTTTGCACCGTCTAATTTACTTTATTGTAAATGCATGCATGATATAGTACTACACAAATTTTAGACCTGCTTCCATGTACAAGTGTGGCAAGATAGCCACAGCATTGCAGCATTGTGGGTGTTGCATAAAGTCAACAGGTAATCATTTTAATTTACTTAGGTGGGGGCTGAGCCACATGGGGAGGCCATTCTAACTGGTCTGGAGATTACATTTTGAGAATCAAAAAATATTAATGGTGCAGTGAGGTGTTCAATTTCAAGTCAAGTTCTTGTTAAGGGGGGAAGGTCCAGGAACACAAATTTCCCAGTTTATTAAAGCATGACTAAACCCTGTTTTTTCCCCATCCACTGGCAAAACAAACTTTATTGCATTGCTGACCACTTACAGTTGGTACGTGTGACATAACTACCCAAAAGCACCAATTCAATTGGTCCAGACAACTTCAGTGCAATCTGTAATTTTCAATATGAAAAGGGAGAACTACAAATTGTTTTAGTTTTTTTAAGTGTTAAGTCACGCTTTATGCTTCAAAGGTACCCCATAACTAATGGGTAAGATTTTTAAATTATTATTTATAAAGGCACAAACACCACATACTGCAAATGTATTCCATTGAATATAAATGGGTCATATTATAGGTATATACAGGTTCAATTTATATTAAACAAGTCGTTTATCTAAACCTGTTATTTGGAAGTGAAAACCAGTGTGAAAGTTGAAATTTATCAGCCTAAATTAAAATATATTTTGTTACATGCACTTTGAACTTGCAGAATTTATCTACCATGCTTAACTACTCTGCGCTGACGAAAATCTATTGTTTAAAGTGGTGTGTGGCTCACATTTATAAGCTAGTGGAAAATCCAAATCCAAAAACCTGTTGCAATGGCTGATTATTCATCAGGCTATTATGAGGATGTTGTGTCTCTTCACTTTGATAGCCTCCCATATTTATTTGAACCAGAATACACGGACAAAGAGCTACATCAAACTGAAGAGGATAGAAGGAGAACAGAGAGGCTGAGACAGAAAGGCAAGACGCAGAGTATTCCGTGTATTCCGGTTGGTCAATTAATTTAAACTTTCACACTGGTTTTCACTTCCAAATAACAGGTTTGGATAAACTGGACTTGTTTGAAGTAAATTGAACCTGTATTATTATGTCCCGTTGGACTCCATTGTAAAGCCGAGGGGAGCCGTTCTTTGGGCGACCAAATCTCGAAAAAGAAAGATGTGACAACATTATCATTTGTACCGATCATCATGGTGGAAATATTTTTCTTAAAAATAGGTCCAAGTCAAAAACAAAAAACAGAATTACCCTTTAATAGTTACCTGGGTTCATTTCTGCACCTCCCATTACCCATAGTCCCCCTTTTTTTCTCCCCCTAGTGTTTAATAGTAATTTTGTTGCACACACACATGCATAGATGATACAGCTTTGTGGAAAGGCCAACTCTTGCACTTCTATAATAATATCTGGAGCTGTATGAGAAATGCAAAATGTAATTTGTACTAATTTCCCATCCACACCCCAGAAATGCAGACACCTAGTCTGCATGCTACCACAAACGACACGGTACAGCAAGATGTCTCCAAATAGTTTTTATTTTTGATATAGAATAAAAATGTACACCATTTCCTTGGTGGTCCACGTCACATGGATTTGGGGGGAGCTCTTGGGCCTGCACCCTGTTACAAAAAAAGGGAGGAAAAAGTCAGCATTTTTTTTGTGATCTATGATTGTGACTCAATATAGCTAGCTCACAGAAACCTGACCCTGTTTCTATCTCATTAGCTCCAAAACAATCTGTGGTATACAGCTGATTTTACATTTACACTCTTGTCCAGAGCAACCAGCAACTTAGTGCAAGCAAGCAATAAGATTTTCATTTTGAAGCCTTCCAATCGTCCAATTCAGTGGACACTGAAAACCCTCATATCCCCAACTGCTTTAAGCTCCTTAAAAATTGTGTGAGGATACTTTTCACATTTCAGTTTTCAAGTCCACTACACTTAGGGGACAGGAGAGTTGTGTCCGAATACGACCCATTGTCCCCTGTCCACTCAGACCCCAGTCTACTATGTGCCCTGTCCCCTCACTTTGCAAGCAGTGTGCAAAAGAAATCCCGCAAAACTCTTTCCAAACTAGTGAGGAAGTAGTTCATAGTATTGATTTCAAATTTTTTATTTTTTATTGAGAATATCAATCAGTTAACATATGACGATTGTTACAAAGTGTAGATTATGAATGAATATAGAATTAACAAAAATAAAAAAGAGTAGTTTGTAATATGAACCTATCTTGTACCACAGATATGCATATATGCTCTATGTCTTTTACATTTTTACTTCCGGGTTACTGAAATTGTACCGTTCTGAGGGGTTCATCCTGGTATTTTAAGTGCCCCCATTTGTGAGAAAAAGTCGCCCACTCAAAAGCTTTTTGACGAAGTGGACTCAAATACGCGCCCTCAAAAGGGTGTAGGGGTTGTATTCGGACACGGCCTTAGGCTTCACAGACCTCAAAATGGGTGGAGCCATTACAATGTCCATCACTGGTTTGCACTAACCAGTCAAGGTGTTGCTCTCCAAATGCACCAGTTGCTTCATATTAGAGATTCCTGTCACTGATAGAATGTAAGGGTTCCACCCTTTTTGGTATTTGTGAAGCCTCAGTATCCTACTGCTCCTGTAAATGTGTCACTCTGCAGGTTTTTCACATTCTTAGCTCAATTCAACTTTGTTTTCTTCATTCAAGTCTGTAAAGATTATCCATCACACTCACTCAACTTCAAATCACTGGATACAGCTTCTTGGTATGCTCAACCATTGCTTGCACTCAAAAGATAAATATATTTTTATATATTTATATATTTTTTTTTAATTTATATTTTTTTATTTATTTAACCCTCGTATTATGTTCCGGGTCAATTTGACCTGATTCAATGTTTGACGTCTTTTAAAAACCAGTTAACCTTATTTTTTCATCTTGACACTGTATGATTTTTCCTAATTTGTTGGGATTAAATAGTAAACACACAATAAACATAATGCTATATTTTTTAAAGTCCTATACCAACTTTGTATAAAAGGTGTTGTGTGGCGGCACTTGTGGGGTAGCTGTATAAAATGTAAGAAAATACACAACCTTTATTAGTTTTTAACTCTGATTTTTTGTGGGTAATTCTGGTGGCACTTCCCCACATAGGTTTTGAAATTCACAAATGTTCAGTGCCTCAGGCTCTAAAATGAGATGTTTCATCACAGATTTTTAATACTTAGGGATAAAAGGCTAGTCATTTGGGAGACACACAAAATGTGATACAAAAAGTGTCAAAATTTTTCTATTACAATAGTTTTGAGTCAGTTTACACTTTTGGGGTCAATTTGACCCCAAACATAAATGGCATCATAAACTGTAAACATAATACAAGGGTTACCATTTTTCAAGCACACTATAAACTACTCTGAGCAAAACATCTTAGAATTTGCATTTACTCCTTTGTGCTTTAATAATTGTAAAACATTAATTTAAAAAAATAATAATTTTTTTAGCTTCGAGTGTGAAACATTTTTTATTCATTGAAGAAAAGCCATGTTTAATTTTAAGACAAAGAGTCATTTCTCAATTAATTTCGCAACTCAATTTCACTGCATTCAAGACAGCGGGTACCCTCCTCCCCAAAACCTCGTTCCACCCTTGGCCTAAACATCCTGAAGGCAGAAAGGGTGACCATGGGCAGGAAGAGGCTTGGGAGTTACAGCATCTCCTCATTACCATGAACGCGGTCACTCTGGGGTCGACTTACACTGGGTCTGAAGCGGGCGGGCGGGGTGCGGTCCTTGCGGGCCTCCCGGGATCGGTTCCTCACCACCTTGCTGTGGATGGCACAGCTGACGCAGTAATGCAGCTTCACGTACAACTTGGGCAGAAGGTATGCTGTGTACAGAGGGGAGAGCGAGGGATGGAAAGAGATGATTGATTATAATAAAAGCTTTGGCGAACAACCATCTATTCTACCTCAAAGGGACAGGGATTAGCTCACAAGACTATCAAGGGAATCAGAAAGTAAATGCTTCAAAGTATTTAATGCCTGTGACCCAATGGGAATGGCTTTGTAATATAAAATGGGCTTGCCGCATGTGTTTATTTTAAATTTAAAAAACTTAGACTTAATTCTCATTACCAGAGGCGGTCCTCTTGAGCAGCAGTAGAGGATGCAAGTTACATTACATTATATTACAGGCATTTAGCAGCACTCTTGTCCAGATTGATGTACACAACTTTTTTTCTCTTTTACATAGTATCCATTTACAAAGCTGGATATGTACTGAAACACATTTAGGTCAAAGGGTACAATGCCAGTATCCAACGACACTGCAACCTTTAGGTAACAAGTGCTGTTCCTACCCATTATACTACACTGCCGTCCAAGTGTGAAACTAAGACCCCGTTAACAGTAACATATAATAATAATAATAATAATAATAATAACCAGTTCTATAATACTAATCACCAGTCCTATAATTCTGTTCAGCATTATGGCTCCCACAACCTTTGAGATAGCCTGATATATTGAAATATTCCCTTTCACATTACCAAGATCAACACAACAAACACCCAGGACAGGAGTCAATTCTGACAACTTGCTTCTGAAATATATATATATATGGATAAAAAATAATCAACTAGGCACATTCCAAGTCAAATAATTTGCTAAAATGTTCAATTTGGTTGAAAATGATTACCTAGAAAATAACTGATCAGATAAATAATGCGCTGAGGCACTTTAAAATGCAGAACACAAATGAGAAGACTAGGCAGTACCGAGACTGGCTATTCATAAAAACACAAATTTCACACCATGTCACGTTAAATAAGTGCCATTGTTTTGCATTTCATTGTTAATCACAATGCATCAAGGGTAGACAGGTAGATATCTTTGCTGCTACTCACAATCGAAGACGCTGGCTTCGGAGATATCCCTGACTGCAGCCGCCTCCACGATGTTCCGGATGACGAATTTCTTAATTGCCTTGTCCTTGGGAACACAGCGGGCGCAGTTGGTACAGCGGATGGCCTGGACGTGTCCTCGTCCCTTCTTGGCACGACCGTGGTTCCTTCTCTTCAGGGTCTGCGAACAGAGGCGAACTTTACTACTATGTCCACAGTCAGCAAACCACTTACAGCCCAGCACAAAAAGGTAAACTTGATTGCAACTACCGACTCACCCCAAAACTTTCTTACGTCTTATATGACGTTAACTTACACATTCATTGTCACAAAATTGGCTAACTTGCACTAGCCCTTTCCATCAAAACGGTTTCTAGATAACTCTATTCTCGATCTCAATTGGACCAAGAGTAAGCTCACCAGAGATCCAACTTAATTACATTAGATCGCTAAGCTACGGCAAGCTATGTGTAGGTACATGTCTGGTAATGTTCGATATTTTGCTAACGTTAGCTCACTAAACTAACCACTCCAAGCTTGTGTATTCGCGGCATTCGCACTTTACCGCGTTATAGGGCCATTAATTCATCATTTTAATTGGTAGAAAGAACAAAAAGTGGCCAGACGTGTGTATACAACTGGGGTTTTAACAGTATATTTGTGTTTAAACTGGAAAATGTGTATTAGATCCACGCTCAAATCCAGCTCGCACTCACCATCTTGGCTACTGCGGCTGCCAGAAAGACCGGAAATTGTCGCACTTCAAATTTTTGTGGCTCTTCCGCCGACAGGAAGTAACCAGTTGTGTACACCAGTGGTTCTCAACCCTGGTCCTGGAGTACCCCTGTGTATGCTGGTTTTCGTTCCAACCACAATTGAACGCCAGAATTTTAACAAGCTGTTAATTTTTCTTAATTAAAATTCCCATGTTCATTATGCATTTATATTGCAAACCATTAAGAGGTAACAACTGAGGTGAATAGGCTCCTAATTAGGTAATTGAACACAAGTTTAAGTTCCTTCATAATTATTTTCCTTAAACTTGTTAACACAATTCAGGTTTGGCTCGTTATATCATTTGCTTTGCCTTTGAATTCTTCATTTTTTTGCAAACGGTTAGTTTTAGTGGCCATGTGTCCACAATTTCACCCATTATGAGCCTATTGATTCACCTCAGTCTTTAATTTGATCAGTTAAAACAGTTTTTACCTCTTTTTAATTGTTTACAAAACAGCACAATGTGAATATTGGACTTGTATTCTTCATGGCATGCATAGCTTTTGCTAATATAATGTGGCTTAAGAGGGTAAATAATCCCTCTAAACATTAATAACAGCTAATATTTTTTTAAATCTAATTAACGGCTTGTTAAAATTCTGGTATTGCAATTGTGGTTGGACCGGAAACCAGCATACACAGGGGTACTCCAGGACCAGGGTTGAGAACCACTGGGACACCATACAAACCACAGAACTGTAGTTCTGCGATACAAACGTAACCGAACAAATTCATTAGAATTACCAGAATGTGGAAAAAAATCAGAAGTAAACGAATAAAAAAATCATCTCGGAAGGAAAAGGGGGCATGGACTAATGTACTGCATGGATCTAGCATCGTGCATAACGTGGAATCGAACGCCAATCAGTGTCTGAATGAAGTCAATGAACCTCTTTCAGTTTTATGACCCCCATCCGAAAACAGTAGGTGGCGGTGTCTTTGACATAAATAAAATTTACTAAGGAAGACAGTTAAACATACTCTGCTTTTCTCAACTAGTGCAATTTCCAAATGAGGCACATGCATAATTTTGTGTGTGTGTGCGTGCCAGCTTGCCTACCTAAGTGTGTGTTTGTGCATGCATGCATGCATGTGCACATTTGCTTTTGCTCTCCTAATTGCACATTTGTCAGGAAAGTGCACTTACTTTGTCACTTTCCATTATCAAGTTATGCATGATAAAATTAACTGTGTTCTGTGTGAATTTGTACCTGGATACTATTTTAGATAATCAATTGCCACAAAGATATGTGGTGTCCTAAATTGAGGCACTTGGTTAAAACAAGCCCACCATAAATTCCACACAAGGTAATGATAACACAGTAACACCAAGCATGCTTGACACAGTGGTGTTACTGCACTCAACTGCCCCAAGCATATATTGTGGAAAATCAGCCATTGAGCTGTAAACCTCAAACCAACAGGAAGGAGCTATTACTTGCAGGCTCATTATATTTTTAAGGGCTGGACATTACATCATGTAAGCGGTACTGGTGAAACACACTGGACAGTTTCATCATAAACAATGGATGCAATTCAACATTTTTATTTGTTCCAGTTCCATTAAAAGCTCTTATTGGGACTTTTTTTCATAACCTAATCTTTGCATCCAATTAAATTCTAATTTATGTCAGGAGCTCAAACATTTAATACAGCATAGATTTTGTGTGCTGACACATAATGTAGTCCACAATTTTGAGGTTTTAAAATAAGTAAATTGTGCTTGTAGCACACTTTTCTCTTTTGTGGCCTGTTTTGCAGTGACATGCTGCTTGTTCATATTAACACACGTATTTCCACTGAAATTTCTTCTGCTTTTTTAAAACCAGAACATGTCAAAATATCTAACAAAATTGTTTCAATAGCCAGCCTTACAAACTAGCTGGTTTTGGAAGTCATTGCAGATAGGTCTGTTAATAATTGAATAAACGGGAGCTGGTTCTGGCAGTCCCGTGTCTCATCATCTTTAACTTAAAAGGCTTTTAAAAACACACAATACCCATTCACACAGGTGAGATGTTTACTGAGATAAGCTTCTGGTTCCTGGCTACAGTAGTAATCTCATGCCTGGGATGTGAACCTCCAGATGAAACCTGTTGGTTCATTGTGCCACCCCCCCCTTCTCTGTGCCGTCATGGCAACCCTCCTGATGCTGGACTGCCACAGTGCACTTGTCCAAGAGTCCCTTTTGTTTTTTATTTTTTCTCACACACAATGAACCACATTATGTACTCAAAAAGGACATAATGAAAACAAACACACACACACACACACACACACACACACACACACACACACACACAAAAACACACAATTACCCACATGGGACACGCATATTGTTTTTTGTTTTCTTTTTAAATCTATTTTTATTTCTTCTTTAACTTGCTCTTCTTGTCCTTTGCTCGTTTGTTGGGCCGCTGGGCGCTGGCCTTGTTGTAGAGATAGAGCCCCACCAGACCCAACAGGGTGGGCACCAGGGCCAGGCAAACCAGAGGCAGGACATCATTCACCATCCTTTGCCAGGGAGTCTGCTTGGTGAGGGACACTACCTCCACCTCAAACTCCAGTGTGGAATCACCTGGGGGGCGAGTGGAGAGTGGTCATTTCTTACCTTTTTTCAATCAAAAATTGACTCAATCTACCACCAGCTCCTCCCCACCCCTCCCCCCTTGGATTAACGATCCCTATGAGTTCCCCACCCATTTTTCTGTTTTCCAACCTGTTGATGAGTCATATGTCACCAACATCATCTCCAAATCAAAATCCTCCACATGCCAACTGGACCCGCTCCCCACTACCCTAGTCAAAGCATGCCTACCTGTTCTCTGTCCCTTAATAACTAACATGAAAAACACATCCCTCGCCACTGGAACTTTACCGCCCACTCTCAAGGTTGCTGCTGCCACCCCCATCCTCAAGAAACCTGGCTCTGACCCTAATGACCTCAATAACTTCCGCCCTATCTCCAACCTCCCTTTTCTTTCCAAAACCCTCGAACGTGTTGTTGCTGCACAGCTTCAATCTCATCTGGACTCAAACCACCTCCTTGAACCACTCCAATCTGGCTTCCGCTCCCTACATGGTACTGAAACTGCCCTGGTCAAAATTACCAATGATCTCCTCTATGCTGCTGACTCTGGACTCCTCACTATCCTCATCCTACTCGACCTCAGCTCAGCATTTGACACCATCTCCCACACGCTGCTACTGGAAAGACTATCTTCTATTGGCATCATCGACACAGCTCTCCTTTGGTTCACTTCCTATCTCAGTAACAGACAACAATTCATCGCCCTAAAAACCCACCGGTCCAACCACGCCCCCGTCACCCATGGTGTCCCACAGGGATCAGTTTTAGGCCCCATCTTGTTCATCATTTACCTCCTCCCCCTTGAACGAATCATGAGACGCCACAACATTAACTTCCACTGCTACGCCGATGACACTCAACTTTACATCTCCACCAACCCCTCTGCCACTGGACCTCCCCATGAACTGTATTCTGGACATTGAAAACTGGATGAACCAAAACTTTCTCAAACTAAATGGCAATAAGACAGAAATTCTACTCATCGGCACCAAATCCACACTCGCCAAATCCCATAATCCCAATATTACCATTGATGGCACAACAGTCCCCCTCTCCTCCCATGTAAAAAGCCCCGGTGTTATCCTGGACACTACCCTCTCATTTGAACCCTCTCATTTGAACCCTATCTGAACTCCATCACCCGAACTGCCTACTTCCACCTCCGTAACATTTCCAGACTCCGCCCCTCACTGTCCCAGTCCAGCACCAAAACACTTGTCCATGCCCTGGTCACCTCTCGTCTAGATTATTGTAACTCCATCCTCTCTGGTGTCCCCTCCAAACTGCTCAATAAGCTCCAAATGGTCCAGAACTCCGCTGCCCGCATCACTACCCTCTCCCCATCCTGCGACCACATCACCCGTCCTCAGAAACTTACATTGGCTCCCTGCCCAATTCCGCATCAAATACAAGGTTCTCCTCCTCACGTTCAAGGCACTCCATGGATTGGCTCCCTCACAGATCTCCTCCTGAATTACAACCCTTCCCGATCCCTGAACTCATCCTCTGCTGGTCTCCTCACCACCCCCCATTTCTGTCTCTCCACCATTGGTTCCCGGGCCTTCAGCCGCACGGCCCCCCAACTTTGGAATGCTCTCCCCCCAACATCCGGCTTCTGAACTCATTCCATCACTTCAAAAGCCAGCTCAAAACGCATGTTTACCCTAGCATATTCATAGTCTCTGACCCAATCCCTGCACAACACCACACCCCGCCCCTCTGAACTACACCCGTTTTCTCCCTTTCCTTTCTCATCCTATGTCCCTCCCTCCCACATTTTATTCTGCTCTGTGTGATCTTTCCCCTTACTTTATTTATTTATTTTTGTTTATTTCCCCCCCCCTCTACTCTGTAATGTGTCCTTGAGTTTCTTGAAAGGCGTAGATAAATAAAATTTATTATTATTATTATTAATGTCCATGGTCTGGCAAAGAATGCACACCCAAGTTTTATAGCCAGGTGTCATCTCAATGCAGTCCTCAAGCTGACAATGCATGAATTCTATTAGATAAGTTACCATTACCACCATTTAAACATTATATACCTTAATTTAGGTATGTGGTGATGAAGGCATATGAATGGTAAATATTTAATAAAACGCATTGATAACTGAACTGGATGACTGTAGTTTTCTTGTCTATGTGAGCATACCAAGGAATGTGCAAGATGACAGCACGTTGGCATCACACACTCAGGCTTCTCGTCAAAAAAGAGCCTTTGTGCATAAACGTGTTGGAGGCTTTATGAGGGTGAGTACTGAGGGTCATACAGTATTGGCATGCTACTCTCCAAGCTAGCAATTAATCACAAGTCAACTACAGTTTCAGCTGCCGAACTTGTATGATAAACATCTACGCCAGGACTGTTTGTATATCTACAATTGTTTCTATCTGTTTACACCTCATAATACATGGAGTAGATATGGGCATTCTGTGGACTTGTAGAGTAATATAGCACCATAAGCACACACACATAAAATTCCTGCCAATTGATTGACGTTTAGGATTGTTATGTAATTATTCTATTTTCTACCGGTATTACCAGATTAGTCAAATAACCAGCTGCCTTTAGGTCAGAAATGTCTGTATAGCATGTTTGTACCATTTGGAACAGTTAGTGTGAAGGTTCCTTGAAAAACTAGTCTGGGGTAATTGGTATGTGGCGCAAGAGCGTACAGACAAGACTAAAACCCAACGACAGGAATTTGCCTTTACATCCATGTTAACTGCAGAATGTGTCATGGGTGTCCCCAAGGGAACTTGAAAAAATCTAAACGTAAAGCCTTTCATGTCTCTCTGGGCTTAAAAAACCATGATTTGCATCATTACCTGCCTGGAAAACTTTACTACTGAACAAATCTTTTCTTGTGTTGCAAAAGCACATGGAAAAAAAGTGCTGGAGTGAACATAGCCACCAGTTTGTATGGCGTGGAAGTACATAAATGTTGCATTAGATTTCCCCCCTCTTTCTGTACCTCAGCTCAGTTTCGCAAACATACCAGGCTTAGCCCATGGGCACTCTCCGTTAGATCCTATTCACACCTATTGTATACACCGCCGAGGCAGTCACAAAGCCTGGCGTTTCTGTCAACGACCTCATTTAGCAATGAATTATTTAAAAGCGGCCGTTTCGGTTTGCCAGCCTGTCGACTGTGTGTCTGGCCGACCCCCTTGCCCTTACAGTCAATTATGGGCCCACAGCAGAGGTGGTAAATTCCACAGTCCATCTTTTCTGAATGGTCTGTAGACTCTGAGCCCTAGCATGAGCCTGAGGTTACCTGGGATGGTCGGAGGGTAGCCACGCTTTCCGTAAGCCAGGTGAGCTGGGATGGTGGCCTTGATTTTTTGTCTGGGAGACCGATCGGAGAGAAAAAAAAGTTATGGCCAAATACCGAAGAAATCTATATCAAGCAATTTTTTATCATGTTTCCCAAAGAATGCACATGTAGTACACTTGGCAGTTCTGAAGGAGAAAATGATATCCCGGATCCTCATGTCTACTCTGCATCCATAGATTTGATGCTTGTGATTCGCCATGTGAAAGGTGAATATGGTAACGACTAATCAATCCATTATAACACAGTTGTTAAGGAAGGCATTGCACTAAGGCGCATGCAACTAGTTAATTTTCAGGCTCATCGCTGTTTATGTACTGTGGCCACCAAGGTTGCAGTTTCGGAGGTGTGCAAATTGTTGTGAGACTTACTTTATTGTCCTTTAAGAACTTACCCTAGACATACTCCCAGCAAGCTCTGCTCCAGCCCTGTAAAGAGAGAGGACACAATCATCCCATCAATACTGGGCACGCTCGATTAGGGGTTCCCGATCAGTAGGTGATGTACTGGCTGGGCGGTACAGGAATGGTCTCAACCATTCATGTGAATCAGTGGCCTATCTGTTTGAAAGAGATTACATTACATTACAGGCATTTAGCAGACGCTCTTATCCAGAGCGACTTACACAACCAGAGCAACTTACACAACTTCTTATTACATCTTATTACATTTATCCATTCATATATACTGAAGCAATTCAGGTTAAGTACCTTCCTCAAGGGTACAACAGCAGTATCCTACCTACTCCCAATGTCCAATGTTTTTAAGTCATTCTGTAGCTTTGTCACACCAATCATTTTTTTAAATGTTTTGCTGTGGAGAGCAAATTATTTTGATTGGTTATAACAAGTCACAGATTAACAGCTCGTTGCAGCTCCACTTATAATGAGGTTTATGATTGTCTTTTATTGCTTTTTAAAATTCATTCCAATAAAAAACATTTTCTTTTACACGTAATTCATCCTACATTCATTTCACATTTTAAAAACATTCTTTATCGGGGGGGAGTTTTATTTCCCGTCCCTTTTTAATTTTACATTTAAAATAGACTTACAACATTCATGACACCACAGTAAGAAACATCACATTCAAAAGAAATATCACCAAAACAAAAAGAAAAAACTCAAAGACATTGAAATGAAGAAAAAGACATGCGCTCCCGGGTTATTGGGCGGGCAAAAGTTCTCTCTCTTCCTTGGGATGGAGGGGGGTGGACTTTCCTATCAGACAGTTGAATGGGTGGGGCCTGATTGGGCATGTGATATTACCTGAAATAACCGTCCTCTTCCCCAGCTCTACAACCAGAGGATCCCGAGAAAGGGAGGAGTCTATCACTTTGCCATCCAGCAGCTTTCCCTGGGAAGGAGAGAGGAGGTTATTACAGTTTATTGGGGTCCAGGTGGAAGTGATAATGGTGGAAACTGTACTACACCACACCTTTACTAATGCCACTAAATAACAGAGGTGGAAATCCAGGGGACATAAAGTAAAAGTCCTCCCCAGTATTTTGCTCCAATCACCTGGATTTGCTAATTAACGTAATTCTTCAGCGAGGAGGTAGAACTAATTAGTGAAATCAGCTGGCTGAGTCTATGGGTGGAAGAAACACATGGTAGGACTTTTACTTTATGTCCCCTGGATTTCCACCTCTGCTAAACAGCATTAAGTATTAATTGTTACGTTTCTGTCATGTTTATGCCACATTTCATGTTTAGTTTGTCACAGTTTATTTTCAGTTTGTCATGCTTGTGTTCTGTTTATGTTATGATGCAGTTTATTGGTAGCATACACATTTCCATGTTTTTCTGCAGCCTTGCATTCATGCTGTTTTCCCTCTCTCTCTTGCTGTCACTCAGCCTTCCCTAATTGTTTCATTTTCCCGTGTCTATTTACTAATCTACTAACATTAGATCAGGATTGGGTAATACTAACTCTCTAACCATGTGTTCATGTTTACCTTACGTTTCTTGTGCATGTCATTTACTAATTTACTAACGCTAGGTCAGGATAGGTTTATTACTAACGATTACTAATTATCTTGTTACCTCGTCAGCTTTCCACACCTGATTCCCCTTCGCATGCTGCTCTCAAGCTAAGTGTCTGCACCTGTCTACACCTGCATATAAGCTCAGTGTTCATGTCTTGTCTTCGCGAAATTGTTGCCTGTTAGTTTACTACTGTCACTTTTGAGCGTTATCCATTGTCTGACTTTTGTTATTGATCCAAGCCTGTTTACTGACCATTGTTACTGCCTGCCTACCGTTTCTACTGCCTGTTTTTGACCACGAGTTTTGCCTGCTGTCTGTTTGTACCTCTGCCCCGCGGATAGGACTTCGGTCTGACTCCTGCAACGTCCCACGACCTACGAACTCTGCTTTCCCCTGAATTGTACTTCTGCTCCGCTGACAGCTACTCTGGTTTCTGAACTTGTGCATGGTGTACCGATTCCGAGACTGCCTTCTCCCTCGGTACTATACTTTGGTTTTTTGGCTGGATTTTCTGTGGATGAACTTTGCTTGTGTGACTACGATTTTTGGATTTCCCCATAATAAAGCCCTTGCGGGCATTTATTATTACGTCCGTGTTCTGAGTCGTGCATTACGGGTCCAACCCGCACACACCTGTCTCAGAACAATTTCGCCACGATGGACCCTGCTGACTCAACCGCCATGTTTCACGCGTTGCAAGAACAAGGCCTCATCGTGCAGCAGCACGCCCAGGGGATTTTCGAGCTCCGGGAGGAGATTAAAGAGTTGTGCGCTGAGATGAGGAGACTGGCCATTGCAGTTCAACCACGCACTCCGGAGCAACCTGCTAAGCCACCTGCTATCCCACCCTCCAACCCCATGGGAGCCTGGCAATTCCGGGAGCCACAACAGCCCCCCCCGGAGAGGTTCGGTGGTGAACCGGAGAGATGCAAGGCGTTTCTATTGCAATGTGACTTTGTTTTCCGACAACAGCCATTGACCTATCCGACCGATGAGCGACGGATTGGCTACGTGATGGGGCTACTTAAGGGGAAGGCTTTGGACTGGGCTACTGCGGTGTGGTCCGGAGGTTCATTTCCTCCCAGCTACATGGTCTTTACGGAAGAGATCCGCAAAGTGTTCCAGCACGCCTCCAGTGACCAAGAGCCTTCACAGCAACTCATTGCCCTCCGCCAAGGCCTAAGAAGCGCCGCGGACCACTCTATTGATTTTCGGACAATCGCTGCGGCTACCCACTGGAATAACTCGGCCCTTGCGGACTTGTTCCGGGCCAGTTTGAACGGGGCGCTCCAGGACGAGTTAGCCCATCAGGAACCCATCAGGGAGTTCGACGCCCTCGTCCGAGCCGCCATTCGCCTGGATAACCGCTACAGACTGCGCCGGACAGAGAGACCGGTTCCGCCCGGTCAGCCGTACCCCAGACGAGTACCTGCCTCATTGACGGTGGAGAACCAGGACGGGGTAATCGAACCTATGGATATTTCCCGTGCCGGAGTTAAGATCTCGCCCGAGGAACGGAGACGTCGGAGGGAGACCGGGGCATGTTTCTACTGCGGTAAGCTGGGGCATTCTCAAGCACAGTGCACCGCCCGGTCCAGGAGATCCGAGTCATCTTTGGGAGTGAGGTCTTCAACCCATCAGGAGAGGAGCGAGAATCGTCCTAACCTCATTGCCACAATTATGCTACCTGAGAGGGAGGTTCAAGTGAGAGTGCTCATTGACTCTGGAGCTGACGCTAACCTTATCGATGAAGTTATGGTCAGAGATCTGGACATTCCCACCCTTCCACTGCCCCACACCGAGAATGCTCGGTCGCTGGACGGCAAGATTTTCTACAAAATGACTCACGTCACGGAACCTATTCAACTTATCATTTCTGGCAACCATCATGAGTTCATTCAGTTCCACATCATCCACTCCCCCAACAACCCGCTCATTCTGGGACTACCCTGGCTTCAAGTACACAACCCCATCATTGACTGGAAGTCCCACCACATTCAAGCCTGGAGTCGCCAGTGTCACCAAACCTGTCTTCGGTCCGCACCTGCACCTGCCGGGGGCGCACATACCCCACCTCAAGACACCAAACCGTCACTGGAAAACGTGCCAGCCCCTTATCACGACCTGGGCATCGTGTTTTCCAAGACGCAAGCACAGACACTTCCCCCTCACAGACCCTATGATTGCGCTATTGAGCTCCTACCCGGTTCCACTCTTCCCTCAAGCCGACTCTACAATGTCTCCAAACCTGAGAGGGAAGCCATGGAGAAATATATTCGGGATTGCCTAGCCAACGGTCTGATTCGCCCCTCTTCGTCACCTGTGGGCGCTGGATTTTTCTTCGTCCAGAAAAAAGATGGCTCGCTGCGTCCTTGTATTGACTTCAGAGAACTTAATAATATCACGGTCAAGAACAAATACCCACTACCGCTCATTGATTCAGCCTTCCACCCACTCCACGACGCCACTGTTTTCACCAAACTGGACCTACGCAACGCATATCACCTGGTGCGCATTCGTGAGGGGGACGAATGGAAGACCGCCTTCAACACCTCGTTAGGACATTTCGAGTACCTAGTTATGCCTTTCGGCCTTACTAATGCCCCCGCCGTTTTTCAGGCGTTAGTTAATGACGTCCTACGGGACCTATTGGGCCGCTACGTATTTGTGTATCTGGACGATATTTTGATTTACTCCTCCAATGTCAAGGAACACGAAGGCCACGTTATGCAGGTTCTCCAACGACTTTTGGAGAACAGACTCTTTGTTAAAGCTGAGAAGTGTGTGTTCCACACCGACACGGTCGAGTTCCTGGGGTTTATCTTGGAGAGGGGACAAATCAGGGCGGATCCCAAGAAAATCCAGGCGGTCACAGACTGGCCCACGCCTGCCACTCGGAAACATTTGCAACGCTTCTTGGGATTCGCAAACTTTTACCGGAGATTCATCCGGAGCTACAGCCAGATCGTCGCCCCTCTCACCAAGCTCACGTCTACTGCCATGCTGTTCCGCTGGAATCCTGAGGCTGAAAATGCCTTTAGAAAGATTAAAAGACTGTTCTCCTCCGCTCCGATTCTGGTGCACCCCGACCCCACTCGTCAGTTTGTCGTGGAGACTGATGCGTCCGACACTGGAGTTGGGGCCGTGCTCTCTCAGGTTTCCCCCACTGACAACCTTCTACACCCCTGCGCATTCTTCTCCCGTAAGCTGTCTCCAGCTGAGAGGAATTATGACGTGGGAAACCGAGAGCTACTCGCTATCAAGCTAGCACTGGAGGAGTGGAGGCATTGGCTGGAGGGCGCCGAGAAACCATTTGTGGTCTGGACCGACCATAAGAATCTGGCGTATCTACAAACGGCTAAGAGGTTGAACTCCCGCCAGGCCAGATGGGCCCTGTTCTTTGGCAGGTTCAATTTTTCTCTAACCTACCGCCCCGGTTCCAAGAATGTCAAACCAGATGCCCTGTCCCGACAATTCATGGCCAGTTCCGAGCAAGAGGCGCCGGAGAACATCCTCCCTGGGTCCTGCACCGTAGCTTCGGTGTCCTGGAGAATTGAGGCCGTCATCAAAAAGGCGCTTAATGAGGAGCCCGATCCTAGGTCCAATCCCGGTACACGCCTTTACGTTCCCTCTGCCGCCCGGACACATGTCCTCCAATGGGCTCACTCATCACTCATGTCCTGCCATCCCGGGTTTACCCGCACCCTGGCTGTCCTCAAGAGAAGGTTCTGGTGGAACTCCATGATCCCCGACACCAGGCGTTTCGTCAAGGCCTGTACCACCTGTGCCAGGAGCAAGGCCTCTCACCAGGCCCCAGCTGGTCTGCTCCAACCTCTGCCAGTGCCCAGTCGCCCTTGGAGCCATATCGGGGTGGATTTCGTGACCGGACTTCCCCCTTCTGAGGGCAACACCACCATCCTGACGGTGGTTGACAGGTTCAGTAAGGCGGCGCATTTCATCCCTCTGCCAGGATTACCCACTGCCCAAGGAACTGCTGATGTTCTAGTCAAGGAAGTGTTTCGGATCCATGGCATTCCCGCGGACATTGTCTCTGACCGTGGTCCCCAGTTCATCTCCCAGGTCTGGAAGGCATTCTGTTCGGCTCTCGGAGCCACCTCCAGCCTCACGTCAGGTTACCACCCCCAGTCTAACGGTCAAACCGAAAGGGCCAACCAAGATCTCGGAGCTGCTTTACGCTGTGTGTCGGCCAAGAATCCCACTTCATGGAGCAAGATGCTCACCTGGGTTGAGTATGCGCACAACGCTCTGCCCTGCGCCGCTACTGGAAAGTCCCCATTCGAAGTTTCCCTCGGTTACCTACCCCCACTGTTCCCCGATCAAGAGGCCGAGATTGCTGTTCCCTCCCTTGCCACCCACATGCACCGCTGCCTCAAGATCTGGAGGGACGCCCGGGCCGCGCTATTGAGCACGGCCGAACGGAATCGTAGAGTCGCTGATCGCCACCGCACTCCAGCCCCTGAGTACAAGCCTGGCGATTCAGTTTGGCTCTCCTCTAAAGACATTCCCCTACAATCCACTTCCCACAAACTGCAACCCCGTTTCATTGGTCCCTTTAAGATTCTGAGCATAATCAATCCCACCTCTGTCAAGCTGTCTTTGCCCCCTTCCCTTAAGATTCACCCCACTTTTCATGTTTCATGCATTAAACCCTATTCCACTGACCCCCTTTGCCCTCCTGATCCCCCACCCCCTCCTCCCCGTATCATAGATAATCACCCGGCCTTCACTGTTAAGAAGCTACTGGACATTCGCAAGCGAGGACGGGGGTTCCAGTATCTGGTGGACTGGGAGGGGTATGGCCCTGAGGAGCGTTCCTGGATCGCTCCCAGTCTTGTTATTGACAAGTCTTTGATAAGTGACTTTCACCGTGACCACCCAGATAAACTGTGTAGACCGTCAGGAGTCGGTCGTTAGGGGGGGGGGTCCTGTTACGTTTCTGTCATGTTTATGCCACATTTCATGTTTAGTTTGTCACAGTTTATTTTCAGTTTGTCATGCTTGTGTTCTGTTTATGTTATGATGCAGTTTATTGGTAGCATACACATTTCCATGTTTTTCTGCAGCCTTGCATTCATGCTGTTTTCCCTCTCTCTCTTGCTGTCACTCAGCCTTCCCTAATTGTTTCATTTTCCCGTGTCTATTTACTAATCTACTAACATTAGATCAGGATTGGGTAATACTAACTCTCTAACCATGTGTTCATGTTTACCTTACGTTTCTTGTGCATGTCATTTACTAATTTACTAACGCTAGGTCAGGATAGGTTTATTACTAACGATTACTAATTATCTTGTTACCTCGTCAGCTTTCCACACCTGATTCCCCTTCGCATGCTGCTCTCAAGCTAAGTGTCTGCACCTGTCTACACCTGCATATAAGCTCAGTGTTCATGTCTTGTCTTCGCGAAATTGTTGCCTGTTAGTTTACTACTGTCACTTTTGAGCGTTATCCATTGTCTGACTTTTGTTATTGATCCAAGCCTGTTTACTGACCATTGTTACTGCCTGCCTACCGTTTCTACTGCCTGTTTTTGACCACGAGTTTTGCCTGCTGTCTGTTTGTACCTCTGCCCCGCGGATAGGACTTCGGTCTGACTCCTGCAACGTCCCACGACCTACGAACTCTGCTTTCCCCTGAATTGTACTTCTGCTCCGCTGACAGCTACTCTGGTTTCTGAACTTGTGCATGGTGTACCGATTCCGAGACTGCCTTCTCCCTCGGTACTATACTTTGGTTTTTTGGCTGGATTTTCTGTGGATGAACTTTGCTTGTGTGACTACGATTTTTGGATTTCCCCATAATAAAGCCCTTGCGGGCATTTATTATTACGTCCGTGTTCTGAGTCGTGCATTACGGGTCCAACCCGCACACACCTGTCTCATTAATGCTATTATTTTCATAGACAAAATCACTGTTGCCGTTGGCAATGTGTGACGCCATACAGTGATGATCAGAATCTCCTGCCAGCAGTGCCTTTGGGTCAGAGACTGTCTCTTTAAACAGCAGAGATTAATTTAACTGCCCTGTGCTAGTCACAGGAACAAGGTTTCATGAAACCAAAAATGGGTGGGTCTATTAGCCCCTATCAGTGCCTCATCGATTTTAACCAATCCTTAAAAGGCATTGGGAGCGTTCTAATTGAAATCACTAAACTGCAAATTGCATTCCAATTCTAATTGTAGGAGATACTGTCTTCCTTCTCTGTTCATGCTGGTGACTGTTGTGGGGCTGGAATGCAGAAGTTGCCAGATTTCAGAGGCAGTGTCGGGAGCTGGGCTTCATGAGACAAAGGCTGTGTTGGATTCAGAGCCCTATCTCCTGCATGCAGTGCACTGGCAGAAGTGTGCAGTTTAATGTGCACGGTTTAGCATGCGACGTGCAGTACGTGAAAAATATCCGCCATACTATTTTCCAACCGTACTGTGGTACATTAGATGTACGTGTCGTAAGACGTCCCACCCTTGCGCGGATGTCACATGTTGTTTTTGCTGTATTTGAAGGAAAATGTCAGCGAAGCTGCGCCTCATATTTATGCGACCAAAATGTTAATTTAGACTACTTGAAAAGTGTACTCCCGAATATACTCAGCGAAACCCCGGAAGTAAGTGTATCATGCAGGGGTTTAAAGTATACTATATTTAGAGAAAATTTTGCCTACTTAATGACTTTTTCGTCCTGTCTACTCAACAAGCCTACCTAATAGTATGGAAGGGTGCTGATTCGGACACAACCCCAGATTTGGTGGAGCTATCATATACTGACACTGATAAGAACCAATCATTGCCTAGTGCTGTGGACAGCACATTGTTTTGATTGATTCAAACAAGTCAACCATTAACAGCTCATTGTAGCTCAACCCATTATGAAACCTCACCCTCCCATGACAACCACCCGCCGCCATTGTACCTGTCAGGCTAACATCAATCTATCCGTCCTGTGAATTTAAAATGCTTTTCCAGCCAGTAATTAAAACATCTAACATTGTTATCGCTGGTGTATTTGTAGGGTAAATGCAAATGCAAATATCCTTATCTGAATTGTGAACAAATTCCCAAAACTGTTTATTCAGCCATAATGTATCTGGGTGAATTAAAGCAAACCGCCCTTTTCAAGGGCAGAATGGCAGCGTCTGTATTCATGACCCTCCCAGCCCCGGGGTTCAGCACTCTAACCACTACACATGTTGCACACACATTTAACTTTGATCCTTGTTCATTTTAATGCTTTGTTGCAGATTTAATTACAATTCTTGTATCTCTATCCGTGAACTCAAAGTTGATTTGTCTTGCCTGTGTAGTAATGTTTATGATTTTGCTGCCTTCACCAATGTAATGGCTCAGGTCTCTGTGATTGCTTGCTGTAATCAGTAATGCAGAAGGATTCCTTTATGAGTCTGTGCCAAACTTCCTATCAACTGAGCAGTATTGATCTTAGAGTTACTAGTACAGGCGAGATGTGTTACAGTCTACAACCCATATAGGAATCCCCCTGTGCGGCTGGGGGTTTGATCCCCTGCCATTGTGCTTTCTGCACTGTGGACTTTTCTCTATCTGTTGCCTTATCTGCTTTCCCCCTGCCTGAATATAGTTTAAAAAATACAAAAGAGGATGGACTGCCTGCCCTCCTTTAAAAAAGAGAATTCTTAATATTGTTGATCATCTTGCAGCGAGATGCCCACTCATGTAAAATAAAAATGCATACTCCATTCTTCGCCACAAAGGACCTCCTGCAACTACAGAAAGTCAAGGAAAAAAGCTTTTATTCACCCCCATTTCAGTAACTCAAACACAGCTTGCTGCTTAACATGTCTTGCAGTCATCTAGCTGAAGTTTGTTGAGATTAACTTTTTTTATAACTTGATTTAATTTAAAATATGGTTTAACTTTGGTCAACCAAATTATATAGGCGATATCAAAACGCATAAAGTGATCCTTTTTGTAATCATATTTCTCCAACATGGATGTTTTATGAATAAAATAGAATTAAAAAACGATGAAAAATCAAATGTTCAGTGTTCACGAACCAATGTTGTATTTTTTGCTACGAAAAATGGTAGATATTATGCAAACAAAATCTGCAGAACGTGCACAGGTCCTCAAGAACACAACCTTTTGCTTTCGCATTGAGTGCTGACGTGTTGCTCCAACTTTGAAACTACAGCCGACTGGACGCTTGCAGACGCTTTTAGAGTAGCATACAGCTAATAGGCGAGTTGACGTTAGAGAGTGTATAACTGTGAAGTCACTTTAAACCATTCACAATTACGCCTTTTGTCACGCCTTTTGTGTTTCGAAGTGACAGCTTGGCACGTTTTAATGGAGTAAGCCCCGACACAGCAAACTGGCGAAACGTGTACAAGTGAAACCCACTCTTCTCCGCTGCCCATATGCCATTTATATCAACTGGGCGGTGCCAGGGCGTTGTGTTTAACATAAAAAAATACACCAGCGTTATTATTTTGCACGATTCTGTCTCGTTTCGCTGTACTTACCGTATAGTGGATTTGCAGGGTGTCTCCCATTTCTGACGTTTCAATACAGGATTCAGGTTTCATCTTGTATGGGGGAGCGACAGAAGTTTTTTTTTAAAAATTTTAAATGCATGGTAAAAGACAATAAATCCCAAACAAATCCCAGTCAAATCAAAATGCAAAAGATCTTAAAACAAGAATTTTACTTCTCACTACGTCTTATGAACTGTATGAGATAAATTTGCATCAATGCGACCTTAGCTAGCTAGAGTGTTTTCAGAACTTGCTTGCTACGTGTCTCTCAGGGTGCAATAGCCTACGCGACACCCACTAGTCAGCCAGCTTATTTTTCTGCTTTTAAAAAGTTAGGAAAACTTACCAAGGTTTCTACCATCAACTCTTCCAGCTCATTCTGCTCTTGGTCAGTCTCTTCTACGGCTCCATAGCCGAAAACGGCGAGCAAAACGACCAGGATGACCCCAGCCTGAACTTTCATTATTCTTAGATAGCCGGGCTATATTTTAAGACCCCAATAAATTAGTTCCAGAAAAATTTACAAAGATGTTTAAATAAGTGCAAACGCAAGCCAACTCAGACAGCCACACGCTGGTTTATGCTGATGTGTTCAACGTGGTGATAACGGGGCAGCCGCCAGCCGTTCTGTCCCAACACCTGGATATCCAGAGTCCCCGCCTCGAAAGACCGCCAGCATCCCATAAGCCCCTCCCGGTCCTGACATATTTAGCGCTTTACCTCGATTCCCCTCTCTGTTACACCCGAGGGAAAGTAACATATGTTTATACTTCTATCACTCAATTTTTAAGTAATATAGTCACTAT
>CM056378.1:86195584-86387487 GCA_029718625.1 Synaphobranchus kaupii | reverse complement strand
TGGTGCAGTATGTGGGTGCCAGTGGTCAGAGGCACTGGTGCAGTATGTGGGTGCCAGTGGTCAGAGGCACTGGTGCAGTATGTGGGTGCCAGTGGTCGGAGGCACTGGTGCAGTATGTGGGTGCCAGTGGTCAGAGGCACTGGTGCAGTATGTGGGTGCCAGTGGTCAGAGGCACTGGTGCAGTATGTGGGTGCCAGTGGTCAGAGGCACTGGTGCAGTATGTGGGTGCCAGTGGTCAGAGGCACTGGTGCAGTATGTGGGTGCCAGTGGTCAGAGGCACTGGTGCAGTATGTGGGTGCCAGTGGTCAGAGGCACTGGTGCAGTATGTGGGTGCCAGTGGTCAGAGGCACTGGTGCAGTATTTGGGTGCCAGTGGTCAGAGGCACTGGTGCAGTATGTGGGTGCCAGTGGTCAGAGGTACTGGTGCAGTATGTGGGTGCCAGTGGTCAGAGGTACTGGTGCAGTATGTGGGGTGCCAGTGGTCAGAGGTACTGGTGCAGTATTTGGGTGCCAGTGGTCAGAGGCACTGGTGCAGTATGTGGGTGCCAGTGGTCAGAGGCACTGGTGCAGTATGTGGGTGCCAGTGGTCAGAGGCACTGGTGCAGTATGTGGGTGCCAGTGGTCAGAGGCACTGGTGCAGTATTTGGGTGCCAGTGGTCAGAGGCACTGGTGCAGTATGTGGGTGCCAGTGGTCAGAGGTACTGGTGCAGTATGTGGGTGCCAGTGGTCAGAGGTACTGGTGCAGTATTTGGGTGCCAGTGGTCAGAGGCACTGGTGCAGTATTTGGGTGCTGGTACAGTTGAGGCAGCTGACATGGCAGCACCAGTGGAAGGTGCAGTGGCATCTCTCCGTCACCCTCTCAGTCCGGGTCCGGTACCCGCGGCCGCAGCACAGCAGCTCGCAGCCGTCCAGAGCCGGCGACGAGCTGTTGCAGCTCCGCCCCGTCGTGCCCTGCGTGCCCGTCTTGCCGTTGTAGGAGCAGAAGTTGGGGGGACTTGTCGAAGTAGACCAGGTCCCGGGCCGAGGGCGGCTTGTGGGCGGGGTTCTCGGGCTCCAGGTGGCGCGGGTCGGCCCGGTGCGAGGCCCGGTTTGCTGCCCTTGTTGGCGTACACCACCCGGGACGCCCCGTCGAAGCGGTCCTTCAGGAAGTCGCCCACCGCCCGGAAGCTGGGCAGCCGCATCCAGCAGGTTCGGACCGTGCAGGAGCCCGACATGCCGTGGCACTTGCACTCCTGACGCATTTCTGACGACACCGTCTGAAAGCGGACAGGGGGGAGACAAGCAGGGACCAGTCAGCCAGGCTGCCCGGAGGCACAGATTCTTTAGGCTCACCAGATATTCAGCTCCTGCATTCCATCTGTCCTCTCTTAGCTACAGGAGGTTCTGGTCGGGGAACAGTTTCCGTGGCAATATTACAGTGAAGAACATACATTGCCACAGTATCGCTCTGGGTCAGGCCCCTTAATGCATTAAGTTGGAATGTTTTGGCTCCGGCAGTAGGGAGACGGAGCTTTTCAATGTTAAGAGTGCAGAGCTGAGTATCTAATGGTCTATCGAATCTGTGCCAGTACATTCCCAAGAAAGTTAGGGAAAATGGTTCCAAGTAAATTTGTCTGGTTTTTTGGATGTCCGTTGCACTCTATTATTGAAATCACAAGGAACATTGGAGGAACACGGCTTAGAATGTTATTTGGCTTTGTTTCTCCAGTATAAAAAAAAACAATTTCAATTGTGGATGTGCTAATTCAGTGGTCCTTTTCAATACGATAATAACATTTGTAACATATTAAACAATATTAACACTATTAAAATTAAAGACTAAAATTGCATGTGACATGCAATATGCTACCTTGCCAAAACATGTTTGAACAATAAATATGTTATAATACTGTTTGGGGAATGTTTCCATTCCAGCATTATCTCCCAAACAAATGGGAGTCTGCCTATAATGTTCCCTCAACATTATTAAAATGTCGAAATGTTAGTTGGGACTGCGCTGCCAATGGAAGGCATGGAATGTCACTATGGGGTAAGATGGAGTCATAAAATACTGGAGAAGGAAAAAATCCGTAAAACACAGACTTAAAGAATAGGAATGCTGTATGGGAAACTGACTCCAGGAAGCAGTACAACCAGAAGAAAGTAATTCAGTTTCTCAAACCTCTCTGACCGAGAAACTCACATTGACTGGCCGACTCACAAGCTCACTCACGAGTTCACTTTCTCACGGTCTGATTCACATACTGACTTACTCACACACACTGACTCACTCACTCGCACAGTCAGCTCAGAGATTCTGTGTGAGTGCTGTAATCAGGCCAGTGACCACTCTTCACTTTGCAGTAGTAGCCCTGTACTTGTATAATTATACTAGATTTATGCCCACTCGATCACAAAGTGAGACGGAAGCAGGTGCGGCTCTTGCCTCTCTGCCTCGTGATTGCGGACCGGTGGCGGGGAGTGGGAATGATAGCAAATGGGGGGGGGGGGGGGGGGTTAGAAATTGCAGACCAGTGGGGGTGGGGAGGGGGGCCTTGTGGGAGCGATTGTGGACAGGTGGGGGGTGTCAATGATTACGAACCAGTGGGGGGTGGGACTGATTGCAGACCAGTATGGGGGGGGGGGATGGAGAGGTGCAGTGTGTGTGTGTGGGGGGTGCAGATTGAGATTGTGGACCAGACAGATCGTTTATGCCTAGAAACGCCCCAGTTCAGAAGCGTGCATTACTGTTCATGCTCACCATTCTCCCGGCCTCGTTGTTGTGCAGATTGGTGAGGTAGCGGAGATCTCGTCCCCTCTCGCTGGAGTCCACAAACTCCCGGCCGAACACCCTGCCGAAGTCCACATTGTCGCTGCAGCCTCCCCAGTGCCAATCCGGCCCCCCAGGGCCCCGACGCCGGTAGTCACAGGTGCAGGACTCGATCGCCCCTTCAGAACAGGACCGTGCCACGGCGTGAGTGACCCCCGCGCTTGTGATAGCGAACACAAACGCGGTTTCTCTGCAACCTGCGCGTCAAACAGCAGCGACAGTTCTCAGACCAAAGGACAAAGTTGCGCTTGCACCAATCAATACTAGGCTACACGTCCATTGTATCCTGCGCGGAATGTGTCTATTTTTACTCCGATTAACTCAAAGGTTAACAAGCAATTTCCAAGTTAACACTGCACATCGCCCAAAAGAACGCCGTAATGGCAATTCGTCAATGATGACACAAGAGAGAAACTCACCGCGGTTGACAATTTTGCCGAAGACTGCCGGACTGTGGGTGGTCGGACAATTCCACCGCCGGTTGCGGAACTGCCACTTGCACTCCTTGATGGCTGCGTGCAAGCCGGCAGCGATAGCATGCAGAATTCCGGGGTTCTGGCGGATCAGGCGCCGCTGGCGACGGCTCAATAAGGCTAGGCTCGGATCCAGAACCAACTGCACGCTCTTTGAGTTGGTGAGGAGATTGGCAGAAGAAGCTACATTCACAATCCCCCTGTAAGGACCGGATAAATCGATATGAGAGCGCAAGCGACATATTCCATACTGTGCATGCAATATAATGAACTTTAAATGCATAGTTTACATTATTAGCCTACACTTTTTATTTTTAAAATGTTAAGAATTTCCCTTAGTTTGCCTTCGATCACTTGGTGAGTTGCGGAATATTTATGCATTGAACGTAAGCAAAATAGCCTAATTACTTTAAGAAAATGTTTTTTACAAGGTACAACAAAATAATCAAAATTTCGTTTGCTAATGTTGTATGGCTGACCACAAAATCGCATAAAATTAAAAAATAAGCTTATTAACCTCGACCTCAGACCTGTTATAGCCTACTATCATTTCAAAACAAGCTGGCGAGGACGATGGATGTGTCCTCAAAAATAGGACAACGCATAATACAACTTGACATAATACAACTTGGATTAAATATTGTTTAGGCTACCTGATAAACTAACTCAGCATATTTCAAGTCCGAGAAAAACAATAACAGCATTCCAGAAGAAGGAAATATCTGCGGCTTTGAAACCAATAAAAATCTCGACACACACCACGACGTAGAAGAGATTTTAGGGGCATAGCATTAAAATAAGGGAGTAGTTTGGAACGTGACCCAATTGTGTCAGGTCGATGGTGCCATATCCCGCGACAGTTAGGCGTCCTTCCATTCTTCAACGTATCGAGCTGCCTGCATTTGTGCACTTATTCATCTTCCGATGTATGCTATTAATCTTTTTTAAATGCTTAGGTTTCGTTTTTTTGTCTCATGTTTCGGTGGGCCTTCTCGGCTCTCCGAGTTCCAAAAGTTGCTTATTTTGCAGACTGACCCCATCGATACCGCGGTTGAAGCAGCTGGAACATTAATAATTATCCGCTCTTCGGATACTTAATCCAATCCATTTTATTCTTTCTCCGTATTTTTCTGTTTATTTTCTTGGCATGTATCGGTGCTGTAAATGAGTATGGTATGTCCGACCGAGAATCAAGTGGAGCAGTGAAGCGAAGTGGATGCTGCCAAAAACGTTGGTGGACCACGTCACTTTGGAAACCTCTCAGGGGATCCTGAACTGCTGACCTACTGCGGGACATATAGGTGTTCACTTAAAATTACGTTTTTGTGTATAATTACAGTTTATATATCAGTTTACATTAGGCCTTCTGTTTATATCACGAACAGAAACTGGCATGGAATCCAGCCAATGTCATTTTGTAACCCCGTTGAACCTTACGGTTGTAGGACTCGTCTATACGAAGTTATTTTTCATTTGTCTGGAGTGTCATTAATCGATAAATTAAATACTACATCTCATAAATAAAATCAGTTTTCTTGCATGCAATATAACTTTCTTTGGAGTGTTCTGTGCATTACGCGAATAACCCTGAATGCGACCTAGAATGGAATTGCTCTCAGCCATAAAATAAATCCACTTTTAATTTGTCCCACATTGGGCTGAAAAATCTTGTCCCGTGTTCAAGCCACACTGTCAAAAAAAAAATGAAAGGAGAGCGAGAGAGAGAGAATATTTAAGGAAGAATTGCACATCTGTCATTAAATAAACGAGCACATGTCGAATAAATTTAATTGCTATGTTATGCCATGGAAGTATCATTTTTGGTTCTGGTTTGGTATATGAGTCGCGATGTTCGATGTCGCTTGGTTAAAGGGATATAATTAAACGAATATGTCCAGGATCACCTGTACAGGAACTTGTGATCACAGTTAAATGTATATGTCTTCAATAAAACGTGCATTTCGGAGCGTCTGCAGGCCCCTCGTGCAAGTGCTCTTGTAGATGTCTTATACGTCTCAATCCTATCATCGCCGACAAAAACTGCTACAATATCTACATTTGGGCAGCCCATGAAGCAATATTTTTGTATATCAAGCGAGTACGGGTTAAACTACACAGCGGCAATTTCTTGACCAATGAACGGCCGCTTAAAACTGTCAAAAGTGTCTCCACCCGACACTACTCCAGACACGTTGCACAGAAAATGTTCATTGAAGTTAGCAGTGCCAATAAATATTTTGCTTGTTGTTGATGTAGGCCTAAGTATGAATCACATTCCCAACAATGAAGGCCACTGCTCTGTTACAGTGTAACAACAACCTGTGCGTAAGCTAATATGAAGTCCATAGTAGGCTGGTTTTTAATTTCGGAGGATAGTTTTTAATCACTATACAGTCATACTAATATAATTTATGTTGTGATATTAAAATACGTTACAGTAGAATGGAAGTCCAGTGACATTTATGTAAACGTGATCTTGACCAATAACTGTCAGAGTGCTCCACAGATAGCATAGCCACAGATGGAATGCAACAGGCTTCTCTAAATATCTAGAATGTACTACGAGTATTATTTTGGAACGAATATATATCACGTGAACTGAACTCACCACCATCGGCCGCTATTGTTCACTGCCCCAGTGCCGGAGAGTGAGGACACCAGCAGGACGCACGCGGCTTTCACCCACACAAGCAACACAAGGATCCGCATTGTGTATCCGGGGTTGAATCAGAAAAATAAAATAGAGCTCCGCCTTTTAAATATTCTTTTGGATAACAAAATGTGAATTAAATTACTGTTCCTTCAGGATAAAAAAACAACTCAAACAAACAAAACGAATACTGTAGCTTAATACTGTAGCTACATGAACTTGAAATTAAACATTGTTTTCTTCTCGATTGATATTTCCCCTTTGTTCCAGCTTAATTTAATATTCATGAGAAAATATGATCATTTGTTGTAACCACGTCCTGATTCTTGTTTGTATTAATATATTTGCGGGCAACCTTTTCGATATCAGTCTGTATAACTAGCCTATAACAGGCAAGTGCTTCGTCCAGCTCTTGTTTTGTTTCTATCTTCAAGTCCCTTTCACTTCAGACCACCTGCATCTCTCGTCTGGCAGAATGGAGGAAATAATAAATGCATGTCCAGAAACAATTTCCTCCGTGTACCCTATAAACTCAATCATATAACAGGTAGCCCCCCGTACTGCCCCAACACCAATTCCCAATTTAAAAAATAAAATGAAGCGAATCATCAATTGGACGGACGAAAATTTCGAATTGTGTTTAAATAATTTTTAAAAAGCTGATAAAAAAGGTAAAGCACTCTTGAGTCTCGTGCGGATGCTGTGGTGTCCTCAAAGGGAAGTTGCTACTGCTGTCCTCCTCACTCCTGTCTGTCCAAGTGATGCTCTGCGGAGCCCATTGAACGCGTGGGACAGTCCCGCAGACTTGATCCCCTCGATGACTGATAGGCGACACATTCTTCACTTATTGAGCGCAACAAGAGGAATAAAAAAGGGATTTGCAGCTCTCATCTCCCTCTGTTTTTTTCTTCTCTCTCCCTTTTGAATGGGATTGGATGGAAGGATAAATTAATTCCCCTCATAGAGCGCAAGGAAAGGGACAAAATGAGGAGAGAATGAAGAGAGGAGAAAAAGAAAGAACACGGGAATCTTCTCTGTGAGATGAGCATATCATTCAATATATAGGGCGAAGCTAACTGGATCGATTCCTTTTGCCCCCCTTTTAATTATATGACTGTATAAAAGCCCTATTCTCCCCTGTATCCGACTTGCATACTCATACCCCGTTCCTGGACTCCTTCCGCACAACCCGGAGCCCCTGGTATACATACACTATAGTAGCAGGCGCTGGGAATCTGAACCATCTAATCTGCCTCTTTTTCACCCCAAAGTGGTTGAGTTAACTCCCACAACCGCCTCTGCCTACTTATTTCCTTCTTTCCTTTTTTCTCTCTGTCAGATTTTCCTTCTTTCTTGCTGTTTCCTTTTTCTCTACCTCACGCACGCACGCACGCGCAGGCAACCACAAATACGCGCGCGCACCCACATGTGCGCACGCAGAGGGAGCGTGAAAAGATGCTGTTATGTCATGGCAGGTTGAGGACAAATCATATGCACAATGTAAGCACTTTGCTCCTGCGCCTTTTATATAACTTTAGGCTATTCAAGGAGCACTGTGAGGGGTGCACTGTTCACAAGCATTATAGTATTTGAAACACTGTGAAGTAATGGGCACCATCGTATATATACTTATTCATCAAATCTTCTCCGCCTCGCACAGATGTGTTTACACGCTATGTGATATACACAACCAGACTCAACTACCAGATGCGACTATTTCAGTAGCCTACAGTATGCGTACACAAACACGCACAAAGCACTCCAGAAAAGTTATCTCCTTTCATTTCATTTCATATGATTATTTCCACAGAATGTCTCTCTCTCTCGCTCTCTCTCTCTCTCTCTCTCTCTCTCTCTCTCTCTATATATATATATATATATATATATATATATATATATATATATATATATATATATATATATCCATGTATCCATTTATTCATATCTGTAGCCACCTTTACGACACTCTTGTTGGGTGGGGATACTTGAGTGCGAAGTGATGCTTATCCCCGCCCAATACATTTTTTAAAACGTTATACCATTTGGAAATAATCTTTTTCGACTTTAATTTATCGCGAATCCATCTGTTTTGTCCACGTACAAGTTTATTTGACGGATTATAAAATGAGATAAAGCAATGACGTACTCTACACGATTTTTCTGTGGAGTTACAAGTCCCCTATGCGCACCCACTGTACGTGCCCTATGAAGCTTAACGCTCGTTGCCGAGAGAAGGAAGTGCACCTTTGTCCATGATCTTTAATGACTGTTGTCCATTGCTTATTCCTCGTCTTCTGAAAGCGCGCAAATGGGCGTCCTGGGTCAATCACGCGGCACGAAGCAGATTAGAATGCCAATCCGGTTTAAAACGCCGCCTTTTATATACAAATCAACTTCAAATCACTTTTTAAGCCACTTATATATACACGCCAAGGCAGAATGCTAATGCACTTTTCATTTCCAGAGCTCTGAAAGAATTAGATGGAGATTAGAGGTGGAATTACTTGTCAGTGTGTGAGCGGCGGTTATGAGGGGTTTTAACTTCATTTTATTAAACTGCATCATTACTGTTCAGGCTGGAGTCACTCTTTCTCGTCATCTGTATCTTTTCAGATTTCTGGTGAGAACATATGGCCGACTGACTGAGCCGAATTGCGCTATCCTAGAGGTCAGATGGGGGAATAAAACAGAAGGTTGTAATTTCGAATCCAATTTGGAAGTTTCTTTTTTTATTATCATTAAACAAGGTACTTAATAAGCGTCAAAGCTTTTGTCAGCTCAGATAGATAGATAGATAGATAGATAGATAGATAACATATCATTCATATATCCTCAGGCCATTTTTGTCTAGCTAGTCTACTAGCCCATTAGGAGTCTGCCTGGTCACCCAACTGTCACCTGGGTAAAGCGTTAAGGCCCACCTTGTCACGACGGGTGCCACCTCCGGACTCTAGAGGTGGATAGTGGCTGGTTTGGCAAATGTACTGCTTAGAGAGCTGGATTCATTGTTTTCACACTAAACATAATGTTTTTAAAATAACAACACGTGAAAATCGGATGAGTGCGGGCGCGGGTAGTCAAAGAATCCAGGGAAATAGAGAAGAAAGCCAAGGTCACTCTCCTTAGTACACTGTGTGTGTTGAACCGAAATTGAAAGAGTGATGCCGCGAAGTTAGGCTGATGTTGGCTACTCGGTGCGGGGTGAAGTCGTCCCGTAATTCCAGAAGAAAATCATTCTGTACGGTGTAAAAAAATATGACCATTATTCTGAGTATTCTAAGACCTATTTCAACCTCCAATCACTCCATAAACCAATTTGACATCCGCGCGCCACCGGCATAATCTAATTATTTTTGGGGAAAACAAACGCGTATAAAGTAAATTGAGAAAGTGCAAACTCATTAATTTGTACTAGGCTATTTTAAACCGTTAGAAACAGGAAAGAGAAAATTAAGGTTGAAAAAAAAGAGAAAAATTAATTGAAAATGAAATAGGCCTATTTAAAAAATATTTGTACATATTTGTTGCAACTGCTTTTAAATTTTAAACTGTTGAATGTAAAATAATCTTTACCAAAGTTTGTAAAAAATAATAGTAATAATAAGCAAACGAGCTGATTGGGCAAGGAGGAGGGGGGGGAGTAGGAACAGATGACCACGAGCCCAGACTGGGTATTGTTCCAGCGCCGCGAAGACAGCCGCGCGCCTGCCTGCTGCTGCCTCCCTGTCGTCGACTGGAACTTTCATGCTTTTTTCTTCTTTTATTCAGATGTTCAACCCCTCTCTTGTAAAACATACTTTTATAGATCATTTGCGTCTCCTTCACTTAATTTCCTCTTCGTCGAAAGCATTTATTTTGCACATAGGCTTACATCTTAAATTGATGATGCATATTAATTTTCCATAAGTATTTCATTTAAAAAATCTGATTATTCTTACATGAAGTTGCACTCACGCTCTACGAAGTTATGTATGTACCAGAACCTCGTAAAATACATCAGTATGGTGTTGATAATTATGATGATATGACGACGATGATGATGTGCGATGCTGTGCTGGCCCTGTTGTCTATGGAATGCCATCCGCTCACTAAATTATCGAATTGCCTAAGGACATGATGATTTTGGAGTGTTTATCTCACTGTTTAATTAATAGAATCCGTTACCTAATATAGCTTATATTTTTGGTTTTACTTTATAACTTCAAAAACAACCGCCCGCAGTGGTCTCTCCCCTCCCTTAGCCTACTCCCCCCTCCCCTGGCAGTCTCTCTTACTCCGTCCCATCCCACGCAGTTTTTCTTTTATTTCTGTCCCCTACCGCTTCCCCGAAACCTCGACAATCTCAACTTTTAAGAAGAAAAAACCTGACTCGTCTGCGGTACTGATTTCTGGTCAGAATAAAAACATAACTCAAGCGTTTTCATGTCACCACGGGACATACGCTTACCGAAATGGAAATATCACACAAGCGCCGTTGGGAACACTTCTTGATTTTGGCCACAGCGTTGATGTCACCTGCGTTCACGTAAGTAAAGTGAGAGAGAGAGCGAGAGAGAGAGAGATAAGAAAAAACAAGACCATGTTGGGAGGTCTTTGCATTTCACGGAACGAGATAAAGGTGGATGGAGAAAGAACTTTGAAGGATGGGGGCAGAGGTGCACTCAGGCATCCTGAGAAGATGAGGTGTTTCCGACAAATTTTCTGTTCTGCATTTCAGTGGCACAATAGCCCTACATGTTTAGTGTGCACTGACGTATGAACGAGGATATTCTGCAATTTGACAAGAGCTGCTGCAGTGCTGTTTGAAAAAGGAAGAAAGAGGATGTGGTGATGATCACCTTGTCCATTCTTCTTCTTCTTATTCTTCTTCTTCTTCTTCTTCTTATTATTATTATTATTATTATTATTATTATTATTATTATTATTATTATTATTATTATTATTATTTGTATTATTATTGTCAAACGACGGTTGCTAGTACGAATACAAAAACAATGGTTATTATGAAGTCAATGTCTAAGGAGAACCCACGCACACACGCACGCTCTACTCACACACACGAGGCGCTAATGAAAACCACCGGCTTTGGATCTGTCGCGAGACAGCATGACTAAAGACACAGACTAGTTCCATTACATTGGAACGGTCCACAGAATAAAGAATGTGTCCTCGAAATGTGATTATTGTTCTTTAAACAGCAGTGTTTTTTTGCTCTATTAAACTGTAAAACTGTTTAAAAAGTGGACTAAAGTTAACCAATTTTGGTGATGTCCAATTTTATGGACTCAGATAATCACCAAGTTCAAAGAGAAGAATAAAATCGACATAGACTGCAGCAAAATATGTAGATGGAGTCGATGATGGAGTGATGGAGATTACAAAATCCTTCGCAACAAAGGACAATAAACGAGAAACATGTAAGCAATTAAGACTTTGACTCTTGCACAGAGGCATACACAGAATGTCTCTATATTCAGTCATAGGCAGAAAGGTGGCACTTTCAAGTGGAACACCTTGCAAATAGATAAACATAAGGAAGCACCACAGTTACAAAGACAAATTAGAAAATGATTGAGATCAATAGGGATGCTTTGCTGACTCGACTCAATATTAGTTTATGCAGGAATGTTCTCAGTTTTTAATTTTTAAGGTGTTCACGAATGAGTCCTGAAGTTTGTTCAAAAAGGTAAAAATTAGCCAGTTAGGTAACATTCACCAACAAATTCACTCTTTTTTTTGTTTTTCCACAAACGTTTGCTAAAGTTAGTGGAAAAACATAATAGTTAATAGTCTAAAAAGGGAAACAAATTTATCTGTCATACTTAATTTTTAATAAAATGTATTATTTGTTCGTATTGAACTCATATAAACTTGGTTAGGGTTAATTTAACATTGAGCATTTTACCATGCATATTTCATGAATACCATCTTTAGATTTTGAGATGAAATGCACCAGGTTTGATTTACGTCAACTTTGGTACCACTGTGATCATTCTACATGCAATTAAAATGTATATTGTATAACATTGTACAAAATAGCTACGGTACATGTCTAATATAGATCTATGATGTAATGACATCAGGATTTTGACATATTTCCATGTAGTAGTGTGCTACAATGTGTGAATTGGAGCCTGCTGACTGTGTTAGATAAAGGTATCAAAACATAGACAATTTCATAGAGGTGGGGATCCTTCCTTAGCCGTGGTCATTTTAGTGGGCCCTGAGCTGAAAGGTTTGGGAGCCCCTGCACTGCAGGGGCGATTCAGAACAGATGTAAGATGGATCCAAATTCTCAACAATGAGGCCCAGGACATGGGTTACTCGTGGCACAACCCCATTCTTTTCTGGAGGTGAGTAGGTAGACATTGATGCACCACTTACCCGTGGTAGGTCCATTCTGCTTTGTTTAGGATGCCTGCTGGGAGTTAATTTTCCCTGACTCCTGACAATGTGACGTCAGTATCTCTTCCTTCCCGCGTCCCATTGAATGCTGGGACATCCAGCTAAGACACGGGTGTGTGGATGCACCCCATGATCAAATACAAATCCGTGACTGTGCCCACGGTGATTGTGGCCGGCAGCCCCGCTGGGCGGTGCGCAGTTGCCCACGGCGGCGCCCTGGGGAGGGGGGTTTTAGTCGGGGGGCGTGGCCCCCGCTGCATCATATAAGAGCTGCTCCTGCGGCAGGAGGAGACCGGTCCGCCCCGCTGACACACCGCAGAGCGCCGTTAAGTGCCGGCTGGCAGGATCTCTGTGGAGGAGAGCCTGTGCTCTCCTGAATGTACGGAGGGAACGCTGCAGCGACAGAATGGGTGTGTGAATGCGGTCAGCCATTGCAAGAAGAGACAAAATTAATGATTGCAGTTGAAAAATATAACTATTTTTCTTAAAGGAGAGCTGGACAGTCTGCTCTCCTTCCATATTTTTGCTTTACTCAGGTAGAAAGCTGAGAGGTCAACTGATAGAGAAGGGATCACAACTGAGAAAGTACCATGGCAGGGGATTGAAACCCCACCCGCACAGGGGGTTAATCGCATATGGTTTTGGCTGCTCTAACGTTTTTGAATATAACAAATGAGCTTCACTCTTGCCTGCTCCTCCCCAGAGTGCTGTGCAATGACATCCTGGGCCTGAAGGTGGCGGGAGACCCTGTGCTGACGCCCAACACGGTGTGCCTGCGGCTGGCGGGCCTGAGCAAGCGGCAGATGCGCCTGTGTGTGCGCAGCCCCGACGTGACCGCCTCCGCCCTGCAAGGCATCCAGGTGGCACTGCACGAGTGCCAGCACCAGCTGCGGGACCAGCGCTGGAACTGCTCCTCCCTGGAGAGCCACGGCAAGCTGCCGCTGCACAGTGCCATTCTCAACCGCGGTGAGCGCTGGGGGGGCGCGGTCCAGGGCACGGGGTTTCGGGTCTCAGCGAGTAGTGCAGGGACTGGGGTGTGGGTGCTGCGGTCGAGGTGGGAGTCGGGGTTGGGTGAGGGTGAGGGTGGGGTGGGACTGGGGGCAGTGTGGGAGTCTCCATGATGATAGTCTGGCAGCGGCCGGCCTTGCTTAAGGTTACGTCTGTAGTCCTCAAGGACCTCGTCTTTGGGTGTCCATGACTAAAAATAACATGCGTGTGAAAAACTTTTGGCACAATTACATGTGTGTTTTCTGTGTGTGTGTTTGTGTGTGTGCATGGGTGTGTGTGTTTCTGTGTTTGTGCATACAGTATGTGTATTCTATGTGTGTGTGTGTGTGTGTGTGTGTGCATGTGGTGTATGTGTGTGCATACTGTACTCTGTCCACACAGCAAAAACGCAGTTCCCTTACCTCACGTTACATCACATTACATTAACTTAGCAGACATTTATTTATCCAGTGCAGCTTACAATGCAAGACAACACCTGAGTGGACACATTTACTGTATGACAGACCTGGCTAATAACATTCTCAGACCAGCGAGTCTACATGCAGCATTGCTAAACACTTAAACTAATCTATCTGCTAACCTAGAACTATGATACAATTCATTAATACAGACAGATAATCAAATGTAACAGGCATAAAAACTATTAAACAATAAAAAATGAATTATTTGCATAAGACATGAGTGCTAGTGTGTGCAGATGGGAGTGGAGCCAAACAGCAGTCTGTATAGGTGGGTGTTCAGTTACACAAACAGAGTCTCTTCTGTCTGTGTAAGTTTGTGAGCATCGCAATCACTTTAACCCTCATATTATCTTGACATTTTATGACGCCTTTTATGATTGAGGTCAAATTGAGCCCAAAACTATTGCAATACACTTTGACACTTTCTAGCCTTTTATCCCTAAATATAAAAAATCTGTGATAAAACATCTCATTTTAGAGCCTGGGATAACTTAAAGTTTGTGAAGTTTAAAACCTGTATGGGAAAGTGCCACCAGAATCACCCACAAAAAATCAGAGATAAAAAATAAAAAGGTTGTATTTTCTTACATTTTATACAGCTACCCCAGAAATGACCCTACCTTTATATACAAAGTTGGTACAGGACTTTTAATAACATAGCATTATGTTTATTGCATGTTTACTATTTCAAATTAGTCTTACAGTGTCAAGATGAAAAAAATAAGGTTAACTGGTTTTTAAGAGACATCAAACACTGGCCCCGAAGATTATATGAGAAGCCAACAGTGTGAAAATTTGATTGGGAACGTTTTGAAAACACTGCACTGACATCACGTCTCCCACCCCCCCCCCCACCCCCCCCACCCCCCCCAGGGTTCCGTGAGAGCGCCTTCTCCCTGTCGCTGTTGGCGGCAGGCGTGGCGCACTCGGTGGCGTCGGCCTGCAGCCTGGGGAAGCTGCGCAGCTGCGGGTGTGAGGCCAAGCGCCGCCTGGACGAGGACAAGATCCGCCTCAAGCTGTCGCAGCTGCAGCTGCAGACCCTGCAGCGGGGGGCCGGGGTCCGGGCGGCCCGCGCCGCCCCCGCCCCCGCCCCCGCCCCCGCCCCCGCCCCCTCCGTCAGGCTCGCCCCCCACCACGCGGAGCTCTCCTCCGACTTGCACCCCGCCCACCCCTCCGCCCTGTCGGGCGCGCTCCCGGAGGACGACCCGCCCCCGACGCTGCAGGACACCTGGGAGTGGGGGGGGTGCAGCCATGACGCCCGCTTCGGCGAGCGCTTCTCCCGTGACTGGCTGGACTCCCGCGAGTCCCCCCCACGCGACATTCACGCCCGCATGAGGATCCACAACAACCGCGTGGGGCGGCAGGTGCGTGGCTCCCAGCATGCTCCTCTTCTGCAGGCTGTCTCTGTCTTCTCTCAGCAATGCTCCCGTCAGTTCTGTTATAGCTTACAGGGATTAATGTGGCTTAGCCTCTATCCGTCTGGCACTTCCACTGGCGGAAAAGCTGAATGAAATACGCTCTTCTGCACGATCGTGAATTCAGTGATGATTTTTAAAGTCTGAAAGGCCGCGGTCGATTATGGGCTGGGTGGAGTTTTCACTCGATTTAAACCTGGGAGGCTGCCAACCTGCCCACTCCAATGCAGCGACGACAAGCGGCGATGTCACGCCCTTCCCAGTCTCCTCCCATCATACGGCCAGGAGGGTGCCGGGCCTCCATAAACGAGCACCCCCACAGTTCATTTGATAGGCTACTTCATGCACGCATGCACGCATGCACGATCAATCGATACTTTCGAAGATGTAAGCAGCTAATGGTCCACCAAATAAAATTTGTTCAGATCAACCCAGGACTTGAACAGGTGGGAAAGGGCTTTTAAAGTTGGTTAAAGGTGTGAGAAAGTAGCCTTCATTCAACCTCGCACTTATTCCACTTATTCCGAGCAGCTCTTTAGTCCATGGCTGTAAATATCACTTCCCGGAGGCCCTGTTGTGCAGGCAGGGGAATTAGCTCCAACCTCTGCTCTTAATTTGCCTCAGTTATTTACACGTCATGACCTTTTCCCACATTTTCCGTGAGCAATAAACTCACCGCTTGGGATGTGGTAATTTGGTGCTTCTGCCCTTCCCCCCCAAGACGCACCTCACAGCAGCTGTGCAAGGCGCAGGTGTAAACGGTGTGAGTGCAGGTGCCTGGGTCAGGTGTGAAAGGCGCAGGTGTAAACGGTGTGAGTGCCGGTGCCTGGGTCAGCCTGTGATCTGCCTGCTCCAGCTGCACTGTGGCTGCAGTATCTGCACTGCTCAGCTGGGGGATGACAGATCGACAGGAAGCGGCAGCTGGCTGCACACACGTGCTAACCTCACTCTCTTGAATTGACGCTGGACACTGCAGTGACTGGACAGGACTGTGGTTGCTTTTGGGCTGTCAAAACTGCGGGATAAAGAAACTAAATGAAGAATTAAAGATTTTGTTTGGTTGAATTTGTTTTAGTTGAGTTATCAGTTAAGGAGAATTATGAAACATTTGTAGTACATGGTGTACTGTGTGAATGTGTGTGAAACAAAGAAATTACAAAAATGGACATGGACTCAAGCATTTTACATGAAGCTCATTGTATTTATCTATATCCAGACCAGTACACGCCCAACCAGAGCTGTGCCTCTTTCTGCACAGATGTGACCAATTAGAGCTGTGTTTCCCTAAGTGCATGTTAATGTGACCAATCAGAGGTAGTCTTTCTCTCTGTGTAGGCAGATATGACCAGAGGTGTGTTTTGTCTTTGCGCAGGTAGTGACGGACAACATGAAGAGGAAGTGCAAGTGTCATGGCACGTCGGGGAGCTGCCAGTTCAAGACCTGCTGGTCCGTGTCCCCCGAGTTCCGACTGGTGGGGTCCCTGCTGCGTGAGAAGTTCCTGTCGGCCATCTTCGTCAACTCGCAGAACAAGAACAGCGGCGTCTTCAACTCCCGCGCCAGGGGCGCGGCCAGCGGGCCGTCGCAGCAGCCGTCCCCCTCGGCGGCGGGGGCCAGGGGCCGCCGGCGCGGCGTGTCGCGGGAGCTGGTGTACTTCGAGAAGTCGCCGGACTTCTGCGAGCGGGAGCCGGCGGTGGACTCGCCCGGCACGCTGGGGCGCGTCTGCAACAAGACCAGCCCGCGCATGGACGGCTGCGGCTCGCTGTGCTGCGGCCGGGGCCACAACGTGCTGAGGCAGACGCGTAGCGAGCGCTGCCACTGCCGCTTCCACTGGTGCTGCTACGTGCTGTGCGAGGAGTGCCGCGTCACCGAGTGGGTCAACGTCTGCAAGTGAGCGCACTGGGGGAGGCGGGGCAGCTCCCTCGCCTTGCCTCTACTTCCCCGAACGCCCCGGCCTCAATCCTTCTCGGACAGCGTACGGAATGTTGCAGCACGCCCCCCACCCCTCTTCTTTTACTCACAGTGCGGGTACAATCAAGAGCGCACACTCCACAACCCCCCCCCCCCCGCCCGTGTCTTTCTCCACATATTATCTGTTTATCCCTGCTTCCTTTTCATCTCATCCCGCTCATCTGGGACCCATTTTCCCGCTGTTGCCGTTGTTATTTCCATAAATGCCCAGAGAGGAGAGAGGCGGCGGACGAGGTGACTCATGTCATTCCTCTCTCCGTGCTTTTTTCATTTTCTCGTTCCCCACTTTCTTTGTCTGGATCTGGTCTCTTCAGCAATGAAGATGCTGTCCACGGCCTCCCCCTTTTCCCGCATTTCCCCCCCCCCATAAACAATAAAATGAAAGACCGGCAGGGACAAATAACTAGGAAATATCCGCAACCTGCTGACAATTGTTTTCATGCGCATTTTACTTCTTTTAAAGAGAGGAATAAACAGTGCTTTTCCTACTCTGTGTGAACTGATACGGTTTTCCTTACGGTCTTCCGGAGGCGAGGACGAACGAGGAGAGATGGGCGATCGGTGGGCTGATTCGGGAGCTCCCTTGTCAATCGTAGATGATGTGACACGTACCCCGCATTTTACAGTGAAAAACTGTTCTCCAGTGATTTTCTTCTAAATCAACACTGTTGAATGTAGTCCAATCTCTGTTCTTACGATATGAAAATATTTGTAGGACAGAAAATTGTTGACGTCATTCTAGAAGCATGGCAGTGGACAAAAATGAAAGGTTCACCATGTACCACTTGTGTAAACTTGGATTAAAAACTTCTGTACTTACGCATTTGGATTACAATCTCCTTGGTCTCTTTGGAGAACTGCCTCTGCCACGATTGGATTTGTCCCTGCAGGAAGAATTTTCACCCATGGGTCGGCCTCTACACCAATCTGCAGGCTTGTCAGTACCTCACTTACCCGCCAATTTATAAGCCCTGATGAGATGCAAACACACCTGTTAGAGGTACCGAGTGGACTTGTGTGTGTGCTTCCCAGCTCCACAGACTCAAGTGCAGCTGCAAAAGTGCAACAATACATTCTTGGAGGGGGCAGAACTATGTATTTTGAATTTCTGCATTGTAGCACTGATGACCATCAAGTTACATGAAGTTCTATTTTTTGTGTGCTACAAGTTTTCCTTTTGCGCAATTTAATAATATGTGATACAATGGATTGATATAATAAACGCTTTTTTTAAATGCCTGCCTCATTTTAACCAGTGAGGAAGAATTAATTATCTTGTGCTTGTTAGCTAGTTAAGATGTTGTGTAGAGCTTTGGAGCTAAAAGCCTAAATTATGTTAAATTGATCTGTAATTTAACCAATTGGTAAGCGTCAAGTAATGAAATGATACAAAACTTTTCAAAGTTGCTTTGTGCCTCGACTGAAATATAATATAAGATATATTTTTATCACTATATTTCGGCAAAACCTGTGATAATTGAAAATATTCAGGAGGACATCATGAACAATTGGATGGCTTTAGACTATGTTTATGTTTAACTTTTAATGGAATGAAACAGGCTTATGGCCAGGCTGTGAGAACAGAGAATATGTTTCTTCTTCCATCTGCCATACTTTGCCTCATTGATTGTGTTCTCATTGAGGTCTGCAGCTGAGCTGAGCCAGGTTAAACCTGGGATAAAACCTGGGATAAATAAAATTCCTACCTTGGAGACAGCCATGCTGTGATTTGAGAGAATTTGGCCTTCCATGGATTGGGGCTTCACTGTAGGCCTAGAAATTGCCCTTGTGGTCAAAAAGACAATTTACTGGGAGACGCTTGTCTTTTGGGGAATTAGGGGGGGGTTTCCTGATTTAGCATTACCCAGAAAGCAAATAAAAATAGAGATACCTGCTGTTTCCACGTGACTGATTGTGTGGTCAAGAGTGTAAGAGTGAGAGTGAGGCACTCTTAACTTACCCACCTAACACGTGTGGGGAGCACAAAACAAGAGTCGCTCATCATTATTAATATTTTTTGTACTTGTTTGTTACAATGAGGGAAGAAAATCTTGCAGGGGGCCAAAGGAAATTCTGGGAGAATCATGGCTAATCCAGGAGATTTTGCAACCCTAGGGATTAGTCTACAACGCTCTCAGGCCAACATTGGAACAGCACTTGGAGCAAGAGCAACACAGGGAAGACTCGGGTAAGGAGTAACACAGGGAAGACTCGGGTAAGGAGCAGCACAGGGAAGACTCGGGTAAGGAGCAACACAGGGAAGACTCGGGTAAGGAGCAGCACAGGGAAGACTCAGGTAAGGAGTAACACAGGGAAGACTCGGGTAAGGAGCAGCACAGGGAAGACTCGGGTAAGGAGCAGCACAGGGAAGACTCGGGTAAGGAGCAGCACAGGGAAGACTCGGGTAAGGAGCAACACAGGGAAGACTCGGGTAAGGAGCAGCACAGGGAAGACTCGGGTAAGGAGTAACACAGGGAAGACTCGGGTAAGGAGCAGCACAGGGAAGACTCGGGTAAGGAGCAACACAGGGAAGACTCGGGTAAGGAGCAGCACAGGGAAGACTCGGGTAAGGAGTAACACAGGGAAGACTCGGGTAAGGAGCAGCACAGGGAAGACTCGGGTAAGGAGCAGCACAGGGAAGACTCGGGTAAGGAGCAACACAGGGAAGACTCGGGTAAGGAGCAACACAGGGAAGACTCGGGTAAGGAGTAACACAGGGAAGACTCGGGTAAGGAGTAACACAGGGAAGACTCGGGTAAGGAGTAACACAGGGAAGACTCGGGTAAGGAGCAACACAGGGAAGACTCGGGTAAGGAGCAACACAGGGAAGACTCAGGTAAGGAGCAGCACAGGGAAGACTCGGGTAAGGAGCAGCACAAGGAAGACTCGGGTAAGGAGCAACACAGGGAAGACTCGGGTAAGGAGCAACACAGGGAAGACTCAGGTAAGGAGTAACACAGGGAAGACTCGGGCTAAGGAGTAACACAGGGAAGACTCGGGTAAGGAGTAACACAGGGAAGACTCGGGTAAGGAGTAACACAGGGAAGACTCGGGTAAGGAGCAACACAGGGAAGACTCGGGTAAGGAGCAACACAGGGAAGACTCGGGTAAGGAGTAACACAGGGAAGACTCGGGTAAGGAGTAACACAGGGAAGACTCGGGAAGGAGCAACACAGGGAAGACTCGGGAAGGAGTAACAAGTTACACAATGGCAAAGCGCTAAGCAAAAGACACGGCGACCAGATGGGAATTGAGCCGATCTGTTGCAGGCGCACACCCTTGCTGCTTAACACGCCGATGACAAGGACAAACGTTCCCATTCTCATAGCACAGAAACTGCCAAACAAAGACCCGCAAGAGACATACTGTGCCCCTTGGCTGAGAACCTCAGAAACACAGTTAGGCAACAAGCGTCAGAGTCATGCATTTATGTTGTGGACAGTTTGGAATTCTAGTGAGGGGTGGGGGTGGGGGGTGGGGTCCTTCCCGATGCAGTCTGCTACTGTGGCAGGAGATTGGTTGGAGGGCTCATTTTGGGGAATAAGAAGGATTGAATTCTATATTAAGCCAATGCCCCACTCCCACCCCCCACCCCTGTATTTTAAGTCAGGGAGCGAATGAAAGTCAGAGAGAGAGAGAGAGAGAGAGAGAGAGAGAGAGAGAGAGAGAGAAAGGGAAAAGAAAAAGACAGAGTGCTAAGAATGAGAGAAAGACTGAATCTCTGGTTTGCATTTCGTTATTCCTTTATTACTTCACTCTGTTGTTCCCTGAAGCTGCTGAGAAAGGGAACTTCCTGGCATCGGTCCTCCCATGTGTGACACAGAGAGATTGAGGAGACCCGAATCGCACTCTCTACCCCCCACCCCGACTCTGTCCTGGTCTTTACCCCCCTTTTATGCACTCTCTTGTCAGCTCATCTCTTTCTCTGCCTCCCTTCTCTTTCTCACTCTCTTGCTCTCTGTTTCTGCGTCGCTGTGAGCCACTGATACTTACGCAGTGCGCCCACGGTCCACTCTCACAGTAATTAGAACCAGACACTGCCCTTAAAGGGGAGAGGGAGGGAAAGGGGATAATGATAGAAATTGTGTTGATGTGCCATGCGTTGACTTTGCCTGCCCACAGTGCACCGCTCTCTCTGCAAGCTGCGTGCGGAGCTAGTACAGATGTGTGGAGGTACAGCACGGCCGTGTGCATGCGCATGCAACCGTGCTCCAAATAAGTCACTTTTCAAGAAATAGTTAAGTTTGCCAACTTGTTCACATCTTGTCATGAGAACAACGTCACTGCTTTTTTTAAATTAAAATAAATATCCCAGCCCTACAACTTTGGGGGAGGGAGTGAGCGAGGGAGAGAAACAGAGAAACAAACAGAAAAAATGAAACAGAATCTGTATAAATAAACAGCTGGAAACATCTGCTCATAGACCCTTACGCCTCCTCCCCCTAACTCCCTCCATTCCTGATGTGGGACAGAGTAGAGGGGGCTGGGGGATGGGACCAAATGCTAGGAGCCAGCTACCCAAAACATCAAAGCCCTTTCCTCAATGTGCGAGACCTCATTAGTCCTGTAAGCGTAACTGACGAGACTCATGCTTGTGTATTGCTGGGGTGAGCTTTGGCAGAAACTTCAGAGAAAAGGGTTCTTTCAAATATAAGCCGCCACCCCCACCCCTTATTTATACCACGACCCAAAACCCACGGTAACCCCCCTATAACCCTAGCTCTCGCACTCCCCATACAACACGCTCACACATGCACACTCCCAATTCTCATCACAACCCCAATCCACATCTGCAAACATCTGTTCTGCTCTGAGCTTTGTTCTCCATCTCTCTCTCTCTCTCACTGGTCTGATAATGCATTGACAGACCTACTTGACAACACGTGTGGGTGTGTACACGAGTCGAAAGAACCAGCCACTCCTGGTGGGACAACTTTGGATGGATACTTTGCCTGCAGCCTCCTTCTTTCCACAGGCAAGAATAGCAAACAGAATTCCAGTTCAGCACTTGCGACTGAAATCATATTACTTACCCCTGTCCAGACATATATAGTTCAGAGGGAAAGTAGAAAGATAACGAGAAAAACAATGAATAACATAGCAAATAATGATAGTAAGACAGAAATCTCTGGCTAAATCACAGTCATGGTTTAACTGGTTTCTATATATTATAGCCTATGACATACATTTCGATATCTATGATATGAAATAACACCACATGTATATGTACACATAACACAGGTTATGCTATATGACAGGTGAAATCTGTAATACAATCTGTTATCTGTAGCCTACTATAATGACAAAAAATAAAGATTTATCATTTGCCAATGTTATTTTTAATTGTAAGGTGCCAAAATTAAGTGAATTATTCAGCAAATTAAAAAATAGATTTAAAATTTTGTTTCCAGACGGTAGGCTATTCTTGGTACCACTCTAATATTGTATGTTTATCAATATTTCATTTTCCATAAATTAGGTGATAACTTGGTTAAATCGCAATATTTTATGTTTATGGCTTTCCAAGTCGTGAAAATACATTCAACTTGGGATAGATTGCTGTGGTACCTTAAGCTGTCTGTGGGACCCCAGGTGAAAGCCCCATTTGCTAATTAGCTAGCTCGTCGGATCTATTCCCTTGTATGCCTCCCCCAAGCTCACCATCTGAAATTGCATAGCTATCGCTGCCAAATTATCCAATTTGGCAGCCGCTTACAGGTAACTCATTCATAGTTGATTCATTAATTGAATCATTAATGTCCATGTTTACCCGCTGGAGGCCATTTTCTTTTTAAGGTTTAATGTGTCTCGATTCTATATTCGATATTACTTTGATATTTTCTGGGTCAAATTCAAATGCAGGTCAACAGTTCATGTCAGCTAAGGCCTCTGATAATCTGAAAGGTTGACGCAAGTTGTAGCCTAGTGTGTGTGATAGCCTAGTGTGTGTGACTGGCTGACGGTGTATCTCAGAATTATCACCAAGTGCTTTTAACAATTTGTGGCCAGCTATTAACATGCTCACAGATGCCGAATTTCAGATATGAAACAGTAAATGACATCATGCGGTAAACCATGGGGTGTCGCTCGGGAGAGATAACGTAACGTCACCTAGGTAGCCCAAAAGCAAATTCATCATGATCATTTGTATTGAAAAAAGCGTTTTAAGGTGTTATTCTCGCGAGACTTATATTCCCAACGCAGAAAGCCGTTGCAAGTATCGCGATACCTGCTCTGTCGCTTATCCGTATTTGGCTGGTGTCACTGTTGGAGGTGAGTGAGGATGCGGGTGTGGACCAGTGAGAAAATAATATGACATAATAATCAGAAGAATATATAAATAATATTAGAATCTTACAGATCATTTAGGAGACCCTTGTTCTGTCGTAGTCGTACGATGCCATCAGGCAGTTACGATGATTAAGCAAGGGAAATATATTTAGGAATGGCTAGCTAGCTGGCGAACAAACTGCTTGCTTGCGGAGTCGTGACTTGAGAGAATAAAATGACCGATTGCTCGGTTGTAAAGATGTGAAAAATTTGTGGACGTTTTCTGTTTATAAAGAAAAAAAATTGTAAACTTGGTATGCATGTAGTTATATGTGAATAGAAATAGGTGAGGAAAAATACCTGTATAGCTAGCTTGCTTCCACTAAACGTTTTTTAATTAAATATAGCTAGCTGCATGGCTAGTTGAAGACAGCTTGCTGGACACGCACCATTCATACACAGCCACGCGTTATTTTTGATGTAGCCTACCTACAAATAAACGCATATTTGACTAAGTTTAGCTAAATCCTAATCGTGCGCATACTATTTATTTTATTCCGCTAATATTACTGCATTGGTTATGAAATTTGTATATTTATACAAACTCACACAAGTGCACTTATATTGACACTACTGTGCGGGTTTATAGAACGCAATATCGAAACGGAAAAGTACATAATAGCGTTCATCTGCATATGCAGACATATATTGGCATTATCATATTTACAGTAGGCCTATAGGTACAGTTATCTAAAATGCCTCTCAATGTATCACACTCTAAAATGCAAACTAGCCTACTTGCAGTTTGTGCACACTGTTTTGTATGCGTTGGCTGAGATGTTACTGGACACTAATTGTTCTTGCATGCTACACGTGTGTGTGTGTGTTTACTGTTTATGCATGCAAATGAGTGTGTATGGTTGTCTGTGTGTGTCTATGCATGCATATGAGGGTGTATGTTCATATGTATGTGTGCCTCTTTTGCAGTTTGGGGCCTGATATGCATTTGTCCTCTTTCTGTAGGGGTAGTATATTAGCAAGCAGGTGATCAGAACCTGACAGAGAGAGGGAATCCCTTGAGATGGCAGCTGTTCTTAGTAGTATGAAGTGCATCATGGGATTGCTCTCTCTGCGCATCCTTTAGAAAAGCTTGAAAAACCCAGCCTCGTTAGGCGTTAAAGCATTGCTTGGCTCATTCAATTGTCCTCTCAGCCATGCTGCTTGTCATGTTTATTTTAACAAAAGACTTGTCCTTAGCCTCCGGAATAAGGCAGAGATCTCTGGCTAAATCACAGCCAGACTGGTTAAGACGGGCTCTTGGGTGACACAAAAGCAATATCACACAAGAGGGAGTGCTGTACTGTTATACTGTATACTGACATAATATACAGGATAACAGCACTCCCTTTCATGTGATATTGCTTTTATACAACAGTTCTACTAGCCTATAAAATATCTTATCAATTAATGATTGAGACAACAGAATAGATTATGATTTTGTTGTCTATTTGGCTCCGCCAACAAATATTGTTCTTTCAGAATTCCATTATAAAAATATATTTTTTCCAACAATGTATCAATTAGAATGTAAACAAAGCGGAGTGATCCTGGCCGGTGATCAATCAATCAATCAGATTTTATTTGTATAGCACATTTCATACGAGCGACTCAAAGTGCTTCACAACATTAAAACAAATACATAAAAAAGAAAGAACTTATACAGAAAACTCAAAGATCAGATCCAAGAGATAATCTCCTACACATGCATCAGACTATATCTGTATAACACATTTCATACAAGCGAATATAAACAGTAGATTTATAGAAAAGCTAGACTAAACAGGTATGTTTTTAGTTTCCGTTTAAAAGTATCAACATTTTCTGTTGTCCTTATATCCTCTGGGAGGCAGTTCCACCTGCTAGAACCATAGTGGCTAAAAGCGGCCTCGCCATGGGTCTTAGTTCGGCATTTAGGAACAGTTAAAAGACCACTGCTAGACGACCTAAGGGATCTAGATGGTACATATTTTAGTAACATGTCTGACATGTAACCAGGTGCCAGTCCATTTAAAGATTTAAAGACCAATTACAGAACCTTAAAATCAATGCGGGAACTAATAGGTAACCAGTACAGAGATTTAAGAACTGGAGTGATATGTGCTCTTCTCTTAGTTTTAGTTAGCACTATAGCAGCTGAGTTCTGTAATAATTGTAATTGGCCTATTGCTGTTTTGGGAAGACCAGTTAGGAGACCATTACAGTAGTCGAGCCTGCTGGTAATAAATGCATGCATTAGTCTCTCAGTGTTAGCCTGGGATAAAAAAGGTCAAACCCTAGTAATGTTCTTAAGATGGTAGTAGGAAGTCTTGGTGACATTCCTGATGTGAGCCATAAAGTTAAAATTTGAATCAAATATCACACCTAAGTTCCTCACCTGCTGACTAGGAGTCAGTGCTATAGATTGGAGCTTAGTAGTCAGTTTCTCTCTCTGAGTCTTTTCCCCAATAACCAGTACCTCTGTTTTTCTGGTTTAGTTAAGTTTGTTGACATCCATGCATTGATGTCTAAGATACAGTCAGAAAGAACATCAATAGGGCTTGTATCATCTGGAGATACCGCAATATATAGTTGAGTGTCATCTGCGTAGCTGTGAAAATGTATTCCATGCCTCCTGATGATACTACCCAGTGGGAGCATATACAAACTAATAGGGGTGTCACGATACCGATTCGAAATCGAAAATCGATCGAAATGAGCTTCGAAATCACAAGCTGGTTCGCGATTCTCCAAGTTTTTTTTTTCTCTCCACCCCGCCCCCCGCGCGCTCTTCTTAGCCTTTCATGTGATGGGTAAAATGTAAAAAAAAGTAGCCTACTTGGCCATCTCTAATGTAAGCGTTTCCGACAAAACGAAACTTGACGCCTTCCACTGCATTTTGTTCGTCCACGCAGGCGTGCGTCCGAAGAAAAAAAACAATGATATTCAGTGTTTCCCCTAGTTTTTTTTCAGGCCGGGCGGTGAAAGTGCGCCATTTTGCGTAGAGGCGGAAACTATAATTACACCCTCATAATATCAGCGCTGCCATTGAAAATTTTAATTAGGCCTAACGGGAAACCGAAGCTGTTTTGGGTTTTTCCAGATGCTATTTTGATCATTCCCGCACTCTGCGGTAAGGGAAATATTGCAGCTACATAAAAAAAAAGATTATATAAAAAAAAAAAATAGAATAATATAAATTATTATTTTTTTTCATTAAAATTATTTATTTTCCCTCTTGTCCAAGCCGGGCGGCAGGTGAGCGCCCGGCCAAGATAATGGTAGGGGAAACACTGATATTTCAAAGAAGGCACAGCTGCTAGTTAACGTTAGCTTACTGGTAGCCTGCATTACTTTTCGACACACCATGGCCACTGCCGGAGATGGAGAAACAGAACTGGAAAATCCTCCTGCTTCCCTCAAGTCACCGGTGTGGCAACAGTTTGCCTTCCCCGTGAGTTATATAAACAACGAACGCGTCATTGACAAAATAACGACAGTTTGTCGGCTATGCTACACGCGAGTACCATACGCCACCTCAGGCAACACGTCAAATATGGCAGGACACATTCGCAGGCATCACAAAGAAATAGATTTGACTGGGAAAAAAACATTGACACAGGCAACTCAAATGACAACCCAAATGACAGTCAGGGTATGAAAAAAAACGTGTAAATAGTTAATAGCGTGGTACATGTTCAACTGTTTATTATTTCAGATATTAGTTTGTTAAAGCTCTCAACTGTTCAAAGAATGTGAACACGCTCATCTTTTTAAAGAAGAATTTGAAAATGTAAATGACCGTTGTCAGGGCATAAAACCAATGTGTAAATTGTTAATAGCGTGGTAAATATTCAACTGTTTATTCTAGAGTCCAGTTTTGATAAAGCTCTTAACTGTTTAGGTGTGTTTAAATATTCTCATATTTTTGTTATTATTTATAATTGTTATTATTCAAGTAAAAGTTACTTATTGAGAAACAAGTATTTTTCTTTACAAATCAAGACTCGATAGTCTAACAATGGCATAGCCATTAGTTAGACTATAGTGCTGGAAAAGAAATTGTGCTGAAAAAAAATCGAATCGAATTGTGACCGAATCGCGGATTTGGAGAATCGTGACACCCCTACTAACTAAAGAGTAAAGGAACTAAAATTGAGCCTTGTGGAACACATTACACAAGTAATGTCATAACTTTTTGACATGTACTCATCAATGGTTACTTGGAAATTTCTGCCAGTGAGGTAAGACCTAAACCAGTTAAGAACGGTGCCGGTAAGACCAACATGTCTACAGAGTCTGTCTAGGAGAATAGAGTGGTCGACAGTGTCAAATGCTGCACTTAGATCAAGTAGTACCAGTACTGACAATTTTTTAGCATCCAAATTGCACCTGAGGTAATTTACAACATTTACTAAAGCCAGTGCTATGATAGGTTCGGAAACCAGATTAAAAATTTTTTAGGGCGTCTTTACAGTTTTAAAAAAATCATTTAATTGTTTAAATACAATAATAAATCTTCTCTAAAATTTTGCTTAAAAAAGGTAAATTAGATACTGGTCTAAAGTTGCTAAATACTGTGTCAAGTGTCAAGATTGCTTTGATGTGATGAGGTCAGAGTGATGTTATACTGCATATTAGCACTCATGGAATATGTCTTAGCCAATCACAATGCGTGGTCAGAACTAACTTGTATAAATCCAGCTAAAGCACTGATTCTTAGTGCAGTGGTGTTCTCACCGAAGGTTGCCCATATTTACTATTGGGACTACATTGTGAAAAAAAGTTGTGGTTGGCATACTGGTTTCAGTGGTTTTGTACTGGTTTGTACGCGTTTGTGCCCTTCCAAATTGATGAAGGATATTGCAGCATTTGGATGGCCCACTACTGCAACTGTGTATTCCAAATTGGTTTATAAAGAAAAGAAAATGGGAATACGAAAAATGGTTAAAAACTAAATACATAATTAATATGCTGCTGTTCTGCCCTTGCGCCCCAATGTTATTTTAAAATTTATTTCCCCGTCTGCAGGCTCATTGAACAAGAAAGGCCCCCACTCAGGAGAACAAGTCTTTGCTGGAAGCTGCCACCAACCTATAATTTCACAGTGCCGTAGGGGATTGTTGCCAAGGGAAGCTGTGGTAACTATGGGAAACATCTTTGGAAACTTGCTGAAGACTCTAATAGGGAAGAAGGAGATGAGGATCTTGATGGTGGGCCTGGACGCAGCAGGGAAAACCACCATCCTCTACAAGCTGAAGCTGGGAGAGATTGTCACCACCATCCCCACCATCGGTATGGTCCCTGGTCTCAGACCTACCCAGTCTATTAGTTTGTGAGCCACAGGCCTGTCCAAAATTGGAGTTTGTCAGAGATAAAACATGAAATGTAGAATGTTTGTTTGTTTGTTTGTTTTGGCAATTTTTAGTGTCACACTGTACAGATGCTTAATTTGATTTATACTTCAGCATTCAGCAGATGCTCCTATTTGGAACGGCTTACATGGATTACATTTTTACATGCATTCCTTTATACAGCTGGATATTTTACTGAAGCAGTTCAGGTTGAGTATCTTGCTCAGTTGTACAACAGCAGAGCCCCAGCTGGGAAGCAAACCCACGACCTTTAAATTGCAAGCCCTGCTCACAAACCATTGAACTACATTGCCAACCCATTGATAACCGGAACCTTTCCATTGACTAGTTCCTTTTGGTTTTTATTTGGTTTTGGCAAAACAAAAGCCTTGACCTAGGTGCAGCCCCAGGAAAGCCATGTACGTGCTAATTTGGCCGGGCTTTCTAAAGACATTCAATTAATTTGCGTTTTAAAATGTGACCTAGCAAAGCACAACACAGTGCTGACTTCTGGCCTGTATCACCAGAAGAAGAGTTATGCTTCTCTTTCCTGGTTCAGTGAGTGCCGTTGCTCCTTCTCTTTCCCGCTCAGGATTCAACGTGGAGACGGTGGAGTATAAGAACATCAGCTTTACGGTGTGGGACGTGGGCGGCCAGGACAAGATCCGGCCCCTGTGGAGGCACTACTTCCAAAACACGCAGGGTAAGTCGGGCACATGGTTCACACAGACACGGCATCTCACAGACACTGGTCTTTAATACGGGTTTTTCAGATACTAGACTGCCAACGCAGGCTTTCATGGTTGGTAGTATGCCAACATGAGCTTTCAATGACAAACATGGTCAGCTGAAGGGGGCTTTCACTGAAAATTCAGATTTCGCATTAATTGTTCTGAAGACCAGCACACTCTTTTGAAGAGTGCAGCACACTCACATCTACCTAACAAGCTAGAGGTCAGCTCTTACTGTGACTGTTCACAGCCCCACCCTTGCTCCCCCGATAGGCCTGATCTTCGTGGTGGACAGTAACGACCGGGAGCGGGTCAACGAGGCGCGGGAGGAGCTGATGAGGATGCTGGCAGAGGACGAACTGCGGGACGCTGTGCTCCTCGTCTTCGCCAACAAGCAGGCATGTGATGTTTTGTCTTTCGCCTCCTGTGTGCCCTCCTCTCTCCCTCCCTAAAGCTGTTACCTCATCTACCTCCTTTTCACCCATTCACCTAACCCTTAACACCATCACCTCCACTAGCACCTTAACACCATTACCTCCACTAGCACCTTAACACCATCACCTCCGCTACCACCTTAACACCATCACCTCCACTACCACCTTAACACCATCACCTCCACTACCACCTTTACACCATCACCTCCACTACCACCTTAACACCGTCACCTCCACTACCACCTTTACACCATAACCTCCACTACCACCTTTACACCATCACCTTCACTACCACCTTAACACCATCATTTCCACTAACACCCTTACACCATCACCTTCACTACTACCTTAACACCATCACCTCCACTACCACCTTAACACCATCACCTCCACTACCACCTTTACACCATAACCTCCACTACCACCTTTACACCATCACCTTCACTACCACCTTTACACCATCACCTCCACTACCACCTTTACACCATCACCTTCACTACCACCTTAACACCATCACCTCCACTAGCACCTTAACACCATCACCTCCACTACCACCTTAACACCATCACCTCCACTACCACCTTTACACCATAACCTCCACTACCACCTTTACACCATCACCTCCACTACCACCTTTACACCATCACCTTCACTACCACCTTAACACCATCACCTCCACTAGCACCTTAACACCATCACCTCCACTACCACCTTAACACCATCACCTCCACTACCACCTTTACACCATCACCTCCACTACCACCTTAACACCATCACCTCCACTACCACCTTAACACCATCACCTCCACTACCACCTTTACACCATCACCTCCACTACCACCTTTACACCATCACCTTCACTACCACCTTAACACCATCACCTCCACTACCACCTTAACACCATCACCTCCACTACCACCTTAACACCATCACCTCCACTACCACCTTTACACCATCACCTTCACTACCACCTTAACACCATCACCTCCACTACCACCTTAACACCATCACCTCCACTACCACCTTAACACCATCACCTCCACTACCACCTTTACACCATCACCTTCACTACCACCTTAACACCATCACCTCCACTACCTAACCTTTACACTATTACCTCTTCTACCTCAACTTAACCCCAGCAACTTCTCTTCCTCACCTCAACACCATCACCTCCACCCCCTCTTTTACCTCCTCTCTCTCCCTTCTAAGTTCCTATGGGCTCCGGTCTCCTCCCTAACTCCGTCACCACCTCTCTCGTGTAAAACCTTCTCTCTGTCCCCTTGCTCTGCAGGACCTGCCCAACGCCATGAACGCGGCAGAGATCACGGACAAGCTGGGCCTCCACTCCCTGCGCCACCGCAACTGGTACATTCAGGCCACCTGCGCCACCAGTGGGGACGGCCTCTACGAGGGCCTGGACTGGCTGGCCAATCAGCTGAAGAACAAGAAGTGAGGCGGGGCTGGTTTGATGGTGGGCAGTGGGCGTGGCTAGTGCAGAAGTTCATTAGAGTGTGGATGTGGAAAAAAAAAAAAGAAAAGTTTTTTGTTTTTTGGGGTCTTTTCACAACAGTATATTAGGAGGGTGGGATAGACTGAGGGGCACAGGTTACGTTGTTTTTAATAACCCAGAAAATGTCAAACAGTGGGTTTTGAGTGTGTTATTGTCTGAATATGTTTGTGGCTGTCATAACCTTGTGCACGAACACTGGCCTGTGAATACTTCCATGTGTTTATATCAACGCTAATCCCTCTCAGTTTACGGCCTGTCAGTCAGTCTCAGCCCTAGGGCTGGGCCAACCTGTTAATTTCCATTCAGTACGAAGAATTTCAAGCTTCACTTTTACCGCTGGCATTGATTATGATTACTGATGACTTTCCCAACGAATGACACGAAGGAATGCATGCTTATAAATTTCGATTCTGCTTTACTGGCACAAACTATTCACAGGATGTACAAAGAAGTGTAAAGCACTGAATCCCCTCAATGAAGAGGGCAATTATCTGCATCAATTTTCAGCTTTTTCTTTTACTTTTGCTTAAGTAATAAAAAATGATCAATTCCTCGCCATCAGAACTCACACTTTTGATACTCTGCGGGTATGAGAAGTATTGATGCTCTGGGGTCTCCCTCCTCGCCTTTACTCGAGACAAAATCCAAAATACTTGAGATTGTAAATGTACCCAATACATTTTTCTCCAGCCATCTAATTAACTGTAAATTTTAATTACACAGTGAAATCAACAAATAGGGCCAGATAGGGTGTCTTTGTTTTGTAAAAGCAGTCAGGGTTTTAAAGAAGCAGCAACCATTGATGACGTTGTGTTCCTTTGACAGATGCTATGCTTTTATGGTTGTTTTTTTGGGAGTGTTTGGTAGCATTTGGTTAGTTGGCTCAGATAAGGGCATTTGGCAAACAGATAAATATAAGTAAAATGTGAATTGGAAAAGCGACCATTATACCACAAAAATGCAACGTTGAAAAACTCCCCAATAGCATCATACACTATATGAGCAAAAGTATCCGGACACCCCTTAATCTGGGGCTGTTTTTCATGGTTCATGCTCAGCCCCCTAGTTCTAGTGAAGGCAAATCTTAACACTACAGCATATAATGACATTCTAGACAATTCTGTGCTTCCAACTTTGCAACAGTTTGGAGAAGGCCCTTTCCTATTTCAGAATGACAATGCCTCCGTGCATAAAGCGAGGTCTGTACAGAAATGGCTTGTCGAGATTGGTGTGGAAGAACATAACTGGCCTGCTCAGAGCCCTGACCTCAACCCCATTAAACACCTTTGGGATCAATTGGAAAGCCGACTGCAAGCCAGGCCTAATAGCCCAACACAGTGCCCAATCTCACTAATGCTCTTCTGGCTGAATGGAAGCAAAACCATGCAGCAATGTTCCAACATCTAGTGGAAAGCCTTCGCACGAGAGTGGAGGTTGTTATAGCAGCAAAGGGGGGGACCAACTCCATATCAATGCCGATGATATTGGAATGAGATGTTGGATGAGCAGGTGTCCATATACTTTTGGTCATATAGTGTATGTCTAAACTCTCCTCCCATCTTTGGTAAATTATATTTTACAATCTCCACTGGTCCTTACTTATGGCCAGGCCGGCTGGCTTTTTGAGGAAACCTGTTTATGGGGGAATGGGTGCTTACATTACACTTCTTGGACTTAATAATAATGATAATAATAATAGTCATCATTTATCATTATCATAATCGGAAATGTACAGTCCACAGAAAAGGCACTCACAGTTAACAAATTAGCCAATGCTGCTGGAAATTAGCCTGTGGATGTACCCAGAGTGGCTTACAACTATGTACAGTTGACAAGGGCAGAAGATCAGTGCTGGACCTAGGAAACTGACTGAGTTACACACAAATGAACTGTAGGCAAGCGCATGAACAAGACTGATGGCTGATGGATGGCTCGAGCTCCCTTTGCACAATTTGTAGCCACTCTGCTGGTGGAATGGTGCATGGTGTACTGATAAAATGTTTTTGTTTTAGCCCAGCACTAAGACACCTGATTCTACTTCTCAAGGTCTTGATTGAAGAGCATGATTAGTTAATTAGATGAATCAGGTGTCGTAGTGCTGGGATAACAACAAAAACCTGCACCCACACCGGCGCCTTTCGGATAAGATTGGACACCCCTGCTATTCAGCCCTGTGCCCTGGTATGTTGGACGCAGGCTAGGGGGACTGGACAAAAACTCAGAACATAGCCCACTGCATGGACTCTCTAAATTATATAAATAAAGTAATTTTTAAAAGTTTAATTTGTTTTTGTTGCGTATGCAGGAAGGACTGTGATTTATTTATTAGTATTTATTTTTATTGAGATATGTTTTATTGTACTTGTTTTTGTACTAAAAATGATTGTCCAGTGTAGAAGTTATTTTCAGGGGAAATTTGTATTTGTTTATTTATTAGTTTTCAACTCAAGATTGTGAAGATTTGTTTGGAGTTTCCTAACTGTGGGAACAAAGAATGGACTCAAAAGAGAGTGAAATTAATTGTTGCGCAATCGCAAACCTGAAACAATGTTGTCATGGCAGTATGTGCATGCATGTACAAAAAAAAAAAAGGTAAATTTGCGCGTATTTGTGTTTTGCATTGGATTGCTTTAGCATATCAACTACTGCCGCTGCTAAAATGTTGTCGTTCAGACACTAATTAGTACCTGAACTGAGACATTGCTCCCTTATCATTAAATCATGAAACAACTTTCAAGTATATTGCTATTACAGCTTGAGTGTATATATACAGTAATGTTTTTCTGTATAATATCCTTGTTACACTAAATTATATTTTAGGGGCTGAGGAGAAAGTGACGGATACTCTTGTATAGAGATGGCAGGTTTTTTCATTTATTTCTTGCTTCTGCTGCCCAGTTACTTAATAACAAAAATCATCCCTAGTCTGTTTTAACAATTATACGTCATGTTGAATGTTTTTTATAAAGTTTATCTTCATTGTGAACTAGAATGAGTGTGATTATTTACGAAGGGAAAACCAATGGTAAGGCTTAGCTCTGGTCCCGTGTGTTTTAAGTACCGTTGTTGTCAGTTGTCGGTTCATAACATTGATTTAGCAACCCTTTGTCTGTGTATGTAAATCTGGCAGACATCTTCTCCATTGTAGTAATATGTTGGACAAACTCATTTTTGAGGCCTTACGTTGATGTTTTATTCTTTTTATTTTATTTGACCTGGTTTGCAAGTTGATATTGCAGGGCAATGACATAGTCCTGCTACTAATGTCATGATGTCAAGTGAGGTTTCATGTGTTGTTTCGCAAAAATGTACGTTCTGTTCTTAATTATAATTTGCTTGTTACAATATTGTGTTTGTTTTTGTAATACATTTTGATGTTTGTTGTTTTAAATGTGAGACGGATCTGGAAGTTTAATTTATATTTATTTTATTTTGTTTAACATAAATTTGAATTCGGCCTTACGTTTTTTAGGATTTTTAAGACTTTTGGTTGGAGGTTTAGTGCAGGTTACTGAAACCTGTTACTGGAGGGCTGCACTGTCTGTAGGCTGCCTTGCCCATCTGATTCAACCAGTTACTTTTTTTTTTTTAATCAACATATCAGTCAGTCATTGTCTTTATGTATACTTTTTTAATCCTCCAAATTTGGAATACCCAATTGCCCTTATCGGCCCATCTCATTACTGAATTGTCATATAAGGATTCAGGGGTGTGGAGACTAGCCTGGAGGACTACAATTAATACAATGGTTGTGCAGGCAGACTGCAGGTGCCCAACTGACCAAATTAATCAAACTTGTGCATTGAGACTGGGAGAAAGTTACTGACTGAAGCCCACCATCTCTGGGCAGCGGCACAGCCAATTAGGAGCTGCCAGCCACAGTCAGCACTGGCACAGTGGTGATTCTGTACAAGACTATACAGGATGATTCTATACGTAATATACTGGAGTGTAGAGTCGATCACTGCACAATAGAGTCCTTCAGTCAGATACGCCACCTCGCAACCCCACCAATCACTATAGCCAAAATATCAACCAAATACCGTCTTTATTAAACCAATATATTAATAAACTACTATTGAGCTAGGGTAGCTTCCCACCCCCACAGGTGCTGGTGATTTAGAGAGCCTGCAGGATTGCAGCCCTCAAAGCCTGGACGTGAGTTGCTCTGGTTTAACGTGTAAGGCCATAATTTGAGGGCTAGAATGTGTGTAGAAATGTGGTTACTGGGGGAATAAAAGGATTTAAATGAACTGCTGTAAAGAATAGATGAGACACAGTGTTTGGGGTGTGGAGTCACAGCTTGCACCTGCGGAAGCTGTGCTGGAAAATAAAGATGTTTTACCTCTGTATGACCGTTGATGCAGACTCTGTGTGGCCTCTGTTGGGTTCTGCTTCAGTTCTGATTGTGTAGGGATGCATCGTGATTGAGTTGTGTGGGGCTGTAGGGGTACTCTGATTGGATAGGAAGCTGTGATTGGTTTGCGTGAGGCTGTAAGGGAACTCTGATTGGATGGGCTAAAATTCTGTTTGCCTTTCAGCTGAGGAGTCTCAGAACATGTAACGTTGGGAGGCAACCGGAATACTTAAATCGTCTCAATATATATTTTAAATACAGCCAAGTTGTTGACAACATAGCAGCATTTTTGGCAATATGCTGTTGTCACAAGGAATATGGAGAAAGTACACAGGTCTTGAATGAATTTGAAATTGACAGCGTTTCTGTCTCTCTGAGTCTCACCTACTGCTCTGGTGCTGATGGCCCCAGACATCTTTAGTCTGATATTTTGATGTCACCTGCACCGACTTTGGGAAATAAATGAGCTGTTGTGACTGGCCTGCTTTGCTATAGAGGAAAGTACCCAATTTTTTGTGCTTTTGCTCCTGTTTCAGAGACAACAAAACTGGCAACAGAAAGACCACAGCAACTGGAATATTGTACAGAAGAAGGGGAAAACAAATAAAATTAAAATTAAATATACTTTCAATATATTTTCTAACATGAAGACCATGCTTCTGAGCTGGGAGATTGAGAGATTGTTAAAGGCGTAATTCTTGTTGTGGTTAATTACAGGATAAACACACCTACTTCAACCTGATTTCCCTCATTTTGGGCAGAATCTACTGCTGTTCCTGCGTGTTGGTCGACGTACATTCAGCCTCTGTCAGTTTACTGTGGTCATCTCAGGTGGGGCTGACCTAGAGCCGAGGGCTTATTAGTGGAAGCGCGGCTGTCGAGCGAGCGCCATCATTTGCAACCCAGCCACCGCCCCCCAAAGAAAAAGCCCCAACCGCCCCCCGGCCAACCCCAGTTTGTCTCCAGGGTCGTGACAGCGGGTATGTGAGTCAGAGCTGATCCCGGGGCCCGGCAGACGCCGAGGGCCCCCTGCAGGGCGGCGACAATGCCGCGGGGCTCCGTGGGTGCCATAACTGGGATTCCCTGCCGTAACCGAGGCGTCCGCGGCAACGGCGCAGACACACCGGCAACAGTGTCACAATCGATTCATCAATCTTCTGTTGGGAGGGGAAGGAGGGGGACCACCACAAGTGCCAGAACCTCACTCCCTCCCACCCTCCGCCCACCCTAACCCCAGCCCCCTGCTGTCACCCTGCCGCCCCTTCTGCCTCACATTTACCCTTCAGGTCTACAATAGGGCAGTGGACACACATACATACAGCTGAACGGCCTACAGAGATGTAGTCGATTACAAAATGAAAGGAAGTTAATAATAATTAAAACACTTATTATGCTATTATGAAAAGAGATTCAGCAATCTTCTGTTGGGAGGGGGTGGGGGGAAAAGGAGGGGGACCACCACAAGAGGCAAACTCTTACCCCCGGACCACCCCAAACCGTGCGTTAAAAACATTAACACCACTTTTTATGGAAAATGTAATAAATGGATCAAATAAATGTAGTTATTTGGTTAAATAATAATAACACAAGCAACAATTAATTGGGCCAAGAGTAAATTTGCAAAAAGGAAAAAATAGGCACCGGCAAAGACATTTGGCAGATATGTTTATGTAATTACATTGGAAGACTAATGTTTCAAACATGCAAGAGCACTACCTTACAAGAACTACACACTGAGGCAGGGTGCATGAACTGTTCCTAGAATAGAACAAACTACCTCATCGTTTGAAGCTCAATCACATTATAGTCTTTGCTAATTATCTGTGTGTTTACTACCATCAATCAGAGCTAAAGGGTGTTGACAAATTAAATGGCAGAGCAAGATTTTAATATAAATTATTATTTTCTAAATGTACCATCATGAAACTTGGAGACATGTTTGAATGTGTAGTCCTTTACATGTGTACCAAGTTTTGTGTTGACCAATAGTTTTTCATTTTAGCATACACAAATGCAAATTGATTGGCATACTGCAGCCATATGTTTTTTTAAAAATAACTTTGAGGAACAAAGCCCAGAAGAAAAAATAGAATAAATTGGAAGTGTCCTGCTTCAGCAGTTTATATTATTATTATTATTATTATTATTATTAATGCGCCAAATTAGAAAATATAACTAAATTAAATGATATAGGAAAATTGTAAAAACAGTCAGCATAAGGACACAAGTTCATGCCAATGGCAAGCTGCAAAGACAGTAAAACAGTAAAAGACAGACAGCAATTAGAACTCAGAGGAATGGGACTGTCACTCAAGACTGTGAGGGAATGGGACTGTTACTCAAGACTGTGAGGGAATGGGACTGTCACTCAAGACTGTGAGGGAATGGGACTGTCACTCAAGACTGAGGGAATGGGACTGTCACTCAAGACTGAGGGAATGAGACTGTCACTCAAGACTATGAGGGAATGGGACTGTCACTCAAGACTATGAGGGAATGGGACTGTCACTCAAGACCGTGAGGGAATGGGACTGTCACTCAAGACTGTGAGGGAATGGGACTGGCACTCAAGACTGTGAGGGAATGGGACTGTTACTCAAGACTGTGAGGGAATGGGACTGTTACTCAAGACCGTGAGGGAATGGGACTGTCACTCAAGACTGTGAGGGAATGGGACTGTCACTCAAAACTGTGAGGGAATGGGACTGTCACTCAAGACTGTGAGGGAATGGGACTGTTACTCAAGACCGTGAGGGAATGGGACTGTCACTCAAGACTGAGGGAATGAGACTGTCACTCAAGACTGTGAGGGAATGGGACTGTCACTCAAGACTGTGAGGGAATGGGACTGTTACTCAAGACTATGAGGGAATGGGACTGTTACTCAAGACCGTGAGGGAATGGGACTGTCACTCAAGACTGTGAGGGAATGGGACTGTCACTCAAGACTGTGAGGGAATGGGACTGTTACTCAAGACTGTGAGGGAATGGGACTGTTACTCAAGACCGTGAGGGAATGGGACTGTCACTCAAGACTGTGAGGGAATGGGACTGTCACTCAAAACTGTGAGGGAATGGGACTGTTACTCAAGACCGTGAGGGAATGGGACTGTCACTCAAGACTGTGAGGGAATGGGACTGTCACTCAAGACTGTGAGGGAATGGGACTGTCACTCAAGACTGTGAGGGAATGGGACTGTTACTCAAGACTGTGAGGGAATGGGACTGTTACTCAAGACCGTGAGGGAATGGGACTGTCACTCAAGACTGTGAGGGAATGGGACTGTCACTCAAAACTGTGAGGGAATGGGACTGTTACTCAAGACCGTGAGGGAATGGGACTGTCACTCAAGACTGTGAGGGAATGGGACTGTCACTCAAAACTGTGAGGGAATGGGACTGTCACTCAAGACTGTGAGGGAATGGGACTGTTACTCAAGACTGTGAGGGAATGGGACTGTTACTCAAGACCGTGAGGGAATGGGACTGTCACTCAAGACTGTGAGGGAATGGGACTGTCACTCAAAACTGTGAGGGAATGGGACTGTCACTCAAGACTGTGAGGGAATGGGACTGTTACTCAAGACCGTGAGGGAATGGGACTGTCACTCAAGACTGAGGGAATGAGACTGTCACTCAAGACTGTGAGGGAATGGGACTGTCACTCAAGACTGTGAGGGAATGGGACTGTTACTCAAGACTATGAGGGAATGGGACTGTTACTCAAGACCGTGAGGGAATGGGACTGTCACTCAAGACTGTGAGGGAATGGGACTGTCACTCAAGACTGTGAGGGAATGGGACTGTCACTCAAGACTGTGAGGGAATGGGACTGTTACTCAAGACTGTGAGGGAATGGGACTGTTACTCAAGACCGTGAGGGAATGGGACTGTCACTCAAGACTGTGAGGGAATGGGACTGTCACTCAAAACTGTGAGGGAATGGGACTGTCACTCAAGACTGTGAGGGAATGGGACTGTTACTCAAGACTGTGAGGGAATGGGACTGTTACTCAAGACCGTGAGGGAATGGGACTGTCATTCAAGACTGTGAGGGAATGGGACTGTCACTCAAGACTGTGAGGGAATGGGACTGTTACTGAAGACTGTGAGGGAATGGGACTGTCACTCAAGACTGAGGGAATGAGACTGTCACTCAAGTAGTATTTACTTTGATTCTATTCCCACAGATGATATTTACCATTGTTACGCTATTTTCACTATTCATGCTTTTTATTTTCATAATCCCACATTGAATATGTACATGATTCTTCATCCCAAACTGAATAATTAGAAATATTCACCAAACATGGTATTTACCATGATTATATTGCCACAAAGGATATTTACCATGGTTACCAATAATTCTATGGCCACAAATCATATGTGATTTTCATAATCCCTACTTGAATGTTTACCACAATTCTTCATCCCAAAAAGATCCCACACACCATGATTATAATAATACATCACAAATGTACTTTGATTACTCTCCCCAAACCTATATGAGCATTTACCTTCAATGTATACCCACAGAGGATATTTACCATGGTAACCAAGATTTGCCATGATTCTATATCTACACCATGTTCACCCTGAATAGAATCCCACTTTGCAAATTTATAGACTCCTCTCCGAAAACAGGATATTTATTATGATTATGTTCCCAGAGAGGATATTTACCATGTTTACCATGGTTTACTATCATTTACCATTATTCTGCTTCCACAACATGTTTACTTGATTATAGTGTCACATTGCATATTTATTTATATTCCTCTCTCCAAACAGGACATTTACCATGATTCTATTTCCACAAATCATATTAGTCATTTTCATAATCCAACATTAAATATGTGCCCTGATGAATATATTAAATATGTACCTCTTTACCCCGAACCAGAAATGTATCTATTTTTTCTTCAAAAACAGGATATTTACGATGATTACCATGGTTTACTATAATATTTCCACACCGTGTTTACCCTGATTCCCACATTGCAATAGTCCCACATTGCAAAGTTATTCAGCACAGGATATTTACCATAACGAACAAGGTTTGCTTTGATTTACCACAATTCACAATAATTCTGTTTCCAGAATTAGCATTCCTGATTAGCATCCCGCATTCCATGGTTTCTTAGATTCCTCTCCCCAAATAGTATATTTACCAGGATTCTCTTCCCACTGAGGAAATGTACCATGATTATAACGATTTATGCTGGTTTACCATTTTGTTTCCACAAATAAAATTCCATTTTCTCACATTGAATATGTACCATGATTGTTATGCCCAAACCGGATATTTACTAATATTATTCTATTCAAACGCAAGATAATGACCATGATTACCTACCATGGTTTGCTATGATTTACCCGGATTTACCATAATGTATCATGACTCTATTGCCACAAATCAGAATTACTCTTATTTTAATCCCACATTGCATATTTACCTTAATTTTACTCTCATGTAACATTTTTGCTGTGATTTTACCTAGAAACCAGAAACACAGCCATTGGTAAGATATATGCAATGGTGTATGCAAACATCTAATATGGCAGATTGGAAGGAGACTGCTGTATTGTATTGAGTGAATGGCTGAGCGAGTGAGCGAGTGAGTGATTGTAGGCCTGAGAGTGAGTGATTGTAGGCCTGAGAGTGAATGGCTGAGCAAGTGAGCGAGTGAGTGATTGTAGGCCTGAGAGTGAGTAATGAGTGAATGGCTGAGTGAGTGATTGTAGGCCTTAGAGTGAGTAATGAGTGAATGGCTGAGTGAGTGATTGTAGGCCTGAGAGTGAGTAATGAGTGAATGGCTGAGTGAGTGATTGTAGGCCTGAGAGTGAGTAATGAGTGAATGGCTGAGTGAGTGATTGTAGGCCTGAGAGTGAGTAATGAGTGAATGGCTGAGTGACTGATTGTAGGCCTGAGAGTGAGTAATGAGTGAATGGCTGAGTGACTGATTGTAGGCCTGAGAGTGAGTAATGAGTGAATGGCTGAGTGAGTGATTGTAGGCCTGAGAGTGAGTAATGAGTGAATGGCTGAGTGAGTGATTGTAGGCCTGAGAGTGAGTAATGAGTGAATGGCTGAGTGAGTGATTGTAGGCCTGAGAGTGCGTAATGAGTAAATGGCTGAGTGAGTGATTGTAGGCCTGAGAGTGAGTAATGAGTGAATGGCTGAGTGAGTGATTGTAGGCCTGAGAGTGAGTAATGAGTGAATGGCTGAGTGAGTGATTGTAGGCCTGAGAGTGCGTAATGAGTAAATGGCTGAGTGAGTGATTGTAGGCCTGAGAGTGAGTAATGAGTAAATGGCTGAGTGAGTGATTGTAGGCCTGAGAGTGAGTAATGAGTGAATGGCTGAGTGAGTGATTGTAGGCCTGAGAGTGAGTAATGAGTGAATGGCTGAGTGAGTGATTGTAGGCCTGAGAGTGAGTAATGAGTGAATGGCTGAGTGAGTGATTGTAGGCCTGAGAGTGAGTAATGAGTGAATGGCTGAGTGAGTGATTGTAGGCCTGAGAGTGAGTAATGAGTGAATGGCTGAGTGAGTGATTGTAGGCCCGAGAGTGAGTAATGAGTGAATGATTAATGAAGATGGTCGTGGGCAGTTGGGAGAATGACTTAAGTGGTTCCATGAGTGAGTGGATGAGTGGGTGATTTCTTGGTAATTGTTCCGACTGACCCACCGGTCACCCTGCATCCACAGCTAGGCATCGCATCCCAAAGACGCAGCAGTGGCTGAGCCTGCAGCTGCTCCTCAAGGTTCTGACCAAGTGCAAGGTGAATATAGACACTTCAGAGTCAGAGCAGGTTATCCGGTAGACAAGCCTCGTCCCCAAGACTGTGTAAAAGGGCCAACTGTCTGGTGGGGATGGAGACAGCAACAGGCAGAGATCGGTTTTGTTTGCTTTGTCTGTGCGGAATCCGTTTTTTCCCTCTGGCATTTCTCAATCTCTCCTCTCTTATCCTCCACCTGTCTCTCCTCTGTTTCCTCTCACTCCCTCTCTTTGGTTTCTCAGGTCTCACAGCGCACCCCTATCTCTCTCTGCTAAGTGATTTTTGTTGCATGCACCAGTCGTGTTTTCCTGCCTCCTGTGCATCGGATACCCACCTCTGTGTTTACAGGATGTGATGTGACACAGATCACAAAATGGGTAGCTAATGATTTGACTTTCACAGTTATTGAGACAATTGTTCACAATTGACTAGATTTAGCTGTAAATTACACTGGAACAGTATGGAACACAATGGCTCTAAGTCATCAAGGATCTGATGTATGAAGCAAGCCTTAAACCATCACTCTGCTGCCAGAAATACAGTAGATATGGATGGATAACTTGAAGGGTTTCTTCTCCTGACTTTTTTTTCCATAGAGTTCAATAGCAAAATTTGTCAGGAGAAACAACCCTTAAAGTGATCCATCAATATCTACTGCATATCTGGCAGCAGAGTGATGGTTTGAGGCTCGTTTGATACCTCAGACCCTTGATGCCTTACAGCCATTTTGCCAACCATGTGTTCCATACTGTTCCAGCATCATTTACAGCTAAATCTAGTCCCACCCCCCAATTCCCATAGAGATCCATTCAAATGCAGAGATGTTATAGTATCGCGCTCGCAATGAGTATAGAGTCTTTTGATGTTGTTGGGTCACATACATCAGGAAGCCATGGCATGCAAAGGATATGCCACCAAATATTAAATATGATTACTTTATTCTACATTATGTTAAACTGTCCAATATTTTTTGATGCCCAAAAATGAGGGGGGGGGGGCTATGTACAAAAGGTTCTAGAATTTCTAAACGGTTCATCTGATATGGATGATACCCTCAAATTAAAGCTGACAGTCTGCAGTTCAACCTCGTTGTCATTGTATCCTTTCAAACTCAAAGTGCTAGAGTACAGAACCAAAATAACAATGAGACAACTGATCATTTTGCAGTGGTCTCAATTTTTTCCAGAGCTGTATTTCCAGTCATTTCCGTGTCTCTTGTAATATTGTTGGTAAAAAAAAAAATATATTTTGTAAATTGTTCAGAGTTCAGGGGGGGGGGGGGGCATTCTGCCAATGTACACTGAATATGTTAAAAAATGTTCATGGATTCATAAATAGAAATTTGTTCATATCTACATGTTGTTTGCATGTCCAGGGTCCAAGATCATTGCTTTGCAGGTATATTTTAAGTTGCACCTCCATGCTTGTCAGTGCTTACATAGAGTTTCTGCATTTTAGTATTAGTAGCAGCAAATTAATAGGAGAGGCAATGATAAACCAACCTGATTATAATTTTAACAGACCAGTAAGTAAACGGACACCGACAGACAAATGGAAGATTTTGTCATTGTATATTGTATGAATGCATTAACTGTGAACATTGCAGCCCCACCTGATACGGACAGTGATAGGTGTTTGGCACATTGGTAACTGTAAACGGATGAAGTTTGCAGCTTACGGAAAATTACACGAAATGTGCCACAGTAGCCTGCTCACGTATGGCAAGATTTGAACTGTAATCTGTAGCTGAATAAAAAACAAGGAGTGTGTAACTGCAGGTTATTACACTACATTACATTCACTCAGCAGTTATTACACTACATTATATTCACTCAGCAGTTATTACACTACATTACATTCACTCAGTAGTTATTAAACTACATTACATTCACTCAGCAGTTATTACACTACATTACATTCACTCAGCAGTTATTACACTATATTACATATTACACTACATTACATTCACTCAGCAGTTATTACAGTATATTACATATTACACTAGATTACATTCACTCAGCAGTTATTACACTACATTACATTCACTCAGCAGGCCCTCTTATCCAGAGCGACCAAACAAACCAACAATAACAAAATACCACTACATAGCTAAACATATCCTTGTGCAGCTATACATATAACATTACTACTACTAAAGAAAATTCAAAGGGAAAGAAAGAGGTTAGCTAGAGGGTCAGGGGAGCCATGATGCAGTGTGAGCAGGTGAGCCTTTGGTACCTCGAAGATAGGCAGGGTCTCTGCTGTCCTGATTGCCATTCCACCACTGGGGGGCCAGTACAGACCCCAGAGGTTGTAGAAAAGACAGATCTGGCTGGCGTGTACCATCTGGTGATCTGTTGAAGATACAGTGGAGCTATCCCTTTATCTACCTGATAAGGGGCGGAACCTGGGAAGGTTGTATATCAGGTGATCTGCAGTGCTCTGGATGAGCTGCAGAGCAGGCAGGGAGATCAGTGAGGAGGGAGTGGAGATAGCGCTTGAACCAAGAGCTGGGTTCAGTATGTGGTGAGGAAGGGCTGGATTCTGCAGATATTGTCCAGGAAGAGATCCGTTCACCCGACATACTGCCGTGATGTTCTCAGAGAGGGTCAGTTTGTCATCCAGTATCACTACAAAGTTCCTATCTATTATCTATAGTAACCAGATGGTCAGCTCCTGTCTTCCTTCTGTGCTCCCTACATCCTTACTAGGCAATCCTTCTGGTAATGGGAGGTCCTGTGCTATATTATAGTTTATGAATATTCATAGAGGCAGGCCCAAATGTAGGACATCCACCGCCACTGGTCCTTTGTCATGGCCATTCATGAATATTCATAAGGTGTGTCAAATTAGAACATTTCACCTTAAACAATAGAGAGACAAAACTTTCAGGGGTAAGAATGTGGGGCTGACCATCTGGTTAGTCTACAGCATCTGTGCCACTACTAAGCCCCATTTTGGGAGTCATAACCAACATGACCCCAAAGTTAAAACATGTCCCGTGGGGTGGGGGGATGGGTGGCAGGGGGTCAAGTCCAGAGAGGGGTGGGGCTCAATCGTCAGGGTATCCCCGCCTCATCGCTCAATAATTGCTCCTCTGGTGGGTCGGGTGACAGCACGTTGCCAACTGCTTGTGTCTGCGCCAGTTTGCCTGTGTCTTTTTCTGTGTTTAACTGAAGATGATGGAAGATGTGTGGATACAATAGAAAAAGACATGGGCTGCTGTGTGGCTCATCCTGTTAAAGCACTGTTCCAGTGCATGGACGTGCCCCACGGACTGGTACCTAACAGGGGCCATGCCAGTGCATGCCAGTGGCCGGCCGCTCCACATTGGCAGCGCACAATTGGCCCTATCATGTTCCATGGAAGAAGATTACTCCTTCTCTGTCTCCCCTTTCCTCTCCTTCCCCACCGGATCTTTGCCCCTTTTATTATGCAGTCTTAGGGACGGTGCCCTGTTTCAGTTGGCCGGAATGACAGCATATTATCGCTCTCTAGCACCCCCCGCTGGTCGATCGGGTGCCTGCTGTGCTGCACGTGAAGTGTCTTCCTCTGACACAGGTCTGCGCAAGCCTGACAACAGGAACTGCGGTGTGATAAGAAATGGCAGCTGACATTGCATGCTTCACAGAAAAACACATGCTTGTCTGTGCTCTCCTGAATCTATAGCAGTTTGCAGAAATTGGCCCAAAATAATACAATAGGTCCTTCCAAAACTGTGATAAAATGGGGGAATGCATTGCAAAGAAAAGGCATGACGCATATCATTGTTATTCAAAACTTAATTAGCATATTAGTTAATTGAGTATATATTGCTGATATTGAAAATAAGACAAAATTGGCAGACCTTGAGGCTCTCTGGAACCAGGGCTGGAGGCCTCTCATCTACGTGGTTGGGCCCCTTCATTGCGCAAAAAAACCTTCTTGACCAACCGAAAACATACGTATACTAAAATGGAAATAATATCAAAACGTGAATTATCGCTGTTGGGTGGCTCTTTCGGTTTCACTGTGGTGCATAGATGAGTCCCATGGTCTTGGAATGAATCCAGACCATGCCAGTGCCCACTGTGGCCAGTAGCTCCATATGGCGATGTGCAATTGGCCATTGCGTTGCTCAGGGTATGGGAGGGTTCATTTGGTTAGAGGTCTGTGATTCATGGCTCTGGAGTAACCCCAGCTGGTTGATCGGACGCCCGTGGACTAAATGTCAAAGCCACGTATGAAAGGTCTTCCTTCGACTCCACTCCATGCGAGTTTGGCTGTGGTCTGTGTTGTGAAAAGAAGCATCTGGTGACACCACTTGTTTTTGGAGGTCTACACTCTCCCAACTCAGCAGTGGGGTTCGTACATGAACGTGGCTGTGGTTGCAGATGATTGTACTTTTCAAATTAGGGTGGGAATTTGACATGTTCAACCCCATGTTGGGTGCCAAATTTGTAATAAAAAAAGTGAATTATCACCATAGACTGTATAAAAATAGATTATCACACATTTTACAGAATTGTAACTTTGGCACCACCTGATGGTTTGTCAGGGAATTGCATCATATAATAAGTGGGTTGTAGTAAGGCAGAGGTGTCCAATCTTATCTGAAAAGGGCTAATGTGGGTGCATGTTTTTGTATGATCCCAGCACTACAACACCTTATTCAACTAATTAACTAATCATTGTCAATCAATCAATCAAGATCTTGATAACTATAAGCAGGTGTCTTAGTGCCGGGCTAAAACAAAAACCTGCACCCACATTGGCCCTTTTCAGATAAGATTGGACACCCCTGCAGTAAGGCATTTCTAGTGTTGGCCTTAGTCTCCCAATATATGCATTAGGTTCAGACATCAGGTTTGGTGGAGTAAATTACAGTTGTCCTTCATTGTTCCTCAGTTTTTAGGAGCGACTCACACCCTAATACCTTGCTGTGGAATGTAAGTGATTCTGAGTGATTTATTTTAGTAGATTTGACTAACACCTCAACAGAACAGAAGTGCCATTTTGAGACCGTTTTAGCTGCCCTATAGAAGTGAACGGAGAGCGACAAATACCCTATTCTGGATTATCACCCCAGGGGAGCACAGAGCAACTAAGCGAGCATATTTCGCCAGCATTTGGACTCATATCATGGCCAAGTAACTACACAACCCAAAGTTCTACCAAAGTTCAGTTGTGCTTTAAGTCAATTGAATGTGAATTGTGGAAAAGCATTAAACAAAAGGCAAAAATTAGATGCAATGCAGAAAAATGGATTGAATAAGTATGGCTCAATCCTTTCTTACATTGGTCAGCTTTTTTGAAAATGAGGAGCAGGTTCAGGATGATTATTCAAGACATTTAAAGCACAACTAAACTTTGGTAGAACTTTGGGTTTTGTAGTTACCTGGCCATGATATGAGTCCAAATAGTGGCAAAATATGTTTGTTAGTTGCTCTGTGCTCCCCTGGGGTGATAATCCATAATAGGGTATTTGTCGCTCTCCATTCACTTGATGACACTTCTAGCATGTATACGACTGCGAAAGAAGCGGATTGTGTCAATACAAAAAATAACCAGTCATCGTACATTGTGCACAGAGCAACTAACGAACATATTTCACCACTATTTGGACTCATAACATGGCCAGGTAACTACACAACTCAAAGTTCTACCAAAGTTTACTTGTGCTTTAAGCTTTAACCCTGGATCCCGGGGACCTCCAAACCTTGCTGCTTTTGTGTTTTTGGCCATGACCACAATCCTCAGCCCCACGTATGATCACACCCCAGAGCCCAATGCCTACTGACTCACTCCAGAGAGGTTGTGTTTAATGTTCTGAGCAGATCCACTGAACTTTATGGTGTGTGGATCTTCTGTAGCAGACACAAGGGGTGGGGTGGCCCAGTTGGAAAATTTTTAAGATCTGTGCATCTGCACAGCCTGATACTCCAACGTAGTTTTTCTGTGGACATCCATGCTGGTGATTTCTGAATTGGGGTTAGGTGTCCCATTTGTGAAGAGGTGTCCAATCTCACCAGAAAAGGGCAGAGGTGGGTGCATGTTTTTGTTTTAGCCCAGTACTACAACACCTGGTTCAACGAATTAACTAATTGTGGAATTCAATCAAGACATTGAGAAGTAGAATAAGGTGTCTTAGTGCCAAACTAAAACAAAAATCTGCACCCACGCTGGCCCTTTCAGGTAAGATTGGACACGCCTGCACTTGTGCTTAGGAAACAAATGTTCTGTGAGCTCTTTGGCTCTACCTTGTGGCTAATATGTAGTATTTCACCCATTTCACCTTGGCTCTACCTTGTGGCGAATATGTAGTATTTCACCCTGTCTACTGTAAATGAGACAGTTTGGGAAGACTGTACTCTGACATCTGGATGGAAACTCTTCATCCCCTTGGTCATGAAGAAATGCACATCCAGCCTTATTTTTAGATGCTCTGCGGGGAATTCTAAATAAAAAAGAGATTCTTTTTTATTTAGAATCACACTAAACACTAAACACACAGCACACTAAAACTGCTCCTCATCAAATGCAATGAATTTTCAAACCCATTGGGATCTAAATGTTGTCATTACATTTGTTCAGCAGAATTTTCAGAGTTCAAGCGATTTCTCTTTTTCGTCATCATGAAACTTTGCTATTACAGTTAGTGAAGCTACCAATCAGCCCACTGAATCAAAAGGAAATGTCTCATTGCTTACATTGTATATACGTATGAAGGATATTTTAGGATATTGTAGGAAGGATATTTAGGTTTGGACCTGCCTACTTTACAGTTGCAGGTACAAGGAGGATAATGGGTTTGTGGTGTTAAGCAAAAACAAAAACCTGTACAGTGACATTATGCCTGCAGAGGCTATTAATTTGATTAGATTATTTTTATGTGAAAATGTAAAATATTATGATTTGCTAAGTAAAATAGCCTAGTGTTCAAGAGGCATTCAGTTACTTACTGAAGACAAAGCCCTGATGTTTGGCTGAAGTTACCAACTCCCACAAATTGTTTCCCATCCTGGCAATTTTTTGACCAATCATGTGGAGGATGACATCAAAGTTCCTGGGAATCATGAAAGTATCCCTGAAATACCTCACCATTAGAGAGACTCATCCCTCCACTGAAATGAGTGAAAAGGTGGCTTAATACTGAAGTAAGCAATTTGAAATACTTTGTTATAGCCTACAAATAAAACTTGCTAAATGTATTCCTTTATGCGCTGACATCTGCGCACTTATGCTTCATCCATGGTTGGGGAAACTTGGTTGCTGTTTCAATTTGTGCTATAGTGTAAAACAGGGTGTTATGGGTATCAGTATCTGCAAAAATAGCTGGAGAAATATTGGTTATTTCCCCAGAATTTCCATATCATGCATCCCTACTTTCTACCCATATTCATTATACTGTGAATCAAGGGTGTTTTATTGTTAGTTATCTAGACTATTTTGTCTATCACATTGCTGGGGGGTGAGTCAACTTATTGCACATTATTTATGCTTTCTTTCATGAGAAAATTTGATTTTCTTGTGACACGGGGAGGTATTGACATTCTGTGGGAGATTTCTTCCAAGGTCATTCTCTTTTGATGATTTGTCTACAGACACCCAGTGAGTTAAAATTAAAAGAGGCCACAATTTTTGATAGAAAACATACAGTGCCTATAGAAAGTCATTATACCCTTTTGAAATAGTCACCTTTTTTTGTCTTACAGCCAGAAATGATAATACATAAAATCCATCTTTTTCCAGCTTTATTTACACATTTTTGCCTTACAACATTCAAGTGAAAATAAATAAGGAAATATTTCTGAAAATTAAATAAAAAATGAAAAACTAGAATAACAGGGTTGGAAAAGTGATCAGTCCCCTTAGAATAACCATTATAAACTTGCTCAGGTATAACCAATCACCTTCCAGATCACACACCAAGCTAATTGGCCTCCACCTGACATCAATTGTAGTGGTTTTGATTATTTCAGAATAAAATCAGCTGTTCCTTGAGGATTCCACTCCTAGTAGTGCATGGTAACGCAAGGAATTCACCATGGCTGGAAAGGTGCTTTCAAAAGGACTCTGGGATAAAGTTGTGGATAGGCACAAGTTAGGAGAATGATATAAAAAGATTTCAAAGGTTTTAACTATCCCTCTGAGTACCGCTCAGAGTATTATTAAGAAGTGGAAGGCATATGGCACCACCCACACCTTGCCTAGATCGGGCCGTCCCTCCAAACTGGATCACCGAGCCAGGAAAAGATTGATAAGGGAAGCTACCAAGAGGCCAATGGCAACCTTGAAGGAGTTACAAATATTTATGGCAGAGATTGATCTCACAAGCTTTACACAAAGCTGGCCTGTATGGCAGGGTGGCAAGAAAGAAGCCTTGTCATGAACCTGAATACGGGCTGGACCCAAATGCAACGACCAGGAGGTAGAGGGACAGAAAAAGGTAGTTTATTATAGCTTGGGGCAGTCCCAAGCTGTACATAGATTATAAACAGAAAAACAATAAAGTCCGGAGCTTCTCCGGGACTTCACTTGCTCCAAGCCGGAGCTGGACTTGAACTGGAACCCTGGAGTTCCAAACCGGAACTGGGCTGGACGGGAAACTGGAACGGATAACACCGGAACTGGACTTAACTGGAACACTGGGTTGTTCCAAACCGGAACTGGACTTGGTACGGGACACTGGATGTTCCAAACCGGAACTGGACTTAGTACGGAACACTGGATGTTCCAAACCGGAACTGGACTGGACAGGAACTGGATCGAGTCAAACTGGAACTGGACAACTAGAACACTGAGTTGTTCCAAACCGGAACTGGACTTGGTACGGGACACTGGATGTTCCAAACCGGAACTGGGCTGGACAGGAACTGGATCGGGTTAAACTGGAACTGGACAAACTGGAACACTGGAATGTTCCAGACCGGAACTGGACTGTGCGGGTCTCTCAGGAATTGTTCCAAACCGGAACTGGACTGGAACTGGACTTGGCGGATCTGGACAGACGGGACAAACGGGACGGATAGGGGGAGCGCTAGGCATCCAATAAATAGGCTTCGAACTTGTCTCCTGAAGCGAGGGAGGACAGAGCACAGACAACCAGTTATGGAAATACATGAAATGTAAAGGAGGGGAAACCGGGGTGTAATAGTCACAGGTAACCAGGTAATTGAAGCAGAGGAAGGGGTAGCGGCTGAATACGGCAAGGCAGGGCAGTGCAGCGGACCTCGGGTTGGCCCGGTTGAAGCAGCAGGGCAACAGCAGTAGATGCAACCGGAACCGTAACAATGGCGGTAGCCACGGCCGGACAGGAACCACTGTAGAATGGAGGAGCAGAACACCCAGCTGTGGGCGCAACGTCAGGTGGGAGCGGAGGTACCGCAACACAATCAGGGAGTAGCGCACAACTACAGACTGGCAGAAACAATAGAGTGGTGGTTAACGAGACAGGCAAGGCGCGGCAGGTAGGACCGCATACAAACAGGACTGACTAGCAAACAACAGTAGGCAGTGTGCATTTATGCACTGAGACAGAACCAAACTGAAGTAAGATAAACAGGTAAGGGAATTCAAGACCAGGATACAAACGAAACAACGTTAACGAACTGGCGCTGAATAGCAGCCAGCAGGAGGGTTAAATAGGGAGTGAGATTGGAAACAATTAAGAAAGCGTGCAAATGTAAGCGTGGGTAATTGAACAGAGCGGAGTGTGAGGAATGCATGCTGCAATGGAGAAAGGAGATAGGCTGAGACAGGAGTGGGGAAAAGGAGTGAAACAAACGGAGGGAACACGCCCAGTCTGCAGCAAGGGGGAAAACACGGACAATGGGAATCAAACATGACACGGAGGGAAAGGGCAAAACACGGAAAACGGACAGGATGGGAACGGAACGTTACAAGCCTCTTCTGAAAAAGTGTCACTGAGTCTTGTTTACGGTATGCGAAAAAACACATAGAAGATTCTGATGCCATGTGGCAAAAGGTTATATGGTCAGATGAGACCAAGATTTAACTTTTTGGACTGAACCCCAAGCGCGATGTTTGGCAGAAACCAAACGCAGCACACCACCCAAAACACACCATACCTACAGTGAAGCATGGTGGTGGCAGCATTATGTTGTGGGGGTGTTTCTCTTCAGCGGGGACTGGGCAATTCGTCAAGATTGAAGGGAAAATGGATGCTGCCAAGTACACCCAAATTCTTGAGGAAAAAAATTCAGCTGACAGCTGAAGATGGGCAGGTGGTTCACCTTCCAGCACGACAACGACCCAAAACACACCGCCAAAAAAACAACGCAGTGGCTAAAGGACAGGAAGGTGAATGTCCTTGAGTGGCCTAGTCAGAGCCCTGACCTAAATCCCATAGAACATCTGTGAATGGACTTGAAGAGTGCAGTCCACCCTTATGGAAAAAGAATATAGTGCAGTATATTGTAAATATATCAAAATTATCTTCACAATATTTTAAAAATATACTGCAGTATATTACATTTCCATAAGGGCATCGCCGCTCACCACAGAATTTGACTGAACTCTAACAGTTCTGCAAGGAAGAATGGGCAAATATTGCCCAATCTAGGTACGCAAAGCTGGTAGAGACATATCCAAACAGACTGATGGCTGTAATTAAAGAAAAAGGTGCCTCCACAAAGTATTAAATCAGGGGACTGATCACTTTTCCAACCCTGTTATTCTAGTTTTTCATTTTTTATTAATTTTCAGAAATTTTGCCTTTTTTTCACTTGAATGTTGTAAGGCAAAATTTGTAAATAAAGCTGGAAAAAGATGGATTTTATGTATTATCATTTCAGGCTGTAAGACAAAAAAAGGTGACTATTTCAAAAGGGTATGATGACTTTCTATAGGCACTGTATTGCCCTTAAAATAATTTACTTAAGCACTTTATAATGGTGAGGCTTTGCCAATACTTACCCTTTGCCATATCCTAATGTGTGCCCAGTAAATCGCCCTGTGGTCCTTGGATGGTATGAAGGTATTTGCTGGTTAGAGGATACAATAAATCTGTCTTCACATGACATAATCCATCATATGTGACTTCCAGCTGGTCTGGATATCCTGTTGAGCAAAGATTGAACACACTTAATCCAGCAGGGTTTCTATGTGGCTAGGACACTTGTCACAGGACTTCCTTCTCATGTGTTACTGATAAGCATCAGTGCGGCCAGACTAGTCATGTGATGAGGTAGGCGACACACTGATGCACTGTCTGGGTGAAAGCGGTAAAATATTAGCTTCGTTTTTTGCAGCATACTGACTTTTGCAATAAAAAAAATGCTTTAGTTTTCTCTCTTAGTTTCCCTAGTTGCTGAGCCCCAGAGTGACATTGCAGGGGCAGCAATAGAGTAAAGAGGTGCTGTTCCATGTTACCTACATTGGAGTTACTCAGTAATAACCTCTTGTTAGCACATTGGTTACGATTTAACTACACATGTATAGGTGCAACTTAATGTAAAGTGTTACCAAAAAGTCTTTGTCATTAATCAGCATGACCTTACACTCAAAATATAAGATACAAATAACCACTCATCTTTAACCAAAAATTCCTCATAAAAAAAATCTAAAAGAAAACATATTACAATTATTAGCAATGCTAGAAATAGTTACAAAAAATCTAAAAAATTCCCAATCATATTTTACTTTTTTTAAGCACAACAGAATCTTTAGGAACTATAATGTGGTCATTCTCAACTTCCCGTTTCACTGGGGTATAAATATAAGGTGACACAGAGGCCAAACCCCATTAGTCATCTGTCAACATGGGGAAGATGAGAGAACACACAAATTAAAGGGAACAAAAGGTTGCTGACCTTTATAAATCAGGCAATGGCTATAGAAAAATAGCTTAATTTCTGAAACTATCTATTTCCACCAATATGGCTATAATTAAGTTTGAAGCAACTGGAGCTATGATGAACTTGCCTGAAAGAGGACGCAAGTGTAGTTTGCACACACCACAGAACTATATAATAACAATGTTTCAGAAGGATCTGGAGAGATTTTGTATGGAGGAATGGTCTCAAATCCCTTGCTATGTGCTCTCCAGCCTCCTTAAACATTACAGGAGAAGACTCAGTGCTGTTATCTTGCCAAAGGGAGGGTGCACAAAGTACTAAATACAAGGGTGCCAATAATTGTTATACACGTCATCTTCAAAATAAAAATTATTTTGCATTAAAGATTTGTTTTTCCTCTGATCAATTCTGTCCTTTCTGAGATGTGTTTATCAATAAAAACATCTGTACATTAGTTACATTGTTCTTCTAAATATTTTTATTGTGATTATTATTTTTATTATTATGCTACTGTTATGACATTCAGTTTTCTATATCAGAGAAAATAACTATATTCTTATTGACATCAAAATCGGTTTTTGGATACCCATGACATATGCCATACTTCTAATAGGTTTGAGTTAGCCTAGTGACCGAGGTTGAGGTTGAGGAACCGGAACCGGAAATAAGACAACACGCTGAACGTTTATACTACAGAGGGCAATGAGGTCGCGTTGCCAGTCGGGAACGTGGCGGACTGTGAGCGTGGTGTCTGTCGCGCTTACTTTCGGGGAAGGTGCGTGTCCCCTGTGTCCGCTTCGATCGCCCGACCAGGAATGCACTCCGCGGTTCAGTAACGTTTGCTCATAAATAGGAAGGAATATCGAAGACAAACCAAATACTTGCCAGATCTGGGGTCTTGGTATCGCCACTGTCGAGTTTGCTTAATTATTTGTCGGTGTAGCCCAACTAAAACAGATCGCAGAAGACAAGTGATTGTTGCATTCACCCGGTAAGAGGGGAGGAGAGGGGAGGAGAGGGGCGGCAAGCGGGGAGACAAGCGGGGAGACGGGAGTGAACGAAGGGGGAAGTGAGCCTCGCGCGGTCGATGAGTTCGGAGCAGGACAGAGATCCGCAGAAGCAGGAGGAGGCTGAGCCGGGACCGGACACCAAAGGAGAGGGGGAGAGAACACCCGAGAACGACGGAGACCACGGCGGCATGGTGAGTCGGGGCCTTGCACTGAATAGCACCACTCAGCCCCCACCCTCATTGAAAATCATGTTTTTTATAATGTAACGTTGGGTAGCTAAGCTACCGGTTTCCACGAAATGGAAACTAGCCACCTAGCTTGTAACAGGTTAGCCAGCAAAGGTTACAGGCGACAAACTCATGTTTTATTTTATTGGCTAACTTACTAACGTTATGTAGCTAACGTTAGGTCGGAATGCAGGTCCCTCGCTTGTTTTACGTATTTATATTTTGTTTGCTTCAGTTGACTATCGTTAACGTTACCTAACGTTGTGGCTTTTACCTGCTAACGTTAGCTAGCTAGTCACTTTCCGTTGTTCGTATGTCCAATAGCTAACTTAGCTAGCTAATGTTACAGGTGTTTATTCACCTAGCACGCCAAACTCCCAACTTAAAATGGAAATCCATTTGACTCCAATGTTACTCATTGGTTTGCTTATTCATGCACGATTTGCTTAAAATTGGTAACTAGCTTGTTAGCTGCTAGCTACATGGCCAGCTAGTTTGCTAGCTACAGACTACAATGTCTAATTATCGGTCTGCCTAGCCAGATATGTAGGCTACCAAAATGGCAGTCTGCGTTTATGAAATTTACCCTGCATTTAGTTAGCAAGCAACAGCTAATCGGTTTTCGTTTAGAAGTTAGCCTTGCTTCCATATGTTACCGCACGCATGCAAAGGCCTAGCTAACCCGTTAGCCATCAACGAGGCTTGGAAATCCGTGGCCTAGCGTTAGTTGGCTAGCTAACATTAGCAGTAACCTGAACGTTACAATGGCGACGCGCTGTCGGGCTGTACTTGACAGTTTATAAGCCAGAATAGCGACAGTAGCAAGACTAGCTGTGCGCTGACTACGGCATTTTACCCGCATTGCTACAAAATGCGCAACGGTAACGTTATAGCTAGCTTGCTTGGGACATTGTGTTTTGTAACGTTACTGTGCTGGTTAGCTGACGAGCTAGGCACACGGACACGGGTTTTTTTAACCTAGCTTGTGCACACTGCGTGCAATTGGAGTCATTTTGTACATGTATCTTGCATGTCAATGTATTGGCTGACTTGGTTTAACCGACGTGTCAGTGGGGGCAACTTCGCCAGCGTACATCATGCTGTCTGCTTCCTCGTCATTTCACCGAGTGGCTGCGTTGTGTCGGTCGGCCTGGTTTAGCCGGTGATCTGTCTGTAGTTGGTAGAGATAAGAGATGGATTGAGTGTTAAACTGAATGGTTATGTTTGCTTGCTCATTCCCCTGTGCGTACCAAAGCAGCAAGCTGGAGCGGACTTTGGCAGTACGCAGCGCATTTGGGACTAACGTAAATCTAACGCTAAATCCTGAAAGAACAAGCATCGCAGTATCTGCAATTTGAATTGTCCCTTTACGCCGTCGTGCTCTAGGGAAACCGCGTGGCCTCTACCTCCGCCCTGCTGTCCTTGAAGGGTTATCATGTCGTCTGTGAAATATACTTGGGACGTTTGAATGCAAACATTTGTACAGGCCCGAATCCCTGATGGTTTATTTTTGGCAGTACAAGTGTATGTTTTAAAGTGCCGATTAAGTACATTGCAGTACCAGCTCTGTTGCTACACCGTTATCAATAAAACTGCTTAGATTTGAGATGCAGGTTATTGCGCCACTGTTTAGATGTCCTATTTTTAATGCAATGTAATTTTTTTTGCCATCTTGGTAGTTTAGCCTTTTCATCTTCGTATTTCAGCATTTTGTCCTTGTATAATAAACTCAAGTCACACGTCAGTGGAAAGATGATAGCTGGGTATTATGTTCATGGTCTTCTTGTTCTGGCCATCTTAAATCAAAAGTGGTAAGAGATTTTGCTGAATTCTCTCTCGTTCATCCTCAAGTTAATTTGATTATCACAAGTTAACTGTCTGCTCAATGGATGTCTGGGTGCAAGTTTTGGTGACAGTTCTTTGATTTGGTTAATTTCACCTTCCATTGTATCAGGCTACATGTGAATGTGCCCCCTCCCCCTCAGTGCATTCTGCATTCATTTTGCACGCAGCATTTCAAAAGTATGATTGATGTTCAAGATCTGTTGTCTGCGATCACATTTTAAGTATCTGCCTCTGTGCTGCATCTTATTCATTATTTATTATTAATTTGCTTGGCCAGATGCCCTTATCAAGGGCGACTTGCACAGCTCGCATTGTTGACACTGTCCAGGGCTGCAGCAGGATATGCCTGTATCTGGTGCAAATAGGATGAAATGGTTTGCTCAAGGTTACGACAGCAGTGGGATCTGATTCCACAACACTGGTGGCAACCCTTAAGTTCTCTGACTGGTCAACAGTGCCATACTGACAGCACACAGCTAACAGAAACACCCGTGGACCCCCCCCCCCCCCCCCCCCCATGTCGCAGGAACCCCGCTTTTATCCTTTGGGCTGCAATGTAGTCACTATTTAACACACTGACATATGGACATGTATAGCTGTGATGTCATTGTATCACTGATCTGTACATATCTACTTGTGTACGATATGGGCTCATTATTTAGTATTTTCAAGTCACCACAACGTTATCAAGGTGTGTAAATCAGACGGCGTTTATTTCATCCTGAAGTCTGTGTGAAATGTAGACCATTGAATATGGAATTATCGGCAACATATTCTTAAAAGGGAAGTATTTTCCTATTGAGAGGCCCTGGCAGTCCTCTAGACAAGAGTACTGACTCTGCATCTGCAACATCTGTTGAGATGAGCAGCAGAGAAACGCACTGAAGGCACACCTGTCCACTTCCATTTGATTTCACACTCCAAATACAACTTGCAAACGCCCTGCAACAAATGCAGCGTACACGCTGCAAAAATGTCACTTGTGTAAATGTAACACTGCTGGTGCACATTTAACACCCAAGGGTGTTTGAGTCCACAGACTCGTATAAACAGCTTAAGGGTGTTAAATGTACACCGCCATTTTTTTTTTGCTAACGGTCACCCCAATTCAGACGCCACGAATGAATGCCATGCCTCGAATGCGGAAGTGTAGCACAATGGAACTTGGATTGTAACGGGAAGGTTGTAATAAAAATGCTAAAAAGTTGTGTAAGTCGCTCTGGATGAGTGCGTCTGCTAAATGCCTGTAATGTAATGTTGTGGGTTTTGATTCCCGAATGGGATGCTGCCTTTCAGCACTCAGTGGGGGCACTGCTTTTGTAGCCTTGAGCCAGCTACTTAACCTGAATTGCTTCAGTAAAACTGGCAGCTGTATAACTGGATTGTATGTAAAAATGCAATCTCTAAGTTGCTGTGGATAAGAGGATCTGCTAAATGCCAAACAAACTGCCTGGGTTATGAAAACTGCTGTGTAAATGTTTACCTGGTTATAGAGAACTGGGTAGGCCTACACACTCACCTCTAGATGCTCTTGTGTCTGGAACAACTGATGACTGGCATATAATAACAGTAAACTACTTGTAGCAGGGCCTTCTAAATCCCATGTTTTCTGTAAAGTACATAGAGTACATATGTTAAAGAAATTCAATACAATGGTAAAATAACAGCCCGTATATTGAAAAGGTGTTTCATACCACCTACATCTTATTATGTACTTTGCATGTACATGTACATTTACATTAATCTGATATTCAAATATTTCATAGCTCTGTAGATTAAGTACTTTGAAGTAATGAACCCTTCTTATTTTACTCAAACACTGCCGTGCATTAGAGATGGGCGGTCACTCTCCAGTAGGAAAATTCAAAAATGTAATGACTTATTTAATGCAATGTTCTTTGGATCTCCTCCAACTTTCATGAGAGAATACAATGCAGGTTTAATTCTGCTAAGCACCCACACACTGACCCAATTAAGAAATTGGTGTCCCCACTACCAGGAGTCAATATTCCTTAAGGAAATGCACTATAGTGTAGGCTACGCATGCCACCCTGACCAGCCTCACTTACATAATCTGAAAATCAGAATTCAGGATAACGCATCTTCTGAAAACCATAGGCAACATTATTCTGAACTTGTTTAGTGACCGCACGTTCAATTTCAGAAACCGCATGTCGTGGCTTGAGCAGACACCCTCAGCACAGAAATTTATCGCTGCGAAAGTCTCTTCTTTGGGTAAAGAAAATGTTTGTAATTACTTTTTGGGCTCTCCGTAATTTACCTGTGTAACCGTGTCATTTTCGCGACATGTCGCCAGTATCTACACGTTGGCAAACAGTGTTAAGGTAAGTTTATTAACCTGGACGTTATAGAAGTGGATTAAATTCACACAAATGTTATCTGTCTCTACTGCCTGGGCAGCGGGCGATTGGTGTTAGCTCGAGCTGGTGTTCCTGAGATATGCCATTTGATAACGGTAGTGATTTTAACCTTGAAACAAGCCAGTTTGGCTCCACATTTATGTTTGGGTTGTTTTACAGCGCAGAAGAACAGTTGTGATTTACCAGGGAGTTTGGTGCATGTAGCTCTTGAGCTTTATTTTCGCTTTGAAACGGTTGCAGTTTTCCGGTGTCTTCCGATATGTCTGCTTTTCACCATGTGCTCGACTGCTCGCTTCGCTTTAGGCAGCAGCCATGCCGAGTAGGAGGGGATTCAAGTCCGGAAGCAACTACTGCTGCCGCGTTATCGCGCGCTCACAGATTCTGCTCCTCGCGCCCGCTTTAGGAACAGTTTAACATGTCCTCCTTAATCATCAGTGGCTCTGTTGTCCGAAAGACAGACACTGATCCCGGATCAGTGTTTAAGGGAGGGGGGGTTAAGGGTCTTTCTAAAGACTCAAATCCACCATCAAACGTTCTAAATCCCATAGATTGACTTTGCTCTCTGCCAATAGCGACGCGGAGCAATTGGTTGGTAGCTAACAAGTGGGTTAAAAGTAGAGTAGCGAGCTAGTTAGCGGCAGATAAGTATGTCTGTGAGCGTGACAAGGGGAGGGAGGCGGAGGCAATGAATGAGCGAATGAGAGCGGCAGACTGAGGGCCGTCGAGAGCGCATTTTTACTTAGCACGCCTTTGGAAATATTCGCGTTCCGTCGAACCACACTAAAATTTACTTTAAAAAGACGTTTAAACGGTTTATAACGTTGGACACCCCACGAACAGAATCCGCACAAGTCCGTGGCGTGACGAGAATGCTTTTATTTGTCGAGGTAAGCGGGTTTTTGTTTAAAAAATGCATACAAGCTTACGATGGTGACGGCCATTCACACTCCGAGGGGGAAAGCCATGTGACAGAGTTAGCTAGCTGGTTATCGTAGTGGATGGCGCATGGGCGCACACGTTCTCTTTAATTCCTCTGCAAATAATGCATCGATATTTTTGCAAGGGTAAAACCCTGATTAGAAACTGAGTGATCGACTGTACGACTTCTGGCAGAGCGCACAGTTACAGTAAGTTTACAATCCGAAGCTAACTTACTGGGCCGTCCGGTTGCGTTTAAGTTCGTAGTATAGGTTACGTCATCGAATCATTTGGTAAGAGCGCGTGTGCTTCTTGCGGTGCTAATACAGACTCAGTTTTTTGATGTCTGTAACTATGGTAAACTTGTGAACTAAAGCTATCAGTATAAAAAAATCAATGATCAACTCAAGATTGTGCGATTGCGTCTGACCATTTTGTCACATTGTTCAACGCATTTAACGTTTCACTGTCATTGCTTTTACCTATATTGTCCAAGCATTGATTAACTTGAGTCACTAGACAGATAATTGACAATCTTGGTCATTGCTAGCATTGGCCACCTACATTGTTGTCAATTCGGATCAAGTAGCCTTTTGTCAGGCAAGTATGAACGGTATGTTTCTACTAGGCACAGTAGTGTTTTACTGGCATGTATTACATGGATGTGCTGTTTTTGTTTGAGTCTGTTGTGTGTAATCAGATTAGCCGTGATAGCAGGACTATTTAACACGCTGTGGTTTCTTTAGGATGGCAGCAGTTTATTAATAGTCGCAAATCTCCCATGAATGGGTGTATAGAGACATTACTTTAGGGTTCTGTCCATCGCAGTCGGTTAACCCACAGTTTTAGATCTGCTCTTATGCAAGTATAGGTGAGTGACTCTGGTACATTTTTACTGACGTGTGTATCTGTCAATATTATTTCCCTGGAATAAAACATTGCAAAACTTTCTCAGTCCGTACCCTAACCATTGGCATAGTAAATTTTGATTCAAATGTGGATTTCCCAACAAATTCAGAATTCCCCAACAAATATGTGCATGGTCGAGACCAAATCGCACTCTGGGCATGTTTGCTTATCTTAGTTTGTTAATCTTTTAAACTTCCATTTAGTCAATAGACCTTTTATTTTGTTTCACTCTTATTTGCTACCTTCAGTGTGGCCTTATTGTAAATTGTTATCCTGGTTTTGCTGTTTACTGATCTGTTTACACTTATGACATTTTTTAAATTTCTGGTCGGTTTTATTTAGCTCTCATGAAGTGCTAAATGAGTCATGTCTATAATTATAATTGCAGTATTATAGTAATGCTAATTAGCGCTGCTATATTTAAAGGGAAGTGAAAACAAACCATAATTGGGTAGATAGATGCACTTATCACGATATCAGGTCATTTACACATTACATTTAGTCATGTAATTTATTTGGCAGTTATCAGTTATATTTAAAATGCAATTACTTTAAGCAAGTTTTGAGAATGTTACTTTCTGACCTCACTTATGAAATGAGGGTGAAGATGCCATTCATTGTGGAAAATTTACTATTGTGGATGAGGCTGGTTTGGTTTAATTCTGTCTTTGCTACCTGCCGAGCATAATTATCTAAAAATCATTTGAAGAATTGTCACCATGTCGACCATTCTTGCGAGGATTTTGACACTGCTCTCTCTCACAAAGTAACAATGACAAAACAACCAACCAGCTAGGTTTATTTTCGATAGCCGTCCTTTAATCTATTTTGAGTAATTTGTTAAAACTAGCATTCATTCAGTGCCTTTGGAGGTGATTAGTTCTAGGAAGCACTATTCTGAATTGCTAGCATAATATTTCTAGGGAAAGTAATCTCATGTGAGCACATCATTAACACAAATTCATGTACATATTTATAGTGTTATATAACTGGCTCTTTTTTAGACTTAAAAAAATGGCAAATGGCAGAAGTAGCTTTAGGGTTGTACCTGCTGTATTAGTTGGAACAGCTACTCATCCTTTTGGCTGTAAATAATAGAAGCTGGTTTAAAAATGGCAGTTTCCTGTAGTGGCTGGGCCTGTAGCTCTGGCAGTAGCAACATTCTACCACTAATGGTCAACAAAACAATTTCAGCTAATATGAAGAGTGCCTAATTAGCCCTTGTGTTTTCCATGTCACAGGTCACCTCAAAGGGAGCAGGATTGAACCCCAATGCTAAGGTGTGGCAGGAGGTCCCTGCAGCCCCCAGCGAGGCACCGGTCGATGGCAGTGAGGGCTCTCATTGGCCCCAGACAGTGTCCTCCCTGGATGACATCACTGAAGGTGAGAGGAGATGTTTAGTTTTCCTCCTAGTCTCTCTCTGAAGCACAGTTCATATCCTAATATATCAGAGCATTTCACACAGTCCAATATGGAGACACAACATCTGGATGGGATGCATGTATACTGTAAAACTTCCATTAGATGCTGAGTCTTAACAAGAGCCGGTCTCTTAATACCTGGGAACAAGAAATGTAAAAATGAAAATAAATGCCTGTCTCCAATAATATACATAATCATGGTAACTGATAAGCAGTTTGTCAGTTTCCCCACATCAGAGCAGTTAATGTACTGTAGCTACTAGCTAGCTAGTTAGGCCGCAGGGACTATTTGATGTTAGATGACATCTAGTAACATCTTATTTTGGAAATTTGGGTAGAGCATCAGAATAGACCCCCACATAAGCACGCAAATTGGAATGGGCAAAAAGAAAGTTCATAAATATTCCACAGCCTGAACGACTAAAACGGACAAGATGCTCGAGTTGACTGCTGCTTCACAATCACCAAATTAAACAAAAAAGTTACTAAATGCACTACCCATAGGATAGCGATGAGCTTTTGTAAGTACATTTTTAATGCTCCTAGTCTTTGATCATTTTGATCATCCATAAAATTGGACGGTCAGCAGATCAATTGACTGTGAAAACCTACTGGTAGATTCTATACCAGGAACCTTAGAATGAGGATGTACGTGCATGTGGCAAATGCTGTAGACAACGGTCTCTAACCTCAGCTGATCTCCAACCAATGAGGGCGGCTTACCCTCATTGTAAGTAATAAAACGCCTCCGCTAGTAATTGGAAGTTGTGCAATATCTAATCTGTAGGGCCACTAGACGCAATGGTATTTGAGCAGAGAATTCATCTACAACCATGTATTTTCATTGAATGTAGAAAACTGACTACTGCACACTGAAAGAACAATGAGTTTACAGTGGGCAGACTACCTCCTGATTGACGCATTCAGGAAAATTGATACTCCGTGGTGTGGTGACACCTCAATCATATCCTGGCCACTGTTTCCTTTTATCATACTGTGTCTGTGTGACTGTGTTCAGGCCTGCTCAGTTAGAAGCATACTTTACTTTTAAGCCATGATTCCTGTTGGGATAGCGCAGAGCTCGGCTCTTTTCTATCCATAAAAAAATAAAAATAAATAAAAGATTTGTTGGAGGTTAGAAGCAATTTCAGCCTTTGACCTTTATATTGGCCTTTGTGGAGTCAGAGCCCTGCCCCCCCCCCCCCTGACACATCTGACTCCCCTCCCAGCGTACTCGGACTTCTCCAGGGTGTCCGCGGGTCATTAAAAAGTCTTAAATAGTCTTAAATTCATATTTATTAAAAAAAGGCCTTAAAATGTATTAAATTGTATTAAATTCGTTTTTGAAAGGTCTTAAATATTTTTTGAGGCGATGTGTTCCCAATCTCACTATACGGAGTTTTGCCAAATGATAAACTGAAAGAAAACCAAATACGATAGAAATTACGCAAGGATCCTTTTTAGGTGAAGTCACGTGATCGCAGAGTTCGCGGGTGCTTCTACGTTACCAAGCAACCTAAACTGTTCCACAGTAGTAGGCTACTGTCAGTAGGAGCGATTCTGACAAGATGACTTTCTGCTAAATTTCTGCTTTGGATTCAGTCAAGGGAGGTAACAATCTAAGTTCTATGTAATAGCCAAGCTAGCAAACTAACGGATTCATAAGTAAATGCAAGTTTAACGATAAATGGCTTGAGAAAAGCGAATACTCAACATGGTTAAAACCCGTGCCCGGTAATGTCTCCGAAGCCCGATGCAGTATATGTCGCAAATGTTTCAAGCTTGGTACAATGATGGGATTCAGGGCGGTAGAATCCCATATGCAAAGCGAGAAGCAGAAACAATATTCAAGAGCATGCCAGCAGACTCCAATTGCTCCGTTCTGCACAATTATACGATCCCAGATTTATGCGTTTTAAACCAATTTCGGTACTTTCCTGTTCTTTATCCTGCTCTTAGTCTTTTAATGTTTATTTGTTACAGGGATCACTCATTGGCAGCTGAAGGTAGTGGCGATTCTTTTTTTATTGTATAGCTGATTATTTCGCGAAATTCGTCTGTGTGCAAAGCAGTGGCGGCTCCTGAGCTGAAAATTGGGGAGGCAGAAAACTTCCCTTTAAACTGATTATTGGTCTTAATCATTTTTCAATCAGTTTCCTTGATTAACAATAGGCTACATCAGCGTTTAATTCACCAATTACTCAATGCCATCAAATGTAGCCAGTTCTTCTCAATGAGGCTATTAGGCAAGTAATAAAATTATTTTCACTTGCATCGCATAATTGTGCACATTTTAATCAACATTATAATTGTGGATACATGTGCTCTTCGTTCTCCGCACTCTTAATTACGAAAATATTCATGGAAATTAAACGATCTGAAAGCTCAGCTTTTGTTAGATTCTTTTTTATTGCGGGTTTAGCACAACCTCATCTTTTGTTAGATTATTTTAAAAAAATAATTAAAAAAATTATCTAACAAAAGCTGAGCTTTAAGATCGTTTAATTTCCATGGATATTTTCGGAATTAAGAGTGCGGAGAACGAAGAGCACATGTATCCACAATTATAATGTTGATTAAAATGTGCACAATTTTGCGATGCAAGTTAAAATAATTGTATTACTTGCCTAATAGCCTAATTGAGGAGAACTGGCTACATTTGATGGCATTGAGTAATTGGTGAATTAAACGCTGATGTAGCCTATTGTTAATCAAGGAAACTGATTGAAAAATGATTAAGACCAATAATCAGTTTAAAGGGAAGTTTTCTGCCTCCCCAATTTTCAGCTCAGGAGCCGCCACTGGTGCAAAGCTATTTTTCATTGACCGCGCAGTTTATTTTAGCTGTTTTGGCGCCATGAACGGGTTTTCTTTGCAGCGCTTATTTGCAGCTACAGCCCACACTCGTGTTGCCGCAAATTCGAACATCTCTTCTTGTATTTGCCCTGTCAAGTCAGGATTGAACTGACCACAGTGTGTACGTGTACAGTCCTTACACACCAATAACCACTTTCCTGGGATGAAGGAGAATTATTCTTCGTTGTCCAAAGAAGGGCATAATTTCTTCCGTGCCATTTGATGTTTGAGGGCAATAATGTAGCCTAGGCCTAGCGATTGATTCATTATACGGGAGCACTTCCTTTAACAGTGTGACCTTTAGGACAGAGAGTGGGTTTTTAAAATGCTTGCTTTGTTGTCTAATGGTTTAATATCTATTTTCAGCTTCATATTACAATCATATATCCAACCCCCGCCCAGTCACCATAGCTAGCTACATAGCTAGAGGTAACGTTATTTACAGGTCCAACAGAAAACACACAAACTCCACATCGCTCTTCATCCCCTTGCTGAACTTCAGCTGTTGCCATCAAGGAAAAGCAATTCCGAGTCTGGTTTTTGAACGAGCCCTGTCGGCTTGTCATTTCACTTCACTGAGCGTCTTCACCTCCGCCATTGCAGTAGCTATCTAGCTACAAACCTCCGCTGAAACCGGATCCCACCCCACAGGCTCTGTAGCCACACCCACCCCTATTTCACTGTAATAAACATTTGGACAAATGTCCTTAAACTCAAGTAATTAGTGTCGTTTTGCCTCAATGTTGATTTAGAACTGCATTCATCAAAAGTTTGACCACGATGTAAATTATTTTTTTTTTACTTGAATGAGGCCCAATTGGGTGCTGAGGCCCAATGGGTGCTGTGGCCCAATGGGTGCTGTTTTCAGGCTCTTACTCCAGTGCGCTGTGCACTAAGACAGGTGGTGTGGTGAAAATATGGCATGGAATTGAATGCAGTACACATGCAGTAGACACAGAGCATTCCATTCCATTACACATTTTTGCCACACCGCCTGTCTTAGCGCACTGGAGTAAGAGCCTGAAAATATCGCCCATTGTCTTCTCCAGTTAGGCGTACTGCTCCCTTTCAAGAGCATCCGGTGGTTTGTGGAATACCAGAACCACTTCTGTTAACTTAATTCTTGACAATATTACATACTCAGTTGCGAAGAGTGTATCTTTCACTTTTCATGCTTATTTTTGTTGCAAGTTTGGTCTTAAATTTCATTCTAGGTGGCATTAAAAATGTCTTAAGTCTTAAAATTAACTTCTTGATACCTGCAGACACCCTGTTCTCCACCCCTGGGGGTAAGCCCCTCCCCTTGGATATCTCCTGCCTGGCGGATGGCAGCCCCCATGTACCTGCAGAGAATGCAGTTAATGGCATGGACCCTGTCCCGGACGTTGGGTACATCCCGTCCCACCTCGCTCCTGGCACAGCAGGTCCGTGTTAATGTCCACATGGCTGTGTGTGTGGAATGCTGTGGTGGCCTTGGGTGACTGAGCATCATTAATTTTCTGTGTTCTTGTTGACCAATTATTTAATCTCTTGCGCTCGCTCGCTCTCTCTCTGTCTCTCGCTCGCTCTCTCTGTAGAAGGCCAGTTGGCAGAGGAGCAGCCCATCTCAGTGGAGACCCTGCGTGAATCCCTAAAGAAACAATTGGAGTCGTGCTTCTCCAGGTGAGAGCGCCAGAGCCTGTTGCTTAGTGCAGAAATGGCCAAGGTCTTGCGTGTTCTTCATGTGACATTGAAAGTCGCATACTGTATGATGTGAGCCCCCTTCATTTTGCCCCGTGTGCCCCCTCCACAGGGAGAACCTGTCCAAGGACCTTTACCTGATCTCTCAGATGGACAGCGACCAGTTCATCCCTATCTGGACCATCGCCAGCATGGAGGGGATCAAGACGCTGACCACAGACATAGGGCTCATCTTGGATGTGCTCAGATGTGAGTGACACGCACACACAAACGCAAGCGCATACATAGCCAGAAAAGTGCAACATCTCAACTAATGGTGGCGCTTCTGCCATGAGCTTTGTGTATGCCGTTCTGAAGATTAAACATGCAAATTTGTAAACCCATGAATCAGTCAAGTTAATGGTTGCATTTAGTTTGTAAAAACGCAAAGTTGTACTGCATTATCATTTGTTACTTTTTAAAAATTATTATTTTTTTTAATACCTTTCTCCATTTGCACAGCTAACCACATTGATATTACTTGAGGGTACAACGCCTGCACCTCACGCCTGAGTGTGGATGGCTCTCAGTCTGTGCAGTTGACATGATGCCGCTGCTGTTGCGACCCGAATGTTTGCATGGAGGGTTAGTCAGCACACCTGATTTTGGCTCTCCTGTGTCCCTGTAGCCACACCCATGGTTCAGGTGGACGAGAAGGGAGAGAAGGTGCGGCCCAATCACAAGCGCTGTATCATTATCCTGAGGGAGGTGCCCGAAGCCACACCCGTGGAGGTAGGATGCGCTGCTATGTTGCCTGGCTTTTGCCTTTGCAGTGAACACCATGTTAACTTTTCATATTTTACCTTTTCAGACTAAAATATCGCCTCAGTGTGGAATTGTTTTTTCGCCTTGTACTGAGGTGCCTTTTTTTTCTCGTAGGTTTACATGGTGCTAAACTGCCTGTAGAGGGTGTAATCAGGGGAGAGTTTGATTCCACTCATTTGCTATCATCCTCAATCTAAACTGAACTTTCCATCCCTTACAGGAAGTCGAGTCTCTCTTTAAAAATGACAATTGTCCGAAGGTGATAAGCGTTGAGTTTGCGCACAATAACAACTGGTACATCACATTCCAGTCAGACACTGACGCACAACAGGTAAGCCACTTGCTGCTGTTTAGAGTTCTTAATGTGCTCTTGGTAAATGCTCTGTAGGTAGAATACTGTAATTTAATATACTGATGTTGCCAAATTAGTTTGGAATGACGTGGACTAAAAAAAAAAAAACCCATTGAGGGGAATCTTATTCTTTTTTTTTTTGTTTTTAACCCCCACACAGGCATACAGATACTTAAGGGAAGAAGTCAAAACATTTCAGGGAAAGCCGATTATGGTGAGTAGTGATGTCACTTCCCGTTGACATGGTGGCAACAGTGGGATATGCACTGAGTTTAATGTGCCAGGACTGTGGATGTTTGAGTGCGTGCATATGGTGGCCAGTTAGCATTTACAATCAATCCAAACTCTCCTTGACCTGAATTCAAAGGAATTTGACAGTTGTGGTTTGTTTGTTGATTCCCATAACCATTGATTTCAGGTATATTTCAAATGCTGATTTTATGCTGAGTAATTTTATTGTTGTGCAAATGCAATTTAATTCACATGTAGTTTTGCACAATTTCAAAAAAAATTTGTCGCATATGCGAGCAAATCGGTCACACTGTATAGCTCTGAAATATAGTTATATATGTCTAATATAATAATTTTGAACATCAAGGTTAGTTTATGAAATAGATTTATTAATACATGGTCTGCTATTATACTTCATGCTTAATATGTCAATTTGTAAAACAGTTGCACTACCAATGTACATTTGGCATTTTCTCATAACACAACTTTCAGTTTAAACCACATCCACTTCCGGTTCTGTGTCCAATTACTATTCATTTTTTTTGGATGGATACAGATGCGCACCGCTAGTATCAAGTCTTGGCCTAATTTTTAAAAATCTACTGTTAAATCTATAATGCTAATTTCATGTCCCCGTTTGAAATTTTTTTTAGTATTTACACTACCGTTCGGAATCACTGAGACGTTTTTATGTTTTTGAAAGTGATTGATACTTTTATTCACCAAGGTAGCATTAAATTGATGAAAAAATACAGTCAAGACATTGGTAATGTTTAAGTGTTTTTGAAGGAGAAAAGTCTAATTTTCTTTTTTTTAAAACCAAAAGACCTAGTTTTCCAACTCCTTCCAAAATGCATCTCACTGTGTAAACGCAGGCAATGTGCTGTAAAATAAGAATTGGATTTACTCTCCTTCAAACACATTAGAAATTCACAAGAAATACTTATCCTTACATCATGTATTTGAAGTATGTTCAAAGTGCCTGAATTCTGTAAATAAATGTCATTGCATGCAATGACATCAAACCTTCCATGCCCCCATAACTATTGTATGTATAGCATTTTATGAGGGTAGAAATTTTAACACTCCTCCCCGCTCATGTGATTGTCAGCTTCACACTTGTTTGCACTGTTCGCTTCTTGAGGGTCTTTAATCCATCTTTATCCTCTTACTGGATGAGGGTTTTTTTTCCAAGGGCAGATCCAATTGGCCCATTGCCCTTTCTGTTTTTTCTCCTCGTGCTCAGCCCAGTGAGTGTTGCCCTGCCGACCGTGCGATTATGTCATCAGGGGGAGACGCTAGTGGCTTGGGTTCGCTTCTTCCATTTCCCGCTTCTGTCGCACGCATTCTGCTCAGCTCCTCTGCGATTGTCCGGCCAGACCTGACACCGCTGATTGGCAGGAGGGGTGCCTGCTGTCTGCTAGAGGCAAACTGGTTCTAGAGGCGTCTGCGGTCTCTACTGCATCACCATTTGTAACTGCGGTCATGGCACTTCCCCTTCCCTCCCTCCTTTTCTCTTTCAGTCCATTTCATTGGCAGGACGATGAAGTAATGCTACCAGAGCATTTGCAATATGAAGTGTACGGCGTCCAACTGCTGTGTTATGTAAAATATGTTCTCATGCGCTCGTTTTCTATTCCTCTTCCTCTTTCCCCCCTCTTTCTTCCTCCCTCTGCTCTTACCCTCGCTCCCTCTCTCACCAGGCAAGGATAAAGGCCATCAACACCTTCTTTGCGAAGAATGGTTACCGCAGCCTGGACTCTGGCCTGTACTCCCAACAGTCCCAGTCCCAGTACAGCTCACCCCTCTTCATGCAGCAGGTGTACAGCCCCCAGCAGCAGTACCCCCTCTATGGCATCGTCCCCCCAACCTGGACACCCTCCCCGACGCCATACTTCGAGACCCCCCTGGTGAGACCCCCCTTCCTCACCGGAATCCAGTTGTGCATATGTCTGTGTGTCTGTGTGTTGCGGAGGGCATGAGGGGGGGATTCCACTCCATTGTACCTCTCGTTCTGCCTGAAGATATTGAATGATAAACCTGGATTTGTGAACCGCTGTTTTATACTGGTCTAATGGGAATGGGAGGTTAAGAGCTGCGGGAGTCTGTTCAGTCTTCAGTCATGTGCACAGCAGAGGCGCTCAGTTTCACTGATGGTTTGGAGAAACTGTTCAGAACAGGTTTAAGTTCAAGGAGAATACATTTTTGAACATTTTTTGTTTCCTTAAGGTAGTGGTCTGTTTTGACACTAAATAGTTTTGAGAATTGAAAGTTTTAAAATGATTTGGGTCTTGTTGGGAATATGTACACAACAAAGTGGTTTGTTCATGTTGAGGTAAAATGGTTCACCTTTCTGCCAGAACAAACTGCAGCATACCTAGCTCTTATTGCACTATGTCTATTGAGAACTAGTCGCTGACCTGACCGTTTGAGCTGAAAGCTGTGTGTGTGTGTGTGTGTGTGTGTGTGTGTGTGTGTGTGTGTGTGTGTGTGTGTGTGTGTGTGTGTGTGTGTGTGTGTGTGTGTGTGTGTGTGTGTGTGTGTGTGTGTGTGTGTGTGTGTGTGTGTAAAAAAGCTTGTCTGTTTTTTACATGCATGCGAGTGTGAATGTGCATCCCTGTCCGTGGTTGTGTGTGTCTCCGTCCATCTGTCTGTTCGTGGTTGTCTGTGTCTGTCAGTCTGTTCGTGTGTGTGTGTGTGTGCGCACCTATCAAGATGGATTCCCTTAAAGGGTAACAAAACACGCTGGTTTAGCTAGACCCCGCCCCCTTTCTAAATTCGAAAAATGCCAATATCTGGGCATGATAAGGTAATAATATAGGGGCTGAGTTCCAGGTATCAAACCACGCCCCAGCAATTTTTTTTCACTACTAGCCAAAAGCTAATTTCTACTCTGGACAGCATTCACAGCGGCTGCTTTGTTTCTCTCTCTCTCGCTACCTTTCACTCATACACACAAAACACGATAGCTGCTGCCAGCCTGCCAAGCCCTCATGCCGAGCTTATAATGATGCGGCCGCTAACAGAAAATCACACGCTGTCAAAATAGTTACCCACGCCATGTAGGCTACTCATTTTTACAGTTTTTTTAGGATTGGTTGTCAAAACCTACCTTTAGAATCATTTTGCTTGCGTCATAAATAACGTAGCCTACAGTTCAATTGGTGGCTATAGGCTACTACAACTCCTGGCTCAACTATTTGACCCAAATCCCCCCTTTCTGCAGGATATACCACATATAATTAGCAATAATATACCCTAAAACATAAATTCAACAATATTTTTAAAAAGTGACTTCATTAACCTACAAAATGTAAATAACTGCTCTCATCCACAGCGAGCACTGCAGCTCACACTGAACGGTGTTGTGCAGCGCGAGTAATAACTTGTTTACAAAAAATATTCAACATAAACTGGCCAGCAAGGGCACAGTGTGAACAAAGTAAACAACAGATTGACTTTACTATAAAACTTTAACATAAAAATACAGGAAATATCCACGCCTTGCATGCAACGCAGAGAGTAGCTCTCCACATCCCTGTCAAATAGTTTTTATATGCTTTATACAATATAATTATTTTTTAATAAAGTAGCCTATGTATTTATAAATAAAAGGCTAGCTACTTGCTAAGCTAGGCTGAAAATCAAAAAACAAGGGACTATTAAGCTAGCTATAAAAAAATATATACAGTCAAGCCGGAAAGTCTGCACACCCCTTTCACCTTCTCCACATTTTATTATGTTACAGACATATTCTACAATAGATTGAGTTCATTTTTTGTCTCAAAATTGATATGACACCCAAAAGTGAGCTGAGGTGCATTTTGTTTCCACTGATACTGCTTGAGATGTTTCTACAACTTAATTGGAGTCCACCTGTGATAAATTCAATTGATTGGACATGATTGGGCATTGCCAACACCTGCCTATATAAGGTCCCACAGTTGACAGTGCATGTCAGAGCAAACTCCAAGCCATGGGGTCAAAGGAATTATCTGCAGACCTCAGAAACAGGATTGTGTCAAGGCATAGATCTGGAGAAGGGTACGGAAAAATATCTGCAGCTTTACAGGTCCCAAAGAGTACAGTGGCCACCATCATTCGTAAATGGAATAAGTTTGGAACCACCAAGAATCTTCCTAGACCTGGCCGCCCGGCCAAACTGAGCAATCGGGGAAGACGGGCCTTGGCCAGGGAGGTGAGCAGGAACCCGAGGGTCACTCTGACAGAGCTCCAGCGTGTCCTTGTGGAGATGGGAGAACCTTTCAGAAGATCAACCATCCAGGCAGCACTCCACCAATCAGGCCTTTATGGTAGAGTGGCCAGACGGAAGCCCCTCCTTAGTAAAAGGCACGTCACAGCCCGCTTGGAGTTTGCCAAAAGGCACCTAGAGGACTCTCAAACCATGAGAATCAAGATTCTCTGGTCTGATGAAACCAAAATTGAACTTTTTGCCCTGAATACCAAGCGTCACGTCTGGAGGAAACCAGGCACCGCTCATCACCTGGCTAATACCATCCCTACAGTGAAGCATGGCGGTGGCAGCATCATGATGTGGGGATGTTTTTCAGCAGCGGGAACGGGGCGACTAGTCCTGATGGAGGGAAAGATGAATGCAGCTAAGTACACCGAGATCCTTGAAGAAAACCTGCTCCAGAGCGCTCTGGACCTCAGACTGGGGCGAAGGTTTACCTTCCAACATGACAACGACCCGGAGCACACAGCCAAGAGAACAAAGGAGTGGCTTCGGAGAAAGTCTGCATGTCCTTGAGTGGCCCAGCCAGAGCCCAGACCTGAATCCAATTGAACATCAGTGGAAAGAGCTGAAAATGGCTGTGTACCGACGCTCCCCATCCAACCTGGCGGAGCTTGCAAGGATATACCAAGAGGACTGGGCAAAAATGTCCAGAAACAAGTGTGCCAAGCTCGTAGCTTCTTTCCCAAGACACCTTGAAGCTGTAATCGCTGCCAAAGGTGCAGCAACCAAGTATTAGGCTAAGGGTGTGTACAGATATGTAACCCCTAAATAACCTATTTTTGTCAGTAAAATAAAATTGCATATTTTCTAAAAACCTGTTTTCACTTCGTCATTATTGGCTATTGTGTGTAGATGTTTGAGGCAAAAAATGAACTCAATCTATTGTAGTATAAGTCTGTAACGTAATAAAATGTGGAGAAGGTGAAAGGAGTGTGCAGACTTTCCGACTTGACTATATACCAAAAATAAATAGGCTACTATAACTAGAATATTGAAAAAAGCTCAACCGTAAGATAGCTATGTCACTCGCTTTCTCTATATCCTGTTTTTCCTCTCCACGCGGATCAACCGCTGAGATTTGCTTTTATAGCTGCGGTGTAGGCCTCCCTTGCTCCAAAACTTGAGGGTGTAGCCACCAAACTATCGGTGGGCGTAGCTGTACAGGTTTTTATTTAGTCACCGAGGGGAATACGTCACAGGAGGAAATTTCTGGCCAATCACTAGAGACACTTTTGAGCCAGATTCTTAAGGTTTATGCTTTTTTGCATTGACTACAGTAATTTGTCAAGATTTGGACCAGGATCAATCAGTAATACTTAGAAAAACCCAAATGTATCAGTTCTCATCTAAAATAAGTGGTTTTAGTGCTTTGTTACCCTTTAAAGAATTCTCCCTTTCCTCCAACAGGCACCTTTTCCTAACAGTGGCTTCGTCAACGGATTCAGCTCTCCCGGCCACTACAAAACCGGCTCCAACTCCCTGAGTACCGGCAGGCCCTTCAGCCGGAACCGGTAGGGCCACTTCCTGTCTCTTAAATGTGATGAGTTTGTGTGACTGCATGCTCCTGAAATGAATGGGGGCATTGCAGTTATGGGATGTGACTGAAAATTAAGGATCGATATTCCAAGTCGGGGAACTGCCTGCAGAACATGGAGCGTCCATACAGCTTTGAGCGATGTTATTAGTCGTATTAAAGGTGACCCTGTGTCTTTTTCACAAATAGCCAACCATTCTTCTTGATAAAATGAAAACGTGAAGGATTTCAACTGGCTTGAAGTAAATGTCCTGTTGATCGCCAGTATCCCGTTCCCTCAGTTTCCCTCGTGCCCCACCCCCTCCTTTTTCTTTCTTTCGTTCTCTCTCTCTCACTTTATCTCTATCTCTGTCTCTCTCTCAATGTCCCCACAGTGCTCCACTCTATTCAAGAAAGAATGTACTAAATGCCTTCAGGTACTCTGACCTAATGTTCCTCCACCCTTGTATCATTCCACCACCCTTGTATCGTTCCACCACCCTTGTATTCCCCCCCACACACACACACAAACACACACACACACACACACAAACTTGCTTTGGCTTAAACTGGTTTGCCCATTTCTGGGCCAGGTACCTTTACAGTGTAGATGACCTGACATTGGACTGTCCGGGACAACAATGTGTGTAATAATTGGTTGATTTGACCTGGTGAAATGCGAGTCCAAGAGGTTTAGCAGAGTGTACGATGTCTAGTGCACAGTCCATTCTGTACATGTGATAAACCAGCGTAATGTACACGCAGCTGGGTAAGAAGGGACTCTGACCCTTTGATTGCAAACACTCTTCTGTGGGACGTCAGGTCTTCAGTTTGGAACAAGCACATTAAACCTGTGGGATCCTCTTGAAAGTCTGCAATGAAATAAATAAACTTGGCCATAAAAGTGTTTGATAGATGTGTATGTAATATGTAGGACAAGTGCTTGCACTGAGAATGTGAGCGCAGCAAATGCTTTATCGAAAAACCCTTTTGTTTTAAGTAATTTCTATTACCCCAGTTTAACCTTTTTTATTCATTAAAATGGAAATCTGTCCTTAGTGCCCCATTACTTTTTTTTTTGTGCAAAACACTTTTACTATGAAAATTGATTTTCTGTGGCAGAACGGGCACATTGTTTCCGTAGTAATTGACCCCCCCCCCCCCATTTCTTTGTGACCCTTGTGGTCTGGCAGCTTTATCCTGTACCGTCATCATTTATCTGGACTAATAACTTTCTTGCTGTTCATTTTTATACAGTTAGTTTTGCTGTAATTTTTCTGTCAACCAAGGGACGGGGGAGCTTAGGGGAATTGGGAATACTCTGCCTTGATTGGCCAGTGAATGTGGCGATCAGCTCCAAGAGAGGGGAGGTGCTTTGTAAGATCTAATAAGCCCAAAATATTACATTAGCACTACAGAAGCTTCGCTGCATGATTCTTTCATTGTCATTTATTGACTGATGCCTTTCTAAAAAGCTGGTACCCAAGGATCTGTTCAGTGCAGTGTAGCTGGCTTCATTTGAACGTGTCATTTTGGGAATCTGTCTGAAAGGTGAATGTTAACAGTGGGAGAATGACGCTTAACAAAACCTTTGTAGTTGGAAGAGCTTATCACGCCCTGACTTGTTCAACCCAATCAAACGACCGTGCTCTTCTTAGAAAAACTTGGTTCTAGTCAGAGTCATTGGTAGAATGGCAGCCATCTGCCTGTCTTCTGCCACTAGAACGATTAAATCCCTGAAATGGTTCTGCTTACAGTAACATTGGTACATCTTGATTTTACCATTTTTACCCGTATGTATCTAACACCTCAAAACCCCCCTCCCCCTCTCCAAATGCATGAATTAACAAACATCCACTACGTCTGCAGCCTAGGCGGCTATTGTAAATTGAAATGGCAAACCCCGTACCAGTAGTTTAATTTAAGCATTATTTGTCTTCCTCAAGTAGAGGACTAATTGTCCTGTCTAGACTGCACACGGCCGTGTTCACCAATCACCACCTATGCATGCTCTTCTGATTCTGATGATGTTTTTAACACTCCCGGTAACTAATTTCCAGAGTTTCTGTTGTCGGGGTGGAGTGTAGCGGGTCGACGCATTGCCACTCGGCCGTCACAGTTCCGTGACGACAGCAGAGACAATGGGGGTGGGGAGGTCTGGAGCTTGTAAACTGCGGCAACCTTGTGTCTCAGCTGGACTGATTGAATGTCGAGCATTACATTAACCCCCCCCCACATAAACAGGAACCACGTGAAGCCTCAGCCCAGGACCAGCGATTTGGCCTCTCCCACCGGAGCCCCTGTCCCATTGGTGGATGGCACCACGGGGCCCCGCAGCCCCCAGCCCCCACGCACCAGTGGTCCCGATTTCAGCCCTTCCTTCCCTTCCAGAGATGCCCACCTCTCGCCCCCTGAGATGAGCGACGATGGCGGTCTGGCTGGCAGGGGCAGGTCAGACCTTTTTAAACAACATTTTACTACTTTTTTTTTTTTTACTTCTGCCCAATATTTAATGTGTCAGAAAGCAAGAGCTAGTCTTCAGGCTGTTGTAGTCAAAATAAGTCCGTAGTAAAAGCAACCAAAGACTTGACAAAGAACTGAGGGGAAATGCTTTGAGTTTTGAAAACGGCAAACTGTTTAGTCAGGAGAGTTTGGTCAAACAAAGCATTGATATAGGTGTTTTAATAGAAAACATTCTGCTTTGTTCACTTTTTGTGCACCTCTGTCCAATTACAAATGTTTCAAACATAAGCAAGAGTCTGCACACTGGGATTTGAGGGGGGGGAAAAAAAAAGACTGTTTACAGACCTGCGCACCTGGGTTAAGTAACTTATCTGGACATTTAAATTAAAGGTGTGGCTCTCTGCTCTCAATTATAAATGTTGCCATTATTTTAACAGCATTTTTCCTGAGTTGTTTTTAGAATTTTTAGTGCAAACTTGCTTTTTCCCCTAATATGTAGTGGCAGAACAGTTTAGTGTTTTGTGGGGGACCGTGTGTAATGGCAGAAAAGTAGTGTTTTGTGGGGAAAGTGTCTCACCCACCAATCCCACTTTCACTGGTAGCCAAGGTACTTCATCGTGGCCTGTCAGTTGGGAGTGACCTCAGACCCAGTGATGAGACAGCATCGCGCATAGAGGGATTCCAGGCAACGGGGAGTCTGATGGCTTTCGGTTTTCTTCACTTTTTCTACCCTCTCTGATCTTCCTCTCCCTCATTCTTTCTTCTCCTTACTTCATCTTACTCCCAAAGCTATCGCCCTCGTCACCTGACCCAATGAGCGGTAAGATTATGAGATCTGAGGGTCTGAAAACTACAGAATTGGCCTCCCGCTGACAGATCCACACGACTTGGCCGTGCCAGAGCCAACTGTGTGTAATGCTTTATTCTCCCAGGGTGGAACGGAGGTTGTTAGTCGGCCGGTTTGACCTTATCTCATTGCACAAGGACCTGGGGGTTAAACTGGCAGCAGGACGTTGCGGTGTGCGGCCCCGTCTGTTTCTAAACCACACTGTGTTGCACTCTGCAGGAGGGGCCTGTTTCGGGGGATGAGGAGGAAGAGGGACGATGACCGCACCATGGTAAGGGAAAACCCCTCACATGCACAATCATCACTCTCGCCTTTGGCTCTTCTGCAGTAGAGTGCAGGAAGGAAGGATAGAATTGGGTTTGGAGGTTGGAAGAGCCTCATGTGGTTTAACCTCTGCAGCAGTGGTGGGCCTAGGCTTGTAGGCCACATTTACTGAATTCTCCTCCCCGCACCACACAAGGAAAAATGGTTCAAAAATGTTCATGCAAACAGAAAAAATATGTACTTAGATATGTTATTTTGTAATATTTACTGAGTGCTGCACTAAAGTATGTAGATTTTTTTTATTTTTATGTATTGAGCATTAGTATACCTCATGCAAACAGCTGCTGGGCCGTAAGTGGAGTCTCACCTGCCTGTTCCTTGAGCACTGGCACGCTGTGTAGAGTAGACTGAGGTTGGTGTGATAATGGCATGGAACCTTCCACATGCATCGGATACCTGGGTGTTTGGTCGGTTGGTCATTTGGTAAGTCGGCTTGGTGTCTGCTCGACCCTGTGATGAGAAACCATTGCGCATAGAGGGATTGCAGGCTGTCAGGGGCTCGATGGCTTTGGGTTTTCTCCTTTTTCCTCCCTCTCACCTTCATCCCTTTCCCTCACTCCCACTTCAGCCCCCCCCCCCCCCAAAGGGATCACCCCTGACACCTCGCCCAATGAGCGTTAAGATTATGAGATCTGAGGGTCTGAAAACGACACTGAAATTGTACGTGCATGTCCCAAACCAATACTGAATCCTCACCGTGCCAGCACCGAACTGACAAGCAGCCCTGTGGGGCTGCTCATAATTAACTGTAGCGCCACTCAAAGGCTGGAGGGCTTTAGTTCCAGCAGGAGCCATATGCATGTTTAATGAAAAATGACTAATGGCTCATAATTAAACCTTTTAAGGGGACACAAAACAAATGTACCAATCCCAAGTTTGACATTCCATTATTTTACACTGTACAAACAAATTGTAAATTATTGCCTAAAATGTGCAAGTTCTGTTTTTGATGCCCTTAAATGGGAGTATTTTAAAAACTATTTTGTGTTTGAGGCTGTATGTCGACACGGCTTGCTGGCTGCAGATGGTGGTCCAGTTTTACAGAGCATGACATGGAGGAGGGTTTCAGACGCACAGAATGGGCTGACCATGTGCTTTTCCCCTTGTCTTTCACAGAGGCCACTCCCACCAGCCGAGGTCAAAGTTCAGCAGCCGAAATTTGACCTGGCAGCATCCAGCTTTCCCCCACTGCCTGGCTGTGTGGTCAGCACGCAGGGCGGGGAGCCCGTTTTAGAGAACCGCCTATCTGACGTGGTGCGTGGCCTGAACAAGGAGAAGGTGAGCGAGGGGGGTGAGATTGACGGGGGAGGGGGGGGGGGGGGTTCCACATCCTGGTTCTTGGCAGGGATAATGGGACAAGACCAATCGTGGAGCATGTTGACAATAACCAACAGAACAATGCTGACTGTGACTGGTAGTTACTGTGAGTGTGGCTACTACTTTTAGTAGCGATTGGTAGATACTTTCCACAGAGACTGGAAGTATCTACCAATCGCTGTCTCCATTGTTTTGTTGGTTATTGTCAATGTGCTTTGTGGTTGTTGGCGATCCAGTCCCCCCCCCCCCCCCCCCCCCACAAGTGTGGTCATGTTACAGCCATCTTATCCCTATGATGACGTTTTTTTGGGGGGTGGAGGGGGATCTTCATCCCGTTCCGCACCTGTCTGCAGTCGGCCCATTTCTGCAGAGATCACATGGATATTGCAGAGGATTGTGGGATGTTTTGCAGCGACGGTGTTTCCTGAGGGCCCGCAGAGACATAGAATCGTGTCCTCAGTTTGCCTGTTTCTACCCACAGCTGGAGGCGACCAAAGAGTCTGCCGTCGGTTCTTCTGCCGTTCCCGAAGAGGCGATCCGCATCTCCACCCCCGCCCAGCCAGCCTGCAAACCTGCCCCGCCTACATCGGACCATCCCGCCTCCAGGTGACCTTTGACCCTGACTGTGTCGCCTGCGTCCCCCTCTAAGAATATAACAGATGGGCGCTGTAGTGCTTTAGGCTCATAATGCAGAGGTTCCGGGTTCGATTCCTTGGCTGGGTCCCAAATCCAAACCCTTGAGCAAAAGTGCTTAACCTGAAATACTTCAGCCAACGCCAAGCTCTTTAACTCATTCATTAATGAGGGCGCATATATGTGCCAAAACTGCCAACGTTCCAGACTGCCAGGGGCGAATATGTGCGCCCAACACATCAAATGTTGAAACTTAATTTTCTAGCCAATTCCAATATTGTTGCTGGGTAAATGTATCGAGAGTGAATAAACATGATATGGTATGTCAACACTTGTGATTGGCTGAAAATTCATATAATTATATTACTGAGCTACAACTAAGCTAGCTAACTAGCTAACTTAGCAAATTGGAAGAGAGCCACCTTAGCGGTCCTGTCTATATAGGATAAAGGAGATTTCAAGAAGTGGTGTCCTCCTATGACCACATTTCTTAGCCAAACTAAGGATAAATTGTTTGGTAACTATAACCCTAGGTAACATTGAAACTTCCAATTTCCATTGATTTAACATTACGTTATATACTTCAACAAGCTGTAGTAACTTTAGATGCCTAATGTTAGACGGCTAACTAGCCAACGTTACCTAGGGTTACTAGTTTCCCAACTTTTATTTGGACTTACCTTTCTGTCCAAACGGTTTATCCTTCGTTTGGCTTACAAATGCGCGAATGCCAGTGCTTGACGTGAGCTAGAACGAACAGGTACACTGCAATTCTTCCTTTTTTTTTGCTCATGAGTAGGCTAGCCTAAGCTACCGGCAATTTTTTCTTGCATTCCGCTATATTTCATAAGCTGTACATTCACCCGTGAGATTCTTTCTTTCTTTCATTCCCACAATTCAAGTGAGTCAACCCATTGACATGCCATTCAAACGGACTTCATTACCCAGATGGTGCCTGCTTCCTATAAAAAAACTAAATCGTATCTTTCTTGTTTTTCTCACTGCTTTTTGACAACGTAACTTGTCTTTCCCACTTCAAATACTGGCTATAGCAAGCGAGATAATGAGATGGAGCAAGTGTTCAGTTATCCGATTTGGATATTAAAAGTAAGGAGTTTTTGGGAATTTAAGATGAGGAAATAAATTAAGTGCTGAGGGAGGTGATCTGAAGAGGAGGGAGCGGACGATTAATTGATTGGGCCGGTGAGAGACAGGGATCTTATGCAATCTGTTAACGATCTGTGCTGACCTGTTCATTTTCAATATGCTTATCTTTTCAAATGTCTAACGTTATTTAGTATTCATTATTACTATATTATTGCTATTACTAACTAACTAAAAGTTAAATTCACTGGCACCCTGGGTAGTGTAGTCTGAGGCTAGTGTGATAACGGCATGGAACCTTCCACATGCATCGGATACCTGGCTGTTTGGTTAGTTGGTCATTTGGAAAGTCTGCTTGGTGTCTGCTCGACCCTGTGATGAGAAATCATTGCGCATAGAGGGGTTGCAGGCTGTCAGGGGCTCGATGGCTTTGGGTTTTCTGCCCTTTCCTCCCCCTCACCTTCATCCCTTTCCCTCACTCCCAGCCCCCCCCCCCCCCCCAAAGCGATCACCCCTGACACCTGACCCAATGAGCGTTAAGATTATGAGATCTGAGGGTCGGAAAACGACACTGAATTGTATGTGCGTGTACTGAATCCTCACCGTGCCAGCGATTGGTAAATTTAACTCAATCTACACATGTCTATACATGTCTACACAACCCCCATCTCATTACTAACAGCTCTGTGATTGACTGTTATGTGTAGCTATGAGGGTCAAGGAGTGGCAAAGCATTTAATAATGTATACTAATCAACTAATCAAAATAATGTCTAAAGGTAAAACAAGGACCATGTACAAGGTTTAAACATTTGTGGTGTGAGTTTAATAATTTAGAATGTTGGGCGTCTATATTGACACAGTGCTCAGTGTTCCAGAATTCCGTGGCAGTTAGTGTGTTAAATGAATCATTAAATTGTACATCGTGCAAGATATGCACGCGGGTGTTTCACAAAGTGAGACTCAGGAGATTACCAGCGAACGAGACGCTTTGAACTGTAATAAATCTTATTGGGGTGAGTTTCTTCAAAATGTTTCAATTCTATTTATGACAATGAGTCTGTCTGAAAAATGAAGAATGTGAGGAAGAATTACTCTCTCTTGCTCTCTCTGCAGAGCAATCCACCAGGAGAAGAAACTGGAAAAGGCAGAGCCCTGTGTGTCAAAAGAAACGCCCACCGTTGCAGCCCCTCCCTCAGGACCCACCCCCCCAGCCCACACGCAGCACCCTCCCAGCACCAAACCTCCACGTGCCCCCACTGGCCCCGGGACTGCCACGCCCACCCAGGCTCTGCCCACCACCCTGGCTCCTACACCGTCACATCCTGTAATTATTACAACCATTAAATTGTCTTAATTAAAGCAGCTGCTGCAGCCGGTGTGACGCAGAATATAATTTACAATCATGTTTTATTATGAAATATGAAATGGTATGTTCTAGTGCGTGGATTGGCCACTTAGTCCGGTATCCAATCCGGAATGTGCCAGTGCTGACTGTGGCTGATAGCCCGACAGCGTGACACACTTAGCACTAGCGTTGCCCAGGGAAGAGGTGCTTCAAGTTGGCCGGGATGACAGCATCTCATCGTGCACCAGCGACCCCTGCTGGTCGAATGGGCTCTCACAATTTTCGTCTACACTCTCCAGGGTGGATGATGGAGGCTGTGGTGTTGATAAATATGATTGGGCATTCCAAATTGGGAGAAAAGGGGGAAAGAATAAATAATTGAATTAAAAAATGAACAAAATGTTGAGTAGTATTGCTCATGTGCAATAGCTTTTTCGTTGAATCCAGTGTGAGCTCTTAAGTGTAGAGATTGTAAGTTCCAGTTTTATGTCAATTTTTTTCTCTTCTGTAATTTTTCTCCTCGTGTTCTTTTCTCTTAACACCCCCTCCCCCCCTCTCTCTGTCCCTTATTTGTTCTTCGCTGTCACTCCCTCAAACAGGAACCCCGCAAACTGAGCTACGCAGAGGTATGCCAGCGACCTCCCAAAGACCCTCCCCCTCCCTCTTCTGGCCACACCCCCGTGGCCGCCCAGCCCCTGCGTGAGCTGCGCGTCAACAAGGCAGAAGACCCCGCCCCCTCCAGCAACAGCCCCAGCGACCGGCAGGAGAAGCCCTTGGAGAGAGGTGGCGGCGTGGAGGGCAAGGCCAGCGAGAACCGGCCGGCCCGCGACTCGCTGGGCGGTCACCCGCGCCCACGGGCCCCCCAGGGCTGGTGTCGGGGGGCTTAAAGTTCGGGACCAGCAGAGACGGCCCCCCTTTGCCCGCCGCAGCTCTCCACAGGGGGCGCCCCCTCACTCGGGAAAAGAGCAGAACATCCCGCCACAATCGCCAAAGTAAAAAAAAAAAAAAAAACTAAAGAACAAATGAATGAAAAAAACCTATAAATAAATAAGTAAATAAATATATAAATATATATATAAAAATGAATATATATTAATGGGATTAAAAAAAAAACTAAAAAGAGCGGCGACTGCTCTCCCTCCCAGGAGGTTTGGAAGTGACTGAAATGGACTGGGACATTCCAGGAAAACGGGCAAAAAGAAAATAATGTTAAAAATAAATAAATAAATAAAACAAAATCCCTGAACTGAAGGAGAGGGTGGACGGATGAAGAAATCGTCTTGATTTCCGGCATTTCCATGGATCCTTTCCTTCAGCTGATCGCTGTGATTTTAGTTGAGATTTTTCATTTCTTTTTGTTTTGTCTGTGTGAGTGAATGGGGGGGGTGGGGGGTGGGGGGGTGTACCGTTGCTCTGGGAAAACCTCCCGTCAAAGACAGAAAAGTCTTGTCGGGCTACAAGAAACGGTATGCGCTGAAGAGGCGTACGTTTCATAATCCTAGAGAAATATCACCTTGACATGCGATGACGCATCATCCACTATGAATTTTATTTTTCTTTACCTTTTAATTTATTTAATTTCTTACTTTTTATTTTTTGCTGCGGTTGCAAGAAATGGAGCGTTTGTAGCCGGTAAATGCCGAAAGGCAAATGTGGACTGATTTGACCGCCTGTTAGAAGGGCTGAGGTTTGTGCTGTACTGATGGCTACGGTTATGACACAAGGGTTTTCATTCATTACAAACTGAAGGTCTGCTGGTAAACACGTGCAGGGCCACGATGGTATCGTACAGCGTATGGTGGGCAAGCCCGAATTCGCATCAAGGTAGGTTTTCAGTCAGAATTAGTGTTGTTGATATTAGAATGTTAGAGGAAGGGAAACCTAACTATTCTTTCAAAAAATGACCCTGGCTCCAGGGTCGCATTTGGAGACGCCCCGACCTCTCGCATCAGGTTATCAGAAATCGGGCGTGGAGGTGGGTGGGGCACCAAGAGAAGCTGATGCAGTTGCATAATTGCTCAACTCTATTCAGAGCAAGCTGTGTCCCAGACTTGTCCGTCTGGTCCAAATCCATTTTCTGCTAATTTCTTTGCATGGCTTGTTTGGGCTCCACCTCTGTATGAGTTTTTTGGGTAGCATGGAGAGACTACAGTCTGGATGTTTGGTTCGGGGGAGGGGGCTAGGTGTGTCGCTAAAGCAGTAAATTAACTGATTCCTGCATCCCTCCTGAGGTGTTTTTTATTTTATTTTTTTTTAACACTTGCCCTCAGTCAGAGCAGGACAGTAGTGTTGTTAGTAAATCCTGTAGTATTCCAGTGCATGCAAGTCGTATCACCCGCCATTTTGTACTGTGCACCAGCTGCAGCACACCTCAATCTCTAATTGCTGTAAAGCAGCGGCTGCAGCTCTGGGGATGTGACCATTGTGTGGGGTGCTACCTAACGGAGGTGGGGGAGGGGGGAGGGGCGGGGGTGTGTGTGCGGGTGCGTGTGTGCGGGTGCGTGTGTGTGTGTGCGCGTGCGCGTGTGTGTCTGTGTGTGTGCGTGTGTGCGTGCGAAAGCCAGCTGGTCTGGGTCAGGTATGCCCAGGTTTTGAGTAGTGTTTGGTTTGGGGCGTTTTAATGGAATGCCATCTTCTTTTTCTTTTTTGCAATGATAGGGGGGTTGGCATTTGGTTGTCAAGGTCAGTAATTCCCTGTGTGCCGTCAGCCCCATTGACAGAGCTGGACCTGTAACAGGTGTGTACCGGGCGATGACCTGACATGCTGTAAGCTCGGAGAGTCCTCGTTAGACCGCCATACCCCAAAATGAGCCACACTCTCCTGGTTTCTCCCTCCCCCCACAGCAGGTGCACAAGTCATTTCAGCACCTTTCACCCTTCATTGAAGGCGAAATGGCTTTGCCTATTAATAACTTCCAATGGTAGCCTGCTATAGTTAAGGGGGAGTTATTTAACTTGCGTTTGGTCCTTTTAAGATGTGGTCTGAGATGTGCGCATCCCATGTTCCACAGGAAGGATAGTTTTCGGCTACATTGGTGATATCGGGCATTGGGGCCCCGTGTTAGACTTCACCCCCTTGAAGGCCCTTGAGGTTTGTTCCCCCCAATGAGTTAATCTCATTTTACTTTGCTTTCAAAAGCCTTTTGGCAGTCCTACTGACCAACCCCCCCCCCCCCATAAAGACACGCACATACCTACCAGTTATTGGACTGTCACTGGATTGTATAAAGCAATCTTCCAGATTCTTTTGCTTAAGGCTTTTCATTTCCTGTTTTGTTTGTTAGCCTGCCTGTTAACTTGCCCATAGCCATCAGTCGGTAGCCTCCAGCTTGATTAAGCTCCTGTGAAATGGTTTGATTTGGGATCATTGTTTGTTTGTTTTTGTTCGTATATTTTTTGGAGATTAATTTTCACTTCTGCTCCTAGCCCAGGCAAAAGATACCATGTTTTTTTGTTTTTTCTTTGTGACTGTAGTACAAGGTCTGTAGAACCAAGTTTGTTTGAATGGAAAGTGACCACTGCCTTTAAGGCGGATGAAGATGGGGTGGGGGAGGGAGAGGCAAGGTTAATCCATAACCACGGCTGTGGTTTTATTCATGTTTTCAAAATAATGCTGCCAGCTGTCAGTCAAATACAGATGTTGTTCAGAGGCAGGGACACATCAGCCTTTGCTTTGATTTGATTGGAGAGTGGATGGGGGAAGGAGTCATCATCCTTTCCGTTTACAGAAACTAACTGCCGTTTGTATTTTTATTCTCCGATGCACAAGAACTAAAGCTTTGTGACTTTGAAGGTGATGGACCTTTTGGAGGGGATATTATGCATTAAGTTTGTTTGGTGAATAAGATGTTATACAGGTGGATTTACATTAAATGCAACGCTTTAGTTTTCTTGTACATCAGAGGAGGAAAGGGCCTCTTCTATAACTGATTGGCAGTGTACTGTCTGAGGGAAATGCCCGGCACAAGCTGAACAGTAGACTCGTTTGGTTAAAGACGTTGACTGCATGATTTGGAAATTTGAGAGCGAGAACCAGTGGACTTAAGACTTAATATTTTCAGTTCACATTGACCTACCTGCCCTTCCCAGAATGTATGTTTTCTGATGCTATCATGTAATCACCGCAGCCAATGCAGACACCGAAGAATATTTCTAACATCTTGGGTTCTTATTTTTTAATTTTTCCTCAACTTCTGTGAGGGGCAAGACCGACAAGCTTAGTGTGTCATTGGTGCTGTATTCAGAATACTAGACTGACTAGCAACTAGCTGTGAGGAAAAGGGTCTGTACTACAGTTTATTTACTCTTGCTTTTTAAATCTATTTATTTTAATCCAATGTGCGAAGCTTCTTTTTTTATTTTATTTCCCCAATGCCCTCAGACTGGCGATGCCCCTCTTTCTGAGTGGAATGACAGTGGGGAAATAACATATTTATATATGGTTTGAGACTTCAGTTACGCATATACTTGATGTGTTGCCTGGGTTACAGCAATGCAGTAAATAAGTAATGAATCACTGGGGATGTTTTTTTTTTTTAATTTTGTCATTCTTTTCATTAATAAATTACTAAGAGCAGCTAGTGGTCTTGTGTAATGAAATGCACTAACTTGTGTTCTTTTTTTTAAATCTTACGTAATGTGAAAAATCATTTTAGAAGTGTAAGTTGAAGAAATCGATGTTGACAGGCTTGCTAAAAATTTAGTTTTTTTTTTTTTTTTCTCCTTTTCCTTTTTTCCTCAGTTTTGGGTATTATCTGTACAGTGATTTATTTTTGGGATTTATTTTTGGGATTTATTTTGGGTGGGGGGGTGGGGGGCGGGTGGGATAGAGCGGGAGGGGTGAAAGAAATGGTGGACAGCTGAAGTGTTTGAGACACTGAATTCTAGATGTCTGAATAAAATCTGTTTGGGGAAGAAAAAAAAATAAAGTTCAATGATCTTGTTTTAGCCTTAAAGTGTTTTTGCGTCCCATTTTACTGTTTGTGTGTGTTTCTGTATGCGCACGTGTGTAACAAATGTGTTTATGCAGAGCTCCATTAGGCCTAGTACATACTCTACGCAAGGAACATGAACGCCAACGCAGATTCGGGACATACGCGAGGTCTTTGCTTACATACTATACGCGCGTTTATACGTGAGGTCTTTGCTTACATACTATACGCGCGTTTACCGGCTTCTTTTCGCCCTGTCCGCTAGTTGGCAGCCTAGGCTAATCTGGTTGGAGCGAGTAACCTTAAACCGGAAATTATTACTTCTTTGTATGTAGTCTGCAATTCTGCAGTTATTGAACAGTATTTACATTTAGCACCTCTAACGGAAACGCGTGGAATTGCACCACACGTTTGCGTTGCGTTACAAAATTTGGACTGCACATTTTGCTACGCAAGAACGTGAGAAACGCCCCCTGCGTTGCTCTTTGCGTCGTTGCGCGCGTTCCTTGCGTAGAGTATGTACCAGGCCTTAGTCTTCCATATTAGTCATTAAAAAGGCTGGATATTTACCAACCACTGGACTACCCCTGTAGTGACTTGTGGAGATAGGGTGCAGTGTCTAGTTCAGATTTGGACACGTTGTCAAATGCAATCCTACCCGTTTGGCACTTTAGACCAGTTCTTCAACTAGTTGGACCTGTACAAACCCTGGGCAGGCAGGCAGGCGAGTGGTGGTGTCCTGCTTTGCATGGGTTAGAGAAACCAGTTTGCCAAGTGCACATGCATGGAATTTGGTCTGTTCAGTATTGGACAATGGAATTAATTGATACCAATTAATCATAATTGATTATGATTCTCAGTCAGTCACACTGGACTATACCAGGGCATGTAGGCAGTCTGTCAGTCATAGGCGCTGGTGTTCCCAACCCAAGATAATCAATTTCCCCCCTTAATTTTGTTTTATTATTACTATTTTTTTATTTTTTATTAATGTTTCCCTTGCAATATAAAAACATGGCATTTATTTATTTGCACCAGTTTAGAGCTTTGGTACAAATTTGATAGATATTGGAATTTTAACACAAAATTGATAGCATTTACAGTGTTGTATAGTGTACAGGTTCATTGAAAGAACTGGATTGTGAAGTGGAAAACCACAGGAAATCTTATTTTTACTAGCTGGTAAAGCTGTGGCACTATGATCTGAACCCTGATATTTCTATGGGGTATCTGCTGTATATCACAGTATGGGCAGGAAGCACAGAGGGGTTACTATATTCGGCAAGGGATCCCTGGCATGTGCAGAATGATGAGCGTGCAAAACTACTTGGACCTAAATGGGGAACAACTCGAACAGAGCAGCAGCTGTTGCAAATGTAACATAAGCCCAATCAAGGAAACCAGCATGCAGACTTCCCAGTCTCGCTTAGTTACATGTACAGTGTAAATTGTATGCTCTTGGTTAATTATCATGGTTTTTTTTTTTTTTTTGGGAAGGGGGGGTGGGACATGCACACAGCTTTGGCAAGACGCCTTTTTTATTGGGGTATTTACAACAGTTTGGAGACGCCTCTGCTTTTGTCCCTCCACCTCCTGCTCCGTTTTCTTCTCTCCACCAGGGGTAGTGCAGGTTAGGCAATAACCAGGGGTAGATTCCAATCGCTTATTTTCACTCCTTGGGTGCGTCCCAATCTATACAGTCTATGATCCCAATCGGGTCATTCCGTGTCAAATCAACCATCCTGCATGACCCTCTCAAATTTTGATAACTGATTGAAATTTTGATTATAATAATCATAATAATCCATTGTATGAAAAATGAACACAAAAAATTTGCCTCATGACGTTGTTTCCGAGATATGGCCTCCTGAAATTTGCTCAAAACCTCCATCTTTCGCGCTCGCGAGTCGTGTAAACGCGTGAATGTGATTTCTTCTGACTTTGGAAGCTTATGACTTGGGATTGGTAACGGCTATAGAGCTGAAACTTGGTATCCTAACTTACTTTCTTCCGTATTGCACGAATCTGGATTACTTGTACCCCCTTCCCTTTTCAAGTTATATGCATCCAAAGTAGCCACTTTGTTCAGTCGCACATGTTTTTGGTGATTTCTGAGGTCACCCTGTGCCCATACGAGTGGACATATACATCCCATATCACAGATGTATTATCTATAGGTGTACGTCTATGGTCACAAGCAAGTACAGGCTAATCAATTCATTTGTAAAGGAATGACATCCATCCAAAGTTGGGTCCGGGTGAAGAAAAGTCAAAAACACAACCGTCCGTTTTGTCAATGGATCCACCATGTGGACAGTTAAAACTTTCTCAAATTTACACCAGTTATACATATATTAGATCTACTCATCAACCAAATTTCAGCTTTGGTACTCAACTCCTTCATGGTTAGACCACATTTTGAAAAATACTAATTTTGCACAATTCCGGGGATACAAAACTTGAAATCGGCCAATCTACGTGCGTAAGGTCTGATCACAACATGCATATTTTTCACAGGTGATAGGTAAAATAAAGTTAAGATGCCCCCTAGGGCCTAGAGCTAAGTCTCAACTAGATGTGGGATTTTCCCATGTTAGGTAAATACAGGAATAACCCATTATGCAATGATGGGATTTCCCATTACCAGGCAACAATATTTGGTCAATTTCATTCTAGCTCTATCATTCAATAATTGAGATCCCATCAGTGAGCCTCGTCGATTACAGAATACATCCCAACTATATTTATTTACTAACTGCGAAACATGCGTGTGCTGCTGTTACTGTACCATGCATAGTTTTGTTTCCTAGGCCTACAATGCAATGACACTTATTTTGGAAGCAGTATTCACGTGGAGGCCGTCACTACAGACTAACAACGACTTCAATAACATTCAAGGCAAACTGCCAGCATTTATCAAGTAAACGACAAACTACACATCTAAACTTCTCAAAAAAAGTTCGGAAACGTTATTTCGGTCGAGTATTCTTCCCCTTTAATAATACCAATTGGTATTTTATTTTATATCGTTGGAAAGCCTGATTAGTCACCTTTACAACGAGGTACAACTTGTAAGGATCATGCATTCGTGGAATGAGCAACACAGCTAACCGTGTGGGTAGCGGCCCAAAAAAATGTGCCAAAATCCCCTGCAATATTCTTCTGTTGGTATTCACTCTCGTTTTGAGCTTCAAGTGCTGGCAGGTGTATGCCAGTCACAGGTGTGTGACTAGCACCTGATTGGCACCTAATTGACAGCACTTGTGTGCATGGGTCCTGCAACTTTGTTGAGTTTGTGTGTGCTCCAAGCATAAACATGCCACGTTTGTCCCTTCAGGATAAGGCCCGTGCAATAGGGCAAGTGGAAGCTGGTGTTCCGGTACGCAGAGTGGCAGCATTATTTGGTGTCAGCCCTGGTACCATTTCCAAACTTAGGACCAAGTTCCGTGAGACTGGTGAAGTCAAAGACAGACCACAAAGTGGCCGTCCCAGGAAGACAACACCCCTTGCTTCACTGAGGAACCGTAGGCTTTCTTCCAGAGATTTACAGGCAAGATTTGCACAACGGTACCACAGACAGATCTCTGATCAGACGGTGAGGAACAGACTGCACATGGCCGGTCTTCGTGCTTATAAGGCTGCCAGGAAGCCTGCAATGACTGCCCTTCACCGTCAGGCCCGTTTGCGCTGGTGTCGACAGCACCGACAGTCGAACCTAAGAATGTGGGGCAACGTCATGTTCAGTGACGAATCAAGGTTCTGTCTGCGGAAGCTGGATGGCAGGATCATGGTGTGGGGCGGTATCTCTCTCACAGGCAAAACAGAACTTGTCATTGAAGGCAATCTCAATGCAGTGACATATCGGAATGAGATTCTGGAGCCAGTGGCGATCCCATATCTCCAGAATCTGGGACCTAACTCCATCCTCCAGGATGACAACGCTCGCCCCCACAGAGCCAGGATCATCACAGAGTACCTCCAGAATATGGGAGTGGAGAGGATGGAATGGCCTGCCGTGAGTCCAGACCTCAACCCAATTGAACACCTGTGGGATCAGCTTGGGTGTGCTGTATGTGCCAGAGTGACTAACGCAACCATGTTGGCTGACTTGCGGCAAATTCTGGTTGAGGAATGGGATACCATCCCACAGCAGTGTGTGACCAGGCTGGTGACCAGCATGAGGAGGAGGTGCCAAGCTGTTGTGACTGCGTATGGATCTTCCACACGCTACTGAGGTCCCTGACAGTGTAAAATGAATAAAGTGTAAAAATGGCCAATATGTGTTGTTTTTTCCTTATTACTGTGGGAGAGTGCAATCATCCAATCCACCAAGCAACTCAAAACGAGAGTGAATACCAACAGAAGAATATTGCAGGGGATTTTGGCACATTTTTTTGGGCCGCTACCCACACGGTTAGCTGTGTTGCTCATTCCACGAATGCATGATCCTTACAAGTTGTACCTCGTTGTAAAGGTGACTAATCAGGCTTTCCAGCGATATAAAATACAATACCAATTGGTATTATTAAAGGGGAGGAATAATCGACCGAAATAACGTTTGACCTTTTTTTGAGGAGTTTATATGGCAGAATATGTGGTAATTTAACATTTATAGTGTATGGTTTAAAGTACATGTACTATTCTGGGGTGGCTTTCCCAAAGGATGTCGTAGCAAAAAGTATGTCGTGAAACGTGTCGTGAAGATGTACTTGCCGTTCACGACGCTTTCCCGAAAGTGCTCGTAACCCATTATATATATATACTCTAAGCTCGTAACTAAAAGAGATTGTGAAATGTGTCGTGAATTCTGAAGAAAAAAATTGCAGTACAACATCAGTAACCTGATGAACCACTGTTATTAGTAGTAGTGATATTTCTGCATGGCAAATAATTTACTTGTAGGTGTAGTAGTGTAATAGAAAAACAACAGACCCAACTGTCATGACATGCACGCTGCTTGTTCTGAGTAATTGACTCATTCATTGAAAGGGGCGTGTTCAAAATAATAGCAGTGTGGAGTTTAATTAGAGAATTCATTCATTCTGTGAAAAAACAGGTGTCATTAATTGTCTTTTATTAAGGAAGGAAATGTTTCACACAGTTATAAAATATATTCCCTTCTGAATTGCTAAGTAAAATGGGTCGTTCCAAACATTGTTCGGAGGAACAACGTAATTTGATTAAAACGTTGATTGGAGAGGGGAAAACGTATAAAGAAGTGCAGCAAATTATAGGATGCTCAGCTAAAATGATCTCAAATGCTTTAAAATGGCAACAAAAACCCGAAACACGTGGAAGAAAATGAGCAACTACTGTTAAAACGGATCGAAGAATAGTCAGAATGGCAAAGATTCAGCCAATCATCACCTCCAGAAAGATCAAAGATGATCTAAAATTACCTGTAAGTGCTGTTACAGTCAGAAGACGTTTGATCGAAGCTAAGCTATCAGCAAAAGCCCCCGTAAAGCACCATTGTTGAAAAAACGGCATGTGCAGAATCGGTTAAAATTTGCCAAGGAACACATCGATTGGCCCAAAGAGAAATGGCGCAACATTCTATGGACTGATGAGAGTACCGTTGACAGTACGTCAGACGACCCCCAGGTACTGAATTGAAGCCACTGTGAAGACAGTGAAGCATGGTGGCGCAAAAATCATGGTATGGGGATGTTTTTCATACTATGGTGTTGGGCCTATTTATCGTATACCAGGGATCATGGATCAGTTTGAATACATCAAAATACTTGAAGAGATTATGTTGCCGTATGCCGAAGAGGAAATGCCCCTGAAATGGGTGTTTCAACAAGACAACGACCCCAAACACACGAGTAAGCGAGCAACATCTTGGTTCCAGACAAAAAGGATTGAGGTAATGGAGTGGCCAGCTCAATCCCCTGACCTCAACCCCATTGAAAACTTGTGGGGTGACATTAAAAATGCAGTTTCTGAAGGAAAACCCAAAAATTCACAGGAACTGTGGAATGTAGTTTGTTCATCCTGGGCTGAAATACCTGTTTCTAGGTGCCAGAAGTTGGTTGACTCGATGCAACGCAGATACGCAGCAGTTATAAAAAACAATGGTTATGCAACTAAATATTAGTTCAGTAATTTAAAGTGAAGTTAAATCTTGAAAAATGTCTTCAGTTTATACAGTGTTTGAGTTTGAAGAGAAAAATGTCGACTGCTATTTTTTTGAACAAATGAATATTCCTTTTCTTTGCTTCCTGTAAAAGAATAATGCAGACTTGATAAAATTTGTTAATGCTTTGATTTGGAATTGAATGTGCAATGTTTCCACTACATTTGAAATATGGAACTAAAAGCTATTAAAAAATATTTGCACTTTATTCACTTTTTTTAACGCACTGCTATTTATTTGAACATAACTGTAATTTGACACTTTAGTAACGTAACTCTTAAGACTTACGTGAATTCCCGATATGTTAAAATATGTGTACTTTTCAAAATGCTATCTAACCATGAAAGAGTTGAGTATACCAAAGCTGAAATTTGGTTGAGTAGATACAGTCAAGCCGGAAAGTCTGCACACCCCTTTCACCTTCTCCACGTTTTATTACGTTACAGACTTATACTACAATAGATTGAGTTCATTTTTTGCCTCAAACATCTACACACAATAGTCAACCTGTTTTCACTTCGTCATTATTTTTTAGAAAATATGCAATTTTATTTTACTGACAAAAATAGGTTATTTAGAGGTTACATATCTGTACACACCCATAGCCTAATACTTGGTTGCTGCACCTTTGGCAGCGATTACAGCTTCAAGGCGTCTTGGGAAAGAAGCTACGAGCTTGGCACACTTGTTTCTGGACATTTTTGCCCATTCCTCTTGGCATATCCTTGCAAGCTCCGTCAGGTTGGATGGGGAGTGTCGGTACACAGCCATTTTCAGCTCTTTCCACAGATGTTCAATTGGATTCAGGTCTGGGCTCTGGCTGGGCCACTCAAGGACATGCACAGACTTTCTCCGAAGCCACTCCTTTGTTCTCTTGGCTGTGTGCTTTGGGTCGTTGTCATGTTGGAAGGTAAACCTTCGCCCCAGTCTGAGGTCCAGAGCGCTCTAGAGCAAGTTTTCTTCAAGAATCTCGGTGTACTTAGCTGCATTCATCTTTCCCTTTATCAGGACTAGTCGCCCCGTTCCCGCTGCTGAAAAACATCCCCACATCATGATGCTGCCACCGCCATGCTTCACTGTAGGGATAGTATTAGCCAGGTGATGAGCGGTGCCTGGTTTCCTCCAGACGTGACGCTTGGTATTCAGGCCAACAAGTTCAATTTTGGTTTCATCAGACCAGAGAATCTTGATTCTCATGGTTTGAGAGTCCTCTAGGTGCCTTTTGGCAAACTCCAAGCGGGCTGTGATGTGCCTTTTACTAAGGAGGGGCTTCCGTCTGGCCACTCTACCATAAAGGCCTGATTGGTGGAGTGCTGCCTGGATGGTTGATCTTCTGAAAGGTTCTCCCATCTCCACAAGGATACGCTGGAGCTCTGTCAGAGTGACCCTCGGGTTCCTGCTCACCTCCCTGGCCAAGGCCCGTCTTCCCCGATTTGGCCGGGCGGCCAGGTCTAGGAAGATTCTTGGTGGTTCCAAACTTTTTCCATTTACGAATGATGGTGGCCACTGTACTCTTTGGGAACTGTAAAGCTGCAGAGATTTGTCTGTACCCTTCTCCAGATCTATGCCTTGACACAATCCTGTTTCTGAGGTCTGCAGATAATTCCTTTGACCCCATGGCTTGGAGTTTGCTCTGACATGCACTGTCAACTGTGGGACGTTATATAGGCAGGTGTTGGCAATCCCCAATCATGTCCAATCAATTGAATTTATCACAGGTGGACTCCAATTAAGTTGTAGAAACATCTCAAGCAGTATCAGTGGAAACAAAATGCACCTCAGCTCACTTTTGGGTGTCATATCAAAGGGTGTGCACACTTGTGTACATATATTTTACATTTAGATTTTTAATAAATTAGCACAAATGTCTAAATACCTGTTTTCTTTGTCATTATGGGCTATTTTGTGTAGAATTTTGAGACAAAAAATGAACTCAATCTATTATAGAATATGTCTGTAACGTAATAAAACGTAGAGAAGGTGAAAGGGGTGTGACTTTCCGGCTTGACTGTATATCTGTTTAACTGGTGTAAATTTGAGAAAAAGTTTTAACTGTCCACATGGTGATCCATTGACAAGACGGACGGTTGTGTTTTTGACTTTTTTTCACCCGGACCCAACTTTGGATGGATGTCATTCCTTTACAAATGATTTGATTAGCCTGTACTTGCTTGTGACCATAGACATACACCTATAGATAATAGATCTGTGATATGGGATGTGTATGTCCACTCGTATGGGCACAGGGTGACCTCAAAAATCACTAAAAATATGTGCGACTGAACAAAGTGGCTACTTTGGGTGCATATAACTTGAAAGGGGAAGGGGGTACATGTAATCTCATATTCTTGCAACTTGGAAGAAAGTAAGTTAGAATACCAAGTTTCAGCTCTATAGCTGTTACCAATCCGAAGTTATAAGCGTCCAAAGTCGGGAAAAATCACATTCACACGTTATCAAGACTCGCGAGCGTGCACTCAAAAAAATGCTGGGTTAAAAAACAACCCAATTTTGACCACACGGCTGGGTCACTATGGGACAGAACACACGTTGGGTTGATTTGACCCAACTGCTGGGTTTGACTATTTTAACCCAGAATACTGGGTTGATCATTTGACCCATGCATTGAATGAAAATAACTACATTGCTGGGTTAAATCTTACCCAGACATTGGGTTACTCCACATCTCATTGCAATCACTACTTTTTATCATATAAAATAGCCTACGTATATTTATTATTATTAATAATATAGGCCTAATAATAATGCTAATTATTATAGTAATGTGAAACCCATGCTAAATACACAAAAGCACACAATACAAAAAGAGCTCACAAGAAATGGGCATTTAATAATTTTAATAAAACACTTGTACAAATATTCATGACCTAACACGAATAAAATACCACATTCAGTATCACGCTCTGACGAAGGAGTTTAACGTTCTCTCAGAAACGCGTTAGTCTTGTCGTTCAATAAATATTCTACAAGAGAGTTGCTGCCTGTATCCTCTTTTTTCTAAATATTTATTTGCCTGTGGATTAGCGTCCCCTTTGTAAGCCGAAATGTGATGAACGCCGGCATGTAACGTTACGTTAGGCTAATAATTACCTCAGGATCCTCACAGCTGACTGGCAGAGTTTGACAGATTGTAACCGCTCTCCACAGAAAACCTCTTGTACAAGACTGTCGGGTAACAGTGAGCTAACGTTAAACTAGCCTTCCTCATTATGTTTGAAAGACCATAGAGCTAGACTGGTCTAACTGTTAACTATTGTGAGTCAACGAGTTTCTTAACTCTCTTCGATGTTTTTGGAAAGCGAATTATCTATTATTTTCCTCCGTTCAAGTGGCTAGAAAAGGCGGGAAGAATGACCCAGCAGCTGGGTTCCGGGCAACCCAGCCGCAGAGTAAGGGAAATATTTAGGAAAACTCAACATTAATTTAGGCTACCTGACAAACTAACCCAAACAACCCAGAATTATGACCCAACATGTTTAACCCAGCAATGTGTTTACAGAAACAACCCAGCATTTTTTTGAGTGTGAAAGACGGATATTTTGAGCAAATTACAGGAGGCCAAGATCTTTGTAATCTAATGTTGCTGATTACATCTTAATTACGTATTAATGGGTACATATTAATGTCTCGACGCAAACCGCAATGTCAGGTACATTGCATACTGTACATGCAAATACTTGTACTCGAAATGTTCAGGCAGTTTTGCATACTTGCGGGTAGGAGAGGAGTGGTAGTGAGGGAGAGGAGGTGGGGAGTGAAGAATATTGGGACGCACCAGAGTATGCAGGTTTTTGTTCCCACCAATTACCCCAGCTAAATGAGCTAATTGGCTGTTTACACCAACACTGGTAGATTAGATCACATTAAAATGTTTCATATAGGGACACAAGAAGTCTTCGGCTGTCATTCATGCGCTTATTAAGAATTGTAGCTAAAATTTCAGATGGCGTAAATATTAGGGCCAATTAGGTAATTAAGGCCAGAAGTTGGCATGAAAACCAGAAACAGATACGGTCCTCGTCGCCCACCTCTGGTCTAGACCACAGAACTATATAAGAACTAGAAAGGCAGGTGCCCTTCTGAAAACGAATGTGGTAAGGCTGCAGCCTGGAGCCTCCTGTCTCATACGCTCATGCCTCATATTCTCAAGCCTGGTAAATGGGGGCATGTCATACTAAGGAAAGGGCAACTACAGAGGGACAAAATTCGCCTGGATATGGGACTTTTTTTGACAGGCGAATCCAGGCCGTGACCAATGCTGCGCTAAAAGTTGTGGTTGGCTAGGCACTGCTATGGCAAGCCGAATGAGGATTTATTCCATATCCCTGATACCAAATTTTTCACAACGTGTTCGACATTTTGTCTTACTAGTTCAACGAAACCGTTTTGATATCAAAGATTGGCACCTTACTAGTCATGCATTTTGAGCCACTAGTTGCACTTTTATTCTACACGTTACACCATAAACCTTACTAGTTGCACCACAGTGCCGACTAGTGGCACCACTATGGAAGCATATCTGCGCCAAAATTTCAATTAAAATGCAAATCGGCGATTGCATTTCGTTTACATACGATGTGCGCAAAAACCATGACATAATTCAAATGAAAATGCAAAAGGTGCACTTTGCGTTTTCATTTGCAAGTTAATGTACGTACTTGATCTGACAATTTGAAAATGTTAATGCAAATCCATTTCACGTTTAATTTTTCTCGCCCTCTACGACACAACCCTGCCATAATTTTAATGAAAAACCACATTGCATTAGCATTTTCTTATTGCAATCGCATGATCCATGACAAAAAGGAAATGATAATTCAATTCGCCATTTAACATATCGTTTTCATGCTTTTCGGCACAAGTGTGACATAATTCCAAGGCATTGCATCCGTTTGCATCATTTCCGCGTGTTCACGCAAATCCCTATGGAGGATTATTCAGCCCAAAATTAAAATGAAAATGGAGGATTATTCAGCCCAAAATTAAAATTAAAAACTTTTCATTTCCAGAATCTGAGCAGTGTTATAAAGTATTCTTGTTTTATGAAAGAAACGGAGCTAGCTAGCCAGCGCTACGCTGTGTAGGCTAGGCCAGGGGTTCCCAAACCGGTCCTGGGGGACCCCTGTGTATGCTGGTTTTCGTTGCAACCACAGTTGCAATCCCAGAATTTTAACAAGCTGTTAATTTTTCTTAATTAGGTGCTTTTCATGTTTGGATGAATTATTTGCCCTCTTAAGACACATTATGTCAGAAATAGCTATGCATGCCATGTAGAACAAACTCCCCATGTTCACGTTGTGCTTATTGTGCTATATTGCAACAATTACATAATACATTATTTTGTAACCTCTTTTTTTCACTCAAATTAAAGAGTGAAGTGAATCAATAGGCTCCTAATTAGGTTGTTGAACATATGTGTTTAACTCAATTTTTTCTTTAAGCTTATTAACACAATGCAGGTTTGGCTCGTTATCATTTGCTTTGTGTTTGAATTCTTCATTATCTACCAAATGGTTAGTTTTAGTGGCCATGTGTCCACACTTTCACCAATTAGGAGCCTATTGATTCAAATCAGTCTTTAAATGGATCTGTTAAATAATTTTCTTATCTTTTTTAAATAATATAGCACAATAAGCACAATGTGAACATGGGGTGTTTATTCTACATGGCATCCATAGCTATTTCTGATATAATATGGCTTAAGAGGGTGAATAATTCCTCCAAGCATGACAAGCACCTAATTAAGAAAAATTAACAGCTTGTTAAAATTCTGGGATTGCAACTGTGGTTGCAACGAAAACCAGCATACACGGGTCCCCCAGGACCGGTTTGGGAACCCCTGGGCTAGGCTATAGGTCAAACCTGCGAGGTGGAAAATCCACCTTCAGAAAGTGAAAGTCCTCCCCAATCATTTGTTCCAATCAGCTGGATTTGCTAATTATTGCATTGACTGCTGGAAATAAATGAAAAGACCGCAAATGAGTCACTGGATCATTTAAACTTTTAACCTGGCTCCGGTACTTTAAGCGAACATTAAGGCATTGCTTCAAAAAGTCTATCAACAGCCAGATTCTATTCTATATGTTATGCAAAATGAGAAATGTCAATGTAGGCTATTTGAAAGTGAGTCGGCTTCGTCATACAAAAAATCCAGGGTTAAATTGAGCTTGCTAGCTGTTTATTATTATCCTAAAATAGCTCTCATAAGTGTTTCTGTTACCCATCTATTGTTAATTGTGTTTACTGTATAGAGTACTCAAGTGAGTACTTCAGTCGTGGGCGGAGTCTGGTTTCGGAAGTAAATTCCCTATGGAAGAATAGAATAGGCTTCAGAGACTATCGACTATTTCTTGAAATCTGATTTATAGAATGAGCCGAAACGTTCCTGGATTAGCCTGTGTGGTACAAGGATATAGACCATATATCGCATGTTCCAATTTTTATTTTTTAAAGTAATGCATTAATCATTGTAGTTCGACTTGTAGTCCACTTTAACGGACTGCATATCCAGTACTGCAACGCACGGGTGGTTCTTGACCAATAAGATATCATCTCATCTGTCTGGAAATTCTTCGGCAGATGGGAGTACTGCAGCTGAAGATGAGCTAACGTTAGCTTGCTAAGTAGAGAAGCCCGCCCGACAAGGTCAGAAACTGCGCTACATGAAGCGATTCCAGCTTTTAGTCCTTCAAGCTAGCTAGCTAACATTAGAAAAAAAGTGTTTAAAAAAAGAGCTGTGTGCTACTGCTGGCTAACGTTATATTACAACGTCTGGAGACAAGGCTGCACGTTCGGAGGGAATTATGGGAGTTTTTAAACAGTTCCAGCGCTGATATAATCACAAGAAAATACTGAAATGTAAAATATACTCGAAGCTGGTCCAGAAAAACTACATAGTTTGCAAACGGGCGTTATATTGGACAATCCGGGAAATTGACGGTAAGATATAATCAGTAGAAATGGTTTAAAAGTAAGCTTTAGTTAAAGTCTATGCTCTAAATGAATGGGGAATTTACTTCCGAAACCAGCGTGACGTAGTCACTTCAGTACTCTATTACACACTTCATGTGTGTGCATGAGTCACTGGACCGTTTACACATTTAACCTGGCTCCGATAGATCTAGCTAGCTTACTTCAAACGAACATTAAGGCATAGCTTCTAAAAGTCTATCGATAGCTAGATTCATGACGGTCGTCAAAAAATATGGTCGCAAATATGAATAGGCTAGGGCATGAAAGATGCGTTTTTGCATTGTTATGAGAGAAAAAACATTGCTGAAGACAGCTGAAAATGGAACGCACAAAATGGTGCTATGACGTTTTATTCTATCCGGTTGTTTTAATACACATCGGAGCTAGAATCCTGAAAAAATAAACGAGAATGTCTAAACTTGGAAGCTGCCAAGTGTGTCGTTTTTTCCCTGAGGGAATTTCACGAAGCAGAGGTGTAGCCTAGCTACTAAACGAGATTAAGGGGTTAGAGAGCTAATTTATTTCCACCCTGGATTTTCTGTATCACAAAGCCGACTCACTTTCAAATACATTAATGTCTCGATAGACTTTTAGAAGTTATGCCTTAATGTTCATTTGAAGTAGGCTAGCTAGATCTATCGGAGCCAGGTTAAAAGTGTAAACGGTCCAGTGACTCATGCACACACATGAAGTGTGTAATACAGTAAACACAATTAACGATAGATGGGACAGAAATACTTATGAGAGCTATTTTAGGATAATAATAAACAGCTAGCAAGCTCAATTTAAGATTTAACCCTAGATTTTTTGTATGGCGAAGCCGACTCACTTTCAAATAACCTACATTAACATTTCTCATTTTGTATAACATATAGAATCTGCCTGTCGATAGACTTTTTGAAGCAATGTTCGCTTAAAGTACCGGAGCCAGGTTAAAAGTTTAAATGATCCAGTGACTCATTTGCGGTCTTTTCATTTATTTTAAGAGAGGATTTCATTTATTTCCAGCAGTCCAACACAACTGATCCAATCCGTTTAACCTGGCACAATGTAGCCTATCGTAGGCTACTACCAGGTTTGCAGAGGTGGAAAGTCAAGGGGTCAGAAAGTAAAAGTCCTGCCGTGTTTCTTCCACCCATGAACTCACGATTTCACTAATTAGCCTAGTTAGCTCCTACCTCTTGGCTGAAGAATTGTGATAATTAGCAAATCCAGGTGTTTGGAACAAATGATTGGGGAGGACTTTCACTTTCTGAACCTGGATTTTCCAGCTCGCAGGTTTGACCTATAACCTACACAGCGTAGCGCTGGCTAGCTAGCTCCGTTTCTTTCATAAAACAAGAATACTTTATAACACTGCTCAGATTCTTCATCATTTCATCCATTAAAATTTACGAGTGCCCTGAGAGCATAGTATCAAGCATAGACTGTTACCCATCCCTATGCTATGCTCCCCCTAGTGTTCATTAAGTGCTACTGCACTAAACCTGTATGAGGCCCACCCTGCTTGCTTAGATTGATAGGAGAACCATACCACTTCATTTACATTGATACAGTTTGAAAATGAAAATGAAACCGGAAATGGAAATGAAAAGTTTTTAATTTTAATTTTGGGCTGAATAATCCTCCATAAAAACCCTGCCAAAAATCCAAACTGAACATGCAAACTGTCAAAGCTGCCCATCAAGGCGGGGCCTTGAAGAAAGGGGCATTACAGTGGACTGTTCAAACCACTGAACATAATGGTTGTCTGTGATTTCGGTCATCAGGCAGTTACCAGGCTAGATAGCGACATTTCCTAGTCCTCTGTGTTTGGGGATTATAGGCTAAATGCTAAAAACTATAAAGTCAACGAGGTAGCCTAAACGTTACGATGATCCAACCCAGCCCGTTGTTCCTACTAACCAGGGCTGGACTGGGACAAAAAATCGGCCCTGGCATTTTTGGCCCAGACCGGCCCACCACAATCGGTCGGACACCACCCACCAGTACACCATCCTTGCGGTCCCCTTAAATATGCGTACCTACTGTACTATTCCCCCAAACCACTACAAAGCTGGGATGGCTTTCCTGATTCCGATGTGTCTTCAGAATTGACGACACACTTCACAATCTTTTTGAAGACATGCCTTGAAATTTTTACGACTCTTTCCCAAAGTATATCGTGGACTTAATATTTCAAGACACACTTTCACGACAAACTTTGAGTAACACAGACCCGACAGGTTGATGTAGAAAAGTCGATTCACACCACTAAAAGCATCACACATCGTTATCAGCCACTTTCCCAAAAGCATTGTAGAGCTTTGATCATCTTTGAATATTTATTTTTTTCTTTGCTTTTCATTTTAAATCTGAACAAACCTAACTGACAAAAAAGACTGAGACAAAGAGAAGAGCGAGAAAGAAAAATAAATATAAGTAAATAATAGGCTTGTCAGGCAGCCTAACTCCTCTGCTTACAGTGAATTAATCTTTAACGTAGTGGTTATCGCGGTGTTCTCTCCCCCTGAAGTTCAGTGGTTCGAGCCCCGCCAGAACCTCGTACGTTAAACAAGCAACGAAAAACAAAAGAATCTAATATTAAGCACTAGACGTCTATTAGATCATCTAAAGAGCCGCTAAATCAGATCTAAGATCTTTTTTAGCCCGGCTAAAAGGCGCCTACAACATAGACGTGCCATATGCCACATTTTATTTAACCATTTTCATACGTGATTAATTGTACGCCCAAAGAGAAACGATGTGTTGATTAATGTGGATCTATTTCACTACAAGCCATATTGCTTTTACAAGCGAAATCCGGTCTGCACGTAGACACAATTTAGACAGGTATAATGAAAAAGTTAGACATGCCATATAACATTTTATTTAACCATTTTCATAGCTACATGGTTAATTTGTAAGTTCAAAGAGAAACAATGTGTTGGCATGTTTTACATGTCTTAACTATATATGCTTTTGGCAAACTGATAGGATCCAGGAGTGGGTGGCTGGCATTAGCTATAGAGTCTCTGGTGGACTGAGCGGTCAGTGCTGTCACTGGATCATTATTGGTAGTGCTGTGTTAAGCTGGACCGGTCATGGTCTGGTGGTGACTATCTCAAGCCTGCCCTCATGGCTGTATTAGCCCCTGCCTCTGTTTAGCCCTTAGCTATGCTGCCATAGCCTTATTCTGCCGGGGTTTCCTTATTGCACGCAGACACCTCTGTCTCTCCTGCTCTGCTTGTTCTGCTACCATCTGAACCCCCTAACAATGTTTTTTTCTTTTTTCCTCTTCCCTGCTCTGGGCACCTGCCCGGAGCTCTAGCCCAAGTTTCCCGAGTTTCCCGAGCCCTTCCCCCGCCCCCCTCCTGGCCCGGAGCTCCAGCCCAAGACCAACTAGGCGCCCCCCACCTGCCACTGCTGATCTCTACATGACGGAGTCATCAGAGTAGAATACCTCCCTATGAAATAATCAACCCATAGGCCAGTGGAGGATGGGCATCCCCCCAATAGCCGGGTTCCTCTCGAGATTTCTTCCCATCGGGGAGTTTTTTCTCGCCACAGTATGAGGGTTTTCTCTCCCTACTAGAGAGTTTTTACCTCTGCTATCTGGGGGCTTAGAGCTGGCATTTCCCCTTTCCTCCCCTTTCTGTTCTGTAAAGCGTCTTTGTGACAGTCGTCTGTGAAAAGCGCTATATAAATTGAATTGAATTTATTGCTGTCTACATTTATTGAAATTATTTTGCCTATTGTGAATGTACAATGTACATGTCTGCGCAGGTCACAATAAGTCCTTATAAACCCTATGATGGGATAATTGATTACACCTGCTCTAGACTTAAGTTGTTGTTGTATCTATCGCGTAGATTAGCGGCCTCTGTCTGTCTACGTGTGACTTGCACGTAGTAGGCTACCGCATCTCAAGACACATTTGAGATTTCACGACTAGTCCAATGTTGTCTTGAACTTGCAACACATTTGACGATCTCTTTGGCCGTGTCCGAATCAGCACTTTTCCACACCGTTGAGTAGCCTTGGTGAGTAGATAGGGCGAGAAAGTCGTAGAGTACGCAAATTTTTTTAAAATTGCAGTAGCCTATAATTCAAACACCCGGATGACACACTTAGCCTACTTCCGGGGTTTTGCTGAGTACATTCGGAAGTACACAAACATTTTGGTCACATGAATATGACGTGAGGTTTCATTTCTGAAAAATGAGGCGCAGCTTCACTGACGTTATCCTTCAAATACAACAAAAACAACACGTGACGTGGCAGCGCAAGAGTGGGGCTCAGGGTTGCCAGATCTTGTAAGACTTTCCAGCCAAATGGCGACTCAAAACTAGCCAATTTATAGGCTATTTTTAACCGAAACCAACGTATTTTAAATAGAAATCATCATGTTTTTACTTTTTAAAATAGGTGCGTGCTTTGCGACTTTTCATTTTTACCCGTGACTGCACTTTGAAAGTATCCCAATTTAGCTGTAAAACCGCGGACATAGCAACACTGGTGGGACGTCTTATGACCTGCTTATGACACTTCCACAGTACGGTTTGGAAATAGTATAGCGGATATTTTTTGTGTCCTGCTAAACTGCACATTAAACAGCACACTTCTGCCAGTGCACTCTTCGCAGGAGACAGGGCGCAGTAGATAGGGCTCTGATTCGGACACAGCCTTTGAGTTACGAGCACTTTTCACAACATACTTTTCGCTACGACATGCTTTGGGAAAGCCACCCCTGAGTAGTAAGTGCCGTGGACTCAAAATACAAGCCTGTTTTGCTCTAATGTTTACAAACAATACAAATGTAAACAAACCTTTTATGGCTTTTAAAGTACATCTAAAACTCATTTTAGCTCTTACAAACTGATATTCCTTGTATCAAGAGCTCTGTCAGAGCTAAAAGATAGCTACTTTAAGATGTACAAAAAAAAACAAAACAAAAAACAGTGTACTTTTACCATGATTATACAGTACATTCAGGTCCAGAATTGTTGGAATTCCCTGACAAAGATGTGCAAAAAGCTGTAGCTACAATTTAAACAATACCATACTGGTAATGAGCAAATAGTTGTTTATTCAATTAATGCATGGAACTGTTCCATCTTATTTCATTTGATACTAACTATTCAGTTCATACAGATTTCAAGTATCCAAATATTGATGATGAATACTGCATAATGTTTACACAGTTAATAGATCACCTTTTTGAAATATTAATGTTCAGAGAGGAGTAATAGTTAGATCTTTGTATGTGATAGGGCAATTAGGGCTTGTTTGTTTGGGGAGTTTGACCTACCGTTCATGCGCCTACCACGTGAAGGTGCATGCTCAATGCACAGCAGCACCAAACAATTTGAACTTACTGTAGGTGGAGAGCTACCCCACAGATAGTAACAACAGTAATCCATACCATATGCATCCTAATAGTTACCCGCCATAACTGGTTGAAAATAAACATATAGGACAACTTTGTTGCCTGTTGTTGGAAATGAAAGTATTTTTTTCCCTGTAGGCTAATACATAAGCAGGCATACATTTTAGCACAGTAGAGTTACAGGTGTAGTATATTATACAGCCTTTTCGCGCATCTTTATCAAGGGAACCCTTAGCCTAATAATTTTATTAAGATTATGATGAAAAGATATGGACCTAGGTCACTCACAGCAACGTGGGCTTAGCCCAAAATAACGTTAGCTAGTTAACGGGCGAGAAAAATTTGAAAGAAAATATAACCTGTTACCTCTAGCTCTAGGTGCATAGCCTACAAGCTGAATTAAAAGGTAACGGAGAGAGGAGTAAAATTAACGAAAATACTCCAGAAGGAAATCAAAGAGGGAAGGATAAAGGATCAAGAGTAAAAACAGTTAAGAAAAGAACTATTCCTAACTCTAATACTGATTTCCTACTTTTCTTATTTGAACCAACAAGAAAAGTAGCCTAGTCTCCGCGTTCCTATACCTTACCGACTAAGTGTCAAACGTAAAATGACAACAAAGCACCGGAAGAGGGAATTTGAGCAAATTGACAGACGAACGGGAAACAAAACACGGAAGGGAGCCGACCCGGAGCCGCGAGAAGGCTCAAGCGGAGACGGGAACGGCAAGCAGGAAAACCGTGACATAGCTAGTTTACTAGTGGATGTGCTAAAAACGTAACTAGTTAACTAGTGGACACGTTGGCTTTACTAGTTAACTAGTGAAGAGAAGTGTATGTAACTAGTTAACTAGTTAATGTTTAATATTTTCCAAAAAATCAGATTGGATTTGTGGTTTTTGAGATATGGGGCCTCAAGAACAGCTCCATCTCCAGAGCAGCTTTATTTACCACATTTACCATATCTCCCTGTGCACGCTTAGGTTCGGTGTACATTAATATGTAATAGGTGCGAGCACGGTGACGAGCTAACTGTTCAAGTCAAGATACCGCAGAAAATTCTTGCGTGTCTGCCCAAAATGCCATCGTGCGCCGTACGTGGGTGCGATATTAAGTCAGGAGACCGTTTACCCAAAAATGAGAATAGGTGCATCCAGTGGCTGGCAGCAATGAACAACCCGATCTATCTGTTAAATTTGCCAAAAAAAGATTACGAAAAAGTTTGTGTTTGTTCGAAACACTTCAAGCCAGAGGACTTCCAATGCGACTATAGTGCCGAATTACTGGGAACTAAATCAAATAATTTGCTTTTCCAGAAATCCAACATATTGACCAGGGAGCAGGGTATCTTTAACGTACTGCAGAGACTACACACGATGGCAGCACAACTCTTACACCTCTCCCCAGTCGTTCACCATGGAGTACCCGTTCCAATAGCCAACGATAAGCGGTCAGTCTGAATTGCCTAACGTTAAATAAAGGGGTGACAGAAAAAACTGGTTATAGTAATGTAATATCTGTTGTTGCACAAAGGATGCTAAATGAGCTGCTAGATAGCCATCTAGGTATAGCCAACAAGCGACTGATTCTGACAGTAGCCTAACTGACGTTACATGGAATGTCCGAATCTTGGTGTCATGCTGGCAAGCACAACATATCGACTTTAACATAAGTTTAGCAAACGTTAGCTAAATTACAAGATTTTGATACAGCTTGTTAGCTACTCACTCGTCGCTTAGTTGCCCTCCTGGACCCCTTGGTTGTGGATACTTCTTCCAATTAATCCTCCTATTGCTGCATAAGAAGTTGGTAAGTAACAGTTAGGCCTACTGCAGGATGTAGCAAGGGTTCGAAGTTATTATTGGCAGTGATGCAAACTCCGTGTTCGGTTTCTGCCAACAGCCGTTGCCCTCCGTCTCGGTAGGCATGGGTTCACAGTTCCCACACTGGCACCAATTTATGTTCCCACTTCTCTGCTCTCTGTTAGCTTCGGCTGCCTCGTCCTCCGCTCTGTCTCTCTCGCTCACGCAATTCTTCCTCTGTAAATTCCGGTTCAAAACTGTAAGGTTGTATTTCTTCGTCAAAATCGAAAAGCTCGTCCTCTAACTCATCAAACTCAGAGCTGTCCGCCATATCTCTCAGGCTATCGTCGTCGGCTAAGATAGGCCAAGTGATATTTGTACGCTAACGTTACCGTATTTTCGTGGGAGTGTCGTGATCGCCTGGATGGGTGCCCGCCCATAAACCAGTCCCTGCATTCAAGGGTGGAGTTTGAGCGCCCGTTACCTTCTGGGAAACACTGGCTGGAGATTCAAGCCAAACACCAGTGACGTCACTGGACGTGTTTGCCCTTTGAAGTTTTGCCGCCGTATTTCCCATAAATAGGAAACGGCTGCACTGACGGTGATTTTAAAAAGGCCTACACACAGAATTTAAGCATTTAATCCAAATATTCTCAACTGAAACAAGCGTGACTGTTCTCCTTTAACATGTTACACTGTTGCCACTTCACTAGTTAACTAGTGCTGCTTTAATTGCAACACGTTAGGCTTAAAAGGGCGCTAGTGAGTTGAAAGGCGGACTAGTTGTGGCTGTGGTGCCACTAGTCGGCACTGTGGTGCAACTAGTAAGGTTCTGGTGTAACGTGTAGAATAAAAGTGCAACTAGTGGCTCAAAATGCATGACTAGTAGGTGCCAATCTTTGATATCAAAACGGTTTCGTTGAACTAGTAAGACAAAATGTCGAACACGTTGTGAAAAACGGGCAACTAGTGGGAAACCGTAAATTGGATATCAAGGATATGGAATAAATCCTCATTTGGCTTGCCATATAAAAGTGCAGCTAGTCATGCATGACTAGTAAGGTGCCAATCTTTGATATCAAAACGGTTTCGTTGAACTAGTAAGACAAAATTTCGAACACGTTGTGAAAAACAGCCAACTAGTGGGAAACCGTAAATTGGTATCGAAGAAAAATATGACCCCAGTCCAGGCCAGATAGACTGGGGAGTTTCTCCCACACAGTTGAGTGTTTCTTCAAGAAAAACAACCATGATCTTCAGAGTCTGATGCAATCAGGTTTATTGCATATGATTCAATAATGACATACAAAAAACCCCCGGGCGGGTCTGCGCAGACCAACACATATTCAATCTCAGCAATCGTAAAAAGCCCCGCCCCTTTGTCAGAATTACCAGGCCTTTTATCCTGTCCATATCTCTACCTATTTGGGGCGTAACCTCGTCTCCAACCCTCTGAAATCCTACACCTGGGGTCCCCATGCCCTTTTCTTTTTCATGGTACAACATTGACCTCTGCTGGTTTTAATTAAGCATTACATATGGCATTTATTTATACTGTAGTTTAATTAAATGCTATGATTTAATATAGGAAATGACCTGGCCATGGTTTGACCATTCTAGTTCAATAAGTGATCATTACAATGATCTACTAGGTTAAAACAATAAAAGTACAATAAAGTAACAGAAATGAATACACTCAGAAACCAAAAATGAACTAAATGCATATGACACACATAATGCAGAGACTATTGACTGTAGTTAATTTCCCCTTACATTTAAAATGCAAAATATGGAACACAATATTAGTAAGCATTAGCAATAGTTTGTGTGATACAAACAACAGCTGCGTTTCAGGTTATGGAACAAACAGATCTCTCTGGAAAGTGTAGTGCAACTGTACAATAGATAATTATACAGTTTTACAGTACAGCCCACCACATTTCCCCTTTAATCAATGTCATTTCAATACTCTTACGGCAAATCTAGAAAGCACTGGTCACTTGACACAATTATCTCCTCTTAAGTCGTACAAAACATTAGTTTTCTCCTTCACTGCCAGAAAGCACTTAATGAGTTCTTTGGGGTTAGTTTAGGGAAGTGTTACTACAGCATATGTGAACAGTAAAGTGAAATTAAAGAGGCCAACTGTGGACCAGGTAAAATTTTCATATACCAATTTTGAGAACCTTTGATATAATTTACTTGTTATGCAAAGTTTTACCTGTTTTTATCGATCTAACAGTGTTCACAAGATATGATATATAGTACTTGTGTTACGTTATAGTTACTGTATTTACATACAGCCTATGGTGGCAATCAGTGATCGGTTTGTGAAAAGAACATCAGGCAGTCGACTACTGTGCGGACACACTGAATAGCTCTGTTGCCCTCACAGATAAAAAAATTAATACTTATTGCTCCCCTCAAACTGACAAACTCAAGACAAACTGTAAGTTTTATTTCCACATACCACTGTGTACGTGTGAATGCATTAAGAAATATAAGCCAACATTTTCTCTAATATAATCCTTGAATGTTCACATACACTCATTTTAAACATACGTCTCCATCCTTGAACATATCAGACAAAAAAACCCAAGCTGGGCCTCCTGGCCTTCGAGAGGTCTGCAGCCAGAAGCATTAGACTTAAAGAAGTGTGTGTGTTCATTTTGCCTATGTGCGTGTCCATGTTGCTCTATTTTAAAGCAGAAAAATACCTATAAATGCATCTGAATAGTCTTTTGTAAGAAAATGAGCGCATACTTGTGACTATATCTCATTTCGACACCATCTAGATTAGAAAATGCCCAAGCTAGGTAACTGAAGGCCTTTTGTAATATATATCTTGTTTTTGACACTTCAGCTTGATAATAGGTGGAACTTTCTGGAAGGCTGTGAGGTCTTCTCTCGCTCAGATCCTTCCAACAGCAATTAAAACTGTGGCTGGGCCCCTGATTCCAGTGTGCGTATGTCTGCCCGTGTGTCCTTGATGGTGACATGCCTATGTGTGATTATATAGGTGTGTGCGCTGGTTCTGGTTTTGAGAGGAACATTAGACTTGCTTTGTGAACTGGCCCAAACCCCCCTATACAGAATACCATCTTTATATAAGGCCATGTAAAAAAAATAAGTTGTTGATCGTCCTTTTTTTTTTTTTAAAGTCGTAGGGAGGGCGGTTTTTATTATTATAATTTTTTTATTTAAGCACCAGGTACAGCGGACCGTAGAGAGAAATAAAGAGGACAGAATATATAGAACATTGCGTCTCTCGACCAAATTGCTTCTGTTTAATTGTAGCCTGTCAACATCAGTTTTGCTCATATTGATTGTAATGTTTCATGTATTTTTGGTCAATAAATGTTCCTTGATTGATTGTATGTTATTGGTTTTATGCTTGTACTACACCATAGACCAGATCTGGCTACAGAACCTTTTTTACAACAATAAAATACTGTATAGACCAAAGTTCAAGCAATCATAAAACATTTAATAGCCTAGGTCAATATAATTATAAGCATGCCCTGTCATGGATAGGCTTTGTTTTGAAATTCATGCTGCACATGCGCTCTAACAATTTTGCGTGGTGGTCGATAGAGGGCTAGGCCTAGTGGATCGGATAGGATCTCCTAGTGCGGTGTGAGTACGATTTTCTATCCAAATGGCTTAGAAATAGGATTTCCCCATGTTTTCTGCAACTTCTGGCCATCGTCACGAAAAAATAAAAAATAAAAATAAGTAGACGCATAATACAAATTAAAAAGCTAACTGACGACCCGTGTGTATTTGCTTAATTTTTCACATTGAATGTGTAGGCCTAAATGACAATAGACTAGCCTACTCCTGACAACCCTTACGAAAAAGTACTATAGGATTCCTATAAGATTCATATAGGAGGAACACTTTATGAAATGGCATGCATAATCCTATAGGATTCCTATAGGAATCTTATGATATTTTGGGACAATTCCTATAGGATGTATTATAGAGTTACAGTTGAAAGTTTACATAGCCTACACTTAGGTTGAAGTCATTAAAACTCATTTTTAACCACTCCACAGATTTCATGTTAGCAACCAATAGTGTTAGCAAGTCAGTTAGGACATCTACTTTGTGCATGACACCAGTAATTTTCCCAACAATTGTTTACAGACAGATTATTTCACTTTTAATTCACTATATCACAATTCCAGTGGGTCAGAAGTTTACATACATTAAGTTGACTGTGCCTTTAAACAGCTTGGAAAATTCCAGAAAATGATGTCATGGTGTTAGAAACTTCACATAGGCTAATTGACATTATTTGAGCCAAGACCTCAGAAAGAAAATTGTGCACCTCCACAAGTCTGGTTCATCCTTGGGAGCAATTTCCAAACACCTGAAGGTACCACGTTTGTCTGTACAAACAATAGCACGCAAGTATAAACACCATGGGACCACGCAGCCGTCATACCGCTCAGGAAGAAGACGCGTTCTGTCTCCGAGAGATGAATGTACTTTGGTGTGAAAAGTGCAAATCAATCCCAGAACAACAGCAGAGGACCTTGTGAAGATGCTGGAGGGAACAGGTACAAAAGTATCTATATCCACAGTAAAACGAGTCCTATATCGACGTAACCTGAAAGGCTGCTCAGCAAGGAAGAAGCCACTACTCCAAAACCGCCATAAAAAATCCAGACTACAGTTTGCAACTGCACATGGGGACAAAGATCTTACTTTTTGGAGAAATGTCCTCTGGTCTGATGAAACAAAAATGTAACTGTTTGGCCATAATACTCATCGTTATATTTGGAGGAAAAAGGGTGAGGCTTGCAAGCCAAAGAACACCATCCCAACTGTGAAGCACGGGGGTGGCAGCATCATGTTGTGGGGGTGCTTTGCTGCAGGAGTGACTGGTGCACTTCATAAAATAGATGACATCATGAGGAAGGAAAATTATGTGGATATATTGAAGCAACATCTCAAGACATCAGCCAGAAAGTTAAAGCTTGGTCACAAATGGCTCTTCCAAATGGACAATGACCCAAAGCATACTTCCAAAGTTGTGGCAAAATGGCTTAAAGGGTTAGTTCGGAATTTTGGACATAATATCTCAATTACGACTTACCCATGATGTAGTTGATTGATGGAAACCATTTTCAGATAATTCCATGCTGTCCCTTCTTTTGGACATACACACATTGCTAATGCTAGCGCAACTCGTGGGAAACTAGTAGCATCCACTACCAAACACACTTAAACACTCCACAGTGCACCCAAAGCAAATAAAATACGACGACAGTCTATCGGGGTTATTTTCAGTGATTATACCATCATTTTTCAAGTCAAACTATCGTTGAATCCTTTACTTTGTGCTCACCTAAATTCTCAGTGGCAGTACGGCGGCGGAGCTAGCTGTAGATTAGCCAGGGTATCTGCCTGTAGGCTATCTGCTGTACTCCACAGTTGCCGACACAATCCGTTTTGCCGTAAAGTTACATATTTGGTAGACAACAAGTCAGCTAAACACAAACATGCTACAGAATAACACAGCATATACAAGCAAGCACACTGGCTACCAATTTGCAGGAAAAGTTTGACCACTTCCATGACTTCCCAATCGTGGCAACTAGCTAGCTAGCTAGCTGAATAGATAGATCACGCATGCAATCATTTATTAGTTACCTGCTTGTCAGTTGTTTTCGGTGCATGAAGAAAAACACGTGATGGCACAGCAGTCTCCTTCAGTAGAGGGTGTCCCGCCCGTCCTTTTTTGATTTTCACATAGTCATCCTCCGTGAAATGGTCACTACAAACTTTTTTAGAGTCTCAATTGGTGACATTGAGCAGCAAGAAGCCACAGCTGTTTTCTTTGTTGATCTTCACTGGAAATCGGTGAAAACTTTGTGGTGCCCATTTTTTGAATGATTTGAACCTTGAAATACACACCGAAATACCATCTTACCTGAACGTTAGCTAACAATACTACGAGTCTGATTCTTTCACACGCGCGATATTGTTTTTGACCGGCAGAGCTAATAGGCTACTTTACGTTACCTAGCTACTAAACTAACGCCGTACTTCCACGGAGAATTTAGGTGAGCACAAAGTAAAGGATTCAAGGATAGTTTGACTTGAAAAATGATGGTATAATCACTGAAAATAACCCAGATAGACTGTGTTCGTATTTTATTTGCTTTAGGTGCACCTTGGAGTGTTTAAGTGCGTTTGGTAGTGGATGCTACTACTTTCCTAAGAGTTGCGCTAGCATTAGCAATGTGTGTATGTCCAAAAGAAGGGACAGCATGGAATTATCTGAAAATGGTTTCCATCAATCAACTACATCATAGGTAAGTCGTAATTGAGACATTGGGCTCTATTTTAATAAACCAAACGCAATGGTGAACGCAAGAGTAATCGCTTGGCGGTATCGCTCTGAGGGCGTGTCGGCGAGAAATGTAGTAATTTCATGACGGCAATCTTGGCGCATCTGATGGCGGTATTGCTAAAAGGCTGGGTTTAAATGTCCAAGGTGTGTCTCTATGGTAGCCAATCAAATAGTTGTTCTCATGCTTTAAAAAAAAGCCAGTTGGAACGCAATCGCTCCATGCAATTTCATAATGAGCAACCCAAACGCACTGGACGGTCAACGACAAGAGCGATTTTCCGCACAGGAATCAGACATACTTGCAACAGAAGTACAGGCTAGGGACTAGTAATTTACGGATCACAATCCACACCACCTCGTCTCCCAGAAGTTCGGAAGGCACGGGAGGAGGTGGCGAATGCATTAATTAGCCTACATGAGGTGATGTAGGCATAATTATGATTCAACTGTGTCAATGTGTAATTTATATATTATAGGCTATTGGCCTACATGATCGCAAGTTTCTTGTAAGCTGTCCTGTTTTATTCTAGTAGTTTAAATTAAAATGAATGAATTAATAATAATTATAGGCTATTTGTTCATTAAATGGAAGTGTAATGTTGGCATCACCTATAGACACTACATAGAACTACATGACTAACAAGTTGCCAAATTGCCAGAGTCTATTGCGTTGCCGCTAAGGGGTGGTTCCAGCGGATCATAACGCAATGGGTTTTCGTTGGTTCAAATTGTCACTGAGCCGAAAGTATTTTAGAACACGCCCCAGACAGCGCCACCCATCCCACTGCAGCGCAAGCGAAAGGATGTTATGTTGAGAATTTGTTGATCCTAGCGGTATTGCTGAGAAACGCCATAGCGCCAGTTTTAAGACGTTGATGCTGTCAACAAGCTTGCGTTTGACTATACCGTCCCCTTGCGCTGGTTTGAAAATAGAGCCCATTATGTCCAAAATTCCGAACTAACCCTTTAAGGACAACAAAATCAAGGCATTGGAGTGGCCATCACAAAGTCCTGACCTCAATCCAATATAAACTTTGTGGGCAGAACTGAAAAAGCAAGTGCGAGCAAGGAGGCCTACAAACCTGACTCAGTTACACCAGTTCTGTCAGGAGGAACGGGCCAAAATTCCAGCAACGTATTGTGAGAAGCTTGTGGAAGGCTACCCAAAATGTTTGACCCAAGTTAAACAATTTAAAGGCAATGCTACCAAATACTAACAGAGTGTATGTAAACTTCTGACCCACTGGGAATGTGATGAAAGAAATAAAAGCTTAAATAAATCATTCTCGCTATTCTGACATTTCACATTCTTAAAATAAAGTTGTGATCCTAACTGACCTAAGACAGGGAATGTTTACTAGGATTAAATGTCAGGAATTGTGAAAAACTGAGTTTAAATGGATTTGGCTAAGGTGTATGTACATTTTCGACTTCAACTGTATATAGCATGACACTATACAAATTCCTATAAGAATCTTATGATATTACTATAGGATGTATTATTGATTCCTATAGGATATTGTAGAAATTGTTGCTATGCAATATTACTCAGAATCTTATGATATTACAATAGAATTTTAGTAATACTATTCAGACAATATTATTTGAAGTCAAGTTGTAATCTTATTCGATTATGTGTATCGTTTTGTTGTGAATCCTAACTGAAGAAAATTCAATACCTAAAATAATCCTTATTAGGAATACTAGAATACGTTACAATACAATACTAGGACATTTATAAATGTATGGTCAATATTGTAACAGCCTTTAAATACAACTTAAGGAATCTGTAGGCTAAGGCCACACATTACAAGACAGCAACCAACAAGACAAGTAGATGAGATTAAAATAAATATCATTTATTAAATTATATTAAAATTCACAAATGTAATGCTAATAGGATTAAATAATAATTTAGTACATTAATAAGAAAATGTATTAAATATATTAGAAATGTATTAAATAAGTTAACAATGTTTTTGTTTAAAATGAACTCAAGAAATGTAACACACACACACACTTCACTTATATGCTGCATTGTTCAGTTTTGCCCTGATAACAGTGGCAATCCTTGATTTCCCAACCAAAATATATTCATGTAAACTGCCAAGAAAAGAGAACACAAGGATTTTAGTATTTGTAATGATTCAGTGCTAAACATTAAAAACTCTGAAAGACTGGTCAATGGAATTATTCTTAGCATGTTAGACAAAGTGCATCAGTACTGAAAGATTTATAGACAGAAATCAATTACATACCCATTACATTATAACTACAAATCTATATAAACAATATCACTGTGCCATCATAGATTATAGGGACACTCCAGCAAAAATGAAGCTAATACTTATAATTTAATCACAAAGGAATTAAATGTGCAGTTTCAGGTCTCTCCCCAAAGAATGTAACAGAGGCGTGGCGCCATTCTTCCTTCACTTGTGCCACTGTGTCACCAAAATAGTATCCCGGGCGTCTAATCAGGAGAGAATCACCGCTTATTTTGTCAAGGCTGGAAAAGATTTCCTCTTTCCTTCGGTACGGTACTTTCGGTTTGATATGCGCTGTGAATCGAACAATTATAGTCGTGCTTTAATGCAGGTGTGGAACTTTTTTTTGTGTGCGAAACTTAAATTTAAAACTCTGAGGTCTTACTCCCTGATGACTTAGCATTAATGTACCTTATTTTGTTCAGGCAGAAATTATGGCCAGTTAGCAACTGTTACATTTTTAATAAATGAAAAGCAATTTTATATTTCACATTTAATTTTCTTCTGTACCGAAAATGTACTAAACCGTTAAGTCAAAAAGATTTTTGTGTACCGTTACACTCCTACTGGGTAGCTACCCATTATGGGTAAAATTATGGGCTACCCATTAAAAATTTCATAATATTTCTCCAACTAGTTTTTTAAAAGTTTATAAATTAAGTCATAAACCTTGAAGTGAGAGATTTATCTTTTACTTTTAATATTCTTTTGGAGTTATTTTCATGAATACATTACATTTTTTTGTAGTCCTTTTTATTATCTGTCATATAGCAGCTGTGGTTATCACAGAGACCCAATATTCTCGCTGACCGCTTATATTAATAGTTGCTTCTAGGTATTATGCAATTTCCACTATACATATATATACAGTGCCCTCCACAATTATTGGCTCCCCTGGTAAAGATGAGTAAAAATATGGTACACGCTATATTTTAAGAAGGTGATCAAAGTTCAGGAGGAACCATTCACATGACATGACCGGAAGGATGTATAAAAATACACAGCGTATTTAAAAACAAATATTTTAGGAAATGTACGTCGCTATTCATGTATAGGCAGATATATATATTGGAGTGTCAGAACCTCACCCAATAAAAATGTAATGTTTCAGGATTGTATTTGCTCAGCGACCTGGAAGCTGGGAATACACTTTCACCACAGAAGAAGAAACTAGGACGCCATATTGGATTTTTAATTCGGTTTTGTCCCTTGAGTGTTTAAGTTGTTGACATACCTCGAACAGAGGAGCGAGCGCCTTAAACCCTGGGACATCTGTGGGTATGTGTAAACATTATATATTTGGCGAGATTTCCTTTCTATTTTTTAACAAAATAATTCAAACTTATCTAAAATCGATATTGTTAGCTTGATGTCGTTCGATGTCCGTTTTGGAAATGAGCTTGCTAGTAACGTTACTGTTGCTAAATCGTAGGTAGATTAGCTCGAAATTGTGTAATGTTTTGTCCCGTATAGCCGCTAATTGGCTAACGTTAATATTGCAGTAGCTAAGCTGATAGATAAGAAAGGTGTTAGCTAGGTTTGCGAGGCTAACTTCGCCCTATCTGATTTAAAATAAATGGGCTAGCTAACGTTAGCTAACTCAAATTACGTCAAGGAAATGCGCTAACGGCAACGCTACCTAAGACCAATTATGTTGCCAAATAAGGTTACGTATAATTTGTACATAGATTTATTATCTGTTAGCTGCTATTTCTATTGGATGATGGTAAGTTAAGTTAACTAGCTAGCTAGCCAAACGTGCCAAAGCTGATAACGTTAGTAGCATAGCTAGTAACGTCATCACTCATATAACGTTAACGTAGGCTAACTAGTTGGCGAACTTAAACCTTAGTTGGATAACGTTACGATAATCAAGTTAGCTTTCTGTAGATTAATTCGATAATATCCGCCATCTCAGTTTCAGTAACGTTAATGTTAAAACAAAGAAAGTTAGCTGGCTTGTTTTTTTTTTACAGTAACGTTAGCTAACGTTACTCAAACTTGAGATGTGTGACTGGTTTTGAACGGCCCCCTAACGTTAACTGTCACTGCGGTAACGTTACACATTTAATGCATGTAATCCATGTAGCTAAAGGCATGAATGAATGTTCCTACACCGTAAGAATTATTTTCGCAGACATTTGTGGCGTTGTAACTATGTTGCTGTCAATGTAGTTGATCGGCAAAACCGAAAAACGTTGTTTAACGCTAATACTTTGAATTGTGTGGATTTTTGTCTCAACAGTTGTTTGGGATTGAGGTTCCAGTCTCTGCTTGTGGTGTGTGTTCGGCCCGGTGACACCCAGGCTTGGGTGGTATGGTCCTCCGGCCCACATGAGTTCTACTATGTGGTACATAATGCAGAGCATTCAGAGTAAATACTCGCTGTCTGAGCGGCTGATTCGCACCATCGCCTTCATCCGCTCCTTCCCGCACGACAATGTGGAGGATCTCATACGCAGGGTAGGCTGAATCCAACGCTTAACATGGTTGTCATGGGGTACGTTCACATGCACAGCAATATCTGATTACTGGAAACGATCAGCTTACGCCAGTATTTAACTTATCGCGTTCACATGGACATAAGAAATGTGATCACTCCAAAAGCCGCGTTTACATGATTCTCTCCATAATCGGCTCTGTGGAAAACGTAGCTACTAACTGCTTCCCGTTGTAAGGACAAAAATGATCCGCCCGTCAAAAATTTACGTAAGTAGGCTATTATTATTATTATTATTATTATAGCTAGCTAGTAATTATTATAGCTACTTATTTATAGTAGTTTATCCAGTAATTTTAATTATTTAATGTGCTAGCCACAAACTACCTAGTACAAACACAAGCACGTAACACTGAACAATATATTTTGTATGAAATGCTAATTTAATAATAAAATTCTGGAAGTGGTTTCGAAAACACGGATTATGACCTTACATTATCGTATAAAGGTGTTTACCTGACCTTTTCAGTAACCAGAGTATTGCCATAACCGGGTTCAGATCGGAGTATTAGTGTGCATGTAAACGTACCCATGGTTTGTCTTGCTGAGCATGTCTTAAAGGTTGTATCAGCGATTTTGGGTGGAAACATAAATGATCACATTCATCTGATTTTTCCTCACGATCCGCTAGCTGCCCGCCCCATAAGCAGGCCGTCAAAAAACCGCGTCTCTGTAGGCAGCCTATGCTCCGAGATCGTACACAAAAACAATGGTACTACCAACTACTCAAAACCAAAATAAACAGTATTCCAACCAATCACAATGATCTGCACAAACGCTAATACTCTTATCTCGCTGAAATCTTGACGGATTTACAAACGGTTTGGTTTCTTACAAACGTTATTAACGTGGTTATAATTCTGGATGCTTGAACACTATTTTTTAAAACATAACATAATTATTCATAAGTATGTTTGTTTGTGATTTCGCTTCAGAAGTGACGTCATGTTTGTGCAGATCATTGTGATTGGTTGGAATACTGTTTATTTTGGTTTTGAGTAGTTGGTAGTACCATTGTTTTTGTGTACGATCTCGGAGCATAGGCTGCCTACAGAGACGCGGTTTTTTGACGGCCTGCTTATGAGGCGGGCAGCTAGCGGATCGTGAGGAAAAATCAGATGAATGTGATCATTTATGTTTCCACCCAAAATCGCTGATACAACCTTTAACAGAGCGCGGGTTGGCGTTTATGGTGAGCACTGTGAATTTCATTAGCCAATCAAATGATGTTAAGATCACCGGGGTCATTTCAGCAAAAATATGACTAATGTGTTCAAGCCCTGGTCCTCTTTATTGCTGGGATCTTGTTTAATTGGCATTGAACTGTACAAGTAATTATAGTCTATATTTGTTTTTTAATCTACATTGTATATGTCATCAGTTCTGAGGGAAATAGACATGCAGTTGAAATTGTGCTTGTGATAGCATAATTAAATAATTTTGTCCATAATTTTGGAATGCGTCATATAGCTTAGTCATTCGTTCAGTGTGGCAGAGAACAGTCAGAGGGTTCTGTTACTCTCAGGCTGAATTAAAAAAATCTGGACAACTCAGTATTTCTTCACTTCTTGAATAGACACACTGTGAGCACGCACTTCCCACAATCCATGCCTGTTAGAAAGATGTAGCCCAAACAGCATGGTGGTTATGACTTTGTGTAAGATCCAGGCTCAGATTAGAATCATGCTCCTGAAGACTAAAGGATCGTCCTCAGGACGACTGGTACCCCCCCCACTGCATACTAGCACCCTGTCTCGACGTCTGTCTGTCCTGGCCCCACGGTGGTGGAATGAGCTCCCCGTGGAGGTCAGAACAACAGAAAGTCTGACCACCTTCAAGCGCAGTTTGAAGACTCACCTCTTCAAGCTGCACCTCTCTCCACCCCTCCCTACCTCCTTGTGACCTCCCTTGATTGTGTTTTTCTGAATCCTTGTTTAAGTGGTTCAAGCTGCTAGTTTAATACTTAAGGTTACTTATTGGCTTACTGTTGTACACGCCAATGATCGATATCGTGTGGTCCCCCCCCCCCCCAAAAAAAAAAGAAAATCATACTGACTGCGCCTGGTATTTGAAATCGTATTTACCTTTTAGGGTTGTTTTAACGCACCTGTTCCTAGTTTGAAAATGCACTAATGTACGTCGCTCTGGATAAGAGCGTCTGCCAAATGACTAAAATGTAAATGTAAAGGGGTAACATGATGTATTGTGTACACGGTTAAATCTGTTAGGAAATCAGCAAGGAAGGGTCACATTTTTTTTTTTAAATTTAAATTGGAGTCTTATGTTAGTTGGCAGCAGCTTGTTCCTCTTGACCTTTAATTTCGGTCACATCGCCGAGGCACAGCCTCTTTTGTGACAAGTACAACAACCTACGAGCACAACAAAGGTCGCGTTGTTCCTCGTCTTCCAGAAGGGAGGGCTCATTTATGCCTCTCCTTCCCCCTTTGGTGCAGACTCCAAAATCAGATGGTGAACCAGAATAGAAACCACGCAGAATTGCGTTTCATTTAGTTTGGGTTTGGTTTTTTTTCTTTTGTGAGCATACTGAAGTCAAGCAAGTGATTGAGTGTGTTTTACATAAGAAAACAAACAAAAAACAAGGCCCTTTTGTAAAATTCTGTTTCCCAGCAAGCATTTGACGCGGTTTAACCAATAGCCCTCCATGGTGTCTAGAGAAAGCAGTTCCATTTTATTTTATGAAAGGGCAAAAGTTGTTTGAAACCCACCTCCGGTCTGCATGTGAAGACAAAAATTCCCTCTGGAGGAGGATTCTGGTGGTCTTTATAAATGCAGGAATAGTCTGGGGTTTAGTGCAGCACTGGGGTTACTCGTCTTGCACAATTTCCAGATGGACTGCTTTGCTGTCAGAGCAGAAATGCATACATAACTACTGCCATGACACTATTTCTAAACACAGGACCCTGCACCCCCCTCTCCACACATCTCAGGGATCTGACCCCCTCTCCACACATCTCAGGGATCTGACCCCCTCTCCACACATCTCAGGGATCTGACCCCCTCTCCACACATCTCAGGGATCTGACCCCCTCTCCACACATCTCAGGGATCTGACCACCTCTCCACACATCTCAGGGATCTGACCCCCTCTCCACACATCTCAGGGATCTGACCCCCTCTCCACACATCTCAGGGATCTGACCCCCTCTCCACACATCTCAGGGATCTGACCCCCTCTCCACCCATCTCAGGGATCTGACCCCATCTCCACACATCTCAGGGATCTGACCCCCTCTCCACACATCTCAGGGATCTGACCCCCTCTCCACACAACTCAGGGATCTGACCCCCTCTCCACACATCTCAGGGATCTGACCCCATCTCCACACATCTCAGGGATCTGACCCCCTCTCCACACATCTCAGGGATCTGACCCCCTCTCCACACATCTCAGGGATCTGACCCCCTCTCCAGTCTCCACACATCTCAGGGATCTGACCCCCTCTCCACACATCTCAGGGATCTGACCCCCTCTCCACACATCTCAGGGATCTGACCCCCTCTCCACCCATCTCAGGGATCTGACCCCCTCTCCACCCATCTCAAGGATCTGACCCCCGTCTCCCCCAATTTCAGGGAGCCGACGTTAACCGAATGCACGGCACACTGAAGCCTCTGCACTGCGCCTGCATGGTGGCCGATGCGGATTGTGTGGAGCTGCTGCTGGAGAAGGGAGCAGAGGTACGGGATAGGACACCACAACACAGTCCCGCCACCACAGAATTTACAGCAGGGTTTACCTTCTCCCACCCAATGTACAGCAGGGTTTTCCTTCTCCCACTGAATCTTGCAGAATCTTCCATGCTGATGAACAAATACTGGTAATGTGCACTGTTGCTCAGCATTTACTTTTATTTTTAGTTTAGTATTTACTGGCAGAGCAAGCCATTTTATTCATTTATCCACAGTGCTTAGCATGACTAGCCTTGCTTGCCAGTTTTTTTTTTTTTGCTTGACAGTTCTCATTTGGCTGGCTTGCTAACGTAAAACTTGTTTTCAGCAGGCTGATATTGAATGCCATTTGGATCGGCTTCAAACACAAAAATCTTTCTGACAAAATGGATTTATTTTTGGAATAAAATTCAGACAGGGCATGTATCAGCTGGGGGTGTGGTCTTGGTACGAGAGACGGTATAAGCTTACGTTTTCAATGACAAAAAAGAAGCAAGTAGATATTCCATTGCATTAAATTGCAAATGAAATTTTTCATAAAATCCATTCATACAATCAGATATTTACTGAAGGAATTTAGGCTAATTTCCTTGCTCAAGGGTACTTCGGCAGGTCACTAACGTCCCAGCTGGGGATTGACTTTGCTGGAGTTTCAAGCCCAGTTCTTGAACCATTATGCCTCCTTTATTACCTGTTGAACATTTTGTTGCCAGCTGTATGATTCATGTTATTTAGGAAGTGGATAATTGCATAAACCACAGAATTTGGCTGTTTTTGTATAAGTTTGTCTGTGATTAACAGTGAAATTCTCAGTGTTTAATCACTCCCGCAGAATTCTATGGAAAACATTTTTTGCATCACAGAATTTACCATAGATTTCTGCAGGGTCTACAGTAACTGGGGGCAGCAAACTTTGTTTTTGTGGAGAAAAGTGGTGATGGTGATAACCGTGAAATCTTGAAACTATGGCAACACCCTGGGATAATAGACCTGTATTTAACCAGGTTACTGGGCTTTATTTTAAGGCTGTTTAACTGCACTGTTCCAGCATTCACAGCCCCGCCCCCAGGCGTCGCCTTACAGTCTGAACTCTACTCCCCTGGCTCCACCCCCAAGCACTGTCTAACTGTCCTGTACTCACCCACAGGCATTGTTCCAACAGCCCCCAGGCACTGTCTTACAGTCCTGTCCCCACCCACAGGCATTGTTCCAACAGCCCCCAGGCACTGTCTTACAGTCCTGTCCCCACCCACAGGCATTGTTCCAACAGCCCCCAGGCACTGTCTTACAGTCCTGTCCCCACCCACAGGCATTGTTCCAACAGCCCCCAGGCACTGTCTTACAGTCCTGTCCCCACCCACAGGCATTGTTCCAACAGCCCCCAGGCACTGTCTTACAGTCCTGTCCCCACCCACAGGCATTGTTCCAACAGCCCCCAGGCACTGTCTTACAGTCCTGTCCCCACCCACAGGCATTGTTCCAACAGCCCCCAGGCACTGTCTAACTGTCCTGTCCTCACCCACAGGCATTGTTCCAACAGCCCCCAGGCACTGTCTTACAGTCCTGTCCCCACCCACAGGCATTGTTCCAACAGCCCCCAGGCACTGTCTAACTGTCCTGTCCTCACCCACAGGCATTGTTCCAACAGCCCCCAGGCACTGTCTTACAGTCCTGTCCCCACCCACAGGCATTGTTCCAACAGCCCCCAGGCACTGTCTTACAGTCTTGTCCCCACCCACAGGCATTGTTCCAACAGCCCCCAGGCACTGTCCAACAGTCCTGTCCCCACCCACAGGCATTGTTCCAACAGATATGGCCCTGCCCCCAGGCACTGTCCAACAGTCCAAACTTGGAGCTTAATTGGTCTGCTGTCAGTGGCAGCCACCTTTGAGATATAAACGTGGCACACACCATCTGTTAACCAAGACAATCATGTCTATTGCACTGAGAGGCATAAATCATCAGGAATAAATCTATAAATAACCCATTCCTAATGTTCTCCAGTATTCTAGACTGTATGCATGCACATACTTACTTTTTTACGTGGAAGGCAAGTTTGAGAATTTGACACAAACATGAACGTTCACCTGAGTACAATTTTTTAAGTTACATTTTTTGAGAGTGAGAATGTCATCAGTTTCTGACCTTGTGATGTCACCACAGTTTTATTCTGAGTGTGATGTTTCCACAGTTTTAATATGACAATGTGATTTTGCCAGTTTTACACTGACAGTGTGATGTCACCACAGTTTTAGGCCCCCTCGGCTCAGTAGTAGTCGTTCTGCACTTCACCCTCTCCCCCAACCCTAAATCTGGCTGTTTTCCCCCCTTCTCTCCCTACTCATTGGTTCTTCCCAAACCACGGGCTGCGTTCCCCGCTGTGGTCCCTCCCTGCCCCGCCCCCAGGTGAACGCGGTGGACGGCTACAACCGCACGGCGCTTCACTACGCGGCAGAGAAGGATGAGGGCTGTGTGGAGCTTCTGCTGGAATACGGGGCACTCCCCGATGCCCTGGATGGCAACAAGGACACGCCACTCCACTGGGCCGCCTTCAAGGACAACCCGGAGTGCGCGCGCGCCCTGCTGGAGGGCGGGGCCCGCCCTGACGCCCGCGACTACAACCGCGACACGCCGCTGAGCTGGGCCGCCATGAAGGGGAACCTGGAGAGTGTGCGCGTGCTGCTTGACTTCGGCGCCCAGGCCCATGTCACCAACCTGAAGGGCCAGACGCCCGTGTCGAGGCTGGCGGCTCTGCTGGCGCGGGGCCTGGGCGCCGAGCGAGAGGAGGAGTGCCTGCGGCTACTGTGCCGGGCGGCGGGGAGCCCCACGCCCCCGGAGCTGAGCCGGGACCCCCAGCTGCTGGCCCGGCTGGGTGCGGCGGCGACGCGCCCCCCCCACGCTGCGCTCGCTGGCCCGCTGCTCCGTCCGGAGGGGCCTGGGCGCCCGCTTCCTGCCCGCGGCCGTCAAGGAGCTGCCGCTCCCCGAGTCCGTGCAGGAGTACGTCCTGCTGAGGCACTGAGAGAGGGAGGGAGGAGGAAGGAGGAGGAAGGAGGAAGGAGGAAAGAAGCACTTGATGGGGGCGGGGGGGGGGGGGGGGGGGTTATACAGGAGATATATGAGGAATAGATGAGGAAGGGGGGTGACAGGAAAAGTGATGTATGGCACAGACCTGGGTTAAATGCATGACTACTTAAATATTTCAATTTATATGCAATTTTTATGCTTGCATATACCGACCCAAAGCAGTGTTTCGGACTGTATTTGAATTATTTAAAACACTTAATTGAGAAACAAAATCTTTAATTATTTTCAGATGCGTCCTTAAAATACTTAAAATATCAGCATTTTCAAAATACTTTACAAATATATTTCTGCTACCTTGAAATGCTACGTCAAAAATGTGGGACCTCGGGTCTAATGAAAGGCTAAATTTCAAATGCATTCCATTTCCATCATGTTCACCACCATTATGATCATTTCTATGTTTGTTGCAGAATGAATTATAAAATACTTGATAGTACTTGAAATATTTAAGTACATATTTGACCTAGGTCCGGTATGGGAAACGAGGGCGTGTGCGTGCATGTATGTGCACATTCCCTTTGTATTTTGGCCTTTTCCCCCTCTCTTCATCTTGGCTAACCCCAGGTCAGTGTCCTGTGGGGAATTCAGTGATTTTACTAATGCACAAGTGTAAAGCAGGAACTATGGATAAAGCGGCCACACATCACAGCCAGTCTCATGCCTCCGGAGGTGGTTTTTATCCACCATCCCCAAGATGGAAAGGGAAACTTTACTTGTGCAGCAGGAGGAACAAAAGCTTGCTTTCATTTGGAAAGCGAGGAGTGAAAAAACGTGATCAAAAGTAATAACTTGTGCTTAAGTCGCGTGCGTTTTCGCCTGCAAAAGGGGCACATTTCCCAACAGCACGTTTGACAAGGAAGTTGAAGGACGATTGCGACGCACGCCAAATTTAAAACAAGCTTATTTTTATTGTTCGAAAGGAAAAAAAAAAAAAGTTTTATGTTTTAAGGCAAAGGCATTTTTTGAGCTGTGTGCAACACATTTTGTTTAATACACTGTGAGAGAGTGTGGAACACAACCACAAAGAATCTGGTTGAATCCTTCCGGCTAAAAAGGAATGAAACGCACATGGAGAGAGGATTAAACTCTACAAGCCTCTGCAAATCACTCTTTTCAAAAGGGCAATTTTGGCTTTGGCATTTCTGAAATATTTTGGTTATTAAGCAGAAAACATGACTAGTGACAGGCAGAGTGGATGGTATGGCTTAAAACAGAACTTGGTAATGCGTTTTCCTTGAATAGTATAAAAATAATTTGCATTTAGCATCCTTCTTTAGGAGTTTATCCAGAGGACAATTTGGCACTTTTTTTTTTTTGAATGTTCTGTTATTGTTTGTCCTTAATAATAACCTTGTATTTTGGGGTTTGTGATTGTTACAATAATAATGGATCCGCCTCTCTAAAAATCTTTAGCCTAACTTGTCAGAAATGCTTTTACCCCCCGCCCCCCCCCCCCCCCCCCCCCCATAACTCTGGACTACTTAAAACAAAAAAAAACAGTAAAGTGATTTTTCCTCCCTTGCTCTTCAGAGTCTGTGTTTTGGCTGAGTTTTATTTGTGTGAATGGGAGGGTTTATGTTATTTTTGGATGGAAGGAGCTTAATTTGGCAGATGTTGTGTAACTAACCCCCAGTACAATTGGCTGTTCTTTCTCTAACAGCCTGTGATTGGATGTTTTACTCCTTGCAGTACCAGCCGTAATCCAGCAGGGGTCCTCAGCTCATGACATTTCAGTGTTGTGGGGGGGGAGCACTCTCAACCCCTTTATTTTGTTTGTAAAAATAACCTTGCATTACAGCATTGTCACAGGCACGAACAAAAATATACAAAAGTGTCTTCGTAAGTGCAGGCACAGACAATTCAGACGCCTTTTAAGTGAGCCAGCAGATAAGTGGGTGAAACCAGCTAAAACACAAAACACTGCTGCTTGGTGAAATGCTGCGTCCCACAGTCCAGAATTAAATCCCGGCCAAGTCCGGTTTGCCAGTAATCCTGTTGGGCAGAGTAGCAATAGGATCACCAGCTGCACAGGAAATGCAGTCCTCCGGCACATTGTATGCACATTTCAGCTGCAGGGGAACTGCAGAAATGCAAACTGGTTGCACACTCATCCGAGGACACGCCAAGTGGTCCATTTTCCCCTAACCTGATATGCAGCGTTTGGACAGTCTCGCAAATGTCATTAGGCATCCAACATTTGAGGGAACGAAAGGGAAATAACTGCCCTGTAAAGGTCAAAAGAAAATGCATGCTTTGCTTACATATTTTGAGGAATGCATTTTCCCCATGCCTGTTGAAACACTTGCACACTAGCTCTCCGGAAAAAAAAAAAAACACAAACGGGTTTCCTACCTGTCCCCTGTATCCTGGAAGGACATCAAGATCTGTCCGCCTGTCACTTCAGAATGACTAACACTGGCCTGACTAAGGCGGATGTTCAATGTAAATGTGATTAATTTGAGATGTGACACACAGTCACTTAGGTGAACACACAAAAAAAGTGAAAATTATACAAAAATGCAGCAACTTATTATACGTTTTGTTCGTTCATAGCAAAGCCCCATGTGGTGATATTTTTACCTCAATATCATTCAGCCCAGGGTCTGAAGATATATTTGCCAGTTTCTCTTATTTTTTATTGCTAACGGGCTGGAAAACGTACATGAACAACCTGAACAGTGTGATCTTTATAGCTTTCTCCTGAACTAGAAAAGGACTTGGGCAAATCTCCTGAGGGCAATTGATTACTTTTTCCACAGCAATTTCTGAAAGACTCAGGGAGTGGTTTCCAACTCTGTAAACTGTCAAAGTGTTAGCCGTGCAACAAAAGGATGCACAGGATATGAAATGTGATACAGCCATTCTCGAAAGTGTTTTATCCGCGGATTGCTTAAGCATCTCTCAGTGAAAGAGGAACGTGATACAGACATGCCTGACAAATCATAATGGGCATTACCGCATAATTGATTTTATGGTATCGTACACCAGGGTTGCCTTGACCATAACTCGCTTCCTTTTGAAGATAAGGAATGGGGGAAGCTGGGAATGGGCCATTGTGTTGTGACACACGAGTGCGTACTGTACAGACCGCTGTAGCCAAGGTGAGAGGTGTCGGTTTCGTTTTTCCCCCTTTGTTCGTAGAAATGCGGAAATGGTTTCTGATATTCTTTGTGGGTTATTTTAGCACATGACTTCCCATTCAGATGCAGGGAAAAACAGAATAAAGGTTGGTGGCCACCAGGAAGGAAACTCGGGCAATGCCGAACAAACCTCGCTTTCCCCCCAGGGCCCCTCCGCTCCATGCTGTCCCGGCACGCTTCGCCCTGTACCTCTGTAATTCTGCCCAGAGAAGATGCTGACCAAGCCGCTGTGCAAGAGCTTAAAGGTTATTTTAATGTACGTTTGACCTTGGGGCAGGTAGGCTTAGAACTTGTTTATTGCGTTGCGCCGACTCCTGTACAAAAGAAAGATGCTAGCACTGTGCTGCTCTCCTTCCCTCTCCCTCTCCCCACATGCCTGTGTTTGGAGTGGGGCCAGCAGTTATGCAAGGCCTGATCCAGTGCTCTGGATACATAATTAAAGACATGGCTTCCTCCCTCACAAGTTCAGGATACAGAAACAGAAACGACTAAACAGGAAACAAAGCAAGTGAGCCAAGAAAGAGCCGTCAACAATAATAAACAATTTTGGCCATTCGTTTTAAATTGGCAGAACGGAAAACTTGGGAATCGCATTGGGATCTGAAAATTTACAGTGCTGCAAGGAATGAAATGACCAACTAACTTCTTTTCTCTGACTAAACGTATAAATGCATTTTGACAATATAGGATACCAATTAGGATACAATATAGGACACCATCTATTTTATGCTGGACAGTATGTTAGATCATAGAAAATCTTTGCATCTTGTATTTTAAATTGTTGTATAGTATAAGTAATGTTTTTTTCTGACTAGGGTCTGTGAAACACAAAACATTTTATGTAAACAAGTTTCTGTGAGGTGATTATTGAATGAGCATACAGAATGTGGCTTCTGTTTTCTTCCATCATTCTCTGTCCAAACAATAAGACTGAATATTTCAGCTGGCAATGCATATTTGCACACAATTCGATATGTATGGGTTTTGTCAGCCTGAAAGTTATTCCCCTCTGGTGCCTTGAGTAAATGGATGCCATAGAGTGCTATAGGAACCACACCAGTTATTACCTGGAGCATGAAGTGGTTTGAACCACCCAGTGAAGCATGACAAAGTGCTTGCAAATTCAAATGCATTAAATGTTGATTTAATTAGCTGAAATTTCAGATGCCATGCACCGCAATTGTCTTAGTCTGAAAAAGCATTTTAAATGATCAAGAAACTGGTCCCACTTGGTTTGTTTATGTTGATTCCTTCAGCAAGACAGGATGGCCTATGTCTCAATGAAACAGACAGGAAATGCTGGCAAGACACCAAAGCACTGGCATATTGCAGTGTTGGAATTCCTTAATTTCGTTATTTTATTTGGCAGGAACCATGTACAATGTTTAGCCAGTACATTTTTCATGCTGTGTCAAATTTGTCCATTCCTCATCCATTGGAAAGGTCTACTCCAGTGGTTTTTAACCCCTTCGCGCAGATGCCAAATTTGGTCAATTCTGACCTATGTATGGGGTGCTCTGTTTAAGGCTTTATAACTCCAGGTGTGAGCACCACAGAAACTTAGTAAATGGTTTAAAGGAAACAAGACAGTTGTACCATTTACAATACTGACTTAGTTTATTTTCGTAATTTAGGTCAAAATAAAGTGCCACAAATGCAAAGAAACATTGAAAAAAAAGCAAAATAAATAAATAGTTTTTTCTTTAGTGAAATACTGAGAGCTACATGTGTGAAACAGGTAAAACTATATACTTCCTGCATCACAAACTTCGTGTTCACAAGTGTGAGGGTGGTATGCAGACCTCCTAAAGATCTATGATGCAAAATATAGGCAGTGTACCATGTTCTGTACTGTAGCATTTTGAGTTTGAAAGGATACAATGACAATGAGGTTGAAGTGCAGACTGTCAGCTTTAATTTCAGGGTATTTTCATCCATATCGGATGAACCGTTTAGAAATTATAGAACCTTTTGTACATAGTCCCACCCCCATTTTCGGGCATCAAAAAATATTGGACAGTTTAACATAATGTAGAATAATGTAATAGTTTTTAATATTTGGTCGCATATCCTTTGCATATCATGACTTCCTGATGTCTGTGACCCAACAATATCAAAAGACTCATGATATCTAGCCCCATGAAAAGATCTCGCAATGGGCCCTGCCATCCCTGCACAATTACTGTAATAACACCTCCAGAACCTAATAATCCACCCATTGGTTTTAAATACTAACATTATATTGACTGTCATTTTAACACTGAAGTTATAATGGCATTATATGGACTATCATTTAACACTGGCAGTCACCTTAACATTGCCTGTTTTTTTCGACAGTAGCATTACCATGGCTATCGCTTTGGCTGTCAATTACACTCAATCAAATAGGGGGTCTGGTACACCCCCAGAAGATTTAGAGCAAGAGCAAGTCTCATTACAAGAGCTCATTTCATGCATTTCTGTGACTTTTGAAAGATAATATAACAGTGTTTCCCGTAAGAGTAAACAATAGCGGCACACCACCACGCCAAGAATCTGGCCATTGCTACTGTATTATGTAGGCTGTACCTGACAATAAACTACAGTAGGCCTATGCATGTGTATACTCATTTCATACCAATGACCTAAAGCTTACCCAGCTCAATCTCCAAAGGTTGAACATGAATAACATTTTCCCATTAGTTAAACTCTGCTTCTGCTTTTTTATACTGAAAAAAGATTGAAAACAATGAATCAGGAAAAAAAATTTTTTAGGTTAGGGTTAGACCACTGGCCTCTCACATGGTCTTTTTGTTGCATGTTATATCACTACATTTTATTTTTCTTTCTTTTGTAAATATTTTTGATTGTCTGATTATGAACAACTCTAGGCTTGGCTATAATTATATCAAATATAAAATAGCCTTAATGATATGGGAAACATTGCATGCACATCATTATTGATCTTATTCGGAAATTAAAAGTATTCTGGTTACGATACAGCGGCAGCCTATGTAAACACCTTATTCCGAAAAGCAAAACCCGCCGGAAAATCCTCAAAAATATGCAAAAAGCAAAATAAATAAATAGGTTGCACATGCATAATAACCTAAAAATTAAAAGCATGTAGGCTTAACAACACATTATTCGGTTTACAGCGAAACAGTCTGTATGGAGTGACTGGGGTTCTGAGCCTAAAGTTGAATCTGTTGGGCCCATAGACTGTATAAAAATAGGTTGGCCCTGGCACTAGGGACAACTGATTTAATAGGCCTATGAATGGCTTGGTAAACGCTAGCCGGCGTTTACTATGGCTGCGTCCCAATCCAGTTTTTGCTCCACCCTCGTAAACTTCACTTGCAAACTTCACTTGGGAGGATGTGACGCACATACCAATGAAACAGGAGTATACACTTGCGTTTAGCGAGTGGGAGGGAGCGAGGGCGGAGCGGGTTATTTGAATTGAGACGCACTTCACCGCATCTATACTCGGAAGTTAACCATGCTGCTGCACAGTGGCGTATTGTGGGATCTCGGATCATGTAAAATGTCACCGTAGCCTAGCCTACCTTTAAACAGATTAAACTCTCAACCTGTTTACATTAATTATCAGTCAAGCAATTGATTTACTGAATAACAAATATCAATAAATACAGCAAGTTTTGTGGGCTAGCATATTTCTTTGTGTCATAAAATCATGTAGCATGTAGGACAGCCCGTGCGCTGGAATAAAGCATTTAAACCAAACATATTCTCAACCTGTTTCCGTTTATTTCGCTTGCTTATGTCAATCAAACAAATTCCCTGAATAATCAAGAACAATTACCGTAGCCTATAGGCTAATGATTAACCAATGACAATGACAAAGAGATAACTAACGTGAGATTGTTTAATACTGGTGGCAATAATTCTGAATAATTAACTGCCAAAAAATCCCAATGTTTTCTCTGAGTTGCAGGTTAACATTGCGTTTTTTCCTCATCACCTTAAAGAATGTCATTCATTTAAGACCGCACTCGATTTAGTCAAAACGAATTAAACTTTAGAAAGCATACATTTAAAAAAGGAAAACCTCTTAAATTGCTGGAACCAGCGTTGAGCGCAATGCATGCTTTCAAGCTAGAAAAACAAATTTACCCAAATATGTGCATCCCACGACTGAGCAAAACTTTCGGTACTTCCATGCTCCAGAGTGCGCACTCCCAAGCCTTGAGTGCGTACTCGGGAGCACGGTAGTGCGGAGCATGGACGTATGCGGTTTGGGATACAGCCAGAGGCTGCGTCCCAATCCAGTTTTTGCTCCACCCTCGTAAACTTCACTTGTAAACTTCACTTGGGAGGATGTGACGCACATACCAATAAAACAGGAGTCTTGTGTTTAGCGAGTGTGAGGGAGCGAGGGCGGAGCGGGTTATTTGAATTGAGACGCACTTCACCCCATCTATACTCGGAAGTTAACCATGCTGCTGCACAGTGGCGTATCGTGGGATCGCGGGTCATGTAAAATGTTTGTCACCGTAGCCTACCTTTAAACGGATGAAACTCTCAATCTGTTTACATTAATTATCAGTCAAGCAATTGATTTGCTGAATAACAAATAGCCTATCAATAAATACAGCAAGTTTTGTGGGCTAGCATATTTATTTGTGTCATAAAATCGTGTAGCATTAAATATGTAGGACAGCCCATACGCTGGAATAAAGCATTTAAACCGAACATATTCTCAACCTGTTTCCGTTTATTTTTCTTGCTTATGTCAATCAAACAAATTCCCTGAATAATCAAGAACAATTAGGCCTATGCAGCCTATAATGATTAACAAATGACAATGACAAAGAGATAACTAACGTGGGATTGTTTAATAAGGGTGGCAATAATTCTGAATAATTACTGGCAAAAAAATCCCAACGTTTTCTCTGAGTTACACGTTTGCATTGCGTTTTCTCCTCATCACGTTAAAGAATGTCATTAATTTAAGACGGCATTCGATTTAGTCAAAACATTAGAAAGCATACATTTAAAAAGGAAAACCTCTTAAATTGCTGGAACCAGCATTGAACGCAATGCATGCTTTCAAGCTATAAAAACGAATTTACCCAAATATGTGCTGTTCATTGATCACTTTGCATGACATAGGCTATTAACCCATTTTGCGTCAGCACAAATGTGAATATAATAAAATGGTGCACACGTTTATTTACCTATTCCTCTTGGTTATTGAGAAATTCAATTGTTAGGCTAACTGGCAAATTATAGCCTACTGAAAAATATTGAGAAACGAGTAGCTTAATAATACGTTTAAAAGCAAGATTAACTACAGAGAACCTGGTAGGCCTACATTCCACAGTAGCCTACGTTACTCTGTTGCTGCGTAAGGCAATTTGCTAAACTATGAAATACAAAATAGCAAACTACTAGATTAACCTGTATTTATTAGCCTAAACACCGTCTTTTCCATTCTGTATGTATAATACCGCGATAAACATTAACGTGATTATCACTGAACAGGACGTTCGATGTGAATTGTGGGTAATATGAGCTTGCCGAGTCTGCTCTGCTCTTTTTGCAGACTCGTTCACTTGAGAAAAGTTGAGGGTGAAGGGGCTATGTCACAAACTTCACTTGGCTTTCTAACGGATTGGACTCACACTTAAAAAGACTCAGAATTTTCTATGTGAAGATATGAAGTATTTCACTATGGAATTAGATAACATGTTAATTTGCACCACTCACGGATTTCCTTTGTCAAACATTGGGTGATGTACTGTCACCCACTCTTTTCTCACTTTCCATTTGTGGAACCCTACTTTTACTTTCGGAAGATACAAGATGACACTGTTTGTATTAACCACAGAACTGCGGTATAAACTCGAAATTCGCCGACTACTAAGACAGCGCCCACCCGCCACAGGTTTGAGACGGCAGGACCAAACCATTTCCTGCTGGGGGGCAGGGGGTAAAGAGGCTCTCTGGATGTTTATTTTTTGCCAAAAACAAGAAAAGACAAAGAAACCGTTCGTTTTATTAGTACATTGTACAATATTCGATTGATGATGATAGGTTAATAATTTAATATTGAAAAAAATGTACCTAATATTCTAATATTTTTTTAGGACCCCTGTCAGCCAGTGCCCCTGCGTGTATGTTTTATGGTGTTGTATTCATAATAGTATAGCTAGCTAGCCGCAGAAAGGCTAGCTAGGATGTGTTATTGTTTATGATGTCACAGAGTTTTACATTAGTGGTGTGACGCTCTCCATTCCTGTCCCCGCTGTGCTCCTTGTTTTACCTTTTCCCTCACATGTCGTGTTTGTTTTCATGTTTCCTGTTTGTTTTCCCTCATGCTGCAGGCTGGGCGTGGGTTTCTCCCTTCGTGTCACTCATTTCCCTTGCATTATCTCCACCTATCCCATTCCTTTCTCCGCCTGCATTCCTCATGCTCTCTGCTCTGTTAATCACTCACGCATACATTCTCATGCTGCACGTAATTGGTACTAATTAACTCTCCTATATATTCTCCCGGTGTTCTTTGTCTTGTGCCAGTTTGTTAAGTCTCGTTGTTGAATTACCTCTTGTCTTGTCTCGCTTCGTGCCTAGTGTCTAGCCTTGTCTTGTCTTGCCTTGCTTGCTGCTTAAAGTCTTGCTTAACTCAGCGTATATCGCTGCCTGTCTTGTTATGCCTTGCTGTCATTAACGCCTTGTTCTGCCTTGCATGTTCACCAGCCTGCAGCTGTCCTAGCCCTCTCCATGCAGCCCCGTCTCCCGCATCCCGCTCCTCCTCTGCTACACCAGCCCAGGATTCTGCCACTAACCAGCCCCTTGCCTACGCCCACTCCCGCTCTACCCCTGCTAACTCCATTCCAGGATCCAGTCCCCGTATACCTATTCTCCCTATACTTCAGGAGTTGTTGTCAAAGTAATAAATTATTGAATTCTTGAAATTCCTGTGTGAGAGTCGTGCGTTTGACTCCAGTCCCTTCACGGAATCATAACAAGTGGTGCTGAATTCAGAATGAAAGGACCTGTAGTCTCTCTTATTCTGGTTTAATTTAGTTTATACCTAGTTAGCTAGAAACCTATTAGGTATTGGCTATAAGCTAAGCCTGCATAAGGCTCAATGATAAAGTATGGGGAGTCTGTGGAAAAAAGTCCCTGCCTGAGGCGACTTGGATTTGTATACCATAAGTAATGACAATGGTGGTGAGCTTTCAATCTATTATGGCTAGACTGTAACTTTACTGGGAATTTATACTACACTATAGTAGAAGCTTTCATGTGTGGCGTAGCCATTCATTACGTTGGGGGAAACAGCATAGCTATATGGGGACATAAATGGATGACACGGCAGCTAGTTCTCCCATACAGTAATCCATGGGCTGGCATATGTTTATATAAGAGATAATTATTGTAGTTGTAATAGTAGTTAATAATGTAAAAAAACATTGGGTGGGTGGTAATAAATTACCTTTTATGACGAGAACGGGGCTGTGTTGGACATTTTTGGCACTGGAAACTAAACCGAGACAAAGAAATTGATTATCTAAGGGTCATTCCCCTCATTAATTGCCTCCTCATAGGACATAATAATGTGCTTCAAATGGACACAAAAGCTGTGTTCATGTTTGGATAGCTTTGGACAGCTTGGATACTTTGCATATGTTTCCATGGGTTTGGAAAGGTTTGGGTATGTTTTTGGACACCTATAACCATTCCCCTAATCTTTTGAAAAAGTTGGAAATTATAATGATATAGATGCAAATATATTTCCAATGAGTCAAAAGAGTTTATCTGTTGAACATTTTAGTTTATTCCTGAATTACTGTGATGCACAATTATTCATTTTGGGTAGATTTTTGAACACCAAGGTACACTTTCAAATTGCCTCATAGGATTTGAGCAGTAATACATATCACTTTCATATTATGTACACATGCAGACAGGAGGTTTGCAAAACCAGAAAATTTGACTCTCAGGTGTTAACTGTCAACTAGAGTGGTGGAACTTTGTTTTTCACCGAGGGTTGTGCATTCACTGCCCATAATTTACATCTGAGTTATGAAAATGATTTAAGGCATGATAATAGATTGTACTAGGGTCTTGTTTAATTTAAGCCATTATTGGTGTTTGTGTTACATTGATATCTGGAGTTATAAAGCTTTAAACAGAACGGTACAAAACAGACGAAAATGGGTAAAATTAAGCCTCTGCGCAAAGGGGTTAAGGAAAAGAGGCTCCTTTCAGCTTTTAAATGTTTGTAACAACAGACATGTAATCCAATTAAACTCCGGAAAGATATCAGTTATAACACTGATATAATCTCAAAAAGGAAACGGCAGTGAACTGCCTAAATAAGCCCAGTAAACAAACTCTTTGTTTAACAAACTTCTAACCTTACTCAAAATGCGCACATGCATCACTCAGTAAGATTGACCGCAAATACAACACCACATGTTGCTGAAAGTGAAACTATATATCGGTAGTAAAAATTATATAGTTTGAAAAGGAGGACAGCGATAAGTTTCTTAAACGACACTGAACAAATACTACGGATTTTCAGGCAAAAAGAGGATGGGCGGCGTACATGCACTATATTTATGGCGTGACGTGGTGGCCGCCGTGTAGTGGTGGTTAATTTGCTATTCAGTCTCCTCGCAGCTCACCCTCTCGGCGAGGATGACCCATACCATGATGTGTTGACCGATATGAAATAGAACTAGAAATTATGTTACATCTGGCTGTAATTTATCGTTCAAAGCATCCAATAAGACATTGCAAATACCATTGCTAAGGTTATAATGTACACTATTGGATAAAAGAGCTGGCAATTAAACAAGATTGAACTGTAATGAATGAGACAGGTTTGCAGAGCGTGGGGGGTATTACAAATCGATGTTTCAGATAGTGTAATAGCTTTATAAAATGTTGTATATTTCTCAAACGGATTGTCCCAGACAATAAATGACCACTGAATTTTGAAAGGGACATCTCTGTATGTAAAACCAATGGTAGGATTGGATATTTATTTCATATTTAGTAGCAGATATTGATAATAGAATAACGTGGTATAATTGCACAATAATTTCACATCTTTATTTTGCATTTGAGTCAGCATGTAAAGGGGACGTGACGTGTGAGGTGGGAGGAGCCAAACGCAGCAAGGGGATTCTTTAAGCCCTAAGGCCACTAAGGCGGGAAACCCCGCAGTTAAGGGAGGAGACGAGACAAGAACACACGTACCAAAGCTACAGAGCGGCTCACTGTCACACACTAATGAGTAGAAGTGCAAACGCCAAGCTTTCAACAAGAAAACCAAATAAGGCCAATGGAACAGAGCACAAGATTCCCATACTTCTATGAGCAAAGTGACAGAAGAAAGAGCCAGAAACAACAAATGCCCTGTCTCGGCAACGAGACGCATGAGAACAGGCGAGTAGCATAAAAGGTACACATAAAACACACAGCCAACAAACACTGAAAACTAATAAGGAATGGAGGAACGGAGATCTAACGTTCCAAGGCTACTCTCAGGGACTCGCAGTCAAACGCAAACCTGTCAACAAAAACGCCCAAGCTCCATATAAGGAGAAACATACCTGGAGAATGAACAGAACTATAGTTCCGAACAAAATCGTCCCGCAAGTAAAAAGGACGAAACAGAACAGCTGCACCGGAATTACCGGCTAAAAGACCAACACGAGTTTGATAAAGAATAAAAGCCCTGCCTCTTGGTAAAGAGGAAATATAACGAGGCGAAGGAACAGATATAAAATTCCATGGCTAGTTTAATAGGCTCGCAGTCAAATGCAACGACCAGGAAGCAGGAACAGAAAAGCCAGGGGAGATGAGTCCTAATAACTACATCTACATAGGCAAATACGCCAGGGGGGACGAGTCCTAATAGCCAATTCCACATAGGCAAGTACGCCAGGGGGGAAGAGTCCGAATAACTACATCCACATAGGCAAGTCCCGCATTGATCGAGAAAACGTAAAGGGGTAAACGCCCGATCTCCCAGGAGAGAGAAACATTTTACAGGCGAGCCAACAGAGCACCGTCGTCCCATAACTTTACTAGCAAACATGACTAACGCAAGCTTAATTGAAAACACACGCCCTAGCCTCTCAATAATGGGAAATGTAATGAGGCGGAGGAACAGAGATAACGTTCCATGGTTACTTTCATAAATGCGCAATCAAACACAAAAAGGTCCATAGCATCGTCCAAGCTCCATATAAGGAGGGACACACCCGGAGAACGAACAGAACTACAGTTCTGAACAAAATCGTCCCGCAGATGAAAAGGACGAACAGGAACAGCTGTAACAAAAGACCAACGCAAACTTAATCGAAAATAACCGACCTGCCTCAAAGAATAATTAAAACCCTAAAGTTAGTATGATACAAACGCCCTGTCTCTTAGTAAGGGGCAATGGATCTAGGTAGAACGACAAACAAAGGACAGACCAGAAAGCGGAGACTGAAATGAGCACACCAAACAGGAACTCAACCTGCAAGCTCAAAGCACCAAGGCAAGCACCGCAAAACTCCAATAAAAGCACAACGGAGCAAAACGGTCTCCTTAAAACCTAGATCCAATCATACGATTAAAACTCTAAAAGGGCTAAATAAACCGCACACAAAACAACACAAATAATACCAGAAAATACACCACAGAACAAACCATCACAATCAACAATTAACAATTAATATTGAAGCCCAGAACAAAAGGAACATGGGCTTAAATAGCTCACCGGCATTACATCCCAGCTGTGAACGCTGATTGCTTACTCTGTGAAAAGAAGGGACGGAGCCAAAACTTCACCAACGGAGCAGCGCCCACGTGTGGCGACCGAGGAACACGACCGCAAGAGAAAAAGGGTCATAAACCATGACAGAGCAGGGTTTTTCCACAGCTTTTTTGGCATACACGGCTATTGTTGGGTTTATCTTTTTGCTATGACGGAATACGAATTTTTGCCGGTAAAAAATATATTTATGATCTCACACATAGATGTTATTATCTACTGTGTCACGCCTGGGTAGGTATAGTTGCAGGCGTGACTGGGTGGGGGGTTGCTTGTTAAATGGACTTGCTACGGGACAATAGTGACACATAGAAACTCCGTATTTGGCAGAGTTGTCACAAACCGTATACTAATTGTCATGGTTATTGGCAGCTCTGCTGTTTCTGCGTTCGGTTTTCCTTTTTGGCGTCGTCTGACGCTCTATCTAATTTTTCCGCCTCCGTTTTGGTCTTTGTGTCTCGCCCGGCAATTATTCCCTGCACCTGTGTTGCATTCCTGCCGGCTATAAATGCCTTGGTACCGCATGTCCTCACTTCGATATTGTCTTTGCTATGTTGACAACGAAGTCAGTAAGGTATAGGAAATTTGGTCGCTGCATTTCTGGTTCATATGAATAAGAAACGCAGCAAGTCCGGTTAGAGTATTAAAGGGATAGTTCAGAATTTTAGACATAATGTCTCAATTACGACTTACCCATGATGTAGTTGATCGATGGAAACCATTTTCAGATAATTCCATGCTGTCCCTTCTTTTGGACATACACATGTTGCTAATGCTAGGGCAACTCTATGGTAACCAGTAGCATCCACTACCAAACGCACTTAAACACTCCACAGTGCACCCAAAGCAAATAAAATACGACGACAGTCTATCTGGGTTATTTTGAGAGTTTATACCATAATTTTTTAAGTCAAACTATCGTTGAATCCTTTACTTTGTGCTGATCTATATTCCCTGTGGAAGTATGGCTATAAGGGATAGTTCATGGCTATACCTAAAGGGATAGTTCACTTTCTGTGTTTTTCTTAATATATATTTCAGTTTTACTGTAATGTTTTTGATTGGCCCAGACAGTTTTTATGTGCAATGAATTATATTTTACATGCTTACAGAGGTTTCTGGCAAACAATCGGCTTGATAGCTGGTAAAGAGATATTTCAAGATTTGTGGTCCAAAGATAGAAAATACACTTTTAGTAACTCCAAATCAGCTTGTACATTGATGTTGTGTTTCCAGTGTATATTCTTGCTTTAGACAATGAAACCCCAATGCTGGTAGGTTGTCAGAAACTTCTGTAAATATGTAGAACATCCTTCATTGCACACAAAAACTGTCTAGGCCGACCAAAAACATACACTAAAGCTAAAGCTTCCCATAGAGATCCATTCAAATGCAGAGAGGTTATAGTATCGCTTGTAAGTGTACCTGAAAATAAGATATCAAGAGTCTTTTGATGTTGTTGGGTCCATATCTACTGCATATCTGGCAGCAGAGTGATGGTTTAAGGCTTGTTTGATACGTCAAACCGTTGATGACTTAGAGCCTTTTAGCCAACCACGTGTTCCATACTGTTCCAGTGTAATTTACAGCTAAATCTAGTCCCACCCCCCAATTCCCATAGAGATCCATTCAAATGCAGAGAGGTTATAGTATTGCTTGGAGGAGTACCAAAAAATTGTTATGGTTTTGCTGTCGTCTCTGTCCTTTTTGCGGCCGTTGCCATTCGGGGCCACTTGAGGGCGCTCCAGTCATTTTCTCTCCCTCTGTGGGATTAATTATCTGATTAGCTGCAGGTGCGCTTCAGCTACTTAAGCACCGCACCCCCTGCGTTTTGTGCTTTTGTGTCACAGTCTTGCCACGTGTAAAGCCAGGTAGTAACAGATATAGGAGTTAGAAGACAGCATTCCTTTTGTATTAAAGAAACGCAGGAACTTTGTTGTGCAGTTTAGAGTTAGGATTTTATCCGTAGGATTTTATTTCCTTTTCTTTTCCGTCCTACTCTTTCCTAGACTTTCGCCCTCTTTTCTGGTTGGTTTTCTGTTGGCGTATTCGCTGGGAGTTTTTTTCCCCTTTTTATTTATTTTTTCTTGGTTCCGTTCGTGGACCTCTATTTCCTTCTCTTCTACTTGTGGTGATTCCACATCTCGTGGATTACTTATAGATCCCCTCACGGTTGCATCTGGCCCTCCGAACCCACACCCTCACAGAAAATAAGATATCAGGGGCCCTATCTTGGCGATCTTGGCGCTTAGTCTAAGCGCATGGCGCTAAGTCCATTTAGGGCGTGTCCAAGTCCACTTTTGCTATTTTAACGGCGTGTTTTTTTGGCGCTAAGCACGGCGCATGGCGCAACTGGGCTGAACCTAGTCGCTTCATTAATTATAGGTGTGTCTTGGGCGTGACATTCAATAAACCAATCAAAATGTCATATCCCATTCCCTTTAAAAGCCTGCTTTTCCACCTTGGCGGATTGCTTATGATGGCGAAACAGACATGCTCGTGCGTGTTTAGTGTGATCAAGGAATAGGCTAAATGGAGTATGATCAATATTATTCGGACTAACCATTAGCCTATGAGTTCCCGGTAATTCCAGACAGGGCTGTTATTTTACAAAATATGTGTGGTTAAATTTCGTTAAAAGGACCTGCAACAGCTGAGAATAAGCTATCAATGGCTTCAGTCTCACCTTAGAAAACGCCAAATTAGCCTGCTTGTTCAGCGAATTTCGTTTGATTATGCAATGAAAGTGTCAAACATCAATTCCAAGAGGCTGTTCTCGAAGTTCAAGCTTCATCCAAAGTTCATTAGGCTACCTGCATAGTAGGCTAATATTGATTAATAACATACATACCGTTATTTTGCCTTAATGATGACACTAAATAGCCATACAATAAAGCTGTCAGGTTCGCAACCCATAAGTTCACGCATATTTCCCCTTGTTTAATAATGTCCTGTTTATGGAAATGTGACCAACCTGTTTTACTCGTAGCGTAATCCTTTAAAACAATCCACTTTCCCAGGAAGACCGTTAAACGTGCAGAGAATGGCATTAAAATTAATTGTGAATTAATTGTGTAACGTGCTGCAAATTTGTTTTAGTTTCTAATTAGACGCTTAGTTCTCTTTAAAATCATTTTGTTCAGTTAAGGAATAACGGGTGAAATCAGCTGGGTTTTAAACGGTGAGAGTATGGAAACCTGGTCACTGTCATTTAAAAAAATATGAAGGACGAAGAATAGCTAAGGTTACAATTTAGTTAACATGGTGACATCTCCGTTTGTTAACCATAGGCTATCGAAAAAAACCTTATGCACAGCGAATTCGCTGTAGCCTAGGCTATTTGAAAAACAATAAATGCAATATTCACTGGACAAGGTTTTGAACTTTTTTCAGTCACAAACCATTCTATTCACTTACAGACTGTATTCATAGATAAACAGAGCTGTATTGTAATGACATCTGAAGCGCATTTTCAGAACTTAAATGTCCGTCTATTGCCGTGCGCGAGTTTTCCATTGAATGACAATTCACGCATTAGGTGCAAAGACAATTCGCGCATTAGGCTTGATAGCTATAGGTGTTATCAGCTCCTTTTTAATGGATAGCCATTGTCCCGTACCATCGCACATCGCCTGGATGTTGATGGAGTTGACTGAGAGCAATGTAATGTGGCATTGTTTCCCTTCGCTGAGGGAAAGGTATATGGACCTATGGAACCTTTTATATATATATAAGTGGACTATCCTTTAAAGCAGTGGTTCTCAAACTTGGTCCTGGGCCCCCCCTGGACAATATAGCACAATAAGCAAAATGTAAACATGGGACATTTATTCTACATGGCATGCATAGCTATTTTCTGACATAATTTCGCTTAAGAGGGTAAATAATCCATCAAAACATGAAAAGGGAAATAAGACAAAATAACAGCTTGTTAAAATTCTCGGATAGCAATTGTGGTTGGAATGAAAACCAGCATACACAGGGGGGCCCCACGACCGAGTTTGAGAACCACTGCTTTAAAGTATAACTTCCTCCAAATGATCAATTTATAAAGCATGGACAAGCATTGTTTGATTACTTCTTTGCAGTTTCCAGTTTAATCGACAAACAATAACTGTGTCCTCATATGTACTTTCAAGCTTTTTCATGCTCCCATTCATTCACTCAGGCTTATTCAAATACATATTCCATATGGTCTACCTCTATAATATTAGTGATCGTTGAGCAGGCTATCCAAGTTACACGAGAATTAGAATATCACAATATTTACATGGAGTATATTTACCTATTGCGATTTTGAACTAACATGTTTCTCGATCGAAATGATGTATAGTTTATATTTGTATTGTCTAGTATTTATTTAGATAAACAGATCAAATTCCAGTGTACAGTCCGTATCGTTATTTCAATGGTCAACGCCCCATTTTAAAGACATCCTCGCGAGATGAGGGGGAGGCTGTTGGGGCTGATGTTGGAGCATCACGCGAGATTTAGCATGGAAGGGGAGTGTCAGATTCCAAACGAGGAGAGAGGAGAGAGGGTGAGAGTGGGGCGCTGTTTAAGTTTGTAAACATTCTACTACTGTCCGGACCACAATTCAGGTGTAACCCAGACCAAAACCGGGGAGAGGCGCCCTACGCGCGACCGGATAAGACTGTAAGTGAGTTTTCTTTTACGTTATTAAATATGCTTAGATGACTAGCTTGATAGCTGACCACTTAGAGATCTAGCTAATGTAATGTTAGCTAACTTCGCTAACGTATGTTTTTTTTGTTGTTGCTGTGCTTTGCACTCGTTTTTTATTCACATACTGTTGAGCAATTGTCCAGCTGACCGTTTTAGCAGTTGGACCAACCAGTCTTAGTATATTTTTGTCATGCTGTCAGTGGCATGAATTGCTTGACGGAGTTTTCAGCTCTGTTGTTGGCTAAGTTAGCAAGCTAGCTACACCACTTTCTTACTAGCTAAGTATGCCAGCGGCCTTCTCGACTGGTGTTCTTCGGTCTGTATGGGGGAAAAGGGGGAAATTCCAACAAGTGAGCGGCATCTCTGACAACCAATTATGCTATACTGTTGATACTACTGACAGTCTGTGAGCCAATGAGTAAAAGTAAACGAATCGCTTGGAATATTTCTAACCAATTGGGATCAACTGAGGGCGGGAACATGCGGGAAAAGGCAGGGTCAAGCAAGTCTACCGATATGGCTCAGTTATACAAGGGTTTTTGGTAGCTACTAGCTAGCTTGCTAATATATTTTGATAGTGACGAGATTAGCTAGCTAGTACTTGGCCTGGTATAGTTTCTCTCCATTTGGTCCCAATCAAGAAATATATTTTATAAAGGCAGCACTTAGCATTATGTTCTATCGTGTTCGATTGCAGAAAATGTCTACTAACGTTAACTGCAAAGCAAATCATTTAGCTAGCTATTAGCCAACTACTTGGCAGGCTACGTCCATTGTTTCATATCTTTTATTTTTTTAGTTTGCTAGCTGTTGTATGTTCTTCAAGTTATCCTCTTTAGCTAGTCACATTAGCTAACTTCGCTAATATTAATATGTAACGTTAACTTACTACCTAAGTAGATGCTCGTTACTTTGCAAGCCAGGTGCAGCCACGGCTATCCATAACCTAACTTGCAAGATCTAAGGCAAGTCAGGTAAGAGACAAGGATTTTGTTCATTCAACTAGCCAACTTGGATCATTAAGAAAGACATGTACTTAGGTATGGAGCTAGCCAGCTATTGATGTACTAATGAATGAAAACACAAATCAAGCTCGCTATGAAAAAGCTGTGTTTGTTTTCGCTGTTCAAACGAGACGGCAGCACGACGAGCACGTTGACCCAATGTTGCCTGTCACAGTTACTGTAGTTAGATTAGCTATCCTTTATTGGTGCATCGAGATACGTTAACATTACATATGCACAAATCGCCTTGAAATAAAATTTATGGAGGAAAACTCTTTGCAAGTAATGCCAACATGATCATATTGCTTGATGGCTAGTTATCTTGCTAAAGCTAGTATTATAAACCTGTCCTGCAAAGCATGTTCCGTGCAGCTGGAAAAACAAGACAGCGCAGCTGGACAGGACGGTAGCTAAAACTGCATGTCCAGTTAAGTTAATGTAGTTTAGCTAACGCTAGCTAGCTGTAACACGAGCGGGACCGCAGCCATCGGAGTGTTAGCTCTTTGCTAGCAAGGCAGATAGCTAGTGGACCGTTTTATTTCCGTCCATCGTCGACTGTCATTTTTTGTAAATAAGTGGGTTGCAGAATAAATAAGATGTTAACGTCATATTCGTCCATTAAGCAATGCGATGTATTGCAATTTGAGCTTGTGATATATTTGGGACGTCCCTCCAGCCGTCCCCTGCTCTGTCACCACCGTAGACGTGCGCGGCGATATGGGAAACGCATCCGACACCCCGCAGACTGAGAGCAAATGTGGGTCACATTGTTTACTCTTTGCTCCACTCAGAAGCGTGATAGCAGCGTTTTGTATTTTTGTTTTGCATTGATTTTTACGGCGCATACAGTGCATGTTCCGACCTCGGTATGATTCTGGTGTTTAAAGCATACGCAAAAAAAAAAAAAACAAGATGCAAATGGGTTTTTTCCGTCATCGTAGAGGAGGGAGTTCTGGTGTTCCTCAGAATCTGGAACATCGCTAATGAAGGAGCGAGTTCAAGTCCTGCAGTGGTGATGGATGGTATCAGCATGTTTTCACTCCACGGTAAAATCTATTATTTGCTTCGAGTCACACCCCCCCCCCCCCCCCCCCCCCACACACACACACACACACAAAGGTTGCCCAATATACATCCTCTCAAAGCAAAGAGTTCTGAGCTCTTTGCTTTGGTGTGGTCAGGGTCTGCATGTCACATCACAGGATTCTATCCAGATGTAATTTATTTGATTTTTTTTCCTTTTCGGCTACATTTTATATAAACAGTTTGCTTTGGCAGTGGTATGCTGATGTGTGGTTGTGCCAGTGAAGTGAATTTGAATTGAATCTAGAGCCCTGCTTTGGAATTCAAGGTTGGGGATTGACACACCAGTTCTTAGATTGTCCTCAGAATCTGTCCAGAGAATCACCCGGAATGGAATCGGACTCTTTCAGAACCGAGGTTCAGCCTCTGACTTCAGGACTCTGCCCCCCCCCCCCCCCACACACACACACACACACATGGCCCACAATGGTTTTCCTGTCTTTTTCTAATATTTTTCCCATTGACAGACGGTAGTTTCTGGAGCAGTACTCCGAGGGTGTGATCAGGCTCCCCTAGATAAGATGCATCCATTCTGCATCTTATCTAAAGCGGATTTGTGGACCCGAGTCAACCTCCTTTTTTATTGTTGAGTGTGTGGTAATTTAGTATATAGGCCTACATTAAGCCTGTGTGAGAACTTGGTCTATAAAAGCTTATTGAGCTACAGTCCCTGATGTGGGCCATTGGATCAGGATAACCGAGGCAAGGAAGAACGCATGAAGACACTTTAGCATATCCAAGTCTTTGCCTAAACACGTAAACATGCAGAACGAGCGTCCTGATAATCACGTTGCGCTGGCTGGTTGCGAATCACGGCTTTATCTTCACGCCGCATCATTAAAAAGGCAGCTTGCCATGGGGGTGTGGTGGTGGTGGTGGTGGGGGGGGCGGTACGGGCACAGGCACGGGCTCAGGGCCTGTATGGTTCCAATAACAATCATCCAAGATTCCAGAGCCTTGTAAATGCGGCCAAAGTCTTTGCGTTTGGCGCCTGTGCCCTAGAAAACCGTGGTTTCGGCGGCGTTGTTTGGTATTTTCCGTCTTCTCCGTCTTGACTTCCAAGGTTGCTGCACAATTTTGCAGGCCTAGATGTATGGTTTCCTTGGTCTCGGTTACCCATAGCAACTCTGATTCACGTCCAGTTTTGGAATATTCTTACATGTGTTCAACATGCCCTGGAGCACACACTTCTAGCACTTTCTTTAGCATGCTGCACTCATGCCGGCGCCTCTGTATGCTTAACGCTGGGCTGCAGAACATGCTGCAGGCGTGTTGCATACTGGTGTATAGTCTGTTTTCTCTCTTTCCCTGTGTCTCTCTCTTTCTCTATCTCTCTATCTGTCTCTCCCTCTCCCCCCCTCCCTCTCCCTCTGTCTTTTATCAGCAGTTGTGTAAGTTGACGAAAAAAAGCACTTGTGTTTGCCACAGTCACATTTGCAACCTACATTACAGAGCTATTTAAGCAGAGCTGCTGGGTGTCACATGCCTCTGTAGCGTCACCCCGCGATGGGAGTGTTTTAGTCGGCGTGAAGCGGCCTCCATTGCGGTGTGATGGGAAGAGTCCCCAACGTTCTGTGTGCTTTCCCGAATAAACAAGGGCGATTACGATGAGCGTTGCACCGTGACGATGATATGGCGTCCCAAAAGCGTATAAAAAATGTAAAAAAAGTACTTGTCATGAGATAAATTCAGTCACAGGAAAAACGCAAGTGAAAAAAACGGGAATAAGTTAACTGCTTAAAAAAAGGGGATGAATGTGACGAAGGTGTGAGAATTGTGGCCGTAATAAAGCCCAGTGTTACAGCTGATGCCAGGACATTGTGCGGCATGGGATTTGCTGTGATGGGCTGCGGTGCTCTACCACCAGAACACTCCTCTTTTTCCCTCTCATGGGAACAGGCATATTTTCATAATTAATTTCTTGACATCGATCTCATTTTTACACGTTTTTGTGAGTCATCCTCTTCACCTGTCTGTCTTCCATTGCTCATTTTCTTGCCCATCTGTCACTGTATCTCTCTCCCACCGTGTTTCTCTCCCTCTCCCTGCTCTCTGTCCCTTGTTTTCTCTTGCCCTCAATAGCTCTCTCCCTCCCTCTCTCTGCATGCTGGATCCTCAGCAATAGATGTGTCGTTGCTGCAGGAGGATCTATTAATATAGTTTGTTTAGTCAGTTTCCTAGCAAGCTGTATCAAACAGTACAGGCCTGTGCCCTCCCCCACACCTGCTGAGCTGGAGAAATCCTAGTTAACAGGACGGGGCGGGGGCATTGCCGCCAGGGTTCTTGGATGTGCATGGAATTGGGCCACCAAATTTCATGAAAATTTTTTTTGTTTATGCATGTGGGTCATGTCAGAACAGCATGAACCTAAACCCGGAGCCCTAACGCCTGAACCCCCCACACACACAGTCTCCGAGCGGCTAGTTTCAGCTCCTCCCTCTTCAGATTGATTGGGCGATGGTCCATGCTTGAGGAAGCTGGGGGGGGGGCTTTGTAGGAATTGAGAGAACCCATTTGCTCTCTGAGTGTGAAGCTGAAGGGCCAATTAAAAAGCATTTGCCTGCATTTTCACTTGCGAGTGTCCTCAGGCAGACTTGTCGGGCAGACTGCGACTGAGACTGTCACAGTCGCTAGCGTTTTACTTTTTGTGAATCTCAGACTGAGTCTTGTATTGATCGATAATGATATAAGGATAAATGCCAAGTAATTTGATGGAGCCCTTTGAAGAGGCGTGGCTGCGGAGACCTGCCTTCGAATGCTGCGTTAGCGCACAGAGGACGTTGCGTAACCGTACAAAGCGTCATCATTGTCATCGCGTCCGGGTAGGGAGCAATTAAACATTGATGCCCATCAACACCCTGTGTTCCTCATTTAAATTTAATCGATATGTTTTTATTTATTTATTTAAAGTGAAAATATCCAACTTTGTCTTCATTGGGAGAGTCTAACAAAATAATTAATGCGGGATGGGCAAAAGAAGATGGAAACAAGTCTTTGAACTACTACATAGCCTATGTTTTGGGTTTAGTGTTTTCTGTTTTGACTGGAAATGGCTTGACTACACATGCTTCACTGGACAGGGCTAAGGAGTAGGGGTGTATCCTGAGCCCAATACCCTATTCAGGAAAGCACAAATAATACGCTGGAACAGATATTTTTTTCTACCGGAAGTTGCTTGTTAATATTCGGTTTCGGAAAGAAAAAAAAAAACGAGAGGCGCTAATTCGGCACAGCTAGCTATCTGCCAGAGATTTAATTCATTGAGATAGCCACTAACAGGAGTGATTAACACAAATGCCCTATCAAAATCAGCATTATAAAACCAAACTGTGACTTGTTTATAAAGATATTTTGCTAACGTATTACTCTCGATCAGGAAGGTCTTCTGTATGCTATTGATAGACTAGCGTATGTTACGAGTCCACTGTGTGGATTCATTGCGAGTTGAATGTTAAACAATTTGGGTAGAAACAAGAATTCACAGAATCCGTGATATAGACTAAATATTAATTTTAATTAAGTTACCACAGTGCGATTGTCGCGAATATGTACCTACGTGCGAATCCACTTTTGATGTTGTTTGCTCTCCACCCATTAACAACACAGCAGACGAGGGCTGGCTCTAGTTAGCAAGCTAACATGTACAGTAAGCTGAAAGTTTAATGAATGAAACGGATAGTGGGTTGAAAACTGATATTTCTCTCAACTCCACCAGGCAGTCTGTCATTCATTTTCTCGTATGGAGGGCGAAAGCGAGTGGCTGCTAGCTACGCTGATTGTAGCATGCTCTGCTGCATGTGCAAATGTTGCGGCAAATCTCAGTGCTCAACTCTGCGCAAAGGCTAACATTAATACCAGTGGGCTCAGTCTGCAACAAGCACTGTCACTGCGGTCACACAAATGACACAAGCGCACACACACACACGCACAAACCCTCGCCTTCCGCTTCATGCAACCTACAATCTGTAATACGTTTAACCATCGTGAATTTGGCATCGCATTTCACATAATAACCATTTCCCCTTTCATTTCACATAGCGCAAAAACAAAACGAGAGGGCAGGCTGAGCTAGCTAGGAGCAATACAGGGGCTGAAACCATTGAGGTATGGGAGGTGATTTCAAAGTTCATATAGTAAAAAAAAATTTACTAACAAAAAAAAAGTACAATATGAAATCGCAACAGGCAGAAAGATTTGTTATTGTGGAAATAGTTTCCATTCAAATGTATAATGGAATGGGTTCATGTTTTTATAAAACTGCCTTTTCATTTTGAGTTGATTATATATTGTTCCTCAGATTTATTTCAGTTCTTATCCAAAATTATTGTTCAGTGTCCCCCAGTTAGGGGGTGGGGGGTTAGGTAAGTAAGTATAAAGAATATAGTTCTTATTAGGGGTGTCACGATTCTCCAAATCCGCAATTCGATTTGACTTTCGATTTTAAGGTCACGATTCGATTCGATTTTCGATTTTTTTTCCAGCACAATTTCTTTTCCAGCACTATAGTCTAACTAATGGCTATGCCATTGTTAGACTGTCGAGTCTTGATTTGTAAAGAAAAATACTTGTTTCTCAATAAGTAACTTTTACTTGAATAATAACAATTATAAATAATAACAAAAATATGAGAATATTTAAACACCTAAACAGTTAAGAGCTTTATCAAAACTAGACTCTAGAATAAACAGTTGAACATTTACCACGCTATTAACAATGTACACATTGGTTTTATGCCCTGACAACGGTCATTTACATTTTCAAATTCTTCTTTAAAAAGATGAGCGTGTTCACATTCTTTGAACAGTTGAGAGCTTTAACAAACTAATATCTGAAATAATAAACAGTTGAACATGTACCACGCTATTAACTATTTACACGTTTTTTTTCATGCCCTGACTGTCATTTGGGTTGTCATTTGAGTTGCCTGTGTCAATGTTTTTTCCCAGTCAAATCTATTTCTTTGTGATGCCTGCGAATGTGTCCTGCCATATTTGACGTGTTGCCTGAGGTGGCGTATGGTACTCGCGTGTAGCATAGCCGACAAACTGTCGTTATTTTGTCAATGACGCGTTCGTTGTTTATATAACTCACGGGGAAGGCAAACTGTTGCCACACCGGTGACTTGAGGGAAGCAGGAGGATTTTCCAGTTCTGTTTCTCCATCTCCGACTCCGGCAGTGGCCATGGTGTGTCGAAAAGTAATGCAGGCTACCGGTAAGCTAACGTTAACTAGCAGCTGTGTCTTCTTTGAAATATCAGTGTTTCCCCTACCATTATCTTGGCCGGGCGCTCACCTGCCGCCCGGCTTGGACAAGAGGGAAAATAAATAATTTTAATGAAAGAAAAATTTTTTTTTATATTATTCTTTTTTTTTTTTTTTATATAATCTTTTTTTTTATGTAGCTGCAATATTTCCCTTACCACAGAATGCGGGAATGATCAAAATAGCATCTGGAAAAACCCCAAACAGCTTCGGTTTCCCGTTAGGCCTAATTAAAATTTTCAATGGCAGCGCTGATATTATGAGGGTGTAATTATATTTTCCACCTCTACGCAAAATGGCGCACTTTCACCGCCCGGCCTAAAAAAAAAACTAGGGGAAACACTGAATATCGTTGTTTTTTTTCTTCGGAAGCACGCCTGCGTGGACGAACAAAATGCAGTGGAAGGCGTCAAGTTTTGTTTTGTCGGAAACGCTTACTTTAGAGATGGCCAAGTAGGCTACTTTTTTTACATTTTACCCATCACATGAAAGGCTAAGAAGAGCGCGCGGGGGGCGGGGGTGGAGAGAAAAAAAAAACTTGGAGAATCGCGAACCAGCTTGTGATTTCGAAGTTCGAAATCGAACGCTCATTTCGATCGATTTTCGATTTCGAATCGGTATCGTGACACCCCTAGTTCTTTTAAAAGGTTTTGAAAAGAAAAAAGACATGGAGGGGAGTGAATACTCATAAATTACAATAGCAATTCATTTTAAGAAAGAAAATATGACATTTCCTATATGTAACACCACTTTCTTGTCGAAGCCCTGCCCACTTCCGGCTTCTTTCCGAATACAGATACAGATAATGTTGATGGTCATACAGATACAGATACAGATGTTGGCATCGCTGCACACCCCTACTAAGGAGTGTGTGCACGGCTAATATGCAGGCTAGCATGACGAGGCAATGAAGAAGGTGTTTAAATGAAAACCTTAATGTCTACGAGTGCGGCTGTACATTTGATAGACCTTTGACTTTGACGCATGTTGGAATGGGTGTGGTAACGTGTTCGAATGGAAGTCTCCTGCCAAAACGAGTCTTCTGACAGCTCCAATATCTTTCGGGCCAGCGTTCCGGGTACTTCCTTTTATTTTTTGACAATGTCTGAATTTGCTGTCAGCTCCACATCAATTATAGTCTTGGCTGTAGTCAGTTTCACTTAGGGATGCAGAAGAGGTGATTACTCTTTGTGTTACACCTGAAAATGCCCCGGCAGGGAATGGAGGCCAGGGGATTCTGGCGTGTAACTGGTAGGTTGCACGTTCTGTTAACTGGTAGGAGTGGTAACTGGTAGGTTGCACGTTCTGTTAACTGGTAGGAGTGGTAACTGGTAGGTTTCACGTTCTGTTAACTGGTAGGAGTGGTAACTGGTAGGAGTGGTAACTGGTAGGTTGCCACGAACAAAGCTCTGAACCTCAAGAGCTCCAGTAGACATAAAGCCGTTGGAGAGGATTGTGTGTATTAAGTAAAGCTTCGTGAGGGTGTTTGCTGTGCAGGGGAATAATGGACATTCTGTAATGCGAGCTTTGCGGGAGTGTGAGGAGGATCCGGTGGGGAGTCGAGCACAGAGGAGGGGGGAGGACCGGGAGGGGTTTTGGGAAAGGAGAAAGAAAGAGAAAGAGAGAGGGGGGTGGGAAGGGGGATGGAGGGAGAGGGAGAGAGAAGAATAAAGACAGTTGAAGAGACTTTCTCATGCACACTCTGGCTTCCTCCTTCTTCTGCGTGCTGCTTCTGATTGGCCAGCGCGGAAACCCCGAGCATGCGGGAAGTATCACCAGGGAGACCCAGGCCCGAGCCGCGTCTGCGTGTGCGTGTGTGTATGTGTGTGTTTTTCTTCCCTGCCAGGTTTATTTTTAAACACACTCTGGTTTCCTTGGCTGGCGGAGGATACAGACTGAAGCATCCCTGCTCGGATCATCGCTGGGAGACGAAGGTTTATTAGATTAAGAAAATGTTTTCCTCTCCTCTCCCACAGTTACACTGCAAACTCTTCGCTAAAATGGGGGACGACCGACCTTTCGTCTGCAACGCCCTGGGGTGTGGGCAGGTGAGTGCTCCTGCCCAGGGTTTTTTTTGTGTGTATTTTTGTGTGTGGTATAGGGTTGGGGTGTACATTTATGTGTTTGTGACTTTGTGCATATGTATGTGCACATGTGCATCTGCACGTACATGTTTTTAGTCTGTGTGTGTGGGTTTGCACATGCACAAGTGGATGTGTGCATAAGTGTCCGTGTGTGCATTTGCTTTTTTGGTGCATTTTCTGTATTCGTAAATGTGTATATGTGGAGCTGGGTGTTCAGGCTGCAGGGTGAGATAGCAGAAGTGTGTTGCCCTGTTGTGTTGTCACCTCTGCCCCAAACCCGCCACCGCGGTGGTAACCACACTGCAGGCTTGGCACAGCAGATTAGGCTGATTAGTCTGCGCATGAATCTGCACTAACTGCTAATGGCGTTCAGCCCTGAATCAGAAACCACTCAGGTGCATTGTGGCCCTGCCTGGTGCTCTAGCTGAAGGGGGTCACCCACCCCCAAACCCATCCCCCCTGGCGATGGCGCATGTTCAAAACGTGTATCAGCCGACACACGACGTGCAGGGCTGTAGTAAACGAAAAACAGGAAGTGCATGCAGAGTTTCCAGTGTGATGAGACTGTGAAGGACAGTGTCCTCATCATGCCATTAGCCTTTCAGTTTATTACTGCTGGTTGTAGGCTATAAGTATGTGCTTTCTTTGTGTGTGGGGGGGGGGGGGGGGTGGATGGTGGAGGTTGAACACTGCAGATTGGATGTTTCTGGGACAGAGGTTTACAGGCTGGTATGTTTTTTGGGAATGAAGGGTGGAGACTACAGAATTGGGAATGGGGGGGGGGGGGGGGGGTGGTGGTGTGGTGGTTATGTAGACCAGATCAAACCTCCAGCCATTGAGCCATTGCCTCCAGAGATGTTTTTGTTCTCCATTGCTCAGAATGACCAGAGTAGGCGGTTTCTACGCGGGCGTGAGCATTAATCCGAGCGGCGTGGTGCGACGGATGCATAATACATGAGCGTGCGTGTTGTTTTGGATTCTCGAGCGCTCGCTGTTATCCCTCGCTGTTATCCCACGCTGTTATCCCCCGTTATCCCATTTCCCCTCTCGGGCAGCAAGGGAGGCTAATTCCGAATTCTCCGCCGATGTTTTGGTGCACGCCCGCTGTTTGGACTCACAGCGCGGTCCGTGCGCATACTGGTGGACGAGGTTTGTTGTTGGTCTGTGGCCCGCATGGGTCTGTGTCGACGTCTGTGATGAAAGCTGAGAGCCGGGTGATTAACTCGTTCAGTGCCGCGGGCGATTTTAGTCGATGAACATAAGAACGGTCTAAAGTGCCGAGGGCAACTGATGTCGTCCACAGTTTTTTATTTTTATCTTTACTCTGCTTCACCGGTAAAGAATTCTGGATTTGAATCGGGAAAAATTAAACGATAACCAATTTACAATTGCGTCTCTTACCCGGATTTGCTCTTTTTTTATTATTATTAATTTATTTTTTTACATGGTTCTAGATGGAAATATTTGAAGTTTTATTTATCCCATGTTTAAAAAAAAAAAGCCTCACGTCTAGCCATCTAAACCAACATAGGGGCATGGGAATAACACGTCCCTGTCAATTTATACCAACACATTTCTGCGCCAGTGACAAAAGAAATTGAACACAGTCAAGTGGGCAATATAACAAACTAAGCTACTGCTATGCTACTGTCTCAGTAACGGGAGAAAATGACTCCCCTAGCTTTCAGTCGTTCCACAATCGTCTGGTAAACGTTTGAATCATGGACAGTAGCCTACCATCAATGAGTTTTTATAATATCCCTTTCCCGTCTTATATTTAATAATTTCCACTTCTGTCCAGTCATTTCCCATGTCTCCTCCAGTGGCCATCGTTTTGTTGGTTCCATTTTGAATTAGACCCTCACACCACAGATTTTAGCCTACGTTATTTTTGCCTCAGGATAACTGTTTCTGTTTGAAACGGTTTATACAAAGTAACTCACGTGGACAGCTCATTTGTACATATCTATACAAATGACCAATGATTATGTTTATTGTTAATTTTTACAAATCTATAGTTATGCAACAAAAGCTGATTTTTATGGAAAATTTTTTCACTATTATTACACATCACCAATGTAAGAGTCATGTTAACCAAACTAAGAAGCACTGAAAATAATTTTTTTTATTTTCCATCAATATTGTTTGACATGGTTCTGATAGTGAACTGAACCAGAAGGTGTGCTATTTAGAGCCATCTATCTTCATTAACAAAAAATTATGTTGGAATAGGTCAAATAATGTGTTTTATTAGAAGTTTGCACATTGACAGGATTAATCTAAAAATTGTGAATGTGGGCAGCCATATTGGCCTGGCACTGCTGAGGCTTAGTGTTCCAGAACACTCTGGCATTGAATGAGTTAAGGGGATCCTCCTGTCTCCTGTGGAGCCCTCTCATCTCTAGACTTTAAGAGTCAGACCTTCCTCTATAGCTGCGTGACTTTGGCAGCTTACAATGACCACAACTGACGAGGAATGTGTGTAAGTGTAAAGATTGGAGATGATAGTCAAATGCTGTGTCAGGCATGGTTACCTTCGAGTGATATTGCAGGGGGAGTGTCTGGCCGCAGCAAAGGGTCGACCTGGCTAAGGATTCCCTCTGACTTTTTCAACCAAATATTTTACAAAAACATCTGGAATTCCCCAATTGACCCTTCGCTAAACCCCATCTTCCAAGTGGTGATAGTCCAATCATAGCCTAGCAACCGTTACTAGGCAGTGGACCTCCATCAAGCTTTGCTATTTGTAGGCTAGCTTGTTATCATGGTCAAACGGTGAGATTGAGGAACCTGTAAAACCGACACTAGAGTTTGAAGGTGGATGTAATTTTTTTCCAAAACCCAAGACAAACAAGGAAAAGTGTAGGCTGTGGATAAAACTATGTGGGTGACCTCATTAACAATTGAACCTCTCGGAGATTACAAAGCACATATAATGGTCATGTTTTCTCCAAGGTAAAAAGCTAGTTAACATCAACGTTACCCTTATTTTGGTGTTAGCTAATAGCTACCATAACTGAAAAAAGAAACTAGCTGCACAATGGTAACCAATTGACTTAAAATATATCAAAATCTATTTCAGCTGTTTTCAGTGGTCTAACAGTGCAACGTTAATCACCTCCTTTAGGGAGGTTTTGCTCTATCTAAAAAGGGACACAATAAATTTAACTTTAAAAGAAGGAAAGAAAATCACTGTTCTCTAACAAACATGTTATTCCTGCACTTTGTTAATGGGAAGCCAAGTTGCTGCTGTCTGCTGCTGATAGTGGAGGTTACATGCCGACCACCTCCAACTAAAAGGTTGGTAAGCTAAAAACATGAATAATGAAATAAGGTAATGAACACTAAATAAACAAAGTATTGGAACATTTAATAGGTTTGTGAAATTATACCAAACTGTAGTTTGAGCTATTTAATTGGAAACAGTAAATTTAATCTTGTCTCAAATGAAAATATACAGAATTTTTATTTAATACAAAGGAATGTCCACTTCCATAGCGTGAAATCAAAACACTTTTGTACGTTAGCTAGGCATTTCAAAGCCAAAGTGAGCGCATCTAATGTTAGCTGGCTAGTTAAATTAGCTACTGTGCTGAGACTGGACTTATTTGGACATTTAGTTAGCTTACTAAATCATATAAAAGGAGACCATAAGTGCTTGCAGATCTATTTTTAAAATGTTAGCTAACGTTGAATAACGTTACCAGACTCCACCTCAAACAAACCAATGATAATAACGTTGTCTTCATGAATGAGAAGGTTTGCTATTTGATGCATGGCCAAGCCAACTAGTCCCTCTGCTGATGTCTTCTGTAACGTTGGCTTTCCACTGTCACTGTGGTAGCTATTAGCTAGCAAATGAGACCGCACGCTGTGATGCAAATAATGCTGCCTAGCATCATAAAATCTACTTTGAATCATTTCAGCTAGTATTTAAACTACAAATATGAAATTGAATATACATTTTTCCAAAAGTTCCTAAAGTTACCATTTTTACAAAAGTGTAGTAGCCTACTTTCATGGTTGAGAATGCCACGTTTGCTTTGATGGACACCGAAAGCTTGACAGACATAGCAACAGTAACTAAGGGGGGGGGGGGGAGCTTAGCAAAGGGTCAATTGTGTGTGTAAGCCCTTCCCATCAATTCTGCTGCCAGTTATGTGGGACTGCCACAGGCATTAGCACCGGCACGGTCAATTTCAATACCAGACCGTGGGCTGTGGGACATGTCTGCCTCTTAAAAAGAATGAGCCACCCAGCAGACCCTGCCTTGAACTCATATTGAGTTTGTGGATCCCCAGGGGGGGCACATTCCCCTCTCCCTCCAGTTGGGCCTTGAATCCCTGCTGCTGTTTGGCCCGCCGTCTCAACCTCTCGTCTTAAAGACCCAGCCTGTGGCGCCCTATGTGATGTCGGATAGGGCGGTTTGTTATTCCCCTGGTGAAGACCACATTGCTGTCAGACCTACACCCCGTCACCGCTTTAGAACCTGCACACCTGTCAGCGCTGTGAGGTTTGGAGGCAGCTGCCCTCAGGGAATTCAGGCTGGCATCATGAACGCGGGGTGTCTCGCCACAGTTTTATGCACTCTGGGAATATGTCTGTATATTCATTGCGCCGAAACCATGCCACCGTAATGATTTTTGCCCTTCCCTTCCGCATGAACAGACAAGACCTGTTGTGGAATGTGAGAGGTCTAAATTCGCCTCCCTGCCCCCCCCTTGGCTCAGCAGTGAGCTAGTGTTGCCATCGTCTCCATACTGTGAAATTCATCCGGGAGCCACGCGTTAACCTTACAGGGGGCAGGGTGCCGTGCGCCCGGCAGTTGTTGTATCGGTGGTGTTGGTCTAAAAATAAAGCCCTGACACTTGACTGTGTTTCCACTGAGCGTGCTCACTCTGGCCACTTGAACTGCGACTGCGACCAAAATAGTCTGAAGATGTTGAAAATGGCTCTCTGTCTCCGAAGCTGCTTGGCCGGGGCAGAGCAGTGCCCGACGGGGGAGAGAGACTCCAACAGGTGGAGAGGCAGACGGGCCGAGGTGCTGGGAATGCATATGATTTTCTTTTTGAATACTTACCCCCGGATCACGTTACGTTTATTCTGAGAGGAATTCAGAATGCCTGTGAATTAACGAAAAGTGAAAAGAAAGAAAGGAAAATTCACATTTTTGTGTAAGGTTACTTTACATAAAATTGATTTACAGTGTCCACCAGAATTATTGGCAACCTCAATTAATATGAGCAAAAAGTGCAGGATTAAATTCAGTTTATTGTTTATCAAATGTCTTCATTGTTCTGAAATATGAGAATTATATAGGTTAATTGTTTGATACCATTGATGACAGGAAAAACAAATCTTTAATGCAAAATTGGGTGCACAAAGTACTAAATACTCCATTTGGCAAGGTAACAGCACTGAGTCTTCTCCTGTAATGTTTGAAGAGGTTGGAGAACACATAGCAAAGGATGTGAGACGTTTCCTCCATACTGAATCTCTCCAGATTCTTCTAAATCCTTGGTTGTCTCCTCCTCAGCTCAATCCACAGGTTTTCAATGGGGCTCAGGTCAGGGGACTGTGCTGGCCATTGCAAAACCTTGTTTCTGTCGTCAGTGAACCATTTTTGTGTAGATTTTGAGGTGTGCTTTGGATCATTGTCCTGCTGGAAGAGCCAACCACGACCCACTTTTAGCCTTCTGGCAGAGGCAGCCAGACTTTGGTCTTGAATCTCATGGTATTTGATGGGATACATGATGCCATGTATCCTAACAAGGTTCCTAGGGCCTTTGGAGGAAAAACAGCCCCACAACATCACAGATCCACCACCGTACTACACAATGTGGATAATGCTCTTTTCTGCATAACTACAGGGCATGACATTAACTTTTTCACACACTGGCCAGAGTGGCTTGTGGATTCTAAAAATCACCAGACATTTTCAACATTTTACCAGCCACATTACCTTTTATAATATCACACAACCTGGTTGGTTGCCTGGCAAAGTGACTGCTAGAGTAAAAATCTTACCAGCCACAATCAAAATTTTACCAGCATTTGGTTGGTGGCGGGTGTTCATTTCATAACCTGTAACTATGCCTCTTATTACACAAAACCCACCTTATTTTGGTATTTATTGCCAAAAAGCTAAATTTTCTCAGCCAGTTCCATTCCGGTAACATTTAATAAATTCCAGGCACTTACGTTTGTGGTATGATGACAGCAGAAGCTTTCTTCTGGCAACCTTTAAATACAAACCCCAATTCCAAAAAAAGTTGGGACAGTATGTAAAATGCAAATAAAAGCAGAAGGCAGTGATTTGTAAATTATTTTACATATATATAATTGAAAACAGTACAAAGAAAATATATTTAATGTTTTACCTTATCAACTGTATTGATTTTTGTAAATATACGCTAATTCCGAATTTGATGTCTGCAACACATTCCAAAAAGTTGGGACAGGGGCAACACAAGACTGGGAAGGTTGTGGAAGGTTCAGCAAACACCTGTTTGGAACATTCCACAGGTAAACAGGTGAATAGGTAACGTGATGCTATCATGACTGTCGAGGTTCGCCACTTTGCGAAATGCGTGCGCGAATAGTCCAACACTTTAAGAACAACGTTTCTCAATGCACGATTGCAAGGAATTTTGGGATTTCACCATCTACAGTCCATAATATTATCAAAAGATTCAGAGAATCTGGAGAAATTCCCATGCGTAAAGAGCAAGGCTGAAAACTAATATTGAATGCCCGTGACCTTCGATCCCTCAGACGGCACTGCATTAAAAACCAACATGCTTCTGCAATGAATATAACCACATGGGCTCAGGAATACTTCGGAAAACCGTTGTCAGTAAACACAGTTTGTCACTGCATCTACAAATACAAGTTAAGACTCTACTACGCAAAGCATAAGCCATATATCAACAACATCCAGAAACGCCGCCGACTTCTCTGGGCTTGAGCTCATCTGAAATGGACTGACGCAAAGTGGAAACGTGTGCTGTGGTCTGACGAGTCCACCTTTCAAATTGTTTTTGGAAATAATGGACGCCGTGTTCTCTGGGCCAAAGAGGAAGAGGACCATCCTGATTGTTACCAATCCAAGGTTCAAAAGCCAGCGTCTGTCATGGTATGGGGGTGTGTTTGTGCCCATGGCATGGGTAACTTGCACATTTGTGAAGGCACCATTAACGCTGAAGGGTACGTATGCATATGCTGCCTTCTAGACGACGTCTTTTTCAGGGACGTCCCTGCTTATTTCAGCAAGACAATGCCAAGCCACATTCTGCACGTGTTACAACAGCGTAGCTTCGCAGTGAGAGAGTGCGGGTGCTAGACTGGCTTGCCTGCAGTCAGACCTGTCTCCCATTGGAAAAAGAGTGGCACATTATGAAGCGCAAAATACGACAATGGAGACCCCGGACTGTTGACCAGCTGAAGTCTTATATCAAGCAAGAATGGGAAAAAATTCCGCTTTCAAATTTACAACAATTAGTGTCCTCAGTTCCCAAAAGATTACTGTGTTGTTAAAAGGAAAGGTGAACACAGTTGAAAACATGCCCCTGTCCCAACTTTTTTGGGACGTGTTGCAAGCATCAAATTTAGAATGAGCGTATATTTACAAAAAACAATAAAGTTAATTTGTTGAAACATTAAATATATTGTTTTTGTACTGTTTTCAATTGAATACAGGTCAAAAAGTATTTGCTCATTGCTTTCTGTTTTTATTTACATTTTATACACTGTCCCAACGTTTTTGCAATTGTAGATCATTGGCATAGAGGGGGTAGGGCTTAATTGTACTTTTGGAGACTTGGTGACACCAGAACAAACCAACTTCTGCAATTCTCCAACTGTGATCGTTGGAGAAATATTTTCCTCATGAGCCATCCTCGCTGTGGGTGGGTAGGGGCACTTGCACTTGCATCCTCTTTAAAGGGTAAGTTCGCTATTTTGGACCTTGGACCCTATTTGCGGTCCGTCTTCCATGAACCTGACCCATGAAGTCCATTTTTTCGCTGATCGGTCCAGTATTGAGTTCGCTACAGATTTCCTGTAGGCTCTCACTGGGCTACAATAGAAGTCAACGGGGCAATTAGAAATGTTCGATAAATGTGCTTTCATGTACAATAAATGAGACGGGAAGCTCAGGGTGTATTGTTACCGGTCTCAGTATGCTCTCCTGTGAAATGTATCTCAATCCGAACATTTTTACGTGCTTGGCATGGCTTGGAAGTAAGCATTTCTCTGTTGCTTGTTTTCGCTGCTCCCGCGGAGTATACTATGTGTCGGGGGTAGGGGAGCGGGAAGGTGTGCCGGCCGTTTACGAAACTATCTAGGTGAGCAGTCTGCGTTTGTTTACCTGCAGCAACGTAGGCTACACTTTGCACAAAAAAACTTGGATGATGGATTACTATAATGATTACGAAGACGAAGAATTCGATTTTTACTGACGTTACTGGCTACAGATTTGAGCCAGAATACACGGACACGGAACTACAAGAGATGGACGATAAGAGAGCAAGAGAAGAGAGAGAGGCTGAAGTTGCGCAGGTAATGTTATCCGAAGTCAGTGCGAGGTAGTGCGGTCGGAGAAATAGTTCTGTTTCAAATGGAACTGTTGTTTCAACGTTCGGTTTGCGTTTGCGATAGCCTACATTTCACAGGAGAGCATACTGAGACCGTAAGAATACACACTGAGCTATAAAAGCACATTTATCGTTGTTTTTCCATAACATTTCTAATTGCCCCGTTGACTTCTATTGTAGCCCAGTGAGAGCCTACAGGAAATCTGTAGCGAACTCAATACTGGACCGATCAGCGAAAAAATGGACTTCATGGGTCAGGTTCATGGAAGACGGACCGCAAATAGGGTCCAAGGTCCAAAATAGCGAACTTACCCTTTAAGACAGGTTCTTCATAGCTCCAGTTTTAAACTTCTTTATTTGCCTAATGGTGGAAATGAGTAGTTTCAGATATAAAGCTATTTTTCTATAGCCCTTGCTTGATTTATGAAGCTCACTAACAACCTTTTGTCTCATTTAATTTGTGTGTTCTCTGATCTTCCCCATGTTGATGGATGACTAAGGGGTTTTGGCCTGTGTGTCACCTCATATTTATACCCCAGTGAAACAGGAAGTTGACTGACCACATAATAGTTCCTAAAGACTCTGGTGTGCTTAAAAAAGTAGGCTAAAATATGAATGGGAATATACTTCAATTATGTTTTGTTTGTGACAATTTCTAGCTTTACCAATAATTGTGTTTTTTTCTTTTGAGAAATTAAATTTTTTATTATATTTTGAGTGTAAGGTAATGCTGCTAAACCTTTTTTTTTTTTTTTTTGCTCATATTTCCAAGGGTTGCCAGTAATTTTGATGGGCACTGTATACTGGATATTTACTGCAGCAATTCAAGTAGCTTGCTCAGGAGTACAATAGTAGTGCCTCACCTGGGAATCACAGTTAGTGTAGAATTGACTGGGGGTGAAGCACAACCTTTCTGGAGAGATTTGTGCTGTATTATAGACATAAATTAACAGACTATCAGATTTTCCAGTATCAGTTTTTCAATAAATTTGTTGCATGTTTTAAAAAATGTTTTGCAATCGGATTGTTGTATTTTTGAGTTTGAGTTTAGCCAGAGCTTCAAGCTCCCTAGGCCAGTCCCAGATTGAATTCAATCAACGTTTGACTTGCTAATAAGCGCAAGCATTTTGCTTTTCCTTCAAAAGCTCTCCTTTTTTTTTTTTAGTTTGTTTCAGTCATTGCTGAACTCACCAAACTGATTGCAAAGAAAACAAAAACCTTGCTTTTAACTGTTAGTCAAAGTTAAGGACAAATGTTGATTGAATCGCAGCCAAAGTCCTTTGGCAACGTTTTCCTTTTTTGCCTACGTTTATGTAAATATTGCAGCTCTTTTCTTTCCCTCTGCTCTAACACAAAGTAAAATGCAGAGGAAACAATGCGAGGCTCTTGGTATGTCCCCTAACAAAACAACTCTCTGTCTGCCTCAACTGGTTCTTTTTCTGGACTGGTGGGTAAGTAGCTTCCCCCCGAGTGACAACAGGGCCCTGAATCATATAAGTGTTCTAAGGTATTTGTCCAGAGGGACTGATCCAGCTCTTGTTAGCTGGATTCCTCATATGGTAGCATAAGCACTGTCTCACAATAAATTGTATCCTTGACAGGGTAAAAATGAATAGCTAAAAATGGTTAAAAATGAAATGCTTTTGCTGCTGGGTGGTGCATCCTGTTAATGCACCGTTCCAGTGCACGGATTGGTCCCCACGGCACAGTATGGGACCGAATCCAGACCGTACCTGTGCCGATTGTGTGCTGTAGCCCCACAGGGCGATTCGTAATTGACAGTAGCATTGTCCATGGTCAGGTAGGGTTCAGTTGACCAGTATTTGTATCTTGTCAGAATTGGGTTAGTCGGGCGCCCACGGTCTGCTTGCTAATGCTGTGCATGAACGTGTCGTGTCTGTGCGAGCTTGCCTTGTGGGCTGTGGTGTGAAAAGAAGGAGCTGACGACACCACGCGTTTTGGAAGAGAGCACATGCTCGTCTACGCTTTCCCTTACCGCCTCTATACAATTGGGCAGTACAAAGTGGGGAGGAAAATTTTTTAAAGCTTTTTTATGTGCTGTGTAAAATTTAGTACATCCACATGAAATTGGAAAAAAATGGGCGAAATAGGATAATTAGTGAAAGGCGGGGTGGTGTTAACAGCTGATATGCCTTCATGATTCCATGCAGAGAGCATTTTGGGATATGGCTAGAAGACTGCAGGTGTCCTCCTGTCAGCTGCTTTTTTTTGGAAATGTGATATTTTAGGTGAAGAGACTCCTCCTTTCCTGCTGTCCTTTCTGGAGCGTCCCTCTCACTTTCTTTTTCTGCTTCCCTCACCCTCTATTTTTCACTCCCTCCCTCTGTTGTCTCACGTCTGTCTATTCTTAGCCCTCCTCTCCTCAGTGAGTTGATTGTTTGTTCGCTCTTTCTCTCTCTCACTCTCTCTCCCTCCCTCCCTCCCTCCAGAGGTTCACTAATGAGGATCACCTGGCTGTACATAAGCACAAGCATGAAATGACACTGAAATTCGGACCGGCCAGAACGGACTCTGTCATCATTGCAGGTGTGTTCCCCTCTATGGACCTGGTTGAGTTACACAATCCACATCTAACCCCCCCCCCCCCCCTTCACATCCCCACCCCCATACGGCATGCCTCTGTACTCAGAACAACTGCACTTCTTACTGGAGGTTGCATTGGCTGACCAGTAGAGGGTGCTCTTCCCTCTGGCCTAGGTGAAATGCATAAAATGCCCAACTGGACTGGTTGGGGAGTCATTCAGTAACAGTTGGTGTGTTTTGGACGGGATGATAATTTGAGGTCTGGACTCTCCATGGTCATTAGCTCATCCTCTTAAAGGTGACAAAAACAAGCAGCTGAGGTACGCCAGCCAAGTTCCCAACCTGCTGACTCTCAATCTGGCATCCATAGCATTTCTCTTTTTCTTTTCATTATTATTTTTTTAAATAATAACGGGAATATCTTGGAACAGGCAGTTGCACTTGTAGGCCCATCTCATTGTTGTAAGGTCCCCTTGTCATTTTGACGGTGGCGTTCCCCTTGCTGAAGTGACGCGTCCTCTGCTCCCCCCCCCCCCCTCTCTCCACCCTGTGACAGACCAGACACCAACGCCCACCCGCTTCCTGAAGAACTGCGAGGAGGTGGGGCTGTTCAGCGAACTGGCCAGCTCCTTCGAGCAGGAGTTCCGCAAGGCCCAGGAGGATGACGACAAGAGGGCCAAGAACCCTGTGAGAGGGAGGAGGCGGGGCTGTCGGTGGGAGCCAGGCAGGGAAATGGGAATAAATGGACGGGGTGGGTTTATGGAGGGGGTGGGTCTACGGAGGAGGTAGGGCTGTGGGGGATGGAACTAGAAGGAGGATGGGGACTGTCAGAGTATTAGGCTGGTCAGTGTTCAGGAGGTTTTTGGAGGGAAAGGTGATTTGTTTGATTTTCTGTTGAAGGAGAGCAAGTGCTCTAATTGTCTTTCCTCCTCTCTTTCGTATTGTGCTCCCCCCTCCCACCCAGCTTCCTGCCCCCCCTCACGGTGGAGCGCTAGACATGACTCTGCAGACCCCCTCAGATGTGAAAGTGAAGGAGGAGGAGCCAGTGGAGGTTGACTCCTCCCCCCCCATGCAGCCCAGACTCCATCTCCAGCAGATCTGACAGCAGCATAGAAGCACAGGTGAGAGAGAGGGAGGAGCTGAGATGCAGGGGTCCCACGGTTAAATACATTTATATATATTAATCAAGCCCTATATATGCTTCCCCTTTAATAATTTGTATATAATAATCAAGCTTTTTTTCGGGGAAAACTACATTTAGGAGGCAGTTCAAGGTTCATTTGCATGGCCCATTGGACTGCATTGTAAAACAGGGATGGGCGGATCTTGGGGTGACCAAAACTCCACGAAGAAAGATGTGACAAAATTATTATTATTACCGATCAGCATGGTGGAAGTAGTTAGTAACAAGACTAGGCATGCCTAGCTCAGCCCGGACGCCTGTATGCAGCCAGTGGGGAACATTTGACAAGGCATGGCGGATATTGTTCTGGAGCATGCAGGTTGGCCTGCATACCGGGGCGACGGAGTGCATCTGATGCTCAAAGGTGTATGTGTCAGAGTATGTGAGCGGGAGCCAGTGAGGAGGGGAAGCGGACATAATTTAATTAGATATATATATTGTGATAATATTGTACTTTTTTTCCTGCATTCTTTTTGTTTAGATACCACATTAGTTTAGTTCATAAAATATAAATTTATTAATCGTTTTTTTAGCCTCTATGAAGAGTTGAAGTTGTTTTAATGACCTGTTGACATTTTCTGTACACAGAGAATGCACACATTGACAGCATTCTCAAGTTTTTTTATTTGCTCAATAACAATATCCTCTGATCTACTTGGGAGTTTGCTTGTCTCCACTCCTTTCCAAAATAGAATATTTACTGAACCGCAGCGTCCAGACAGAACAAATCAATTCCAACAGTAGCTTATGACACCCGCAAATAGCCTACATATGTTGTCTTATGTGGGCGGTTTAGGTCTGATCTGTTGTTTTGTTTATTTTGCTGCCGCCTTTTTACTGTTAATTACTGAAAATTTAGGCATGGTGACCCCTGCTTTTAACCCTTTCGTGCATACCATCACAAATATGTGATCATTCCAGAACTGGCCCAAACGCGTACCATCACAAATATGTGATCATTCCAGAACTGGCCCAAACGCGTACCATCACAAATATGTGATCATTCCAGAACTGGCCCAAACGCGTACCATCACAAATATGTGATTATTCCAGAACTGGCCCAAACGCGTACCATCACAAATGTCGTGACAAGGGATGGTCCTCATGCATCAAATTCGGAATTTGCTTATATTTAAAAAAATCAATACAGTTGATAAGGTAAAACATTAAATATCTTTTCTTTGTACTGTTTTCAATTAAATATCAGTAAAAGAGAATTTACAAATCACTGCTTTCTGCTTTTATTTGCATTTTACATACTGTCCCAACTTTTTTGGAATTGGGGTTTGTAATATTTAGCTTATAGCTTATTATTTCTGAACCTCCTAATATTCTTCTAGTCTCTGACATAGCATAGTCATGCAACAAAGTCTATGATGCTTGTTTTATTATCAGCAGGCTATAGGCATTACAGTAAATGGTCTCCCAATTTTACGTTATTTCTGAAGCCCATAAGGCCCGTTGTCCGTTCTCGCGCAGTGTTGGAGGCTTTATCTGCGACACTGCCAAAGGCATGCAACGGTCATTAACCTAATTAGTCACATACTTGATGAGATTAGACAAAAAGAAAAGACCTCTTCAATAACTTCAGTAATAGGCGAAAACACCTAACTAACAAGGGATGAGAGACTGAGAATGGAGCCCTTCTTGTCTCTGACAATACTCTCCGACGTTGCAAAATGTGTCCCTCTTGCCTTTTTTGCCATGCCTAACTTGCCTACTATAGCCCAAGTTTGTTTAGCGTGAACAGGTTATTGCAAAGGAATGCATTTTTGGTTCTTCGTTGCGCATTCTGCTATAATGAGGCAGTGTTGTGTTTCTGCTGGGCAATAAGGCAGTATTGTGTTTCTGCTGGGCAATAAGGCAGTGTTGTGTTACTGCTCGGCAATAAGGCAGTGTTGTGTTACTGCTGGGCAATAAGACATTGTTGTGTTTCTGCTGGGTAATAAGGCAGTGTTGTGTTTCTGCTGGATAATAAGGCAGTGTTGTGTTTCTGCTGGGCAATAAAGCAATGTTGTGTTTCTGTTGGGCAATAAGGCAGTGTTGTGTTTCTACTGGGCAATAAGGCAATGTTGTGTCTGTTGGGCAATAAAGCAATGTTGTGTTTCTGCTGGGCAATAAGGCAATGTTGTGTTTCTGCTGGGCAATAAGGCAATGTTGTGTTTCTGCTGGGCAATAAGGCAGTGTTGTGTTTCTGCTGGGCAATAAGACAATGTTGTGTTTCTGTTGGGCAATAAGGCAATGTTGTGTTTCTGCTGGGCAATAAGGCAATGCTGTGCTTCTGCTGGGCAATAAGACAGTGTTGTGTTTCTGCTGGGTAATGAGGCAGTGTTGTGCTTCTGCTGGGCAATAAGGCAGTGTTGTGTTTCTGCTGGGCAATAAGGCAGTGTTGTGTTTCTGCTGGGCAATAAGGCAGTGTTGTGTTTCTGCTGGGCAATAAGGCAGTGTTGTGTTTCTGCTGGGCAATAAGGCAGTGTTGTGTTTCTGCTGGGCAATAAGGCAATGCTGTGCTTCTGCTGGGCAATAAGGCAGTGTTGTGTTTCTGCTGGGTAATGAGGCAGTGTTGTGTTTCTGCTGGGCAATAAGGCAGTGTTGTGTTTCTGCTGGGCAATAAGGCAATGTTGTGTTTCTGTTGGGCAATAAGGCAGTGTTGTGTTTCTGCTGGGCAATAAGGCAATGCTGTGCTTCTGCTGGGCAATAAGGCAGTGTTGTGTTTCTGCTGGGTAATGAGGCAGTGTTGTGTTTCTGCTGGGCAATAAGGCAATGTTGTGTTTCTGCTGGGCAATAAGGCAATGTTGTGTTTCTGCTGGGCAATAAGGCAATGCTGTGCTTCTGCTGGGCAATAAGGCAATGTTGTGTTTCTGCTGGGCAATAAGGCAATGTTGTGTTTCTGCTGGGCAATAAGGCAATGTTGTGTTTCTGCTGGGCAATAAGGCAATGTTTGTTTCTGCTGGGCAATAAGGCAGTGTTGTGTTTCTGCTGGGCAATAAGGCAATGTTGTGTTTCTGCTGGGCAATAAGGCAGTGTTGTGTTTCTGCTGGGCAATAAGGCAGTGTTGTGTTTCTGCTGGGCAATAAGGCAGTGTTGTGTTTCTGCTGGGCAATAAGGCAATGTTGTGTTTCTGCTGGGCAATAAGGCAATGTTGTGTTTCTGCTGGGCAATAAGGCAATGTTGTGTTTCTGCTGGGCAATAAGGCAATGTTGTGTTTCTGCTGGGCAATAAGGCAATGTTGTGTTTCTGCTGGGCAATAAGGCAATGTTTGTTTCTGCTGGGCAATAAGGCAGTGTTGTGTTTCTGCTGGGCAATAAGGCAATGTTGTGTTTCTGCTGGGCAATAAGGCAGTGTTGTGTTTCTGCTGGGCAATAAGGCAGTGTTGTGTTTCTGCTGGGCAATAAGGCAGTGTTGTGTTTCTGCTGGGCAATAAGGCAATGTTGTGTTTCTGCTGGGCAATAAGGCAATGTTGTGTTTCTGCTGGGCAATAAGGCAATGTTGTGTTTCTGCTGGGCAATAAGGCAATGTTGTGTTTCTGCTGGGCAATAAGGCAATGTTGTGTTTCTGCTGGGCAATAAGGCAATGTTGTGTTTCTGCTGGGCAATAAGGCAATGTTGTGTTTCTGCTGGGCAATAAGGCAGTGTTGTGTTTCTGCTGATGATGAAGACGTGTCTCAGGGTCTGTACCTCATGGTTTCTCGTTCCATTTCCTCAGAGCCCTCCGAGACCCGCAGTGAGCTCAGCCCCCACCCCCACCATTGTACGGCCAGGCTCTCTGCCCATCCACCTGGGCTATGACGCCCTGCACCCCACCATGCCCTCTCCCACGTCTGTCATCACCCAGACCCCGCCCTCCAACCGCCAGCTGGGGTAAGCCCCCTCCCCACCACCATCAAATCATATTAAATAATACAGTGTCCAGATGCTCCCCCCTCCCATTCTAACGCTCTCTCCTCCTCTCTCACTCCCGTTCACTACCACCCCCTCCTTTCCCCCCCTGCAGCTCTCCCACAGGCCCGTACCCAATGATGATGCATTTGCCCAATGGGCAGGCGGTACCAGTTCTTCCAGGCCCGGTTCAGATGCCCTCTGTCATATCAGTGAGTGACAACAGACCCTCATGCCCACAGTGGATAAAAACACACCCAGAGGTTAAACATTGGGGAGTGTGTGGCGTGTTGGGGAATGTGTTGTGTGTTCATCGTTGTGTGCTGTGTTGGTGAATGTGTTGTGTGTTCATCGTTGTGTGCTGTGTTGGTGAATGTGTTGTGTGTTCATTGTTGTGTGCTGTGTTGGTGAATGTGTTGTGTGTTCATCGTTGTGTGTTGTGTTGGGGAATGTGTTGTGTGTTCATGGTTGTGTGGCGTGTTGGGGAATGTGTTGTGTGTTCATGGTTGTGTGGCGTGTTGGGGAATGTGTTGTGTGCATCGTTGTGTGGCGTGTTGGGGAATGTGTTGTGTGTTCATCGTTGTGTGCTGTGTTGGTGAATGTGTTGTGTGTTCATTGTTGTGTGCTGTGTTGGTGAATGTGTTGTGTGTTCATGGTTGTGTGGCGTGTTGGGGAATGTGTTGTGTGGCGTGTTGGGGAATGTGTTGTGTGCATCGTTGTGTGGCGTGTTGGGGAATGTGTTGTGTGCATCGTTGTGTGGCGTGTTGGGGAATGTGTTGTGTGTTCATCGTTGTGTGGCGTGTTGGGGAATGTGTTGTGTGTTCATCGTTGTGTGGCGTGTTGGGGAATGTGTTGTGTGTTCATCGTTGTGTGGCGTGTTGGGGAATGTGGTGTGTGTTCATCGTGTGGCGTGTTGGGGAATGTGTTGTGTGTTCATCGTTGTGTGTTGTGTTGGGGAATGTGTTGTGTGTTCATGGTTGTGTGTTGTGTTGGGGAATGTGTTGTGTGTTCATGGTTGTGTGGCGTGTTGGGGAATGTGTTGTGTGTTCATCGTTGTGTGTTGTGTTGGGGAATGTGTTGTGTGTTCATGGTTGTGTGTTGTGTTGGGGAATGTGTTGTGTGTTCATGGTTGTGTGGCGTGTTGGGGAATGTGTTGTGTGTTCATCGTTGTGTGGCGTGTTGGGGAATGTGTTGTGTGTTCATCGTTGTGTGGCGTGTTGGGGAATGTGTTGTGTGCATCGTTGTGTGGCGTGTTGGGGAATGTGTTGTGTGTTCATCGTTGTGTGGCGTGTTGGGGAATGTGTTGTGTGCATCGTTGTGTGGCGTGTTGGGGAATGTGTTGTGTGTTCATCGTTGTGCGCTGTGTTCTCTGTGGCTGTTGTGCGTGTGTAGCTGGCTCGGCCCATGCCCACTGTGCCCAACGTTCCTGGAATCCCCGGCCCCCCTCTTGGAGGGAGTGGCAGCGGCTCCTCATCCCCCTCCGGCTACATCCCCCACTCTGAGGCCAAGATGGTGAGTGTTTCTCTTTCTCTCTCTCTATCTCTCTCATTCTCTCCTCTTCTTGTTCATTCTTCTCAACTCTAAGATGGTGAGAACATCTTGCACATCATCTCGTTTTCTCACGTCCATATTCTCCCTCTCTCTCCTCTTCCTCCTCCCCTCTTTAACCCCCTACTGTGAGGACATGATGGTGGGAACATCTGTCTCACCCTCCCTCTCTAAACCCCACTCTGAGGCCATTGTGCACATAGTAAGAATCTATATCTGCCGACAAAACCATCTCTCACAAACACACACACACAAACGTTGCCGTCTTCCATGCATCACATCAACTCCTTCCTCACACACCCCCCCCCCCCCCCCCCCCCTCATCCCCCCTCCCTCCCCTCCGTCTCTCATCCCCCCTCCCTAACCTTCTCTCTGGTGTCAAGGTTCTCACTCACCCATCAGGTCCCATTACCTGCAATACTCGTTATCCAGGACAGCTGTGTTTGTAGTTTCTGTTGTGTGTCGAATTCTGTGGATTCTCATGCATGTATAAAATGGTACAGATGGTGCAGTTTGTGTGTGCGTGTGAGAGACAGCGCGAGAGAGGGAGATGCTTTTGTCAGCAGATATAGCCTTTATCGAGTGCAGAAGACAGGTTATTTTCATTCACAAATGTCACAAATGTCAGTGCATGGTCTGCATTTTACACCTTGCGTGCTGATACAGGACATTTACTTGAACTAGCTCAGGCTCAGTCTCACCGAGAAACGGAGAATAACCTCCCAAACTAAACGGACGGCGACATAATTCCACCCATATCCGCGACACATCACTGCTGAGAAATGCCCCTTCTTACCTCCCTCATGGGGAATGCTAAATTCCACACATTCCTGTAACCTTTCAACATTTGGGCAAAAAAGTTTTTGAGGTTGAAGAATGACCCCTCCCAACACAACACACAAGCATGCACACATGATTTACTGTCCTTATCATTTGTTCAGCTATGTAAAGGTAAGAGGTTGATTGAATGCGTTTTAAAGCAATTTTGTGTTTAGTGTTGGAGCCCCTTTGAAGACGCAGCAGTCTGCTTTCGTTGTAACTCCAAGAAAAACAACTCTGTCTTGTTTGTAAAAATGAAATGACTTGTTCAGTTAGGACTGCACCATTCTGTGGGTTTTTTCTGGTTTAGGGGCAGAAATGACATGCAATGTTGTGAACTGCTCAGGCAAGGGGGAGGGTACCAAGGGAGTGTCGTTGAGGCTTTTGTGTCTTATCTACCGTCTTTATTCAGTCAAAGCAACGTCTGTCTTTACGTTGCAGTAAATTCCCTATTGGCCATCGTGGGTGTGGAGTAGTGGTATTTGCGTTAACAAGAACACCAATCGGCCATAATGTTGAATATTTAAGTACTTCTTAATATGCATTATGTGGTGTATGCTATTATATGTTAAGAAAAACAACTCATGAATATTTAAAAATGCTTATGAATAATACAGCATGTTACCTGAATACAAACATACATGCAGTTATCTTTAATTATTTAAGCTGTTTACATTATTTCTTTCACCTCCTGCCAGTCATCTTACATTTTACTCAAGCCAGTTTTTTTGCTGAAAGCGTGCAGCTGCTCTGCATGGCAGTTTTCTGCTGAAATATCCTCACAGCTCGCATGCTCCCGCTGTGTCCATTCAGAATTAATCTGTGTTCATTCAATTGAGAATTCCATTACAATGTAGAATTTAGTCATTTGGTAGATGCTTTAGCCACATGGCGAGGGAACACTAGAGCTAGAGAGAGAGGCAGAGATATGATGAAAAAGTATCTCACTGTACGGCGATACGTGTGGAGCAGTCCGCAGGGTGACCGTGACTCCACCTATATATGAACCCCCCCCCCCCCCGCAGTTGGGTGTTCGACTTTCTGTACTGTGAATCCCTTCTCCATCCCCTCTCTGCTCTCTTCCTGTCTCGATAGAGTATAGAATACAAGGAGGCCAGACTGTGTGCTCTCATTTTTGAAAAAAGTGTCACTGTTCAGGTAAATGCCTCAAGACCTGCAAGTGAAAGGGAGTGAAAGGTTTGCTTTTTTTATTTATTTAAAATGAAAACATTACTTGAGGTGTAGTCTGACAAGGCGGGGTATTGGTCGCGCGCGCTGTGTTCCATCCATAGCCCCCATGCTTTTGGTTGTCATGACAAAGGGTGGGGACTATCCAGACAGGTGAGGATGGGTAAGAACAGTTGTCAGGTAAACGCAGGTGGACGGGTAACGCGCTCGCTCCTCCTGTAGTGGCATGCTGACGGCGCTCTGGTTGCTGTTCCCGCAGAGACTGAAGGCGGCGCTGTCTCAGCAGGCTCCCGCAGGGCACAACTATGGGGGCATGGCGATGGGGTCCAGTCCCATGGTGCCTCAGAGACAGGAACAAAGCCAACTGCTGGTACAGCACCCTGACGCCCCCGTCACCCGCCCAGCCTCAGGTAGCACGCCCGTACACCTGAGCACACACATCCACACACGCACACACACCACGATGCTGCCTCAGCTACCTTCCCACGGACGAGCACACCTGTACACAACCCACCCAGTCCCCTGCCCAATTACAGAGAAACACACCCCACGCCCCAATGCCTGATGTTTATATTGCTAAACAAACACATGCTCTTCTATGGCATTGTGGGTGATCACCTCCCGCCCCTTTGATTGACCCAGGTGTCCCCAGCCCAGCCCACCGGTGGGCGGAGGCGGAGGACAGCGGAGGACGATCCGGACGAGCGGAGACAGCGCTTCCTGGAGAGGAACCGCGCGGCGGCCTCGCGCTGCAGGCAGAAACGCAAGGTCTGGGTCAACTGCCTGGAGAAGAAGGCCGAGGACCTCACCTCCATGAACGTCTCCCTGTCTGTGAGTCAGCCACCACAGCCTGCCTGTCTGTCTGTGTTTCTGTTTACATGGTTCAAATGTGTCACCATGGAGCCCATCTCTGTCTGTCTGTCTCTGTTTCCATGGCTCTTTAGAATGTCTATCACCATGGCGCTCATTGCTGCTATGACCGAATATGATGATTTGCCAAACAAGGCAATATGTCAATAGTCATCAAACTTGTCCAACTACCTACGGCAGCCTTTCGGACCGGTTGGTAGTGGGTCGAAAAGTCCAACTGTGTTGGCCAAACACAGTTTAACAGCTACAAGCTACTAACATGCTTATTATTTTATCATGACGTTAGGTATGGTCAACGTGGCCCACAAAGATGTGCAACCAGTCAACCTGGCAACTAGTTGAGGGGGTGTTTGCTTCGAGCAACAGCAGTTATGGATGTGTTATGACATTCAATCTCCATATGAGACACTAGATGGGGTAAAAAGCTGTATCTATAGCCTCAAATTTATACAGACTTATTTACTCATCTTTATGAAGAGTGTGAATAATTTTGGAAGGCCTTATGTGTATGCATGGTCTACTGTGTATGTTCATATGTCCACCACTCTGTGTATCCGTGTGTTTGTATACCAAGGGCATTATGATTTCATGTCTAACATCGGTGCGCAAGCATGTAGCAGGGTAATTACAGTGGAATAGCTTGTAATAGCTGTGTAATAGCTGGTAACAGACATGTAATAACCGTATCCCCAGAATGAAGTGTCCCTGTTGAGGAACGAGGTAGCTCATCTGAAGCAGCTGCTGCTGGCCCATAAGGACTGTCCCGTCACCACTCTGCAGAAGAACACTGTCTACCTGGGTAAGAGGGAGGGAGAGATTCTTACCCACAAGGCCATGGAGGGCTGGAGGGGTAGAGGGGGGAGTGTTTTTTGGGGTTTCTTCCTGAAGGCGAGTGGGAATGATGTATTTATTCCCCACTTTATTCAGGCGGGGGAGAGTAGAGAGGGTTGTGGGTAGAGATAGGATCACAGCATAGAAACGCCATGGTGGGGAATAAAATGGGTTTATACTCATTTGCATTTCATGTAGATTAAGAATATAATATTTTGAAGGGGAGGAGTACAAAAGCTGAAGGAGGGAGAATTCGATTGGACTTCCAGTGATGTGTGTGTGTTGGCGCCCCCTGTGGTGACGGTGCGCTCCTGTGTGTCCCTGCAGGGGAGGAGACTCTGAAGCAGCTGTCGGAGCCCACGGGCTCCCCGGCCCCGGTCATCCAGCACAGCTCCCTTAGCGCCAGCCCTTCGGCCGGGCCCCAACGGCCTGAACACACGGGCCGCCGCCGAGGCCGTCGCCATGTCTGTGCTGGCGGGGATGGGTGGCCCGCGGGGGAGCGGGGCCGGGGGCGGGACCTCCTCCCACGTCATCATGGCCACACAGTCCCATCCCGCTGCCAGATGATGAGCGGGCGTGGCCTTGGACTCTGTGTACAGTAGAGGAGTGAGGGAAATAAGGAGGGGGTCACGCTAACCCCCCCCCCCCCCCCCCAAAAAAAACTAAAACAAGCCCCTTCTCTCTTTCCCTCACCTTCTCTCTCCCCCTCTTTATCTCTCTCTCTGTCTCCCTCTCTCTCTTTATCTATCTCTGGTCTGGAGCTTAATGGCACAGTGGGACTGTGCTGGGACTCATGGAGAGATTCTTACCCACAAGGCCATGGACTACAGGGGCTGGACTCCGCCCACCTTCCTGCCCCACCCCTCCCCCCTGACCCCACCCCTTTAATCTACCCCCAACTCACTGGACTATAGGACTGCAAAACTTTGTTCTGAGTGCACTCTTGTCATCAGCACCACACACACAGACACACACTCAAACATGCCCCAAGCGTTCTGTAAATGTGTACCACGCAGTGGGACGCATTGCAACACACATGATGCGTACACACAGAAACATGCGGTCGCTCTTAATCAGAGAGTCACTGTGTCTGGAGCGTTGCTTCTGGGCCTCCATACCCCGCCCCCTGTCCTCACTGTCACATGACTGGCTTTCTCAGGAGTCATTGGCTTTCTGTACTATAATTGTATAATTGGTTTTTAAAATAACTTTTACGGTCCCCTTATGCCCGATTGAGAGGTGCTGTCTTGTAAAATGAACTTCACTGGAGTTTCACAAAATGGCCGACCTCGTTTATACCTTTATGCAATACACCATAGTTGTATAGTTATATATACTGTTCTATATAACAGTTATATGTGTGAGAGTGTTGTTGATGCATGAGAGAAATGAGCGTCGGTGTGAACCCAGTATAGCGCTGGTTACTGATTCACTGTCTGATATACACTAATGCCTGGGGTTGTTGCCATGGAGCATCTTGTTCTGCCTGTACCAGTGGTCTGATTTCATTGGGCACATAGCACCAGGCCCGCCCCCAAAATGTCAGATCGCCTCCTGTTATTGGCTGTGAATGTGAGATTCGCTGTGAGTCGTGTTTTTCCAGAGCAGGTGCAGGCAACACCTGGACCTGTGTTTAGGCATAGATTCCACTCCCATGTGGAATGGGTATCGAACCCTTGAAAGTGTGACGGTCTCTCTATAAAAGTTGCTCCGCCCTGGGTCACTTTTCTACCATTTAATTTATTGTTTTGTGTGTTTGTGTGTTGTGGCTCTCCTGTATGAACCTAGCTATAGGTTTATTGGCCATAGGTTGTATGTGTTGTGGGACTGGAGCCCAACCCTGCTGGTTATTTGAAACCGGGGGGGGGCTCGATATGGATCCTCTACCTGGGCGGGCTGATGGCCCTCCGGGCTCACAGTGAAGTTCAGTCTTACTCAGTCTGTACATGCTTTCTGCTCTACACCCTGTCTCCCTGCATTTAGCCAGGGCTAAACAAGTTTGATCAGATCCCCTCTGTAACACTAGTCCCACCGGCTTCTCTCTCTCTCACACGTGTACACATAAACACACACACACACAGCAATGAACACACATACAAACATATAAAGCTCACATATCCTGTGTTTGGGGGGGGGGAAAGAAATCACGTTCCGCCTTAAAAAGAAATCACACTAGTGCCTCCCTCCCCTCCTTGTGCACGTTGGCGGCTGGACCGGCGTGGGGCTGCGTCCCAGAGTTAGGGGTTTGGCTCACCGCGTGAGGAATGGCATACGGGAGAAAAGCATTGGAACGCTCAGGTGTGTTTCAGCATATACGCCTCCCGAAGATGCAGCAGGATTGGATCTCTCGCTCCCTCGTCCATGGCGTTTACGTCGCCCGTCTTCCTGCCTCGAACGGGAGGTGCCGCAGCCCGGCGGAGTCAGGATCGGCTTTCCCGCGCTGGCAGTCGGCCCAGAAGGCCCCCGCGCAGTCGGACGCAGGCGGCCTCAGGGTGGCTTCGTACAGCCGACCGTTTTCCGCTGGGATCGCAGCACGGAGAAATTATCTCAAGTACCATTAAAACAACAAACTGACTGAAAACCTGTACACCAGGGGCGACATTTTATGGTTCCTCTGTGAATAGGCTGCCAGACTGGAGTCCTCACGCCTCAACTACTTCGTTTGCATGGTGTCGCGTGATGCTGAAACGTTTCAGAAATTTTTAACTGTACGGGCGTGTGCAAGTGCACTATGAACAATATGCAGATTTTTCTCTTATTAAAATTATTTTTTTGGTTATTTTGGCGAGCTTTAACAAGTCCTGAAAAAGTAACGTAGCGGCGGCAGGTTCAGAGGTTTGCCGAGTTTGGCTGGTGTACTGTACGTATGTATGTGCGTAGGCTACATGGGACTGCTCGGAGACTGAAGACACATCTGGCCCCCCTCCCCTGCATCCACATCACAGCGCCTCAAGACAAATTACAAGACTGTACTCTGCTTTCATTATGGTTATTGTCATTAGCACTTTTTTCCAGTTTATTATTATTTTTATTGCGTGATATTGTCAGGACTATACAGATACCTGCTATAATGAATGCTTCCCATTCTTTTTTTATTTTCGATGTAATAATCAAATGTAGAAAATGCATCCTTTTTTGGACACTTTCTCTCCCTTCGCTTCCTGCTTAACATATTCAGATATGACTGTTAGTTTTTAAAAAAAAGAAATACTAACTGCCTTTGTGTAACTCTTTTTTTGTGTCTGTGGTTGGTCTTCTTGTGCAGGTGGTCTGTTGGCTTTTCTTACTTTTTGTTTTGCTGCTTTACACAGACAGACCTCCTCTGTCCAGCACAAAGAACACCACTTTATTTATTAAGGAATATGCCTCAAGGGAGAACAACTCATCTTTAAAAAAAATTTTTGTCCCCTCAATATGTGAGAAATTACAATCAACTTGCATCGCTGCACGAACCAGAGTTAAAGTCTTGCTAAACGAAGAGAAATGAAAAGTAAGCAACATTTTTTAAGTTGCTGTTCATAAATCTATTTTTGTGTGAAGTCGCACTCCCATATGTTAGTCTGGTAGTTTGAAAAAAATGTTCATTGTATTGTACATATGTGTACTATATAAATATATATATATACTTTTTCATGCATGCTACAGTGAAATACTATGAACACGTATCATGGTTCCATTTTAATAATTAAAGAAAACAAAATACAGTTTGGTAAAATCCAGCAATTTGTGAACTATTGTAAATCTATGTACTAAAAAATATTGATTGATGGCTATAATTCATTGTTTCAGAAGGCTCTCCCAATACTGATGTTGTTGTTTGCGAATTCAGTTAAGCCGTTGAAAGTAGTGGAAAAAAAACTAATCAATCGCTGAATCGATTTTTTTTTTTTTTCAGTGAAATTGAATGTTTATGTCCAACGAGGAATCTGCATTTCTGGGAATATTTAATAAATATTCCTCAAGACGAAAGTGAGTGAATCGGTAAATTACACAGCAGGAAAAGGAATCGAGTACAAATCTGTAAACTTGCAGTTACACAAATTTGTCAGCAGAGGGGGCAGTTGCCGTGTTGTACTGTAACTACAGTAGTGGGAATGCGACGCAGTTCCCCTTAGAGCCGCTAGGCGGCACAGAGTTGTCATGGAAGAGCATTTCCCAACAAGATCACGTGACATTTTGCATCGGGGAGTTTTTTTTTCCTTTGCTATGGCGGAATTACAGGAGCACACGAAAGGATTGTAACCCATATTGTAATTAATGTTTTGTGTCGAGAAGGAGGATTTTAATTCTTTACAGATTTTAATTTGCCCTGAGCACTTGCTATAGCATTTTTTAATGATGGCGGATCGAGGTCTGGATTTGTCCGGTCTGCCCAAAGACGTTAGGGACCAGCTGGCTGAGTTGGATTTGGAGCTATCGGAAGGTAAGGTTGGACTGGAATATAAAGGGAAAGGAGAGAAAATTTGGTTGTCAGACAAGCCCTGCCTGTGTGTTCACACCCTCTTTTCGGATAGCTCCTGATACTTCATGAGTCGAGCGAATTTCAGTATTAAAACGATGGAAGAATCATCATAGCACATCCATCGGTTTGCGGTGGTGGGGTGTTGATGTGTAATGATGGGAATATCTGCTTGTGTGTGTTTAAATTTTCAGAACTACCCATCATCGAGTGTGCTTCTGTTTAAAGAAAATCTAACATTACACGAATTAAGACACGGCACACGGACACTTTGTTGGTGCTCTGTGCCACTGGATAAAATATCGTCTCTTAGGTGAGAGGTTAGGGGGAAACAATGGTTTAGCGGCGATGTGGTCGATGCCTCGGTAGCTAGCTAATGTTAGATGTAGCTTATGTGTCGGTAACGTTAGCCCGTCGGTACTGACATGGTACTGGTTTTCAATTAGTACTTCATTTGATTTTATTTAAGTCGATAGCTAGTAATACTGCATTTGAGATTGCATAGCCTGTGACGTAAATGAGTCTGTTCCACAGTGGGACACCCGAACGCTTGGCTAGCTACTGTGAATTAAGGCTTCGTGCTGAGAGGCCGGGCAAGTGTTGTTACCCAGAAATGCATATCAACTACAGTTGGAGAAATAAAACTTTTAATGTTTTATGTTGCTGGTAGCTACCATGATGCAAGTTTTAAACAAAAACGCTTCATTATGGTAGTTCGTTTGGCATATAGTAGTAGTTGGATAGGCTCGATATGTTGTACTCAACCCGCAATCACGTTTCACAAGTCTGTGGCCCAAAACACGAAAACAATAAGGGCGGTGTATTGTAATTTGATTCAGATCTTACATGCATATTGTGAAACAAAATGTGTACGTGGTTTATATGTACATTTGGCAGCGACAGCCTCCATTGAATCTGAACACTCATAGCTTCTGTCACTTTAACTATGAATAAAACTTGAGACTGTCTGAAAAACTCATTTCAATAAGTCTTTCTGTTTGAGTGACATTTCAGAATGCTTCATCTGATAGATTGAGCGCGTTAAAAGAAACCGACTAACTGCATTTTGCATTCGGTATTTCCACACTAGGCTATGTATGTGTTATGACGTGCAAAAAATACAACAGTTCCCAATATTTAAGGCCATTCTCTGTTTTTCTTTTTGTTCCATTTTAATTTACTAATGCATTCATGTTTTAACATTTATTAATTAGGCCTATGCTTTTTATGGGGAGGGGTGTTGCCAGTCCTGTGGGGAAGTTATTTCTTTTATTATTATTTTTTGCCTGTAACTCCTCTTCAGGGTATTTTACGTGAATAAGTCATATTTACTTTAGATACAGTATTGTAAAGTGTCCTCGGAACTTTTTTTATTTTTTACGTCCTTGGAACTAATTACCTCACTGTTATGTTTTATGACGTCACAACAATCACACATTGGATAGTGAAGCATGCACGGATCTGTCTTTGTAATGACTGAAGTGACGGACTTAAAAGGCTATGGTATTATACTCTATGTTAAACAAGTTGAACAGCATCGCTGAGCCAACATTACAAGTAAAAATAATAACCTTCACTCATGTCTGGCAAAAAGATACTTTATGTCATACAGTAAAATGAAACGTTCCTTTTAATTAGTACAAAAACTCCTCAAGCAGCACTATAGGCCTACTGTGACTATGCGTTTTTGGTAATTGGGACACGTTAGCCATGTGTGTTTGTTTTGTGTACACAGTTCAGTGTTTATATGCCACATATTACAGCGGATATTGTACAATATGGAGGATATTTAGTTATATCAGTATCCTTGCATGACCTGAGGATATAGGATATAGCTACCCATGCCATGCTAGGTGCAATGTTGACTTGATAAAACAGTTTGGGGTCAGAATTTGAGGCAGGACCTTAACCTAGCTTTGGACTCTTGACCTTGACATGGCCAACTAACTAGCCAGATCATCTATTCAGAGATCATCATTGTTTTTACCCTGAGGTGACATTTCCCACTCTTGACTGAGCTGAGGCTCTTGCAATTAAGACTATACGGGTGTGCTGATAAACAACTTAATTGGCTGCCTCTTCAAAAGGAAAGCAATGCAGCTCTTTAAAAGCAGGTGTCAGAGATTTGGTGAAAACCTATGATAATACACTTCCCTGGGTTGTTATCCTGTTTATTATTCATTTATTTAAATTAAAATGGCTAAAGAGCCTAACAAGTATGCTGATGGCCAACATGTCTATATCAGATACAGTGGGAACGGAAAGTATTCGGGCAGTGACACAATTTTTGTTGTTTTGGCTGTGTACTCCAGAACATTGATTTTGAAATGGAACTGTGACTGATGTTAAAGTGCGGACTTTCAGCTTTAATTTGAGGGTTTTTACATCCATATTGGGTGAACTGCGTAGCAATTGTAGCCCTTTTTTATACACCCCAATTCCCTTTTTATGGGAATTGGGGTGGGGGCTAGATTAAGCTGTAAATTACGTTGGAACAGTATGGATCACATGGTTGGCTAAATGGCTGTAAGTCACCAAGGGTCTGAGGTATCAAACGAGCGTCAAACCATCACTCTGCTGCCAGATATGCAGTAGATATGGATGGATCACTTTAAGGATTGTTTATCCTTACTTATTTTTCCATAGAGTTCAATAGGAAGATGAGTCCGGAGAAACGACCCTTAAAGTAATCCATCCGTATCTACTGTATATCTAGCCCCCACCCCAATTCCCATAGAGATCCATTCAAATGCAGAGACGTTATAGTATCCCTGGGTACAGTACCAGAAAATAAGATAACAAAAGTATTTTAATGTTGTTGGGTCACAGACATCAGAAAGTCATGGTATGCAAAGGATATGCAACCAAATATTAAATATGATGACTTTATTTAAGTTTATGTTAATTTGTCCAATTACTTTTCATCCCTTAAATGGGGGGGGCTGTGTATAAAAAGGGCTACAATTGCTACGTGGTTCACCCGATATGGATGTAAAAACCCTCAAATTAAAGCTGAAAGTGTGCCCCTTAACCTCATACTCACTGTTCCATTTCAAATTCAATGTTCTGGAGTACAGAGCCAAAACAACAAAAATTTTGTCACTGCCTGAATACTTTCCATCCCTACTGTAGATGGAGCTATGAAGTGATCCAGATGTGGAACATACAGGCCTGTCCCCTTCAGAAATGGAATGTACTACAATGTATTGTCGATATGTGGACTTAAAAAAAACTATATATATATATATATATATATATATATACAGTTGTGTTAAAAAAAAATAGCAGTACAACATCAGTAACCTGATAAACCACTGTTATTAGTATTAGTGATATTTCTGCATGGCAAATAATTTACTTGTAGATGTAGTACTGTAATAGAAAAACAACAGACCCAACTGTCATGACATGCACACTGCTTGTGTGTAATTGACTCATTCATTGAAAGGGGCGTGTTCAAAATAATAGCAGTGTGGAGTTTAATTAGAGAATTCATTCATTCTGTGAAAAAACAGGTGTCATTAATTGTCCTTTATTAAGGAAGAAGGGAAGCAAATGTTTCACACGTTATTATAAAATATATTTCCTTCTAAATTGCTAAGTAAAATGGGCCGTTCCAAACATTGTTCGGAGGAACAACGTAATTTAATTAAAAAGTTGATTGGAGAGGGGAAAACATATAAAGAATTGCAGCAAATTATAGGATGCTCAGCTAAAATGATCTCAAATGCTTTAAAATGGCAACAAATACCCGAAACACGCGGAACAAAACGAGCAACTACTGTTAAAACGGATTGAAGAATAGTCAGAATGGCAAAGATTCAGCCAATCATCACCTCCAGAAAGATCAAAGATGATCTAAAATTACCTGTAAGTGCTGTTACAGTCAGAAGACGTTTGATCGAAGCTAAGCTATCAGCAAGAAGCCCCCGTAAAGCACCATTGTTGAAAAAACAGCATGTGCAGAATCGGTTAAAATTTGCCAAGGAACACATCGATTGGCCCAAAGAGAAATGGCGTAACATTCTGTGGACTGATGAGAGTAAAATTGTTCTTTTCGGGTCTAGTGGTCGTTGACAGTACGTCAGACGACCCCCGGGTACTGAATTCAAGCCACAATACACTGTGAAGACAGTGAAGCATGGTGGCGCAAAAATCATGGTATGGGGATGTTTTTCATACTACTGTGTTGGGCCTATTTATCGTATACCAGGGATCATGGATCAGTTTGAATACATCAAAATACTTGAAGAGATTATGTTGCCGTATGCCGAAGAGGAAATGCCCCTGAAATGGGTCTTTCAACAAGACAACGACCCCAAACACACGAGTAAGCGAGCAACATCTTGGTTCCAGACAAAAAGGATTGAGGTAATGGAGTCGCCAGCTCAATCCCCCGACCTCAACCCCATTGAAAACTTGTGGGGTGACATTAAAAATGCAGTTTCTGAAGCAAAACCCAAAAATTCACTGGAACTGTGGAATGTAGTTCATTCATCCTGGGCTGAAATACCTGTTTCTAGGTGCCAGAAGTTGGTTGACTCGATGCAACGCAGATGCGCAGCAGTTATCAAAAACAATGGTTATGCAACTAAATATTAGTTCAGTAATTTAAAGTGAAGTTAAATCTTGAAATATTTCTTCAGTTTATACAGTAAGTGTTTGAGTTTGAAGAGAAAAATGTCGACACTGCAATTTTTTTGAACAGATTAATATTCCTTTTCTTTGCTTCCTGTAAAAGAATAACGCAGACTTGATAAAATTTGTTAATGCTTTGATTTGGAATTGAATGTGTAATGTTTCCACTACATTTGAAATATGGAACTAAAAGCTATTAAAAAATATTTGCACTTTATTCACTTTTTTTAACGCACTGCTATTTATTTGAACACAACTGTATATATATGACCTCTGCATTTGAATAGATCCTCAAGTGAACCTCAAACCATCACTCTGCTGCCAGATATGCAGTAGATATGGATAGATCACTTAGGGTTGTTTCCTGACTCATTTTCCTATTGAACTCTATGGAAAAATAGGTCAGGAGAAGAAACCCTTAAAGTGATCCATCCATATCTACTGCATATCTGGCAGCAGAGTGATGGTTTGAGGCTCGTTTGAGACCTCAGACCCTTGATGACTTACAGCCATTTATCCAACTATGTGTTCCATACTGTTCCAGCATAATTTACAGCTTAATCTAGGCTACTCTTAAGCAAAAGAGTCTCAACGACATCATTAGTACCAAGAGAAAAGGAAAGACAATCAGTTTCTTGTGAAGTCTAATGGCCATTGTGCAGCTGTAAAAAAGGCCACAGATATGCATTTTAAACCCACCAGCTTAATTTTGATCTACCAGAAACCATGTCATTTGTGATCTACCAGAAATATAACCCAATATAAGCTGTGTTATGTAATAATATAATAATAAACCTATTTGCATAGCACCTTTCATACAGTAAAGTACCACAAAGTGCTTTACTGAGATAATAAAACAAAGATACAGTAAGAAAATAGCAGGGTAGAGATAAAAACCCACAGTTTACAGTGTATTTGTAGAGGGCTGGAACGCACAGGCTATCACATTGTTAAAGATACAAGTTTGCATTCGTTTGCATTCGTTTGCATACACCAGCACAGGAACATGCTGAAAGAGCCAATGTAATTGCACTGGGTTCAGCCTTTTTAAGGTTGAGTGACGCATTAAAGCAAGCTCTGTTCTTTTTGTGTCTCGGTAATAAATAATATTAATAACTTTGTTTATAATGTGCCCTTCGTATAATTGTCATAGCCAATTGCTATGTACAGTAGAATAAATAAGAAGGGCCCTGGCTAAGCGTGGTGTTGTTGTATTGAATCTGGGTGATGGTTATCCCTCGCCACTGCTGGGAGGGGGGGGGGGGGGGCTGACCCCTTTTTTTGTCCTGTGTTAGGGAGCCCCCGGGTGCCTTAAGTGACGGGGGCGGGGTGTTGGGTGAGCAAAGGGCCGCTTGACGTCAGTGGCTTTCCGTGTGGGAGACTGACGTGCTTCGAGAGCACCAATGTTGGCAAAAACTTTGGAGAAGCCGTTATAAAAACAGGGGGAAAAAACCAATAGGCTTATGCAGGCTGTGACGCATGAGAAACCAGCCTACGCTACAGAAAATTCTGAACTGGTTTATGAGATTGTGGATATGCACGACCGCTGGAGGTATCATTTCAGTTGAATAATTCCCTATTTTTACTTCCCTGGGTGTTCTACCTCCCCACCCACCATTCAATGCAAATATATCAATGCAGAATGACACGTGATTCCAGCAGTGTGTGCCCAGGTAAAGCTTTTTAAAAAATTTTTTATTTGGCTGTGAGTAAGACGGTGAGCCATGCATGACGTTGTTTTTGAGCCATTGTGAAATTAAAGGAAGGCCGGGGGGTGGGTTGGGAGGGGTCTCTTATCTGACTCTCATTGTTGAGTCACCCTGGTGTGGGTTTTGTGTGTGTGTGCTTGTGTTCGTGCGTATAAGGTGAGTCATGCACTGTGTAGACCAGGACGCTTTCACACTGGGGACAAATACTGGTCTGGTTTCGTTTGCCCTGGCTTGTCTCTGCAGGCAGTGGACCCCCATCAGAGCTGAAGGGCGGAGGTAAGGCTGTGCTGGGTGCCATAGGGTTTGGTAATTACATAGATGCAGTTGGCTACTAGTGCGGATGCTAGCTGCTGTTAGCCAGTCTGTGATTCGGATTCCTGCGAGGCCTCACCTGCTCACTCAGCCGACTCTTCTCGCTGCAGTCCAGCCACCGGCTGTTTGGAAATATAAACCAATCAAATTTCAGCGGACGTGTTTTTTTATGACATGGCTCATCAACCGCATCTGCGCGGAGGAGGTTGTGCGCCAAGTGCAGACACTGGCTGTGCGAGTTCCACCTCCTGCGCGGAGGAGGTCGTGCGCCAAGTGCAGACACTGGCTGTGCGAGTTCCACCTCCTGCGCGGGGCGGCTAAATGGCAAACGGCACGCCTCCTCTGCCTTGTTTTCATTTGTTACAGAGGCAGAACAATGCTACGCTACAATGTGGCCTTTAAACCAATATCGCTGCATTTTACAATGCCTCATTCCACCCCCACACACAAACACCAGTTCACCACCTGGTGTGTGTGTGTGTGTGTGGGAAAATGTGTGTCCCTGCCAAAAAACAAAATCTGGTGTTTTAACTCCCTTCATTGTTCAATATTATAACAGGAAGTGGTTGGGCACATCACTTCCTCCTGCCAGGACACGGGTTTGTGACCTGCCTCATTGCAATCTAAGGCTTAGAGTGGGTGGATCAGAGGTTAGATGGGTATTGGGTGTCCCTGTAAGGTAGGGAGGGGTTTGCGCTGAATTGAATCATGGGATAAAGGGTAATTAGGAGTTGAAAGGTAAAAAAAAAGACTTCTCATTCACCACTCTTGGCGTATCTGAGCTCCTGTTACCTGGGTAAACACATTAACGCATTAAAGGACCTTGTGAGGACCCATGACTCAGCATAAAGGCCGTAGGGATGGAGGTGACACGGTGTAGGCCGCAGCTGGGCTGCCGTTGACGAGTCCTCGACAGGCGTAAACGCTGCCAGCCTTTACTTGGCAGGTGTGTCTGTAGGGACAGTAATTTGTTGCGGTTGGCAGGTTTTAGTTAAGTGTAGGTGATGTCCTTTTTTGTGTGCCAGGTGTAATCACGTGAGTCCTGGGTATGTCACACCTGCGTGCGGCAGATCATCCGCGGCACAGAGAATCCCTTTTTGTCAAAGAGGCTCGCAGTGGTGGGCTTCGTGCGTGCGTGCGTGCGTGCATGCGTGCGTGCGTGCGAGAGGCCAGCTATGTAACCCAGTTTTGCAGTCCCTAGTGACAAAATGGACACAACGGAGGCCTTGATCAAATCAATGGAGACCAGAAGCTTCTGCCATTTAGAGCAGTGAACTGAGAAACTCTGCCCCCTTTCCTAATGTAGAGCTGGAACCAGACTGGCTCATTATACCGCTTTCTTACTGTAGGGCTTGAATCAAGCAGATTCATTATACCCCTTTCCCAATGTAAAGCTGGAACCAGACGGGCTGATTATATCGCTTTCCCACTGTAAAGCTGGAACCAGGCTGGCTCATTAGACCCAGGGCCTGTTCTAGCTTTTTGGGGGTCCTATGCAAAATCTTGTTTGGGGCCCCCCCTACCTCAAGAAACTCCAGAAAACTTACCGGATGTGCATTATAACATCTCCCAAATGGGCATAAATTAGATCAAATGCTAAATTTTCCACAAAATGCTTATTTTAATGTCAGGTACTATGTTGTGTTGTTAAGAAATCTAAATAAAGATAAACACGCACATTATAAATAGTAAACAAATATTTTTTTTTTAAAACCTCAAAAAATAAATAAAATAAATTAGGCCATTACACAGAATAAATAATGACACCAGCATCCAGATAATCAGCACCGTACATTCACTTGTTCACATTAGTTCAGTCTAACACACAAGTAATAGGCCTACTGAGTTGTTATCACTATACTGTATTTATTCACAGGTCCAGTTCTATAATCTAATTTCTAATTATTTAACTCTGACACAAAAGACAGTGCACCTGTGTGTGTGTGTGTGTGTGCGCGTGCACAATATGCTCACGGTTGTGACTGTAGCTAATACATTTTGCATTCTTTTACCTGAAGCATAAACGTAACTTCAATAAAAACAAATATATTTTACACATTTCATACCACGACAGACATTGCACGTTATAAAGGATTAAACCGACATTTGTTGGTAACCACGTCTCACCCATTGTTATCGTGAATTAGTAATTAGCTTCGCCAATGTTTCCCCCATGGTTAGCATAAAACGATTAGACTACTAGCCGTTGTTAGTGTAACGTTACATTAACATAAATAATGGCTCCGTAAATGGGATTTATTACATCGGCCATTTATCCCGCCGTATTCCTTACTTTCTACATTCTTAAAACGTGTTATGTTTGTTTATGAAAACGTTTATACACGTCTGCTTACCTGAAAATATATAAAAATGGAGAATTTGTTGACGACGGGGGGTGTGTTTATTGCATCAGCTGATATTAAAACATCTATAAATGTTTGAGAGGGGGGCGGGAGGGCACGCAGGTAACCCTGATGATATGATCTGTGCCTATACGTGGGTGGGTGGGTGGGTTGGTGAAGGGGGGGTGGGGGGCCCAACGTGCTCACGTGCCCAGGGGCCCGTGGATTGGGGATCCGTCCATGCGTTAGTAACGTTGCCAGGTTCAAGTTAGAAAACTGCGCTCCGCTGGAGTTGTGTTTTCAGCAATATTTATGGTAAATGCTATGTTTCAGCCTGCCCCGGTAGTGCTCTACCTTACTTTGTAAGATGATGGATTGTGAATTAATAGTACTTTAATGCATTATTGTTGCATTGCAGTGATCTTGATAATATCTTGATAATATCTTCCAGTGATCTTTGTAATATCCAGATATTACCCTCTGGGACTTTTGCTTGGACTACATGTGCTCATAAACTACACTTCCCAGTGTGCATTGTGCATGGAAGCACGCTGGTAAGTGTGGTTGAGTAAAAGGAAATCCACTGAATTCTACACAAAAATAGATGATGAATTTGAATGCACAGTGGTTTTTGCGAAAGTAAAGTGGAGTGGATACACTGGCTTAAGTGTTTTAGTCTTGTAATGGGATTTAAAATCTTATCTTAGTAGAGAATATTAGCTTGTTTGAAGTTACTTTTTACCTGACGTGTGAAATTCTTCCCCATTGGCAAATCTTGAAATGAGTTAAACTGTCTCACGCCAAGGCATCTTTTTGTCTTTAGCAAAAAAGTAATATAAATAAGGTTTTAAGTTTAAATATAAGACTAAACTACTTGTTAAGATTGACTTATTTTGAGTTTTTTTCACATAAAAAAGAATGAAGAATGTTTCAGTCTGCCCCTCACTAATTGGTGCTGCTCTCTTGCTCTCTGGAGGAATATGAGTCGGTGCTGGTATTGACCAAGGGAGAGAACATGGAGGAATTAGTCCTACTGCGGGGGCCTTCCAACAGATGGGAAATGAGCCACTACCCACGATGCACTGCGCCCTGCACACAGATTCCCTTTCCTTTGAACAAAGAGATAGTGGTTGGTTTCTCTGTGACACTTTCTCTTTCTCTCTCTCAGGTGGTTATTTTATTCATGATGGCAAATATGAAGATCCTGTTTTCTTGACATGAGTGTTGATTGAATGTGCTTGAGAGTTTGATTTGAAAATTTGGTATTAAAAGAAAGACATCTCTTTCTCCCTCTATTTTATCTCTCTCTTTTTCTCCGTTACATAACACGCTGTTCTGGGCGGTCTCCTGGTTATGAATAGTTAATATTGGCTCTCATCGCTGGCTTCCTGGTTGGGAGCGGCGGTCTGTTGCCGGGAGAATGAAAGGACAAAGCTGAATTATTAATGAGTTCTCGTTAGGAGCCCATGGCATCTCTGGTGTGAGCGGTGATGAGGTGTGATCCTCGCCTGCAGTGGGGGGGGGGAGAACAGACACCCTCTGTCTCCTGGGGGATGGGGGGAAGCCATCTTTCAGGCCCTGACAGCAATGGGAAGTGGCTCCGTGACGTGGCCTTCCTGCAGTAGCCCCTTAAGGAAGGATGTTCTGAACTCGCTCTCTGTTCAGGGACCCTACTGCCCCCCATGTCACTCATGAAGCGATAACCTTCGAACCACCTTGTTGCTGAAATGGCCCATCACATAGTTCAGCGATGAAAATAATCGATCAGTAATTATTTTACGTAGCACCGTTGTACAATCACGCCGTGCCATTTTACATTTAACATTCCTCGACCACTTTCTAAGGCGATGGAGCTGAAGTCCGAAAATATAGTGGAAGCAGACACATGGTTTCTTTGGAGGGTTTCCCTGAACCTGAGTAGTCTACATTTTCCCTCCAAAATTGGTTCATATGATAGATTTGAAAGCTTTTGTGGAGCCTGAGGGCGCACCAAAAAAGCTGGAGTTTGTATGAGAGAGCCTCTGGTCTGCTTTCCCCGCTTTATTTCCAGGAAGTAAGACCGTGGACACATGCGAAAAAGGGACAAGTGTGAGGCGACAACACCCATTAGCAACATGCCATCGAGACTGGTTAGGGGCGTGCACAGTGATGATGACGTGAAAATGTAGCGTGTTACGCAAACGCACCACGGTTTGGCAGAATTTGTATCCTGTGTGAAACCAAACTTGCGACAATGGGGGGGAAAAACAGACATTAACATCAAATGCACTCTGGGTTTGGATGCCAGCAAAAAAGGAGCTGTGAAAACGAGAACGGATGCTAGACACAAGCTTTTAAAGAGGAGCCCTTATGTCGGGGCAAACGGTTCCTATGTGTTATTGTGGTTGTGGTGTTTCTTGTTGATGCTGCTGCCTGAATATTATGTTCAGATCTTACCATAGCCTGGTTATTGCATTGCCAACCAGCAATTTCCTCTCAGTTCTGTTTGCTAGCTTCAAGGAAAACCTGGATTGGCTCAAACTGCTGTGCATTAAGAGCCCCCCCCCCCCATCCCTGGAAAGATATTTTTCAGTATTGAGGGTTTATACATGTACTTATGAGCTTTCTCTATGTTCCCTGTGAGCATAGGCTGCAGTCCAGGGTTGGGGTCAATTCACAGTTTTGAAATTGATTCCAATAAAGTATGTGCAATGGAATTTGACTTTAAAATGGAAAACTCCAAGTGAGCATTTTTTAGAGTGATGAAATACATTGGGCATTAAAATTTCATTGAATTTGATAAAATTACATCCCATTTCCTTCCATTCAAATTCAAATGCTATATCCTGTCACCTATTTTGTCACCAAGATTATGCCGATCTCAGGAGAGTGTCAGCTAAATTCCACAGGATAAGCGCCATTCCTTAGAAATGCA